>BSUD01000003.1:128856050-128867121 GCA_033239045.1 Fagopyrum esculentum | reverse complement strand
CCCGGAATTTACCACAACAAAATTTTTGGTTATTACATCAGATCCTCCTAAAAACAAGTTTCGTCCCGAAACTTGCTAACGTCGAACTCACGGCATAACTACCTCGGTAACAACTCAAAACCATAAACGACAACTCCGTTCAATAACCAAAACATACTCATGTACCATCACAAGGTCTCAGAAGGCACACATCATATACTCACATGAAACCAATACATCACGACACATCAAGATCTACCCAATCACACAACATATTCCCGCTCGAGAACAAAATACCTAAACTCGTGCATGCACATAAAAATCTAACCCACGGGCCAGATCGATGCAACTAGCTCCCCGCATAAATTCAAACACATGCAGATACTATACCATGTCCTCCCGGTAGCCTCATCGGCTCCTCGTCTACCACTAGATCATAACGACTTTCATCATAACTCGAGTAATGTTGTCATGTATATACTCTCATGACTGGTACGATAGAAACATCAGAAAACACTCTCCACTCTTGGTGGCAACACCAATTTGTAAACCACTCCCAAACTCGCATCAATATCTCAAAGGTCCGATAACTCGAAAATTCAACTTTTCCCTTTTCGTGCCCACAATGTATGACGCTTTGCGTCTATGGTACTCTAAACTAGATCTACTCCATATCAGAACTCTAGAGGTCTGCACCTCTCTTCTATCAACGCCATCAGGCGACTCAACCCAGCTATCACCACATATACTATCCAATTCTAAGGTTACGGTGTACTATAATTCTGTTCATAAAATGCCTCACAACGGCCATCATAAACACATCTTAACTATCATAACATGTGAACTCATTCCCCGGAAGTGTCCGGATCACACTTGTCCTCATTTTAGCATGGAGGCTCTTAACGCGTCCTTTATGACTTGAAAAGCCCTCCCCAACTGACCATACGTCTGCGAATGAAAGTTGTCATGAAAGAAAATTGGGCCCTAAGCGGCACTATCCCGCTGCTCAACAATTCTCGAGATGAAACATCCACCTGAATTTGAAACGATGGAACTTGGTACCCCAGGTAGTCTCACTATTACTTAGAAGATTCCACAAGTATCTAACTTGCCGGTCTTGTTTCCCAATAGGGTGAAAAATACGTTATCTCCGTCGGTCGGTCCATAATGACCCGAACACGCCACAACTGTTACATGGTCTCAAACCGGTGATAACCTATATGGAGGTATCTCCCAACTCCCACGGCATAACTTGCGGTGGATGTAGTCTTCTTTCTCGTCTTAAGGTGTTCAACTCGACCTAACGACGGGGCACAAAATGGCTACACACTTAGCCACCTCAAACTTAAGGCCGTCTCACTAATGTGAACATCTCCAACTCGGTACCTCTTACCAGTACCACGGTGAACTAGTAAGGGTTATGTGAGCCTCCTAAAGACTCTCTCTCGGCTTTCCATCATAGGTATACATGGACGCTCCTGGCGTCTCTACAAGCCGTCGACCCATAAAGGTAACCACGGCGTCTCTCTTCGGAACCTTCTACCCTGGTCTTTCTCAAGACCACTCAAATCCCGCCCTTCTGTCGGGTCTCTTCACAAATCATCTCCGTTAACCAACTGAGACTGAACCGTTAGTTAAGTCGTTGCTTCTTCTCAAAGTGTCTATTTACTAAGGGTGTTGGTGATCACATTCACCTACCCTAGATGGTACCACTATCATAAGACAAAAGTCCTTACCCAAAAATCTTACCATCACCTATGGTGGGTATTCAGCCTTTGTTGGGCGAATATATAAACATATATCATACTCTTATTGTCCGTACACGACTAGCATGTAGCTCATAGCACAAATACCGACATCATCTTAAGCACGTGCCCTAAGGCGGCTAACACTTGACTCTTCATCGGTCATTCCTCTTAAATGCCCACAATTGCTTAACACGCATGTGAAGCCATTCTTGTAACTTTAAACGTATCCCAAGTTTCGCTTTGATGTATCCATAATGTTATACATCCCGATGACTCAACGTATGTACCAAAGGAACGGAAGGGAGGTAACTCCCTCTCCTGCTTCTATTAAAGCTCCACGGTCACGTCTCGGACCCCACGATCTAATCGACTTCCTTAGAAAGGAGAAAAGTATCAAAATCATCACGCAACTTGGGGGGTAGGGCCTATCATTTTATAAGTTGCATACTTCATCCACGTACCGTGGAGGTACTACTGAAACTATCACCTCATTCTCATTGGATCAACTTGATACTCTCGATATCGCTACATCTCTTAGGAAGTCACCTCGGACGTCCCAACCCGTTAGATAGCTCTGCTTATCCCGCGTACTTGCATTATCGTCGTCCCATGTCAAGCTTGTTCCTCCCAAATTTTGAGGGTACAACAAAGCATCGTTACTTTCGAACATAAGAACCATTCGTGCAACTCATGCACCAATAACTGTCAATACTTAACATATAGATTATAGACCACTTCATGCAACATCGCTTACTAGTATGCAACATTTAGCATAAGCTTAGGGTTTACCTTGGAACCACTCGAAACCACAAACCGAGCGTCATTACCGCAACTCAATTCTGAAACCTGATGAAAACACTTCTATATACGCCAACTCTACAATCGCACTTGCGAGTCCACCAAACTTCACTACAACTTGTAGCGACCATACCGGTCCGAAACGTCGTCTTACTTAGGTCCTTTCCCTTATCCATCCAACTCATGTGACATCTCAACTGCAAATGGTCATACATACATCGTAATCACACGTAACTTGTCTAATGAGTCGTCCACTACGGAGCGAAGGCACTTACCCTCTCGGTAGCCTTACTCACTTCCCGATATCCAAAGTTCAACTTCCCGACTCTTACCAGGATGCCTTGAGGAGAAGACAAGAAGAAATTCTCCGTTCAAAACCACTAAAACTTCTAACTCATGAATTCTCAAGTGCCATCCCCTTAAGCTTAAAGCTTGTAACATTGTCATACCTCATAGTTCCTTCAGTCGAGTCTAGAAACTTGGGCGCATACCTTGTTTGGGGCACCTATCACTCGTTTCTCAAGAACAAAACACTGTGCATCTTCTTTATGTATATTCCCATTTGCGTAAAGAAACTTGGGAAGATTCACCTTTCTCCGGATCCACTAGATCATTTTATCAGGCTAAATCCTTAAAGGTTTCAATCCGCTTCATTCCTCCATGTCATAGACTCATCTAGTCTTCCCATTTAGGCCCATCAATAGACAACCTGCAATCGTGCGTTCTTGGTTGTCACCGATCGGCTTATAGTTGACCTTCTCCCCTGTCCACGACCCACCATTCTTCTACACTTTCATGTCACTACTCTCTTGGAGGTTACCCTCCTTGGGGTACTCCACCTCAACTCCGTTAACTCTTTTCACATTCCATGCTTTCTTTGTTCTTCCATAAGATGATCATACTCCTTTCGGCCTCGCGTGTCGTATAACTCGCCTTCATAAGCTTAACCACTCTTCCTTGATCTCTTCAAGTGCACTTTCCCAAATATTATAGCCTTAGCTAGCATCCACCCGCGTTCCCATTGGTTGGTATCTTAAGTCTTTTGATCAAAGCTTCTTGTTTCCTCTTTCATCTTCTTAAACCATCATCTATACACACTTCCTCCTTCTTGGCGTTTCTTAGTCTTATCATCATAATGAAAATCGGTCATATCCACGTGAATTCCCACCATGCCCGTCTTCTCATAACTCTCGTAATGTCGACGCTTCACTTGTTGGTACCTCGTAAGCTTAACTTACGGTATCTTAAACCTTTCATAATTTGTTGATCATGCTTCTCACCTCGACTCCCGTGCTTAGGAGTGTCTAGGCAACTTGCCTTAATTGGATCGCCACACTTGTAATCCTATCCACATAATCCACGTCCTCCGTTTATCGGCACGACACTTGGAATGCCCCCTTAAGTTGTTACCTCTAGTTTGCTTCATTGTTGTTCAGTCGTTGCTTCTTTGGAACCACTCCCACATCTTCATGTTATTCCCTTTACTTGTATAGTTTCCATCTTGGTTTCTTTCAAGTTGACTCAAAGTTCGCTTCCATTTGTTCGTCTTTCGGTTACGTCGTCTCTAATCTTCTGCTTCGACATCCTTCTAAAGGGATCCGAGAACCGCCATGGTGTTTGTTAGCACAAAATGCTCAACCTCGATAATTGAGCGTACTCATCGTATATATACTATCCTAATCCCAAAAAGGCGTTTGTTCAAGGGCGATGATAGCTTCCTATCAATTTAACTATAAGGTCCACTAATACTAATATAATACTAGCATACCACATGTGTATGTATATATAACTATATATATAAGTCCTATGTTCACATCACTACTAATATGCCAAATCCAGAAAATACATTACAACAATACAAGGTTCAAAAGCTAATAAGATACTATCATACCACATATATAAGCATATATCAATATAAGGTCATGCCACTACTATACATAACAAGTCCATCATGCATAACTATAATTACCATACAACAATAGTCCAAAAACATCCTAGGTCCACGATACATATCTACATATATACATATATATACATATATACTAAAAATCCAATAAACTACGCTGCCGAGATCCGCGGAAGGAGTGGTGGTCCGTACATTCTACCCCGACTCATGCATGTGATTTTAAAAACGAAAAGTCAGAACCCGTGGGGTTCTGTTTATTCCTTATTCGGCCTTTAGAAGATTGCGAGTGCCATTGTTGTCAACCTAGGGCTCTGATACCACTTTTGTAACGCCCCGAATCCGGGGGACTCGGGATGCTACGGGTTGGGACCTCACAATGGGTCCCGACCCTTAGCCTGACAACAATTTCACCGGATCATTCAACATGGCACAAATAAAGGCAAAAACGAAATTCCTTTTAATGCAAATGATAAGAAACCCGAAGGAAACAACAAAAGACTTCAGCCGATAAACAACACCAAAGACTAAAACGCCATACACGCGGCATACCAACATAATAAACAAAGAATAAAACACAACCCGACTCTAACCGAAACCCACTCCTAAAATGTACGGAACCCCGGCTGCCCACAATGGGTAAATCATTTTTAATGCAAATGATGAGAAACCCAAAAGAATGTAACAACAACTTCAGCCGAGGTACAACTCAAACCAAACGCCAAACAAGCGGCACACGAAACGTAATAACCGAAAGACAAAACACATGACAACTCCAACTCAAAGCCCTTCCTAAAATGTACGGACCCCGGCTGCCCACCCTTCCGGATCTCTCGGAGCATGCCTAACCTGCAAGGCAAACTACAACATTCGGTATAAAACCGTTAGCTCACATTCGAAGCATTAGAATTAATGGGAAAGGCACAATCACAAGTAAATCATCATAGTCACACAACATACTCAAAAGCACACAATCCGGTTTATTATCTTTATTATTATTAAGTCGTATCCCGTTCTAGTTCAACTTCTTTTGTGACACGAGAATCCTCCGAAACTCGCCTCGGTCCCTTCTTCCGGCAATGGAACGGTCGGATGCCTCCGACCGTCTAACCAACACGGGCCAGTCGCCGAGATCCCCCTAGCTCTCACGGGGAGCCAGGCAGTGATGTCACCGCCCGTTATCATACACTTGGGCCAAATAATATAAAGGTCGGTACTCCTATTTCCGGTTTTAGTTGTTATAAATAGGAAAATAATAAACACACACCACCCAACACACAATAATGCTAATACAAAGAATACGAGCTAAGTAAGTCCGGAGACTTACCTGCACCAAGTCCAATCCATTCAACATTAACACTCGACTCAACTGGAGTATAACCTCACTTGCCTGATCACAACATGAAACTTGGATCAATATAGCTTATCCATTGTCTATAAGTTTTCAACTTCTAGGTTACCACAAATATCCGAAAACCATACTAAACCGACCCTTATGAAAGAAAAAAACATTTTATCACTGGATCCGGAAAACCCTAAAAAGTCTAGAGCGTCTCAAGAACTTTCATTGAAATCCCAATACCTAAAGTTCAACTCTAAAATGAAAAGATCTAGCAAGTTGGAAAGATTTCTGACTTTCACACTTCTTAGGAAACATACTACGGTCATACCTTGACCTAATTAAAGCGCTTCAATCAATCCCAAAGAATTCCGATGAACACCTAAGAGCACCAACACCAAGCATGTATAACTAAAAGCCCCAAAAATGTATCATTAAGATCTCACAAGCATTCATCTATTACCATCATACTTTCTTATTAACAAGATTCATCTCCTATACCGATTATACAATTATTCTAAAGATAAATCATTATTTTCTTAGAAAGTCTCAAGACGTACATCACCATTCCGACTACCTTTAAACCACCACTCTCGGACCACATTTATCATTCATTGCAACACACACAACAATCCCATACAATGTCGAAAGAAACAATTTACGAATCAGTAACCAACACATATTCCCAACAACACTAATTAAGACCTAATTACCAAGTAATAACCCTAATAAGCAAATCTAGGTTTCTAACAACCATACACCAACATACTAACTTTACAGGTTCATAGCAATACGAGGTAGACTCACACTCGACGGCAAGGCTCCAGCTTGGTCACCGGCGGCAAGGCACAACGACGGCAACCTTGGAGGCGGCAAGGCACCGCTCTGCAGTGAAACAAGATCCACGGCGGCGTCCTGTAGCGATGGAGGTCCTCGGCGGTGGATCTGCTTGTCCGGTGTCGGTGACGCCACGTCCTGGAGTGCAGATGAAGAAGGTCGAGACAGGCCAACCAGCCTCTTCGACAGCTTGAAACAGACGGTCGGCCTAGGGGAGAGGAGGAAGGTACGGGGCCTGAGACGACTCAGGGAGGACCCAAACCCTAGCGTCAGTATTGGAGGCGGAACCGGAGGCACGACGGCCGGAGCAGAAGGAAGGAGAGGACATGTGCGGCGGGAGACGTCCTCCGGCCTAGCGTTGCACGAGGTGGTCGAGCCAACCGCTTCCTTGGCCACTGTCAAAGTGCAATCACGAAGGGAAGGAGATGGGCGGGTTAATTTCTGGAAAGAAGAAGAATGGGGGAGGAAGGATCCGGCACAGAGGAGGAAGAAGGAAGGTACCGACGGCCGGTTTCCACCTCAACGTGAAGGACAAGGAGGAGGTACGAGGTAGGCGGCCGGCTTGCGTGTGGGAGGTAAGGTTTGAGGGAGTAGGGTTAGGAAGAAAGGAGGCTGGAAGGGGAAGAGTCACCCATGAGGGAAGGGGCCTCCTAACGGGCTGACTTCCTTCCTTCTTGATGGGCCGGCTTGCTTCTTTCGTAATGGGCCCAATTGGCTTCTCTTGACGGGCCCAACTGCCAATCTTACTGAGTTAAAATAAACAAAAGAATTGCGCGACAGAAAGGTCAAAACCGGTTAAATTCCGGATAGCCCCGGAATTTACCACAACAAAATTTTTGGTTATTACATCAGATCCTCCTAAAAACAAGTTTCGTCCCGAAACTTGCTAACGTCGAACTCACGGCATAACTACCTCGGTAACAACTCAAAACCATAAACGACAACTCCGTTCAATAACCAAAACATACTCATGTACCATCACAAGGTCTCAGAAGGCACACATCATATACTCACATGAAACCAATACATCACGACACATCAAGATCTACCCAATCACACAACATATTCCCGCTCGAGAACAAAATACCTAAACTCGTGCATGCACATAAAAATCTAACCCACGGGCCAGATCGATGCAACTAGCTCCCCGCATAAATTCAAACACATGCAGATACTATACCATGTCCTCCCGGTAGCCTCATCGGCTCCTCGTCTACCACTAGATCATAACGACTTTCATCATAACTCGAGTAATGTTGTCATGTATATACTCTCATGACTGGTACGATAGAAACATCAGAAAACACTCTCCACTCTTGGTGGCAACACCAATTTGTAAACCACTCCCAAACTCGCATCAATATCTCAAAGGTCCGATAACTCGAAAATTCAACTTTTCCCTTTTCGTGCCCACAATGTATGACGCTTTGCGTCTATGGTACTCTAAACTAGATCTACTCCATATCAGAACTCTAGAGGTCTGCACCTCTCTTCTATCAACGCCATCAGGCGACTCAACCCAGCTATCACCACATATACTATCCAATTCTAAGGTTACGGTGTACTATAATTCTGTTCATAAAATGCCTCACAACGGCCATCATAAACACATCTTAACTATCATAACATGTGAACTCATTCCCCGGAAGTGTCCGGATCACACTTGTCCTCATTTTAGCATGGAGGCTCTTAACGCGTCCTTTATGACTTGAAAAGCCCTCCCCAACTGACCATACGTCTGCGAATGAAAGTTGTCATGAAAGAAAATTGGGCCCTAAGCGGCACTATCCCGCTGCTCAACAATTCTCGAGATGAAACATCCACCTGAATTTGAAACGATGGAACTTGGTACCCCAGGTAGTCTCACTATTACTTAGAAGATTCCACAAGTATCTAACTTGCCGGTCTTGTTTCCCAATAGGGTGAAAAATACGTTATCTCCGTCGGTCGGTCCATAATGACCCGAACACGCCACAACTGTTACATGGTCTCAAACCGGTGATAACCTATATGGAGGTATCTCCCAACTCCCACGGCATAACTTGCGGTGGATGTAGTCTTCTTTCTCGTCTTAAGGTGTTCAACTCGACCTAACGACGGGGCACAAAATGGCTACACACTTAGCCACCTCAAACTTAAGGCCGTCTCACTAATGTGAACATCTCCAACTCGGTACCTCTTACCAGTACCACGGTGAACTAGTAAGGGTTATGTGAGCCTCCTAAAGACTCTCTCTCGGCTTTCCATCATAGGTATACATGGACGCTCCTGGCGTCTCTACAAGCCGTCGACCCATAAAGGTAACCACGGCGTCTCTCTTCGGAACCTTCTACCCTGGTCTTTCTCAAGACCACTCAAATCCCGCCCTTCTGTCGGGTCTCTTCACAAATCATCTCCGTTAACCAACTGAGACTGAACCGTTAGTTAAGTCGTTGCTTCTTCTCAAAGTGTCTATTTACTAAGGGTGTTGGTGATCACATTCACCTACCCTAGATGGTACCACTATCATAAGACAAAAGTCCTTACCCAAAAATCTTACCATCACCTATGGTGGGTATTCAGCCTTTGTTGGGCGAATATATAAACATATATCATACTCTTATTGTCCGTACACGACTAGCATGTAGCTCATAGCACAAATACCGACATCATCTTAAGCACGTGCCCTAAGGCGGCTAACACTTGACTCTTCATCGGTCATTCCTCTTAAATGCCCACAATTGCTTAACACGCATGTGAAGCCATTCTTGTAACTTTAAACGTATCCCAAGTTTCGCTTTGATGTATCCATAATGTTATACATCCCGATGACTCAACGTATGTACCAAAGGAACGGAAGGGAGGTAACTCCCTCTCCTGCTTCTATTAAAGCTCCACGGTCACGTCTCGGACCCCACGATCTAATCGACTTCCTTAGAAAGGAGAAAAGTATCAAAATCATCACGCAACTTGGGGGGTAGGGCCTATCATTTTATAAGTTGCATACTTCATCCACGTACCGTGGAGGTACTACTGAAACTATCACCTCATTCTCATTGGATCAACTTGATACTCTCGATATCGCTACATCTCTTAGGAAGTCACCTCGGACGTCCCAACCCGTTAGATAGCTCTGCTTATCCCGCGTACTTGCATTATCGTCGTCCCATGTCAAGCTTGTTCCTCCCAAATTTTGAGGGTACAACAAAGCATCGTTACTTTCGAACATAAGAACCATTCGTGCAACTCATGCACCAATAACTGTCAATACTTAACATATAGATTATAGACCACTTCATGCAACATCGCTTACTAGTATGCAACATTTAGCATAAGCTTAGGGTTTACCTTGGAACCACTCGAAACCACAAACCGAGCGTCATTACCGCAACTCAATTCTGAAACCTGATGAAAACACTTCTATATACGCCAACTCTACAATCGCACTTGCGAGTCCACCAAACTTCACTACAACTTGTAGCGACCATACCGGTCCGAAACGTCGTCTTACTTAGGTCCTTTCCCTTATCCATCCAACTCATGTGACATCTCAACTGCAAATGGTCATACATACATCGTAATCACACGTAACTTGTCTAATGAGTCGTCCACTACGGAGCGAAGGCACTTACCCTCTCGGTAGCCTTACTCACTTCCCGATATCCAAAGTTCAACTTCCCGACTCTTACCAGGATGCCTTGAGGAGAAGACAAGAAGAAATTCTCCGTTCAAAACCACTAAAACTTCTAACTCATGAATTCTCAAGTGCCATCCCCTTAAGCTTAAAGCTTGTAACATTGTCATACCTCATAGTTCCTTCAGTCGAGTCTAGAAACTTGGGCGCATACCTTGTTTGGGGCACCTATCACTCGTTTCTCAAGAACAAAACACTGTGCATCTTCTTTATGTATATTCCCATTTGCGTAAAGAAACTTGGGAAGATTCACCTTTCTCCGGATCCACTAGATCATTTTATCAGGCTAAATCCTTAAAGGTTTCAATCCGCTTCATTCCTCCATGTCATAGACTCATCTAGTCTTCCCATTTAGGCCCATCAATAGACAACCTGCAATCGTGCGTTCTTGGTTGTCACCGATCGGCTTATAGTTGACCTTCTCCCCTGTCCACGACCCACCATTCTTCTACACTTTCATGTCACTACTCTCTTGGAGGTTACCCTCCTTGGGGTACTCCACCTCAACTCCGTTAACTCTTTTCACATTCCATGCTTTCTTTGTTCTTCCATAAGATGATCATACTCCTTTCGGCCTCGCGTGTCGTATAACTCGCCTTCATAAGCTTAACCACTCTTCCTTGATCTCTTCAAGTGCACTTTCCCAAATATTATAGCCTTAGCTAGCATCCACCCGCGTTCCCATTGGTTGGTATCTTAAGTCTTTTGATCAAAGCTTCTTGTTTCCTCTTTCATCTTCTTAAACCATCATCTATACACACTTCCTCCTTCTTGGCGTTTCTTAGTCTTATCAT
>BSUD01000003.1:128832977-128856040 GCA_033239045.1 Fagopyrum esculentum | reverse complement strand
ACGGTCGGCCTAGGGGAGAGGAGGAAGGTACGGGGCCTGAGACGACTCAGGGAGGACCCAAACCCTAGCGTCAGTATTGGAGGCGGAACCGGAGGCACGACGGCCGGAGCAGAAGGAAGGAGAGGACATGTGCGGCGGGAGACGTCCTCCGGCCTAGCGTTGCACGAGGTGGTCGAGCCAACCGCTTCCTTGGCCACTGTCAAAGTGCAATCACGAAGGGAAGGAGATGGGCGGGTTAATTTCTGGAAAGAAGAAGAATGGGGGAGGAAGGATCCGGCACAGAGGAGGAAGAAGGAAGGTACCGACGGCCGGTTTCCACCTCAACGTGAAGGACAAGGAGGAGGTACGAGGTAGGCGGCCGGCTTGCGTGTGGGAGGTAAGGTTTGAGGGAGTAGGGTTAGGAAGAAAGGAGGCTGGAAGGGGAAGAGTCACCCATGAGGGAAGGGGCCTCCTAACGGGCTGACTTCCTTCCTTCTTGATGGGCCGGCTTGCTTCTTTCGTAATGGGCCCAATTGGCTTCTCTTGACGGGCCCAACTGCCAATCTTACTGAGTTAAAATAAACAAAAGAATTGCGCGACAGAAAGGTCAAAACCGGTTAAATTCCGGATAGCCCCGGAATTTACCACAACAAAATTTTTGGTTATTACAACCTACACATCATCCAATAATGGGTCCCGTTGGCAGCCCGGATGGCAACATAATGTAAACTAAAAAAACTCGGAACAAGTCCAAACCGGTAAGGTTGGTGGATTCGGAATTTATCGGGAAAAAAATAAATTAAAATTACGCTGTAAAAATACTCGTAAAAAATATATTTAAGTTGTAAACATATTACAAATAAAATAAAAGAGAAATATATATATATATACATATATATCGAAAACACGACTAAAAATTTTGGGGCGTTACAATTAGTTTGGCATATGAAATAAATCTTATATACCTCATTTGGGTACAACAAAAACCTTCATTGACAAGGAATCAACAATAGTAGTAATCTCAGTGGGGTATCCGGGCATCTCATTGGTGATGGCCTGAACAACTCGAGCATCAACAACTAATTTGTGCTCCCGATACCATTGTCGCAGAGCTTCAACGCGCTCACAAACAGGATGAGTCTTCATAACAGTCGACATATAGCCAACAAGAGAGATGGCTACAACCTTAATTTTACTTAGCCCTCCAAATATACCAAAGAACCATACACGTTAAAGAGGAAACAAAATTGAATTTTTTTAAAAAGCAAGTGTGAACAACATCAACACATAAAATAGGAAAGTGAAGAAAAATGTAAATACGAGCTGTAAGCTAGTACACAAAGAAAAGATCCTCAAATCAAGCAAGTAGATATGTCCAATTTCAGCTATCCAAAGACATTTGCCCCATGAAAATCAACCTTATGTAACTATTTTCGAAAATCTGATCGGAAATAGGCTAAATAAAGGATATAAAAACAATGAACTAGCAAGATAAAGTTATATAACTGAATAAGCTTGAAAATAATTCAACTTACTTAAGAAAAAAATACAACTTCGAACACAAGCAGCGAAATAGTAAACGCTTAATAAATAAAAACCCAAACAAGTCCCCGATATGTCTTTGTAATTGGTATTTCATCAAAAGAACATATATAATTAGTATTTCAGCAAAATAACATATATAAAATGAAAAATTCACGGTAAAAAAAAAAGATCAGCAAACAACTAGTGAAGTTGCTGACTTTGAGCCTTGTAATCTCCACAATAGGGTCATCAACCAATAGATAGTCAAGCCTTTCAAATTCCGACATCAAAGCCCTGTTCCATGCGGAAACAAGGAGCACATCGTTCACAGCTGGATCACAATTTGAATACAAACACATCAGCTATGAAATAGCGCGTCAATTCAAAAAGGAAAAGATACAAAACAAATCAAGCTCAACCTGTCATCGGTCATCGAGATCTCACAGACAGACAAAGAAGTGTCACCTTTGGAGACTATCTTTTCTGGGTGAATCCATAGAAGGATCACCATGATATCTGACAAAGGGAACAAAGCAATGAAGTGTGAGAACAAAAGTATGAAAGTGCATGCGCATAGGGCTGAACAATAGAAAACATACCAAATCGATCATCTTTAGTGGCATCACGAGGCAGATCATGAAGTGGGACGTGAAACCTAGGAGCCTAGCTCGAACTACCTACAGACTGAACCGAGAGCACCTCGGTTGAATTCGTGAAATACAATTGTTTCTCACCAACGTAGGTGGCGAACCTCTCTGGCATGAGCTTGATGACGAGGTGTTTCATATCATACCATTGTTCTCTCTGCAATATGTTCTCATAAATGCTAATATCCACACCAAAAGGTGTGGCGGTCATACGGTTATTCTACATATAATCACAACATAAAAGACTTAGCAGATAATAAAAACTATGAAAGCATAAACTTATAAAAAGTAAGAGGAATAAGTTAAGCAGGACAAAGGAAAGATACTAATCATCTCATCAACCAAAATCATTCGTTGGTAGCTACACTTAGTGGAGCTTTCTTGCCTAGGGTTGTTTGTCACCAAGCCTTACCCGTACAACTTGGGTCCAAGATTGATTGACTAGGGTATCAAGCATCACACGAGAAGAAGGCATCATGCTATAAAAGTGTGTAATGGACAATTCTAAGCATTCAGAAAGAAATGGAAAGAAACTAAAATGTCCACTTGCAACCAAATTGTACACTAATTGACAATCTGAAAGGGACAAGTTAAAAACAACCAAGGCAAACAAAAAACATATCACACGCAGTATTAAAATAACACGCATGAGCAAGGGACATCTAAGAATAAGTAAAGGGAATTCGATAACCGCACATGCAACAAGATTTGGCAGCAACAAGCAACAACGACAATCTGAACAAGAGAAAAGAAATATTAATGATGCAAAGAGCCAAGAGAAACACAAATAAAAAGGAAAAATGTACATGCAGTGATGCGAACAAAAGATGCCCTAGACATTGATTGATGCTTGCAAGAATAATAATCTGCGAAACCGCCGACACGAATAAACAGCCGACAAACAGAATAAACGGACATAGCCAATTAAAGAAGGCAACACAGAAGATCAAAACCACTTTAAAAAGCAACGAAAGAGGGAAAAAGAACTTAAACAACATTAACAACAACACAAGACAGAAGAAGAAGCTCAATGATCCCAAAAGGTCAACCACAAAACATACACAAATATAACAGATTGTGCCTAAAAAATAACGGTTAGCGATTCAAAAAAAGCACGCAGAGAACATCAACGCCACAAAAATATAAAAGTGAAGAACGATATTTTTCTATGCTCTCATTCAAAGATCATCGAGCAGACAGAAAGCAAACCAAAGTTCAAAAAAAAACCATGGAGAACTAAAATTCATCTTGAAAAGATCTCCAAGCACAAAAAAACAAAAAAGACGAAGTTTGACGCACAAACAAAGAGAGAAATCAAGAATTTACGACCAAAAATAGTTTACAGGAACAACAAAAACGACCGAAGATCGAACAACTCTCACATATAGATCATGGAGCACATGCATGCAACAAAAAAAAACCATGCGTCGGATAACTATCGAAGGAACCGTACAAAAACAAAAATCTCCCAGGAAGAAGAAACGTACCAGGAAGACGAAAGAGAAAACAAAAACTGTAGAAGCGAGAAGAAGAGTCGAGAGAGGAGAATGGTAATTAATGAACCTGAACTGAGGCTTTGAAAGGACCTTTCGGCCACTAACTTGGTGGAGAGAATGAGTACAATCGAGTGGCAGCAGTTAATGCAACGGGACGATTTCCAACATGTGTCTTCATCGAGCTCCTAAACCCTTTCGAAATGCGGCAGTCGAAAGGACATACACGAATGACCTCCACTTGCAGACTTCCGCAACCCAAGCCCAGCGCCCAAATCTCCTTGCAACAACCCAACGCAAGACAGTAAGAGGCCCAAATGAATGGCCTGCACGCTTATGATGAAAGGTCATAACGTTGGGCCGAAATTAAACAAACTCTGGGCCGAAAAAAGGAGCTGGTGGACGGTTATTACAGAAAATGACCGAGGGCAAAACAAGAAATTAAAAATACGTAAGGGCAAAAACGGAAATCCCCTAGCCATTTGGGGAACTCCCACGTTTAGTATAGTAAGGAAGTGAACTTTTTAAAAAGGACACAAATGTACAAGCAAACAAGCACCCAAGAGAAAAAAGATTGATATAATATTCAAACCGGCCCAAATCTAAATAAATAATTTTTACGATATTTCATGATAGTTGAATACCAAAAAATTAAGGCGTATTATATAAGTACATATTTTAATTAGCCATCAAATATGCTATAAATTAACATCCACAAATTATATGTGGCTAAATTTCAAAAATTTATATATGTCAATTTCTAGCCTATTTGGTGTTATCAAGTTACTAAAAATATTTTTATTTATATAATAACCATTTTTTATTTTACATAGAGTCAACACAACAAATTTATTTTTTTTTCACTAAAAACCAATAATTGTTGGTTTGGATAGTTTTTATTTATATTTTAACTTAATTTATTAATTTCCCAATAAAAAAATCCAATAATTATATTACAATATTTTCTTTATAATAATTATAATGTAATTGTGTGTATATATATATATATATATATATATATATATATATATATATATATATATATATATATATATATATATAGGGTCCAGTTCCGGTGAGGAGGACCCTTGTAGATAGGAATGAGGAGAGCCGGGGTGGTGACATGTGGCATGCCACATCACAATTTTTTTTTATTTATTTTTGTAAATAAAAATTGGTGCTTATATTTTTATAAGTATGTGTTCGTTTTTAAAAGAGTCATTGTTCATATTTTATCAACAAATGTTCATTTTTTCTCAACACTAACTGTTCATTTTTGAATTTTTTTTAAAAACATTTTTTCGGATTTTTTTTTTGAAAATTATGCTATTCTTTCAAATCGTGTTAATAAAATATGATGTTCATTTTTTTACGAGTATGTATTCATTTTTTTTACAGTTATCGTGTTTATAATATAATGTTCATTTTTTTTGAAAATTATACCTTTCTTTATAATCGTGTTTATAATATTCAGAGATCGATTACATAAAAAATTGTGAAATCAAAGAGAATACAAGACGATTCAGGTTTTGTTTCTTCGAATTTCTACTCTCACTGTTTAGATTTTCATTCTTAAGGTTTAGATTTCATTATGATTGATATTTGTGTTCGAAATCAAATTTGTTTGAATCATTTTGTGCTTGAAAAGTTTGATTGAGAAAATGCATGTATATACATATGTTGAGTTGGTCTAATAGCTCCAATTGAATAATCTATATGCTCCTTTTAGTATGCATGCAAACTGTTCGGCAAAATGTCTTATAGAAAAATAGTTTATAATATTTACAGGAACAATGACATAAAAAGTATGAACACTGACGAATAAAAACATGAACAATGACGTATAAAAGTATGAACACCGATGAGTTATCTATAACTTTGACACATACATAACATATTATGATCATCTTTTAACGTTTTGTGATGAGTTTTTTTATTTTTTTGTGGTTATATACTGTAAGTGAACATCTATGCATTATAAAATAAACACAAAAGAATAAATGGACATGACACTTTGATGAATAAAAATACTATGAACATCGATGTATAAAAACATGAACAATGACATATAAAAGTATGAACACCGATGACTATTTTGAACGTAAGGGTATTTTTCAGATTTTAAGTCAATTTACAAAAATGTCATTAATGATGAGCGTGTGGGAGCCCTTGATTTAAATCCATCCAATGGCTTACAGCCCTCCTAATTCCTATCTACAAGCTCTCTCCTCACTTGAACTAAAATCTATATATATATATATATATATATATAGGGTGCAATTCCTATGAGAACAGGCTTATCGTGTAATCATGAAAACAATTTTCGACCATCGGATGGTGGGTACGTATTAAGGGTCGAGATTTAGATTAGATATCATAATTAATAATAACTACGAATAATAATAATTAGGAATGATCCATTCAACCAACAATAACTACGAATAATCCACCCAACCAACAATAACTACGAATAATACATTAAACGATATGACACCTTCGTAACACAACTAATGATAATTATGAATATGTTCTCATGATTACACAATAAGCCTGTTCTCATATGATCAATACTCTCTCTCTCTCTCTCTATATATATATATATATATATAGGCTGGTTCAAGTGAGGAGGATGCTTCCAAATAGGAATAAGGAGTGTTGCGAGTCATTGGATGAGTTCTAAATCAAGACCCTCACACAAGATATCACATTGTGGTAATTATAATAAATGTGGGAAAAAACTCAAATGAATAAAAACATAGTTCGTACAAAAACTCAGACCTTCTCCCTTGCCAAAAACTCAAACCTCTCCCTTGCCTGCCATTGATATATGCTCTTAGTGTTGGTTTTGTTATATATTGGGGGTAATTACTAGGTTTTGGCGATGGATTGATTTTCTACCCTACTTTTTGGGATTTGCAGGTTTGTCTTTCATCATCTGTAAGATAATGTTCGTCTTTTGGCATATCAGATAAACTAGGGTGTAACACCCCAAGTTTCGAAACTTGGGGAGCTACTGGTTAGGACCTCACAATGGGTCCCGACCTTGGTTTAACAACAACATTACTTGGATCTTACAACAAGGCACAAATGTACTTAAAACAATTTCAAAACATAATATTTTTACTGTATGAATGTACACATGTGACAGCCTTACAAAACATATATATATACATAACATGCATGCTGTAAGGGAGACTCCCCCGTCCCCATCTAATGAGTACGTGGACCCGGCTGACCATCCGTTCCGGATCACTCTGCAACTGTCTATCTCTACAAATCTACAACACGGATAAACCGTTAGCTAACAATCCAAATATAAGCAAAATAAGGATAGCACAAACACACTCAAGATAACATAAAACAATCATCATGCTGGCACACAAACCGGTTATTATCTGTTCATTAAGTGAGTCACCTTATTCCATTTTACAGTTGTGGCACGAGAAATCTTAAGAGTTCTCGCCTCCGTTCCTTATCCAACTGGGTGTAGGTCTAGCTTACCTCCGCCGGTAGCATCACTACAAACCGAGTGTGGACTAGTCCCTAAAAAAACCCCCAGCGCCCTCAAGCTAACTGAGCAGAATGCCACCGCCCGTTACTCTTAGGCCAAGGTATAGGTCGGTGTATAAATATTACTAAAATATAACTATAAGCATCTCAATCACACACCACTACCATTATTCATACTCATATCTAGAAGTCAGCTAAGTAAGCCCAAAGGACTTACCTGAGTCAAGTCGCAACTCTCTTAATCTCAACTCGGTATGTAACCGTAGGAACTCAATTGCCTGTTATACAAGACAAGGGAATCAATAATGTATCCCACTTTCTTAGAAGTCTCCAACTTCTAAGATATAAAAATCGATCAACAAGAGATTACCAAAATACCCTTATACAGGTAAATGACCATTTTACCCCTGGTCCCGAAACTTCTAAAAATTTCATAATTTATGTTTAAACTCTTATTTGAGAGTAACTAACCATTTTCTACTCCCTAGGATGATTTTAGGTAACAATTAGAAAATCACCCATTTTCTATTTCTCGAAAAGTCACTAAAGTCCAATTACAGCTTCAAATATAAAATTCTAATAATCTTATAAAAATTCCGAAATAATTCCCTAGGTCATCTATGATATCCTATCTACTCATAGGAGAAAGAATTTCTTAAAACTGTTAAAGCATCGCTTCTACAAAAATTTCTAAAGTTGGTTACAACACCTAACGAACAACACACTGTCTTAACTTTGAAAAACATAACTCCTAAACTACTCGCTGGATTTATCCCAAATTTTGATATGTTATAATATAAAATCTTATCTATAATATATCCAAAATTTAGCTGCAAAGGAGATCAAAATCCTATTTAAAACTATCTCCCAAAACCGAATTTCAGCACAACAGAAAAACTGCTTACGACTCAATCTTGGAAAAATCATAAATCCCAAACCACTCGCTGGATGCCTCTCAAATTTTAATATGTTCTACAACAATATGTCAACTATATCATATCCAAAATTCAAGTCCAACGGAGATCAAGAGCTTATTCAAAACCATCTCACAAAACAACATCACTTGCTGTTTTCCCCAACACTCAGCACATATATAAAAACGTCAACTTTGAAACACAATAACTCTCAAACCGTAACTCCGATTCTTCCCAAATTTTAATATAATCTACAACAAGATGTCAACTATATCATATCAAAAATTCAAGCCTAACAGAGATCAAAAGCCTATTCAAAACTATCTCACAAAACAGCATCCCATGCTGTTTTTCTCAACTCAGCACATTTATAAAAACTGTATGAGTCAACTTTGAAACCCCATATCTCTCAAACCATAACATGGATTCCTCTGAAATTTTAGTATGTTAGACTATACAATATCGAATAAAACATATCCAAAAATCAGCAGTAAAGGTGGAGTCTAACCTACCCAAAACTGGGGCTGAAGTGGACTGTTCTTCACTTCCGAAAACTCAGCAAACGCCTCTGCTCTTCAAGCTATCTTCCGAGGCTGTTTTAGCAGGTTTCCCGACACAACAGGGTTCTAATCAGCATGTATAAAGAGAGGGTAATGCAGCAAGGTGAAGTGAGGTCCTTACCGGCAATCAAGACCCGACGTTCACGTGCCCCAGAACAAAGAAGGGCTCGACACAACTAGCAGCAGCAACATAGCTTCCTTGCTGGCATTGAGAGGGCTTTTCCGGCACCATCCAAGGCTGCGGTTTGAAGGCAGCGGCGGGGTGGAGATGACCAGCGACACCGGTGGTTGGAGAGCTAGGGTTCCAGCGGCGTGCGAGGGCTGGAGGAGGCTGAAGAGGAGCGCACGCCTTCCTGCGCGGTTGGGAGTCTGCTGCGCACACGAAGCCTGCTAGGACCCCTGGTGGTGGACGGTTGCACCGGCCTGGCGTGGAGGAGGAGGCGGACGGCTGGAGTAGTGCAAGTGAGGGCAACGGCCTGGCGTGTAGGAGGAGACGGACGCTGGTACGTGACAACGAGAGAAGGAAGAGGGCTGTTCTTAGGGTTTACGTGAGAGAGGGAGAGAGTATGGGCTGGCTGTAACAGCTGGTGAGTTTTGGGCTGGCCGTCCATACTCGAGATCAGGCCTTGTCTGGGCCTCGTCAAGGCTTGTCTTGGCCTTGTCAACTGCTTGTCTGGGCCTTGTCAACTGCTTGTCTGGGCCTCGTCAACTGCTTGTCTGGGCCTCGTCACAGCTTTGTCATGATCTCGTCGACTGCTTGTCTGGGCCTCGTCACAGCTTTGTGATGATCTCGTCTAAAGTCGTCGTTAATGATTAATTATAAGAATTAGGGTTTGATATAATTCTATCATTTTATGTGAATTAAATTTTACATAAAATGATAAATAATTATAAGAATTAGGATTTGATATAATTCTATCATTTTATGTGAATTAAATTCTACATAAAATGATAAATAATTATAGGAATTATAGCTTGATATAATTTTATCATTTTATGTGAATTAGCTTCTACATAAAATGATAAAATTTGTGAAGAAAGACTTGCTAGATAGAATGGAAAACCGTCAATGGCTCCAAGTCCGATTTGATTCGGAATTAAACGGAAATAAAAATTCCGGATATTACATCAGTACCCCCTTAAAATAAGTTTCGTCCCGAAACTTAGGACAAGGTACTTAATTAAACGACTTCCATAAATAAACTGGTATGTCCTAGTCTCACTAAATTTTTATTCCGTTTTCTAAACTTCTCTAACTCTATCAAAGCGTAACGAAAAATCCATTCGTTACATCAGATTCCCCTCAAAATAAGTTTCGTCCCGAAACTTAGGGTAGGACAATCCTGATCACCCTTTAAGGCACCAAATGGGTGTGTTTGATCACTACACAAAAGTCTCGTCGTTTCCACATCTAAGTTTCCCGCACATCAAGGTTACCAAAAGCACACATCACTGACTAAACACTAAATCATGAAATAAACAAGTAGTCAAACAATATCACCCATAAAAGGTCAACTCGTCACTCTCGAGGTTACAACTATCGCTACATAGGTCTTTGAAATGTTACGTCTCTTACTATCCCCAATATATTAGGTAGCCTTATCACCTTTTCATAAAACCACTAAATCTTAAATCTTTCCATCACAAGCGTCTGCTACCACGTTCTAGAGTGGTTACCGGATATCTCACCGGTATCATCCGGCTTAACTGTCTGATCCTCTCATATGATAACCTAACCCGTGTCTGGTAGGTATTTCTCCAACTGAAAATCTCAAACTCAGTTCCCTAAACTTAGTCTCCGTGGAAAACTGAAGTTGCGCTCTCCAATATGGTGAGGAATACTAGTCCATCAGTCACTTTTAAACCGTTTTAAAATTTCCAATGGTTGCCTTACACAACTCACTTCTAGATCCTTTGATGACCCTACGGAAAATGATTTATTCAACTTTCTTCCCTTTGTTATGACCACTTGCTTCCGGCCTTCTGAAAAGGTTTTGACTACACACTAAGGCCAAAGGTCTTGGACATCCACAAACACTTTACCAAGTGCCTAATGCTCTTCGTACCACGACCCACTTGGTCTTGTCTTTTAATATTACTCAGTCATCTTATTCCTCAAGTAAGGAATCATCACTTATACCCTTTTCTGCTCTAACACTTGAGACAACTAAAAAAAAAATTAACCCAATGGTCATCCTCTGCGTTCACTTGGCGTTATAATACTATTTATAGATCTATAATATAACGTTAGCTCAACCTTAGGCTTCTCACGAATTTTACAAGATCTTAAGTAACATAGAATATGTCCGGAATGACGGCCTTTGATAATAACTACTCAATAAATGTTAACATACCATCAACAGTGCGCCCTTTTATCCACCATTGTTACCAGCCCGATAGTATCCCTCTGACTCAAACGCAACTCGGATCCATTCTACTATAACATTACATGTAAAATCTACTCCGAGATTACGCTTTCTTTAAGCACGGTTACTGGGTTGTAAGTATACTCCCGTCGCTTCTCTTTCTTATGTATCTTTGACTCAAAACGGTAGTTACTCACTTTGAGCTTTCTAGTGCAGGCCATGTGCCATACTTTTATTGCATCATTAATGCTTTCCTAATCCATCCGGAAAACTCACTCTAGAGTATTCCATTAGTATAGAATTCCAAAACTACTTGTCTGGCAACATGTAACAAAGCCATCACTCTTCACTCGGATCCATAATAGGGTACCAGTCTACTTCTATTACTTCTACATGCACATAAGTTCCCGTACAACATTTCCAGTTACTCACATAGCCTAACCCACGTTTCTTCTAACTAGAATGCATTTCACCAACTACCACCATCTTAAACTCGACACGACATCCATCAGTACCCTTGATCTTCTTGCTTTGTGGGTTAGGTCCCACCACGCTTCCGCTGCGCTACTTTGATAATTCTGTTGTCAGTCATTAATCCTAAGGACCTTTTCTGTAAGTATAAAGTGATTGACCCCAAAATTCTTTCTTCCAATTACACCATGAGTCTTATACGGATGAAGTACCAAGTACCTTCTTTACTTGCCTTAAGAAAATAAAACAACGATTGAAAAACAACTTCTTCCGCTTACTTTCTTAATTCTTCTACCACGGATTCAAACTCCCTGACTTGACCGGAGTTTGATCTTAACTAGCCAAGAAGTAACCCTTAAAACGTTCCTCTTTATACCATTAATTCATCCAGGAAGATTGTTGTTGCCTACTTGAGGAAATCCTCTAAGGCGTCGGTAAAGCTACTCCATAGATCCACAATCACAAATATTTCTTCTTACCGGCAGATAACTCGTCAATACCAAACAATACTTGCACGTCCTTGGTTGATATCTGTCAGGCTATAATTCACTTATCTCAATTTTATACCTCTACTGGTATTAAACTTTTGGTGCACATCACCTACTAGATTAATCCTTTTATCCTCCTTTTAGTTCATCTTATCTTTCACTCTTCTGCTTCCTTTGGAACAACTCTCTTTCACAAGTCTCACTGTGCCATTCGCCTGACGTCAAAAAGTTGTTCCTAACACTCCACGATAGATTGTAAGCGCCTCGTAGTTCCGATGACTTTTAATTACCTCCCAATTGTAGTCCTTTTACAAGGACCGTCTGTGTTGATGACCTATGTTCTGTTATAAATGGGGGTTACCCCGGACTCGTGTGTCCACCACACGATTCTCACAAGCACAGGTTCCTTAATTGGCGTTGTTTGTAATATTTCCTTCCAAATCTCTGTTGACTATGCTACGGGCTTCGATCCTTTCGATACTGGCGTTGTGATTCCACTTAGAATTCTTATCTTTAAAGAAGACAAAATGTCTCCAGGCTTGTGAAGTCTACCCCTCGCTCTTACATTAAGTTGTAAGTCTCCATTTCGTGTAAATTGTGATCTGTCAAAATTTCCTTAGCTAGTAGGTAAACAGTTGCTCACAACAATCCTTTTATACTTCTTTAGTTCGTTCTACCTTCCACCCTTCCGCTTCTTATAGGCTAACTCCATTTTCTCTAGTCCGATTTTGTCATTCATCTGGCACAAATAGTCGTTTCAAGTTTCCACGATAGCTTGCAAGCGTCTTTGAAATTCTTATGGCCGTAATGATCATCCACTTGCGGTTCCTTTTGCATGGACCATCTGTGTTGATGGCTTAGGTCCCGTGATAATTCGGGTTACCCTGGACTCTCGAGTCTAGCAAGGCCGTTCTCTCATACAAATTTCTTTACTGGTGTTGGTGGTAATATCGCCTTCCTGAAACTCCGTTGACCCTACTACAGGCTTCCATTCTTTGGATATTGGCGTCGCGGTTTCTTTCAAACTTCTTATATCTCTGAGGTCAAAACCTCTCCACACTTGTGGGGTCTACCTTTTCGCTTTTACACTCAATTGTAGGTCTTTATTTTGTGTACCTTAGATCCACATATCCGGGTTGACACCCTAACTCTTCTGGTCTCTCATGCCCATAATTGCCTATGGGCATCCGCCTCGATTGTAACACCCTTTATTCCGTAAATCTTGGTTGTACTCCGTTCCTCTTGGTACTTGCTCCAATATTGTTATCTCTAATCTGCGCTCTTGTCTTCTCTTGTATGGTTCTTCTAATTCATCTCTCAGCTTCATACAGCCAAGTCCCTTGTATGACTTTTTATTCCTTCTAATGAAGCTGACTCAGGAATTTCTTACTCATCTGATTGTGCTCGTGGTAAAAATGATCTTCACAACTTTACTTGCTTGCTCAACTAATCTTTGGATGATTTGTAAGGGTCGCCAAGCAGCCCACCCGAGTATAATACTCAATTCAAGGTCCGATTCCATTGCCTCGTGTTGAAACCTCTTCAAGTCCGCTACCGATTTATAATGAGGCGATAATCACTTCATTATATCACAACTAAAGGATACAAAATATCCTTTAGGATACTAACATGCTATCCATATACATATATATAATAATACATTAGAACATATCGATATAAGTCTATATACGAACTCACTTATCATTCCAAGTTGCAGAGATCCACGGAGAACGATGGTGGTCCGACGTCCTACTAACCCAACAACCCGACTATGCACGTGTGTAAAAACAGAAATCCGTTTTGAAAATCTTAGACCCCTTTCGGGTTCTGGTTATTTTATACATTCGGTCTTTTAGAAGATTTCAAGTGCCATTGTTTCCAACCCAAAGCTCTGATACCATATTGTAACACCCCAAGTTTCGAAACTCGGGGAGCTACTGGTTAGGACCTCACAATGGGTCCCGACCTTGGTTTAACAACAACATTACTTGGATCTTACAACAAGGCACAAATGTACTTAAAACAATTTCAAAACATAATATTTTTACTGTATGAATGTACACATGTGACAGCCTTACAAAACATATATATATACATAACATGCATGTTGTAAGGGAGACTCCCCCGTCCCCATCTGATGAGTACGTGGACCCAGCTGACCATCCTTTCCGGATCACTCTGCAAGTGTCTATCTCTACAAATCTACAACACGGATAAACCGTTAGCTAACAATCCAAATATAAGCAAAATAAGGATAGCACAAACACACTCAAGATAACATAAAACAATCATCATGCTGGCACACAAACCAGTTATTATCTGTTCATTAAGTGAGTCACCTTATTCCATTTTACAGTTGTGGCACGAGAAATCTTAAGAGTTCTCGCCTCCGTTCCTTATCCAACTGGGTGTAGGTCTAGCTTACCTCCGCCGGTAGCATCACTACAAACCGAGTGTGGACTAGTCCCTAAAGAAACCCCCAGCGCCCTCAAGCTAACTGAGCAGAATGCCACCGTCCGTTACTCTTAGGCCAAGGTATAGGTCGGTGTATAAATATTACTAAAATATAACTATAAGCATCTCATTCACACACCACTACCATTATTCATACTCATATCTAGAAGTCAGCTAAGTAAGCCCAAAGGACTTACCTGAGTCAAGTCGCAACTCTCTTAATCTCAACTCGGTATGTAACCGTAGGAACTCAATTGCCTGTTATACAAGACAAGGGAATCAATAATGTATCCCACTTTCTTAGAAGTCTCCAACTTCTAAGATATAAAAATCGATCAACAAGAGATTACCAAAATACCCTTATACAGGTAAATGACCATTTTACCCCTGGTCCCGAAACTTCTAAAAATTTCATAATTTATGTTTAAACTCTTATTTGAGACTAACTAACCATTTTTTACTCCCTAGGATGATTTTAGGTAACAATTAGAAAAACCACCCATTTTCTATTTCTCGAAAAGTCACTAAAGTCCAATTACAGCTTCAAATATAAAATTCTAATAATCTTATAAAAATTCCGAAATAATTCCCTAGGTCATCTATGATATCCTATCTACTCATAGGAGAAAGAATTTCTTAAAACTGTTAAAGCATCGCTTCTACAACAATTTCTAAAGTTGGTTACAACACCTAACGAACAACACACTGTCTTAACTTTGAAAAACATAACTCCTAAACTACTCGCTGGATTTATCCCAAATTTTGATATGTTATAATATAAAATCTTATATATAATATATCCAAAATTTAGCTGCAAAGGAGATCAAAATCCTATTTAAAACTATCTCCCAAAACCGAATTTCAGCACAACAGAAAAACTGCTTACGACTCAATCTTGGAAAAATCATAAATCCCAAACCACTCGCTGGATGCCTCTCAAATTTTAATATGTTCTACAACAATATGTCAACTATATCATATCCAAAATTCAAGTCCAACGGAGATCAAGAGCTTATTCAAAACCATCTCACAAAACAGCATCACTTGCTGTTTTCCCCAACACTCAGCACATATATAAAAACCTCAACTTTGAAACACAATAACTCTCAAACCGTAACTCCGATTCTTCCCAAATTTTAATATGATCTACAACAAGATGTCAACTATATCATATCAAAAATTCAAGCCTAACAGAGATCAAAAGCCTATACAAAACTATCTCACAAAACAGCATCCCATGCTGTTTTTCTCAACTCAACACATTTATAAAAACTGTATGAGTCAACTTTGAAACCCCATATCTCTCAAACCATAACATGGATTCCTCTGAAATTTTAGTATGTTAGACTATACAATATCGACTAAATCATATCCGAAAATCAGCAGTAAAGGTGGAGTCTAACCTACCCAAAACTGGGGCTGAAGTGGACTGTTCTTCACTTCCGAAAACTCAGCAAACGCCTCAGCTCTTCAAGCTATCTTCCGAGGCTGTTCTAGCAGGTTTCCCGACACAACAGGGTTCTAATCAGCATGTATAAAGAGAGGGTAATGCAGCAAGGTGAAGTGAGGTCCTTACCGGCAATCAAGACCCGACGTTCACGTGCCCCAGAACAAAGAAGGGCTCGACACAACTAGCAGCAACAACATAGCTTCCTTGCTAGCATTGAGAGGGCTTTGCCGGCACCATCCAAGGCTTCGGTTTGAAGGCAGCGGCGGGGTGGAGATGACCAGCGACACCGGTGGTTGGAGAGCTAGGGTTCCAGCGGCGTGCGAGGGCTGGAGGAGGCTGAAGAGGAGCGCACGCCTTCCTGCGCGGTTGGGAGTCTGCTGCGCACACGAAGCCTGCTAGGACCCCTGGTGGTGGACGGTTGCACCGGCCTGGCGTGGAGGAGGAGGCGGACGGCTGGAGTAGTGCAAGTGAGGGCAGCGGCCAGGCGTGTAGGAGGAGACGGACGCTGGTACGTGACAACGAGAGAAGGAAGAGGGTTGTTCTTATGGTTTACGTGAGAGAGGGAGAGAGTATGGGCTGGCTGTAACAGCTGGTGAGTTTTGGGCTGGCCGTCCATACTCGAGATCAGGCCTTGTCTGGGCCTCGTCAAGGCTTGTCTTGGCCTTGTCAACTGCTTGTCTGGGCCTTGTCAACTGCTTGTCTGGGCCTCGTCAACTGCTTGTTTGGGCCTCATCACAGCTTTGTCATGATCTCGTCAACTGCTTGTCTGGGCCTCGTCACAGCTTTGTCATGATCTCGTCTAAAGTCGTCGTTAATGATTAATTATAAGAATTAGGGTTTGATATAATTCTATCATTTTATGTGAATTAAATTCTATATAAAATGATAAATAATTATAAGAATTAGGATTTGATATAATTCTATCATTTTATGTGAATTAAATTCTACATAAAATGATAAATAATTATAGGAATTATAGCTTGATATAATTTTATCATTTTATGTGAATTAGCTTCTACATAAAATGATAAAATTTGTGAAGAAAGACTTGCTAGATAGAATGGAAAACCGTCAATGGCTCAAAGTCCGATTTGATTCGGAATTAAACGGAAATAAAAATTCCGGATATTACATAGGGGTGGAAAAAGTTGGAGAAAATCATCTAGCAATGATTATATGTGGCGAGAGAGATGAAGTGTTCTATGATTTTGTTGATTGATTGTTAACCTTTGACGAGGAATCAACTTGTGGGTTTTGGAAGAATGACTTGCAGAGTGTCAAGGAGAGGCGGGACACTTTCTTGTGCTTATTATCTTCAGTTGATTCGGTTAGTTTGAGTTCGGAAATCATTTGAATGCACTCCAACAGCTTCAACTACTGTTTTCAATGAAACAGTGGAAGTTCCAATTTACAGTGAAAGGGAAGATAATGGACAGGCTAATATCAAGGTTGATGAAAGTGAAAGCGACCTCTCATCTAGGTCCAACCCAACCTTTGATGAGAATCGTACTATATGTAAACATGTATGATGAGTTGGTCTAATAGCTCTAACTGAACAATCTATATTCTCCTTTTATTGTGCACGCAAATTGTACGACAAAATGCCTCATAGAATAGTATGAACACCGATGAATAAAAACATTAACAATGATGTATAAAAGTTTGAACACTGATGACTTATCTATATATTTTTTAATACATAACATATTATGATCATCTTTTAACATTTTATGGAAAAAAAATTTGGTGGTTATATATTGTAAATGAACATCTATGCATTATAAAATGAACACAAAAGAATAAATGAACACGACACTTTGATGAATAAAAACACTATGAACACCGAAGAATAAATACACGAACAATGCCATATAAAAAGTATGAACACTGATGACTTATCTATAATTTTTGAATGTAACGATATTTTCCCAAATTTTAAGTGAATTTACAAAAGTGTCATTAACGATGAGTGTGTGAGAGCCCTTGATTTAAAACTCCTTCGATGACTAACGGTCCTTCTAATTCCTATCTACAAGCCCCATTTTCACTTTGATTTTCCACCCAAATCAAATCGATCAAATCCATCAAATCACGCTTTATTGAGTAATTTGACTATTTAATTATTTTAACCCTTATTATTGTTATTAGTATTAATTATTATTGTTATTATTTCAACGAACTTTCCTTTATCGCTAAATTCGGATGAATATAACTTCTAACAAAAAATAACGAAATTAAAATAACATGAATCGTTTGAAAATAATATTATAATTCGGAATAACAAAAAAATCGCATAAATCGCGCTAATAACGAAAGTTCGTTGAACCCATTTGTCGTTTTTGAGTCGTTCACCACGATGAGGTCACACTTTATGCCGAGACATGAGACAAGAGCATGTTGTATAACGTATTGATGTCCTATGCCGTTGGATTTCCTTTGCGTCTTTGGAGTCGGGCTAGTCGCGATTCGATAAGAGTATGATGTTAGGCGCGTTGAGCCGTAACTGTAACACCCCGAACCCGCGGGACTCGGGATGCCACGGGTTAGGACCTCACAATGGGTCCCGACCCTTAGCCTGACAACAATTTCACCGGATCTTACAACAAGACACAAATAAAGGCAAAACCGAAATTCATTTTAATGCAATGTTATGAACCCCAAAAGAAAAAACGAAAGACTTCAGCCGAGATACAACGCTAAAGGCAACCGCCATACACGCGACATACATAATACCCTAAACAATACATAAAAACAACCCCAAAAACCCATCCTAAAATGTACGGACCCCGGCTGCCCACTCTTCCGGATCTCTCGGCCGCGCCCCTAACCTGCAAGGCAACTACAACAATATCGGTATAAAACCGTTAGCTAGCATTGAAGGCATTAGAATCATGGTATTGACACACACACATAAGACATCATAAACACACAACATGTTCCAAAACACACAATCCGGTTTATTATCTTTTTATTATTAGGTCATATCCCGTTCTAATTCAACTTCTTTTGTGACACGGGAATATTAAAGATCTCGCCCTTGTCCCCTTTCACCATACGGGTTTGTACTTGATGCGGATCAGCATCACCCGATGGGCTGGTCGCAAGGCACCTCCCAGTCATTCCCATTTTGGACTGGACAAGCGGTCACCGCCCGTTATCATACACTTGGGCCAAATAAAAACATATAAAGTCGGTGGTCCTATTACCCGTTTAGATGTTATAACATAAGCAATAAACACACACATAAACAATAAACACACACCACCAAACACACATTGAAACTAATACAGAGAATACGAGCTAAGTAAGTCCGAAGACTTACCTCTCTCAAGGTAACTCGAATAAATCACTCTCAACTTTCTGCGGGAAACGCTCAAAGCCAGACCAAACGAGGCACTATCAATAACAAACTAAAAAGCTAGAAGTTCTTGGACTTCTAGTCTCCAACATATATATATATATATATATATATATATATGATATCTAACTCTAGCATGTTAGGTCCAATCTATAATCACGAGGATCATCATAAGATCGTAAAGAAGGTAAATCAACAAGTACCATATCCAATCACTAGCACCTATTGTTATAGGCCACTACATGGCATTAGCTCTATGTGATGCTAAGTTCATCTAACATGTTATACTATCATTACCGAACTAACAAAGGAGAAGTACTCACACGAGATCCAAGGTGAAGCACGGTCTACGGAATCAAGAACGAGTTCGATGGCTTTTATTGGGCGCTTCCGGACCTAAGGACAAAACTATGCAAAATTAGCTTAAACTCTAATTTTGAAAGGAAGGTTTAGCGCATAAAGATTTTCCAATGAAAACTCCATCTTCCAAAACCAAGGTTAACTCGTTAAAACCAATTCCGGGCAAGATATCCAAAAATGAAAAGTTGATTGAAAAACCGAATTTCAAATTATCCAACAATCGGATTTAAACCATCGAAGACACCAAATTAATTTGTAAAGTAGTTGGGACAAATCTCAACAAAATCAATGGTTTAATAATTTTAATAATTTACTACAGGGTATAAATGTTCCTTTTCCAAAGTTATTGGGTCAAATCTGCAATTATATAAAATATGGGTACACTCAGTAATTATACCACAAATGGGGTCACGATTGTAATAATTAAAGGGTTTCACTCTCTTCTGTAAACCGATGGATGAAGGGGCCAGGGGGAGAACGCAAGCGGCGGCCTGCGGCGGCGATCCGACCGGGAGAAGGAGCGGCGGCTAAGCCCTAGTGTGCAACAACACCCCTTCACACGCCGACAACTCTCATTGGAGCAGGGAGCAGAGAAGAGAGATCGAGGGAGGCGGCCAAGGTGGATCCTCTGGTGGCTGTAGAGGAGAGACAAAGGGAAGGAGAAACAGGGAATGGCGGCGGCAGGGACATGGGACTCCACAGGTGGCGAGTAGACGGGGTTCTCCGGCTTCGATTAGGTCCAGAGGAAGACGGATGTAGCAGAGGTTCGAACCCAGGCTTGGATCCGAAGGGGGGGGAAAAGACGCGCAGGCTCCTTTCCGGCGAGCTCAGGTGGTCCTGCAAGAGAAGGGGAGAAGAGGAGCTGGTTGCCGGTCGGTGTCCCTGGCGAGTTCGATGGTAGTTCCTCCGACAACAGTTTTCAACAGAGGTGGGAAGGTAAGAGAAAACAATTGGGGAAGAGGCTATCGGATCTCTTCACTGGGAAGTAAAGGAGAGGAAAGCCTGGTTAGGTCGGGTTGCAGGGTGGCGGGGGAAGCGAGGGGTCGGAGAGCAGGGCTATTGCTAGGGCCGGAGGTCGAGGGGCCGGGTATGGAGAGGTCGGCCTCTGGCCCTCCTCTGCTGAAGCGCCACACGCAAGAAAGCAAGAAAAGAGAGGGGAGGAAATAAAAAGGAAAATAAATAAATAATAGGGTAAAGAGGGCTTTTTTTTTAAAAAAAAATAAAAACAAACTCGATTAATATTCGGAACAGGATTTCCCGGATCAGTAAATCTCGATTTCCGACAAAATTAAATTAATAAAATACAGAAATACATACATGTATCCCAAAATAATATAATACTCGGAAAAGTTAATTTTTAAATCTATAAAGAAAATACTTTAAAAAAAAGAACTCGAGCTATAACGAATCGATGGAAGGGAGGAAAGCAAAGTCGGAACGCACCCGAATAAACGGGCCGTTACATCAGGTCCTCCTAAAGAAAAGTTTCGTCCCGAAACTTGCTAAACGCCGAACTTCTCGGTCCCTAAGGCCGAGGTATAAACTCTCAAACAAAGAAGGCTAGGCCTTCTAATCTATATATATACAAACTACTCAAACTACCACCGCAAGATATAACGAGTCATATAACACATTCCCGCACAGGACACAACTACTCAACATCACACATGCACATAACTCAACCAAAGGAAGAACTAGGTCTAACCCGTCATTTCTATCGATACTACTAACTCAACGTAAAACTCAATCAAAGATACTATCTTCCGTCTCCCTATTAGCCTCATTGGTTCCTCGACTGTCACTAGATCATCATGACTGACCCCACGTCTCGAATCACGCTTGTACCCTCTCGACTGATACATATGAAGCATCGGGTGAACACTCTCTACTTTTGGCGGCAACGCCAACTTATAAGACACTCCTCCAACTCGCGCTAAGTTATCAAAAAGGTCAAAATATCGGAACTCCACGTCCTTCTCGGTTTTGATGCAACATCTCCATTATTTTCCCTTTAATTTCTCTATCAAAGAAGATCGAACTTCCAATTTACACTGTTGGTTCGGGTTCCTGTCAAACCAAACTTAGATGTTATGTTTTCACATTTCTTGTTGCAATTCCAAGTAACAAAGGAAGTAGTTGCTCCATACTACTTCTACTAACACGACACGTATGCTATTACTTTTTACATCGTTCCTCAATACTCGATCAAGACCTTGTCTTGAAGAATCACTTGTACACCTCAAACCCATAATACCTCAAGGCAAATCAAAACAGTTGCACCAATGAACCTCCTTTTTAACTCTCCACAACTCTATTGTCAATTTCCGTCTCATTCAATTCTCCATTGTCATCTAGAGTAAGTTAGCCATAGATGGTGTTACTTGGAGAAGCTCTCCACAAATCTGGTAATGACCAGCACATCCAATAAAACTTTTAAATTCTTCCACATCCTTGGGGGTTGCCATCCCGAGACAACTTGTCATAAAACTTCTTTCTTCTTCAAGAGTATACAAAAATATCTTATCAGGGACATTAGTAAGCCCATACGGAATAACTACAACTCAATTGACCCCGGTTGGTCCGGAATGCCGTAATTGCAACATCTCAGTCTCGAATTCTCAACGGTTGACAATCAAATCTTAACTAAATTTTCATAAGAGACTACCGACCCTTGTAACCGATCGAGTAGATCATCCATTCGTTGTAAGGAATACTTGTCCTTTGACTCACGGTAATCAATGTTCAATTGGAGAGAATTGTCTGTCTTTTTTTTTTTTTTTTTTTTACAACAATTCTAGTGTTCTCATAATACCTTCAAATCAAGAGTTTAAGATATGTTTCCATATAAACTTCAATCAAGAGTTCAAGATAACTTCTTGTATTATCTATGGCAGTGCATTGGTTCTAATGAACCTTTATCAACAAGTCCTTGCAAATGCTCCTTTGATTGTATCCTCAATTCGAGTATCCTTACAGGTATCATTTATTGATGTCTTTTGTACGGCACCTTAGAAATGGGAGTTGAGCCCAAATCCATCTTAACGGTAAAATTCACATTCCGATGCATTGGAATCCGTTATATCTCGGGTTCTATCTTTCTCTACCCATCACATATCGTAATAACCGACACCACCTAGTCCTAACGTTTTCCAAGTGGTCCAACTCGACCGGTTGGGGTGACGTCCTTCAACACGTGTATTGTTCCTTCTGTAGCTACTATGTTCACCGTCCTCTTTCAAAGATCCTTCATCTCCAAAACTCAAGGAACTTGCTCGAGTCTTCCGACTCTTGAAGCCTTGGTTAAGCAATATTTCAGCTTACTCCCTCTTCACACTTCAAAGGAAAGGCGATATAACATCTCTTGATCTCGCAAATATGTTCCGTTACAAGGGTCCTAACCACAAGACTTAACTATGCCTGATAACAAACCGATATAGTCTTCTTCGCTTTCTCCGACATCCCAACCTATGGGAGGAGCTCCCCGTACCT
>BSUD01000003.1:128806610-128832967 GCA_033239045.1 Fagopyrum esculentum | reverse complement strand
TTTTTTTTTTTTTTTTTTTTTTTACAACAATTCTAGTGTTCTCATAATACCTTCAAATCAAGAGTTTAAGATATGTTTCCATATAAACTTCAATCAAGAGTTCAAGATAACTTCTTGTATTATCTATGGCAGTGCATTGGTTCTAATGAACCTTTATCAACAAGTCCTTGCAAATGCTCCTTTGATTGTATCCTCAATTCGAGTATCCTTACAGGTATCATTTATTGATGTCTTTTGTACGGCACCTTAGAAATGGGAGTTGAGCCCAAATCCATCTTAACGGTAAAATTCACATTCCGATGCATTGGAATCCGTTATATCTCGGGTTCTATCTTTCTCTACCCATCACATATCGTAATAACCGACACCACCTAGTCCTAACGTTTTCCAAGTGGTCCAACTCGACCGGTTGGGGTGACGTCCTTCAACACGTGTATTGTTCCTTCTGTAGCTACTATGTTCACCGTCCTCTTTCAAAGATCCTTCATCTCCAAAACTCAAGGAACTTGCTCGAGTCTTCCGACTCTTGAAGCCTTGGTTAAGCAATATTTCAGCTTACTCCCTCTTCACACTTCAAAGGAAAGGCGATATAACATCTCTTGATCTCGCAAATATGTTCCGTTACAAGGGTCCTAACCACAAGACTTAACTATGCCTGATAACAAACCGATATAGTCTTCTTCGCTTTCTCCGACATCCCAACCTATGGGAGGAGCTCCCCGTACCTTTGATCAGCTTTCACCATAGACATCCTTTCTTCAAGTAGGCGTAGAGTCAGACGACCACGGAGGCTCTGACCTCAATCTTTCATGTACTTCTTGTACATCTCATATCAACATTGAAATTTCAAAACCTCAGTCTTCTCTTACTCTTATTGGCCACCTTATATTTCTCTTGGTATTCACGAATAACTTCATCACCGTGCTAGTATGCCTTTAGGGGAAATCCCCCAACCACAATCACGGAAAGATCCACTCATAACTCTACCAAGTACTAACATCATAACTCTAAGCTTGCAGTGTTGCCCTAATCCAGGTTCCTCGTTTCTCATCATAGCCACTATGGCTTCACCATGTGAGTCACAAAACTTTGACTTAGCTTTTGCTCGCGAAAACATGACATCATCACTTTAGAACAAACATACCATGCATCCCCTTATATATCCTCCCTTCACGCACAATCACCATAGAAGACTCCCTTCCCTTTTTTTCTTTCTAGCTCCCTTTACCCTAATCCATGTCATTCCTCCATATGCCAATCTCATGACCTAAGAAGGTCGCACCATATCGTTACAATCCCTCTTCACACGGTACGTTACTATCACTTGTTGGGATCGATAAATTGCTTCATGATTAAGACATTTGAACTTCCCTTGATATACCTCTTTATTGCCGACATTAAACAACTCCAAATATTCCAAGTTCTTGTTCCCCTTCTTCATGATCTCGCATCATGGGTTACTCTTCCACCTACAGTCACCAGTATACAACCCGCACCAGTGCATTTTTGGTGGTCACCGATTAACTCGTTGATGACCCTCTCCAAGATCAACGACTTACCCTCCTACCACACTTCCATGTTACCATACCCCTGAAGGATACCCTCTCGGGATATTCCGCCTTGAACTTCACTAGCTTGTTTAATTTACTTTAACTCCGTTAGCTTTTCTACGCTCCCCTCTTCCTTTCACTTCTGTAAGATAACTACACCTTCTCGGATCTTTTGTGTCAAATGACCCAACTTCATAGGCTTAACCGTCCTTCATAATGTGTTGTAAGTGTATCTTGCCCACATCTCTATTGTTAATAACCACTCTCTCTTCTCTTGGTTGGTAACTTAAGTCTTTCGTTCCGCGCCCCTTGTTTCATCTTTCATCTTCTGAAGATCATCACCCACACAATTTCTCCTTCTTAGCATTGCTCAGTCTCATCACCATGACAGAAAACGATTGGCTCCACAAGGTAATTCTACTATGTGAACTTTTGCCATGTAATCCTCCTCGTAACTCTCGCATTTCTGAAGAAGTCTCCAGCTTAAGCTCTTGCAAAAACCGTCACTTCACTTTCTAGTTCTTCTGTAAGATTAACTTACGCATCTCATGAATATTCGTATTAGTTCGAACACACTTCACATCCTGAATCCCATGCTTAGGAGCATCTAGGAAAACCTTCACGTCTCAAGGAAATACCACTTGTACCCTTGCTAGTATGCACTCTTTTCCTTCCCGTTTCGCGTCTTCAGTTGTCCATGCATCGTCTTGAAGAAACATAAGTTCATCATCTCTAGTTGATCTCGTCGTTGTTCAAACGTTGCTTCTATGCAACCACTTTCATGTCTTCACGTCACTTCCTTACTCATATGACTTCCTTCCCAGTTTTGCTTAAACTAACTTGTAACACCCCAAATTTTACAACTTAGGGAGTTACTGGTTAGGACCGCACAGTGGGTCCCGACCTTAGTTTGACAACAACTTAACGAGATCTTACAACAAGGCACAGATAAGGAAAAATCAGAAATCATAAAATAGTTCTTAATAATGCAGGAATGTGACCAGATCGACTACAGCCGGAAAACGGAATATAACAAAGTACGAAAGGAAACAATGCTCAACTGTAAAACCCACAAATGCAGAAACTGTAAAACGTCCTAAAGTACGACACCCCGGCTGACCACTACCATCTGGATCACTCGGCATCTGCTCTAACCTGTGTCAAGTCTAAACAACATATCAACAGTTAGCTAACTATCCAAATATAAGCAAAACGATAACAGCACAAACACAAACAGAAACAAAAATAAACAAACATCATGCTGGCACTCAACCAATTATTATCTATTATTTAAGTGATTCACATTATTCAATTCAAGTTGTGGCAGGAGAATTATTATTAGTTCTCGCCTCCGTTTCTTATCCAACTGGTGTAGGTCTAGCTGACTTCCATTGGTAGCATCACTTCAAACCATGTATGGACTAGTCCCGAAAGAAACCCCCAGCGTCCCGCGAGCTACTGAGCAGAATGCCACCGCCCGTTACTCTTAGGCCAAAATATAGGTCGGTAATTATATATCACAGCCTATCTCTCTAACATTTCAATCACACACCACCATCATCATTTATACTCATATTTAGAAGTCAGCTAAGTAAGCCCAAAGGACTTACCTGTTATAACGCTCGACTCCTTATAAACCACTCGCTCTGTAAACTGTAACCACTTAGTTGCCTGTCAAAGGCGATAAGTGTATTAGAACACTCTCACGTAGATAGAAGTCTTAAACTTCTAAGATCAAATAAGGTATTAAGACGTACTAGTTACAGTATTAGTTTTAGGGTAAAATGACCATTTTACCCTTGGTTCCGATTTTCTCGAAAACCCTAAAATTCATGTCTAAACTCCTAATTGAGGTTCTAAAGTTATATTCTAACTCCTAAAATTTTATTTGGTTCCAAACTGACATTTTTCCTATGTTTCTACTTTCCGGAAGAATCGTAGGGGTTTAACTTCGGTTCTAAATATAAAATTCTTAACAGTTTATAATAATTCCGAATTAAATCTCTAGATCATCTATGAGGTTCTATCTAACCTTAGGAGAAAGAATTTCTCCAAACTGTTCAGCCAATGTTCCTATAAAAATTCACAAAGTCGGTTCCTTCACTCTAATTTCCTATACTTAGCCAAAAATTTAAGTTTACCAAAACTGCTCAACTACCTAACTTCGGGAGCTCATAACTTTCAATCCGACCGTTCATTCCTTCCCAAATTTTAATATGTTAAACAACATATAACCATCTACAACATATCCAAAATTCAACGGTGGATCTTTATCCAAACGTTTAATAATTGTCCGACAAGATAGGCAGTTTATAGGTCAAAAGCTGAAGGAATAAATGAATTTACAGCAGCCCCCTTATTTCTATTATTCATCATTACAGCAGTCCTTTGTTCCTATCCTTATGTCTATACACTCAGCAGCTACACAAGGTCAATCTAACCCATGTTCAAGTCCGAACTATCACAACACAAAATTCCAATCCTAAGAATCGGTACACATACATTCTAAGTTCTAATTTCATAAACAGGAGCAGCACGGAGTGGATAACTTACCCGCAACCGTGAAGGTATTATGTGCTGCTGATCTCCTAAAGACGAGTCCGGCGTGGGTCTCCAACGATGAGGTTGTTACCGCTGTTGTACAGATTTTAAGGAGGAGGAAGGTTACTGTTAAACGTATGAGGAGAGATGGTTGGAAACGTAAGAAGGCTGCTTACCAGGATCGAAATCTGCAGCAGCTTGGACGCAGTGCAGAAGACCTACGTTTTGCTGTTGAATCTGGACGGATGTGTGCAGAAGAAAGGAAACGCAGGAAGGAGGGAGAGACGCAGTAGATGGCTGGGCGTTAAAATTCTCAAAAGCGAAATGAGGTATGAAGATAGGATGAAGAGTTACTGCTGAGTTATGGCCTTGATCATCTGCATTGATTTCGTGTAACAGCTGCTGGGATTCTCATGAAACGGCTGGAGCTGCTGAGTTGGAGAAGGCGGAACAGCAGCCCTCTCTTGACTGAATTGGACGCTGGGCTGGAGTGTTGTGCTGCTGCTGGGCTGAACTGGAGGCTGCAGAAGAGCTGGGCCGCATAGGAGCAAGGCAGCAGTGGCGCTGGGCTGGAAGAAGCAGCTAGCGCTGGACTGGGCTGCTGGCAAGCTGAGCAGGCGGGCAGCAGGTCTTCTGGGCTGGAGCGGACAAGGCAGCGGGCTGGACAAGCAACTGGAGCAGCTCACGGACTGGGCTGGCAAATGCTGGGTTGTTGGAATGAAGAGAATCGTAGCCCGGTACTAATTGTAGTTCGGAATCAAGAACCCGAAATTAATGTACGGAATAACCGGATACGGATTATTTTACAGTTTAGGATTGGTTACAAAGCTCTATCATTTTATGTGAAGGTAAGTCACATAAAATGATAAACTTATAAAAGGTTCTATCATTTTATGTGAAGGTAAGTCACATAAAATGATAAACTTATAAAAGGTTCTATTATTTTATGTGAAGGAGGTCTAAATAAAATGATAATTTTTATCTTAATATGTCTAACTAAGTAGACGGATATGAATTGATGGATCGAGATCCAATTTATAACGTAAAAAGACGGAATAAAAATTCCGGATTTTACATCAGTACCCCCTTAAAATAAGTTTCGTCCCGGAACTTGGAATAAGATTCCTACCCCATACATTTCCCCTCGAGAAATATATTCTAGCAAGCAACTACTCACGTCATCAAGCACATAGACATAAACAATTATGTAAACATATAATCACAGAAGTCATATAAGGTCTCGCCTTAGTACTAACCCGTCGGTACTGAGGTAGCGGCTAACTCCGCAAAGAACTTAGGGTAATTACGTCTAATACTCTCCTCTGTCTCCCAGGTAGCCTCATCAACTCCTCGTCTAGACCACTGAATCCTCAGCATCGGTATCTCCTTAGAACGCAGGCGCCTAATGCTACGCTCTAGGACGGCTACTGGATACTCCACAAAAGTGTGGTCTGGCTCAACTATCAGATCCTCGTGACTGATGACGTGTCTAGGATCCGGTATGTACTCTCGCAGCTGAGATACATGAAAAACCGGGTGTACTCCCTCCAATCTCGGTGGCAGTGCTAGTCGGTAGGCAACCTCTCCGACTCTCTCTACGATCTCAAATGGACCGATATACCGGGGACTCAGCTTCCCCTTAATGCCAAAACGTCTAACTCCTCTCGTAGGTGACACTCTCAACCACACCTGTGTACCTACTCTAAACTCCAAAGGTCGACGCCTTTTGTCGGCGTAGGACTTCTGACGACTCTGAGCTGCTAACATCCTCTCCCGGACTAAGGCAATCCGGGCGATGTCGTCCTGTATCTGATCTGGTACTACTCCATCAGCCTGGCTAGACTCATCCCAACATAGCGGTGTACGACATCTCCGCCCGTACAAAGCCTCATAAGGTGACATCCCAATAGACGCGTGCCAACTGTTATTATATGAAAACTCTACTAGTGGGAGGTGATCCGGCCATACCTGTCCCCAATCTAGCACACATGCCCTCAACATGTCCTCTAGGGTCTGGATGGTCCTCTCTGACTGACCGTCTGTCTGCGGGTGGTAAGCAGTGGTAAAGTGAAGACTCGCCCCCAGAGTAGTATGTACCTGCTGCCAAAACCTCGAGGTAAAACGTCCATCCCTGTCGGAGACGATAGTCCTCGGTACTCCATGGAGTCTCACAATGTGTCTGGTGAACTCCTCTGCTAGATGGTTTACCGGCCACGTTTCCTTAATCGGAATGAAACGTGCGGTCTTCGTCAGGCGGTCTACCACCACCCAAATGGCATCAAAACCTCTGCTGGGCCTCAATCCAGTAACAAAATCCATAGATATATCTTCCCACTTCCAATGTGGTACTGGAAGTGGGTGTAGCTCTCCTCCGGATCTACGATGCTCAATCTTGACCTGCTGACAGGTCGCACACTAGGCTACATATCGGGCCACATCGGGCTTCAAACCACCCCACCAGAAGGAACGTCTCACGTCCTTATACATTTTACTCGCTCCTGGATGTACGGAGTAAGGGGTAGCATGAGCCTCACCTAGTATCCTCTGTCTCAGCTCACTGTCTGATGGCACACAGACACGGTCCTGTCGTCTCATCACTCTATCGGCACCAATAGTGAACTGAGGTGCCTCATCTCGTGACATCCGGTCTCGGATCCGGGTCAACATCGGACAGGTCTCCTGCTTCTGTCGGATCTCACCCAACAGGTCAGGAAGTAACTCTAAGGTGGCTAACTGATGAGCTGTATCGGGGAATTGGATCTCTACCTCCAACCAAGCTAAGTCTCTCTGTAACTGTGGCTGTACTGTCAACCGAGCTATCGCCTTCTCCTGAGGCGTCTTCTGACTCAAAGCGTCAGCAACTACATTCGCCTTTCCGGGGTGGTAAAGTATCTCAAGGTCGAAATCCTTGATCAACTCTAGCCACCGTCTCTGGCGGTTATTCAACTCCCGCTGAGTGAATATGTACTTCAGACTCTTATGGTCTGTGAAGATCTGACAGGTCGCTCCATAGAGATAATGACGCCAGATCTTAAGAGCGTGCATTACTGCTGCTAACTCCAGATCATGAGTGGGGTAGTTCTCTTCATACGTCTTCAGTTGTCGAGACGCATATGCTATAACCTTACCCCTCTGCATCAAGACACACCCCAAGCCCAACTTGGATGCGTCACTGTACACTACAAAGTCCTCTGTACCCTCAGGCTGTGCTAAGATCGGAGCAGACGTCAATCTCCTCTTCAGCTCCTCAAAACTCTGCTGACACGGCTCAGACCATACGAACCGAGTAGTCTTCCTTAGGAGGGAAGTAAGTGGTCGGGCGATCAGGGAAAACCCTTCCACAAACCGACGGTAATAACCTGCTAATCCAAGGAAACTGCGAACCTCCTTCACATTCTTCGGAGGTTGCCAAGAAGACACTGACTCAATCTTCGCCGGGTCGACCTTAATCCCCTCAACAGTCACTACATGGCCAAGGAATGCCACCTCTGACATCCAGAACTCACACTTGGATAGTTTAGCATATAGCTGACTATCCTGTAGAATCTGCAGCACTGTCCTCAAGTGTCCGGCATGCTCCTCTCGACTTCTAGAGTAAACTAGAATGTCGTCGATGAAGACCACTACAAACTGGTCTAAGAAGTCGATGAAAATCCCATTCATCAACTCCATAAATACTGCTAGCGCATTAGTGAGCCCGAATGGCATCACTACAAACTCATAATGACCATACCTAGTCCGGAATGCCGTCTTAGGTATGTCCTGATCTCTCACCCTCAGCTGGTGATAACCCGACCTCAAATCTATCCTCGAGAACACTGACGCTCCATGCAGCTGGTCCAGCAGATCATCTATGCGAGGCAATGGGTACTTATTCTTGATGGTGACCTTGTTCAGCTCCCTGTAGTCGATACACAGCCTCATCGAACCATCTTTCTTCCTCACAAATAACACTGGTGCGCCCCAGGGAGAAACACTAGGGCGTATGAAGCCCTTCTCTGCTAACTCCTCTAACTGCTTCTTCAGCTCAAGCAGCTCTATCGGGGCCATGTGGTACGGGGCCTTCGAGATCGGTCTCGTGCCCGGCTCTAACTCAATGCTAAAGTCCACACTCCTCTGTGGAGGTAGCCTTGGTAAGTCGTCCCTGAAGACCTCTGCAAACTCGCATGCGACTGGTATCTCCTCTACTGTCAGGCTCTTGCGCTCCTTCATGGCATAACACCAGAAGACCTCGCAACCCTGTGCTATCAATCTGGCTGCTTTCACTGCGCTGATAACTGCGCCGGACTTTCCGAGGTCCCAACCTCGGAATATCACTCTGTGGCCTTCCTCCGTGGCGACAGTCACAGTCCTCCTACCAATATCCAAGACGGCTCCATGTCTAGTCATCCAATCTATCCCTAATATCACGTCCTCATGTGCTAAGGGCATGACTAGAAAATTTACTAACCAGATCCGGCCTCCTAGGTGAATAGGGCAATCATAAATCTCTCGAGATCCTCTCACCTTACCCCCATCTGGTAACCCAACCACAAAAGGCACACCCTCTACTGTAGCTAAGGACAACCTATCTACACATGCATCTGATATAAATGAGTGCGTAGCACCCGTATCAAATAAAACTCTCACAGGTAAGTCATGGATCCAAATAGTACCTGTGGTCGCAGGTGCTGCAGGCTGCTCAGTGTTCCGCAGCTCGAACACTCTCGATGGTCCTCCTCTGGTGTCAGTGGTACTACCACGTCCTCTGCCACGACCTGATCCCTGTGCAGTACTGTATGAAGCAGGATGCCCTGGGGCCCGGTACTGTTGCTGCTGCTGACTAGGTGCTCGGTACTGAGGTGGTCTCTGTACACTCTTCTCAGCACCTGCAGGAGAAGATCCCTGCTGAGAAGAAGCCTTTCCTTGACGGCAGAAAGTAGCCCTGTGTCCCGGCTTCCCACAAGTGAAGCAAGTGACCGGTGGTTTCGGGCAGTCCGTCTTAATGTGATCACGACCACCACAGTTAAAGCACTGTCGATCTCCACTGGGAGTCCGAACTGTAGAGTGGTAGCTGGACCTCCCCTGAGTCTGTCCTCGACCATAATCTGCTACTGCTGCACTGCTACCAGCATGTCCTGTCCTCTGCCGCTTATCCGGCCCACTAGATTGAGCTGCTTTCCTAGAAGCTGGTCTATCTCTCTCATAAGTAGAGGCCCTATCCTGATAATCAGACAAGGTCTCACAGTGGAATCCAGCCAGGTAGGATCGGGTACTCTCTCTAAACCTCCTGGAGAAAAGGTATACATGCTGCTCTTCTGGAGGTGCAGATGGTCCAAGCAAGGTCAATTCCTTCTGAAATTTCTTTATAGCTGCAGCAATCGGGATATCTTCAAATCCCGCCTCAATGAAATCCTGGAATCTCTCCCTCCTCAGTGAAACTGGACAGTACCTGTCTCTAACAATGTTCCTCATCTGTTCCCAGCTGGTAACTCGGCTACGAATGGTACGCCACCATGAATGAGCATCATCAGTGAAACAGGTCTGTATCAAATCTACCTGTCGATCCACGGGGCAACGTATTGCCTCCAAAGCAGTCTCAATCTTCCCTATCCAGTGCTCCACCTCTAGCCCTATTTCTCCACTGAATGAAGGAACCTTCTGAGAGTTGAAAGCCTTCAACCACTCATCAGGTCTCGGTGCTCTGGCCCCAGTAGGTGCTCTATCAACATCAGCCCTCCTCTCAGATACAGCCGGCACCTGAGACACTCCCTGTGTCAACTGAGCTGACCTAGCCGGTACCACTGGTGGTACCTGAGTAAGCCTCTCCACTCTGGCAGCTTCTTCCCTGCGCTCAACATAGGCTCTGAACTCCCTATACTCCGATGCTCCAATAGAGACACGTCCCAACTCAGTAGAACGAGCTCCTTGCGCTCCAGACCTAGCGGCGGTCTCAGGCCTGACCTCGGGGCCTACACTCTCAGCTACTTCTTCTACAGCCACCTCTGGTACGCTTGCTGCAGGTGGGTCATCTCGAGGAACTCGTCCTCGACCTCTCCCTAGTGGAGGTCTACCCCCCACGACCACACCCTCTAAAAGTAGGGGTGCTATCAGCTCGATCCTGTCTGACTGGGGGAAGGGGTGGACGACCCCTACCTCTGCCAGTCACTTGTGCAGCCCTAGTACGTGCCATCTGCACGAATAGTAATAACTACAGTTATAAACTATCTAATCTATCATAACAGTACAAGTCTATAATTATTCTAAGATTACCGAGATCCGCAGTGGTAGTGGTGGTCATCCGTACTTTCTATCCCAACCCGACTCTGTATGCATTTTAAAACTAAAATTCTCTTTGGAAAATTCAGACCCTTTTCGGGTTCTGTTTATTTACTTATATGACCTTTCTAGAAGATTCAAGTGTCATTGTTCCCAACCTAGAGCTCTGATACCATGTTGTAACACCCCTAATTTTACAACTTAGGGAGTTAACTGGTTAGGACCGCACAGTGGGTCCCGACCTTAGTTTGACAACAACTTAACGAGATCTTACAACAAGGCACAGATAAGGAAAAATCAGAAATCATAAAATAGTTCTTAATAATGCAGGAATGTGACCAGATCGACTACAGCCGGAAAACGGAATATAACAAAGTACGAAAGGAAACAATGTTCAACTGTAAAACCCACAAATGCAGAAACTGTAAAACGTCCTAAAGTACGACACCCCGGCTGACCACTACCATCTGGATCACTCGACATCTACTCTAACCTGTGTCAAGTCTAAACAACATATCAACAGTTAGCTAACTATCCAAATATAAGCAAAACGATAACAGCACAAACACAAACAGAAACAAAAATAAACAAACATCATGCTGGCACTCAACCAATTATTATCTATTATTTAAGTGATTCACATTATTCAATTTAAGTTGTGGCACGAGAATTATTATTAGTTCTCGCCTCCGTTTCTTATCCAACTGGTGTAGGTCTAGCTGACTTCCATTGGTAGCATCACTACAAACCATGTATGGACTAGTCCCGAAAGAAACCCCCAGCGCCCCGCGAGCTACTGAGCCGAATGCCACCGCCCGTTACTCTTAGGCCAAAATATAGGTCGGTAATTATATATCACAGCCTATCTCTCTAACATTTCAATCACACACCACCATCATCATTTATACTCATATTTAGAAGTCAGCTAAGTAAGCCCAAAGGACTTACCTGTTATAACGCTCGACTCTTTATAAACCACTCGCTCTGTAAATTGTAACCACTTAGTTGCCTGTCAAAGGCGATAAGTGTATTAGCACACTCTCACGTAGATAGAAGTCTAAAACTTCTAAGATCAAATAAGGTATTAAGACGTACTAGTTACAGTATTAGTTTTAGGGTAAAATGACCATTTTACCCTTGGGTCCGATTTTCTCGAAAACCCTAAAATTCATGTCTAAACTCCTAATTGAGGTTCTAAAGTTATATTCTAACTCCTAAAATTTTATTTGGTTCCAAACTGACATTTTTCCTATGTTTCTACTTTCCGGAAGAATCGTAGGGGTTTAACTTCGGTTCTAAATATAAAATTCTTAACAGTTTATAATAATTCCGAATTAAATCTCTAGATCATCTATGAGGTTCTATCTAACCTTAGGAGAAAGAATTTCTCCAAACTGTTCAGCCAATGTTCCTATAAAATTCACAAAGTCGGTTCCTTCACTCTAATTTCCTATACTTAGCCAAAAATTTAAGTTTACCAAAACTGCTCAACTACCTAACTTCGGGAGCTCATAACTTTCAATCCGACCGTTCATTCCTTCCCAAACTTTAATATGTTAAACTACATACATCCATCTACAACATATCCAAAATTCAACGGTGGATCTTTATCCAAACGTTTAATAATTGTCCGACAAGATAGGCAGTTTATAGGTCAAAAGCTGAAGGAATAAATGAATTTACAGCAGCCCCCTTATTTCTATTATTCATCATTACAGCAGTCCTTTGTTCCTATCCTTATGTCTATACACTCAGCAGCTACACAAGGTCAATCTAACCCATGTTCAAGTCCGAACTATCACAACACAAAATTCCAATCCTAAGAATCGGTACACATACATTCTAAGTTCTAATTTCATAAACAGGAGCAGCACAGAGTGGATAACTTACCCGCAACCGTGAAGGTATTATGTGCTGCTGATCTCCTAAAGACGAGTCCGGCGTGGGTCTCCAACGATGAGGTTGTTACCGCTGTTGTACAGATTTTAAGGAGGAGGAAGGTTACTGTTAAACGTATGAGGAGAGATGGTTGGAAACGTAAGAAGGCTGCTTACCAGGATCGAAATCTGCAGCAGCTTGGACGCAGTGCAGAAGACCTACGTTTTGCTGTTGAATCTGGACGGATGTGTGCAGAAGAAAGGAAACGCAGGAAGGAGGGAGAGACGCAGTAGATGGTTGGGCGTTAAAATTCTCAAAAGCGAAATGAGGTATGAAGATAGGATGAAGAGTTACTGCTGAGTTATGGCCTTGATCATCTGCATTGATTTCGTGTAACAGCTGCTGGGATTCTCATGAAACGGCTGGAGCTGCTGAGTTGGAGAAGGCGGAACAGCAGCCCTCTCTTGACTGAATTGGACGCTGGGCTGGAGTGTTGTGCTGCTGCTGGGCTGAACTGGAGGCTGCAGAAGAGCTGGGCCGCATAGGAGCAAGGCAGCAGTGGCGCTGGGCTGGAAGAAGCAGCTGGCGCTGGACTGGGCTGCTGGCAAGCTGAGCAGGCGGGCAGCAGGTCTTCTGGGCTGGAGCGGACAAGGCAGCGGGCTGGACAAGCAACTGGAGCAGCTCACGGACTGGGCTGGCAAATGCTGGGCTGTTGGAATGAAGGGAATCGTAGCCCGGTACTAATTGTAGTTCGGAATCGAGAACCCGAAATTAATGTACGGAATAACCGGATACGGATTATTTTACAGTTTAGGATTGGTTACAAAGCTCTATCATTTTATGTGAAGGTAAGTCACATAAAATGATAAACTTATAAAAGGTTCTATCATTTTATGTGAAGGTAAGTCACATAAAATGATAAACTTATAAAAGGTTCTATTATTTTATGTGAAGGAGGTCTACATAAAATGATAATTTTTATCTTAATATGTCTAACTAAGTAGACGGATATGAATTGATGGATCGAGATCCAATTTATAACGTAAAAAGACGGAATAAAAATTCCGGATTTTACATAACTCGAGGTTCTCTTCCACTTGTTTGTCCTTCATTTACGTCATCTCTAATCCTCCACTTCGACATCTTCTTAAAGAAGTCCGAGAAGCACCAGGGTGTTTGTCAAAATGTGATACTCAACTCGGTACTTGAGCATACTCATCCTCATATGTAAACCATCCCGAGCCAAACGGCGTCATCCAATCGGCGGTGATAGCATTCTATCATCATAACTATAAGGTCCAAAAACCATATGCTCCTTTATATATATCCAGTATACGTATATGACTATATAACTCCTATGTCCACCTTGCTATAACTAGCATATCACATCCAAGCAAAAGTATTACAACAAAACAAGGTCCCAACACTTATATGATATCATCATGCCACATGTACAACTCATATTAATATAAAAATCATGCCACATTTTCACATAACAAGTCCATCATGCATAACTATAATCCACATATAATAGTAGTACAAAAACATCCTAAGTCCACGATACATATCTATATATACATATATATACATATATATACTAAAAATCCAATAAACTATGCTGCCGAGATCCACTGAAGGAGTGGTGGTCCGTACATTCTACCCCGACTCATGCATGTGATTTTGAAAACGAAAACTCAGAACCCGAGGGGTTCTGTTTATTCCTTATTCGGCCTTTAGAAGATTGCGAGTGCCATTGTTGTCAACCTAGGGCTCTGATACCACTTTGTAACACCCCGAATCCGCAGGACTCGGGGCGCCACGGGTTGGGACCTCACAATGGGTCCCGACCCTTAGCCTGACAACAATTTCACCGGATCTTACAACAAGACACAAATAAAGGCAAAACCGAAATTCATTTTAATGCAATGTTATGAACCCCAAAAGAAAAAACGAAAGACTTCAGCCGAGATACAACGCTAAAGGCAACCGCCATACACGCGACATACATAATACCCTAAACAATACATAAAAACAACCCCAAAAACCCATCCTAAAATGTACGGACCCCGGCTGCCCACTCTTCCGGATCTCTCGGCCGCGCCCCTAACCTGCAAGGCAACTACAACAATATCGGTATAAAACCGTTAGCTAGCATTCAAGGCATTAGAATCATGGTATTGGCACACACACACATAAGACATCATAAACACACAACATGTTCCAAAACACACAATCCGGTTTATTATCTTTTTATTATTAGGTCATATCCCGTTCTAATTCAACTTCTTTTGTGACACGGGAATCTTAAAGATCTCGCCCTTGTCCCCTTTCACCATACGGCTTTGTACTTGATGCGGATCAGCATCACCCGATGGGCTGGTCGCAAGGCACCTCCCAGTCATCCCCATTTTGGACTGGACAAGCGGTCACCGCCCGTTATCATACACTTGGGCCAAATATAAACATATAAAGTCGGTGGTCCTATTACCGGTTTAGATGTTATAACATAAGCAATAAACATGCACATAAACAATAAACACACACCACCAAATACACATTGAAACTAATACAGAGAATACGAGCTAAGTAAGTCCGAAGACTTACCTCTCTCAAGGTAACTCGAATAAATCACTCTCAACTTTCTGCGGGAAACGCTCAAAGCCTGACCAAACGAGGCACTATCAATAACAAACTAAAAAGCTAGAAGTTCTTGGACTTCTAGTCTCCAACATATATATATATATATATATATATGTATGATACTAACTCTAGCATGTTAGGTCCAATCTATAATCACGAGGATAATCATAAGATCGTAAAGAAGGTAAATCAACAAGTACCATATCCAATCACTAGCACCTATTGTTATAGGCCACTACATGGCATTAGCTCTATGTTATGCTAAGTTCATCTAACATGTTATACTATCATTACCGAACTAACAAAGGAGAAGTACTCACACGAGATCCAAGGTGAAGCACGGTCTACGGAATCAAGAACGAGTTCGATGGCTTTTATTGGGCGCTTCCGGACCTAAGGACAAAACTATGCAAAATTAGCTTAAACTCTAATTTTGAAAGGAAGGTTTAGCGCATAAAGATTTTCCAATGAAAACTCCATCTTCCAAAACCAAGGTTAACTCGTTAAAACCAATTCCGGGCAAGATATCCAAAAATGAAAAGTTGATTGAAAAACCGAATTTCAAATTATCCAACAATCGGATTTAAACCATCGAAGACACCAAATTAATTTGTAAAGTAGTTGGGACAAATCTCAACAAAATCAAGGGTTTAATAATTTTAATAATTTACTACAGGGTATAAATGTTCCTTTTCCAAAGTTATTGGGTCAAATCTGCAATTATATAAAATATGGGTACACTCAGTAATTATACCACAAATGGGGGTCACGATTGTAATAATTAAAGGGTTTCACTCTCTTCTATAAACCGATGGATGAAGGGGCCAGGGGGAGAACGCAAGCGGCGGCCTGCGGCGGCGATCCGACCGGGAGAAGGAGCGGCGGCTAAGCCCTGGTGTGCAACAACACCCCTTCACACGCCGACAGCTCTCATTGGAGTAGGGAGCAGAGAAGAGAGATCGAGGGAGGCGACCAAGGTGGATCCTTTGGTGGCTGTAGAGGAGAGACAAAGGGAAGGAGAAACAGGGAATGGTGGCGGCAAGGGCATGGGACTCCACAGGTGGCGAGTAGACGGGGTTCTCCGGCTTCGATTAGGTCCAGAGGAAGACGGATGTAGCAGAGGTTCGAACCCAGGCTTGGATCCGAAGGGGGGAAAAGACGCGCAGGCTCCTTTCCGGCGAGCTCAGGTGGTCCTGCAAGAGGAGGGGAGAACAGGAGCTTGTTGCCGGTCGGTGTCCCTGGCGAGTTCGATGGTAGTTCCTCCGACAACAGTTTTCAACAGAGGTGGGAAGGTAAGAGAAAACAATTGGGGAAGAGGCTATCAGATCTCTTCACTGGGAAGTAAAGGAGAGGAAAGCCTGGTTAGGTCGGGTTGCAGGGTGGCGGGGGAAGCGAGGGGTCGGAGAGCAGGGCTATTGCTAGGGCCGGAGGTCGAGGGGCCGGGTATGGAGAGGTCGGCCTCTGGCCCTCCTCTGCTGAAGCGCCACACGCAAGAAAGCAAGAAAAGAGAGGGGAGGAAATAAAAAGGAAAATAAATAAATAATAGGGTAAAGAGGGCTCTTTTTTTTAAAAAATAAAAATAAAAACAAACTCGATTAATATTCGGAACGGGATTTCCCGGATCAGTAAATCTCGATTTCCGACAAAATTAAATTAATAAAATACAGAAATACATACATGTATCCCAAAATAATATAATACTCGGAAAAGTTAATTTTTAAATCTATAAAGAAAATACTTTAAAAAAAAGAACTCGAGCTATAACGAATCGATGGAAGGGAGGAAAGCAAAGTCGGAACGCACCCGAATAAACGGGCCGTTACAGTAATGAACGGTGTCTAACGCAGGATTTGTTATCTCGTTTTGTTAATTTATCGTTATCTTATAAATTTCGATCATGACATTTACCGTTATCGTTAAACTTTTGTTTTTATTACTATGTTGTTGACATAAGTTTTTCCATATTTCTTATTTTGTGATTATTTGATTATGTTCTTATTTTGTGGTTATGTGAACCAAATGGATATCGAGTATGAAACTCGAATTGAGGTATTCCGGGACCTTTGCGTTCAAAATGGTCGATAAACACCTTAGTTATGGTTGAAGTATCAACTCATTTAATTTATTTCATAGGTTAAAGTTATTAAAAAATAACTTTAAGATTGTGAAACAAAAAAACAACCCTAAAACACCGAAGCTCGTAAAATGGAAAAGAAAAAACTTAAAAAAAAAAAATCAAAACTCATAAACTCGAAAAAAATACTCATAAACTAACACCAGTACAAAATCTAACCAAATTAATTTTTAAAACAACATAACCAAAGTAAACGCACTTAAGGTGCATTTACTTTGGCCAAATCTTTAAAAAAAAAAGTTACGAAATGTGATTTGAACATTTAATGGTGTACCACTAAATGGGTGGAATTAATTTTCCCCTAAATGTATCGTTCATAATTTTCAAAATCAGATCTTTCAATCAATACTAGTTTAGTGCTCGTATCTTGGACGGGTATTTGAAAATGTATTTTTTGTTATTTTTTTGAAACAATTTTTTTTATTAGGCTTTTTTGAGTTTTAGTTTTAGTAAATGTACCCCCTTCAGAGAAGAGTGTTTAGAGTTTGAGAGAAAAATACAAAAAGTTGGGATATATTTACCTAATTAAAAAACTAAATGACCTAGTTACTAAAGGTAAAACTCAAAAAAGCCTATTAACCAAATTAGCCCTAATTTTTTTGTGTGAATAATTTTTTTTATAGATGTCATTTTCTTATTATATTTTGTTGATTTAATTATGAATGTTTATGTAATAAAGTATACGCTTATTAAATGATAACAACATTATTATTGACCTATTTCATCATATAAATATGACTACATTTGGGAGCATATCAAACAAAAAGTATTCACTATATCTATATTATAAAAACCAAAATATTAATAAATGTCAAATAATAAACGAAATCTATGCAATGCAAAAATATATTCAAAATAATTTAATTCAAAAATAAATAAAATTGTGCGAATATAATATAATATAATACAAATTCAGAAGATAACATTTGTCGTGAAACCTCAAAAACATGAGCGACAGTCCGATTCTGAAAAGAAGAATATAAACTTGATATAGGTGTAAACTCAAAAAGTATGATCGCTTGATATTATTGATAGAAAACGAAATAATTGTAAACTCAGAAGATAACATTAATCATCAAACTTTTTTGTGTTTATTTATACAACTTCTCAAAGGGTCATGTTTTCTTGATAATCGATGTGGGTAGCAAATTTCATATTTTACAAAATAATTATGGTTTAATAAAAAAAAGATTTATTGGCTTAATTTGTAATTTGATAAAAGATTTAATATAGAAAAAAACCGTGGAGGCGTCACGGCAACATTATTTAAATATGAATAGTAACTAGTATAATACCCGCACCTTGTGCGGGTTTTGAAAAAAATGAGAAAAAATATTGTGAAATAGGTTTTTTTAACGTGCTTTTATTTTGTATAGTTCTTTAATCTAATCCTGCGTCCACAGCGCGCCACATCATCAATCCGTGCTCTGTTTTAGTAAGTATAATAGATTTGGTTTCTATAAAATTATTATTTTAATAATAAAAGATTTTATGGTTTAAAAAATAGTGTACAAAATAAAGATTTATTGACTTTAATTGTGGGAGCTCAATTTCAAAAATCCTGCGTCCACAGCGCGCCACGTCATCAACCCGTGCTCTGTTTTAGTAAGTATAATAAATTTGGTTTCTATAAAATTATTATTTTAATAATAAAATATTTTATGGTTTAAAAAATAGTGTAAAAAATAAAGATTTATTGGCTTTAATTGTGGGAGCTCAATTTCAAAAATTCTACGTCCACAACGCGCCACGTCATCAACCCGTGCTTTATTTTAGTAAGTATAATAGATAATAGATTTGGTTTCTATAAAATTATTATTTTAATAATAAAAGATTTTATGGTTTAAAAAATAGTGTAAAAAATAAAGATTTATTGACTTTAATTGTGGGAGCTCAATTTCAAAAATCCTGCGTCCACAGCGCGCCACGTCATCAACCCGTGCTCTGTTTTAGTAAGTATAATAGATAGATTATACTTGAACTTAACCAAAACGCCAAGAAATGTATTATTTGTATACTCTTTAGACTTTATTTATACAAGTTCTAAAATTATTAAGCTTACTAGTTAATTGATGTGGGACAACAAATACCCTCAAAAAAATTAACTAAATAGATCATTTTGATATTCAATTGAAAAAGCGGGAAAAAAAAATCTTTCCTAAAAATAAAACTTTTGGGGTACGGTTACTTATATAAAAGTAATGTCAAAATATTTAGCATAAATAGAAATCGAACTTAACCAAAAAGCCAAGATTACTTTAGGAAAGAACATTATAACCCACATAATTGTAGTTTAACGATCCCAAAAAGTAAAATCTTCCCAAAAAATAAAACTTTAGGATACAATTACTTTAGAAGAGAACGTTATGCCCACATAATTGTAAGTTAACGATCCCAAAAATAAAATTTTATTCCGATATGAATGTAACGCCCCATTTTTAGGCGCGTTTTAAAATTTTATTTTCCTACTTCTATCGATACTTTATTAGCTTAAATAATTTTTATGAGTGCTATTACGTCGTAAATTAAATTTTACGAGTATATATGTATGTATTAGTATATTTCATATTCATATATAATCCGTTTTAAATTATTATTTTAATCTCGTACAAATTTTACGAGAACGATTTCTATATCGGCAATCATACTTTTACAAGTATATTTACATATATTTGATTTATATATTTTTTGCATAATAATTTTACGGAAAAGTTCGAAAAGTTTTCGGATTCGGTATATTTAAATCTAGTATATATCTCTTTCTTTCTCGCACCCTGACCCCTCTGTAATGACCGGAAAATTTTTTTTATTTTTTCTTTTTCGATGAATTCCGAGTCAACAAGTAATTTAACAAGTTTGGACTTTTAGTTGATAGTAGTATAGTAAATTCCGTCAAAATGACATACCAGCAGGCCCATCAAGATCATAGACCAGCAGACCCATCAAGAAAGGCCCGCTGGCCCATCAGCATATGAGAGTAAGGGTTTCTGTTCTTTTTTTTTCTTAGGGCAAGCTGCCTCCACAAACCCTCTCCTTCAGCCGTCATTGTTGGGACCGTCCTGCTGCGCCGGCCAAGCTGCTGCGCCGGCCAAGCTGCTGCACGTCGGCCGCCCTGCTACACGCCGGACCTAGACTTCCCTGTCTCCTTCTCCTCTCCACCTCTCCACCTCTCGCTCTCACCGCCAAACCCTTTTGTCCCCTCCTTCTCTTGCCGCGCCGGACCTTCCTCGGTCTCCTCCTTCTCTCGCCGTGCCGGACCTCCTTCATTCCCTTCGTACGCCTCCACCAGTGCCTTGGGAGTTCGAAACCGACCGACCACTGTCTGCCTCCTCTTGCTTCGCCTCAGGCCTCCGCGCCTTCTTCTGCCAAGGGTTGTATTGCCTGCTCCGAGCCATCGAGGAGGATGGTGGACCAGTCTCGATCTTCTTCATCGATGAACCAGGTAGCAGGTGCCTCCACTCCATCTGTTCTTCACTGTAGATCTGAACCCAGCTGTCTTCCTATCCGCACGGCCGGATTTTGAGAGTCGCTGGCCACCCCGCGAGGACAAGAGAGAGTCGCCGTCCGTTCCACACCAAGGCAACTTCGACAGCGGACTAGAGAGGGCTCGACCGTACCTCGACGGTCGGGAATTCGTTGTTGCTGCGTGATGTTGTCTCCCTCCCTGTCGCCACTAGTGCCGCCACCCTCTCCGACCGTCAGTGACGAGCTGCCAATCGGAACACCAGTAGCCGTCTTCTTTTTCCACATTGTGAGTTCTTGTGCTGTTGTAGAACCCTGAGTTACGGGATTTGAATGTTGATCAGTATTATGTGTATGTTTTATATGGTATTAATGATGTTGAAGGTCTGTTGAGAGTTTCGGTTTATGTTGTACTTGTGGGTAGAAAGAATGTCGTTTATAGAAGTTGAGAGTTGATATATCGGGTGTTGTGTTTGTATGTTTAGTATGAGTTGTGAAGAAGGTTGAGTTGGCATGAGAAATGAATGTTGTATGAAGGTATTACATGGATGATTGTAGGCTAGCAATGAGGATGAGTTAAATGTCGGATATATGACTCGAGATAGCTTAATTGATAGCATTTGAGCATATATATGGATGCAAGCTCCTTAAAGTATATAAGAACTTATTTGAAGAGTTATGTTAGTGGAATTTCCGTCATAAGTGGAGTTTGGTATCTTGTAGTTAGAATGAGTTCCTTTTATTCTTGTTTTTAGCTCATAGATTGTTGATATATATATGTATTGGCATGTCTTAGTGATACTCGTTTTGGTTTTCTTTTGGTTATCTAGCAAAGAGTAGACGTGCTTGGTATGTTTAGGTGTTTCTCGTAACTTTTGAGTTTTTAGTAGTTATGTTTAGTTGACCTTAGTTAGTCTAAGCAACTTTTAGAGTATTTGGATCCAGGTATATAATTGCCGTTTCGCCAAGTAAGGCTAGTTTAGTGTTTTCTTCAGATGAGCGTTATTTATTTAGAAGTGAAAACTTCTAAGGTGTTGGATATGATATTGATACAAGTCTCATGTTATGATCAAGCAGTTGAGATTGGACCCATTTGTAGCAAAGAGTTATCGTTGATTGGACTTGACCTAGTACAGGTAAGTCTCCGGACTTACTTAGCTCGTATTCTCTGTATTAGTTTCAATGCGTGTTTGGTGGTGTGTTTTTATTGTTTATGTGTGTGTTTTTTTTGCTTATATTATAACATCTAAACCGGTAATAGAACCACCGACTTTATATGTTTATATTTGGCCCAAGTGTATGATAACGGGCGGTGACCACTATGTCCGGCCCAAAATGGGGATGGTCGGGAGGTGCCTTGCGACCAGTCCAACAGGTGATGTTGATTCGCATCTGGCCCAAACCTGTTTGGTGAAAGGGGACAAGGGCGAGATCTTTAAGATTCTCGTGTCACAAAAGAAGTGAATTAGAACGGGATATGACCTAATAATAAAAAGATAATAAACCGGATTGTGTGTTTTGGAACATGTTGTGTGTTTATGATGCCTTATGTGTGTGTGTGCCAATACCATGATTCTAATGCCTTGAATGCTAGCTAACGGTTTTATACCGATATTATTGTAGTTGCCTTGCAGGTTAGGGACGTGGCCGAGAGATCCGGAAGAGTGGGCAGCCGGGGTCCGTACATTTTAGGATGGGTTTTGGGAGTTGTTTTTATGTATTGTTTAAGGTTTTATGTATGTCGCGTGTATGGCGGTTGCCTTTAGCGTTGTATCTCGGCTGAAGTCTTTCGTTGTTTTCTTTTGGGGTTCATATCATTGCATAAAAATGAATTTCGGTTTTGCCTTTAATTGTGTCTTGTTGTAAGATCCAGTGAAATTGTTGTCAGGCTAAGGGTCGGGACCCATTGTGAGGTCCTAACCCGTAGCGCTCCGAATCCCGCCGATTCGGGGGGTTACAAAGTGGTATCAGAGCCCTAGGTTGACAACAATGGCACTCGCAATCTTCTAAAGGCCGAATAAGGAATAAACAGAACCCCGCGGGTTCTGAGTTTTCGTTTTCAAAATCACATGCATGAGTCGGGGTAGAATGTACGGACCACCACTCCTTCCGTGGATCTCGGCAGCATAGTTTATTGGATTTTTAGTATATATATATAGATAGATATGTGTATATATGTAGATATGTATCGTGGACCTAGGATGTTTTTGGACTATTATTATATGTTATTTATAGTTATGCATTATGGATTTGTTATGTTGTTATGGTGGCATGACCTTTATATTGATATGAGTTATACATGTGGCATGATAATATTATATTAGTGTTTGGAACTCGTTTTTATGAGAATGGTTTCCTTGGATGTGTTATGCTGATAGCATGTGGACTTAGGACTTATATAGTTATATACGTATACTAGGATATGTAGTGACATATGGATGCTAGACCTTATATTTAAGATGATAGAAAGTTATCATCGCCCCTTGGTTGACACCGTTTGACTTAGGATAGTTTACATATGAGGATGAGTATGCTCAAGTACCGAGTTGTGTATCACGTTTTGGGACAAACGCCTTGGTGTTTCTCGGACCCCTTTAAGTGGACGTCAAAGCGGAAGATTAGAGATGATGCAAACGAAGGACAAACAAGTGGAAGAGAACCTCGAGTTAGTAAGCAAAACTGAGAAGGAATTCATACAAGTAAGGAAGCGACATGAAGACATGAGAGTGGTTGCAAAGAAGCAAAGTTTGAACAACGACAAAACCAACTAAAGATGATGAACTTAGGGTTCTTCAAGAAGACGCTTGGACAACTAAAGACGCGAAGCAAGAAGGAAAGGAGTGCATGCTAGAAATGGTAGAAGTGGTAATTCTTTAAGACATGAAGTTTTCCTAGATATCCCTAAGCATGGGAGTCAGATTATGAAGTGTGGTCGAACTAATACGAAGATTTAAGAGATATGTATGTTAAGCTTACAAAAGAACTAGAAAGTGAAGTGACGGTTTTTGCGAGAGCTTAAGCAGGAGACTTCTTCAGGGATACGAGAATTACGAGGAAGATCACGTGGTGAAAGTTCACATAGTAGAATTACCTTGTGGAGTCAATCGTTTTCCGTCATGGTGATGAGACGGAGCAACGCTAAAAAGGAGGAAGTGTGTGTGGATGATGAGCTTAAGAAGATGAAAGGTGCAATAAGGAGCTTTATTAGAAGAGGAAGGATACCAACCAAGAGAAGAGAGAGTGGTTACTAACGATAGAGATGTAGGGGAAATTACACTTACAACACATTATGAAGGACGGTTAAGCCTATGAAGTTGGGTCATTTGAAACAACAAGGCCAAGAAGATATAGTTACCTTATAAAGAAGAGGTATCTTGAAATGAAGAAAGAACTAACGGAGTTGATAAAGTACCCCGAGGAGGGTAGCCTTCATGAGAATGGAAACATGAGAAGTGTAGTAGAAGAATAAGTCGTTGACTTTGGAGAAGGTCAAATGCAAGTTAACCGGTGACAACTGAGAACGCACAGGTGCGGGTTGTCTATTGATGAGAGTAGAAGGCGATGAGTAAACAAGATTATGGTCAAATAGAGGGATTTAGATGACCTTATGCGACCTCTGTAGGTCATGGAATTGACGTATGGGAGAAATACACGAATTAGAGGTTTTAAAGTTTGATCACGGTAAAGGAGAAGTAGTGAATCAAGAAGAAGGTAAGGTGCCATGGAGGTGGTACCTAAAAACGGGAGTATATAGAGGATGCAGGGTATGAAATGTATAATATGTTACCGCGGGCAAGAGATAAGTCAAGCTTCTAGACTCACACGGAAGAGACATGGTGGCTATGGCGTGAAAAAGAGGACCTAAATTAGGGCAACGCTGCAAGCTTAGAGTTATGATACTAGTACCTGGAGATGTAATGAGTTTGATATTTTAGTGTTTTTGGATGGGGAGTTTGCCTAGCGTTCTCCACGGGGCTTACTAGTACAGTTGTGAAGTTGTTTAAGGAATACCAAGAGATACATAAGGTGACAAACAAGGGTAAGCGAAGACCAAAGTTTGGAAGTTTGATGTTGACCTAAGATGTATGAGAGGTATATGGAAGTTTTAAATTGAGAACCTCTGTTATTGGATTGAAGTTGCAAAAGAAAGTGAAGTATAAATTTCTACACCTACTTTAAGAAACGATGTCTATGGTGAAAGCTTATGTAGAATACGAGGAAGTCCAAAAGGTTGGGATGTCAGAGAAAGCGAAGAAAATAAGGTCATTTGTTTTGAAGCAAGGTTAACTCCTGTAGTTTGTACCCTTATGGAAGCACATAAGTGAGAAACCTTAGAAGATTTGATGGCTGGAAATGACCCCCTTATGTCGTTAATGAAGTAAAGATAATTGTTGTGCGCATTTGCTTACCTACTGACGAAGAAAAGGGTACAAATCAATGTTAGCACGGATGAATTATATAAGAAGAACTAGAGGAGTAAGAAGCAGCTGATAATTTTGATGATGTCCTACGTTAATCAAGACAGAAGGCGCCTAGCATTCCACACAAATTGGACTTATGGTGCTCTTCCGAGATTTACCGAGGAAGCCTAAAGGGATTTACCATAAGCGATGCTCACAAGGAAAGTCAATGCCAGAAGGGGTATGAGGGGACCTTGAGGTAAGTCAGCTATAGGCTGACCGATGACAACTGAGAACGTGAATGTGTCAGCTAGGTAAATCGTGACTGAAGATTTATAAAGTGACTTTACCGATGCCTTGGAGGATTCCCTCAAGTAGTCAACAATGATCTTTTTAAATAAACTAACGGTATAGTGAAAATCGTGTTAGAGGTTGCTTACTGGTTGGTTAATAATAGACTCCGGTTAAGTCGGAGAGTATGGACTTATGTTAGAAGAATTAAGAGAGTAAGAGGATGAGGTTGTTTTCCAATCGTTATCTCATTTCATAATGGCAAGTAAGAGAGGTACTTGATACCCCTTCCGGATATGACTGATGGTGTATTTTGACAAGAGTTTTGGGTCAATCATTTTGGACTCACAAAAAAAAAAAAAAAAAAGAAAAAAAAAGATGCCTTATTATTAAGGAGTGACAATAGAATAATCAATATAGGGCAGCGGAAGCATGATAGGCCCTAACCCACAAAGTTGGAAGCTCAGAAGCTCAGGGGTACACAGAGGTGACGTGTCAAGTTAAAGACGGTGATAGTTGGAGAAATGCATTTCGTTTGGAACAAACGTGAGTTAGGCTACGTGGAGTGACTGAAAATTTTTGTATGAGAACTTATCAGACAAGAAAGTAGGTGCATAAAGAGATTATTGAAAGAGTAGTAATCTAATATGGATTCGAGTGAAGCATGACGACTTCGCCACATGTCGATAGACGAGTATTTTTGGAATTTAATACCTAACGGAGTACTCTAGAGTCTTTTTCCTGATGGATTGAGAGAATAGCTGATGACGTAACCAATGTATGGTGCAAGGTTTGCACTAGAAAGCTCAAAGTGAGTAACTATCACACTGAGTTGAAAGACATAAAGAGCGACGGGAGTATACTTACAACCTAGTAACTGCGCATAGAGAAAGCATAATCTCGGAGTAGAGGTTACGTGTAATGTTATATCGGAATGGAGTTGGGTAACGCTTTGAGTTAGAGTGAAAATATCGGGCTGATAACCGTGGTGGATAAAAGAGTGCAATGCAGATGGTCTATCAACATTTAGTGAGTGGCTATGATCCATTAACGATAGTGAGAGCTCACCATTGGTCTAGTATCATCATTTCTGATATATTGCCACATTACTTTAAGATGTTTGAAGCTAAGTAAGAAGCTCGAGGCTAAGTTATTGATAAATTAGAGATCTACAAAAAAAAAATATATATAAAAAAAAAAAAA
>BSUD01000003.1:128794175-128806600 GCA_033239045.1 Fagopyrum esculentum | reverse complement strand
AAAAAAAAAAAAAAAAAAAATAAAAAAAAAAAAGAAAAAGAAAAAGAAAAAAGCGTATTTAAACAGTCTGACTAGGTCTAACTAGGTCATATTAAGAAAACAGGACCAAGCGAGTTATCTTCCAAGAAGCGTATTTAAACAACTAGTAAAGTTACGGAGATGTATAAGATCATTGTCCCAGATACGATGGTCATGATCTTTTGAGAAGTTGGAAGTAAGTACATTCAATAAAAGGAATAGGACTTTTATAACTTATACTCGGTAAGGTTATCAAAGGACCTAAATATGAGTTATAAGAGATAACCACTAGAGATCTTAAAGCATATTGGGAGGTTGCTTGTTGGCTAGCGCTCCTACCAATATTAGAAGGTGTCAACCCCGTGTTCCACGTGCCTCGGTTGATAGAATACATATCGGATCCGAGATATGTCATCTGCTACGAGGATGTGACCGTCAAGCCTGATAATACTTTCGTGGAGTATCCGATACTAGACGTCAACGGTCTAAGTACATACATGTGTCACAGATTTTAGTGCTTTAGACGAAAAGCCGATGGGACTACTTGGGAGACGAAGGATAGTATTAATAGAAACTATCTTGGGCAACTACAAGACCGACAAGTTAGTTCTCGGTTTTGTTCTTTTGTGATTTTATGTGACTGGTTGCTTGTGCTTCCATGCTTGAATGTGATATTATTGTGTTAAATTTTTGGATGGTTGGGTTTTTGAGGATTTATTGTGTAGCTATAGTAATGATAACGCTTTCATGAGAAGCGGTCGATACAACTCGTTATTGTTTTCACCCGAAACAACCTTAGATTAATTAAGTTTCGGGACGAAACTTTTTTTTTAGGGGGGAGTGATGTAATGACCGGAAATTTTTTTTTATTTTTTCTTTTTCGATGAATTCCGAGTCAACAAGTAATTTAACAAGTTTGGACTTTTAGTTGATAGTAGTATAGTAAATTCCGTCAAAATGACATACCAGCAGGCCCATCAAGATCATAGACCAGCAGACCCATCAAGAAAGGCCCGCTGGCCCATCAGCATATGAGAGTAAGGGTTTCTGTTCTTTTTTTTCTTAGGGCAAGCTGCCTCCACAAACCCTCTCCTTCAGCCGTCATTGTTGGGACCGTCCTGCTGCGCCGGCCAAGCTGCTGCGCCGGCCAAGCTGCTGCACGTCGGCCGCCCTGCTACACGCCGGACCTAGACTTCCCTGTCTCCTTCTCCTCTCCACCTCTCCACCTCTCGCTCTCACCGCCAAACCCTTCTGTCCCCTCCTTCTCTTGCCGCGCCGGACCTTCCTCGGTCTCCTCCTTCTCTCACCGTGCCGGACCTCCTTCATTCCCTTCGTACGCCTCCACCAGTGCCTTGGGAGTTCGAAACCGACCGACCACTGTCTGCCTCCTCTTGCTTCGCCTCAGGCCTCCGCGCCTTCTTCTGCCAAGGGTTGTATTGCCTGCTCCGAGCCATCGAGGAGGATGGTGGACCAGTCTCGATCTTCTTCATCGATGAACCAGGTAGCAGGTGCCTCCACTCCATCTGTTCTTCACTGTAGATCTGAACCCAGCTGTCTTCCTATCCGCACGGCCGGATTTTGAGAGTCGCTGGCCACCCCGCGAGGACAAGAGAGAGTCGCCGTCCGCTCCACACCAAGGCAACTTCAACAGCGGACTAGAGAGGGCTCGACCGTACCTCGACGGTCGGGAATTCGTTGTTGCTGCGTGATGTTGTCTCCCTCCCTGTCGCCACTAGTGCCGCCACCCTCTCCGACCGTCAGTGACGAGCTGCCAATCGGAACACCAGTAGCCGTCTTCTTTTTCCACATTGTGAGTTCTTGTGCTGTTGTAGAACCCTGAGTTACGGGATTTGAATGTTGATCAGTATTATGTGTATGTTTTATATGGTATTAATGATGTTGAAGGTCTGTTGAGAGTTTCGGTTTATGTTGTACTTGTGGGTAGAAAGAATGTCGTTTATAGAAGTTGAGAGTTGATATATCGGGTGTTGTGTTTGTATGTTTAGTATGAGTTGTGAAGAAGGTTGAGTTGGCATGAGAAATGAATGTTGTATGAAGGTATTACATGGATGATTGTAGGCTAGCAATGAGGATGAGTTAAATGTCGGATATATGACTCGAGATAGCTTAATTGATAGCATTTGAGCATATATATGGATGCAAGCTCCTTAAAGTATATAAGAACTTATTTGAAGAGTTATGTTAGTGGAATTTCCGTCATAAGTGGAGTTTGGTATCTTGTAGTTAGAATGAGTTCCTTTTATTCTTGTTTTTAGCTCATAGATTGTTGATATATATATGTATTGGCATGTCTTAGTGATACTCGTTTTGGTTTTCTTTTGGTTATCTAGCAAAGAGTAGACGTGCTTGGTATGTTTAGGTGTTTCTCGTAACTTTTGAGTTTTTAGTAGTTATGTTTAGTTGACCTTAGTTAGTCTAAGCAACTTTTAGAGTATTTGGATCCAGGTATATAATTGCCGTTTCGCCAAGTAAGGCTAGTTTAGTGTTTTCTTCAGATGAGCGTTATTTATTTAGAAGTGAAAACTTCTAAGGTGTTGGATATGATATTGATACAAGTCTCATGTTATGATCAAGCAGTTGAGATTGGACCCATTTGTAGCAAAGAGTTATCGTTGATTGGACTTGACCTAGTACAGGTAAGTCTCCGGACTTACTTAGCTCGTATTCTCTGTATTAGTTTCAATGCGTGTTTGGTGGTGTGTTTTTATTGTTTATGTGTGTGTTTTTTTTGCTTATATTATAACATCTAAACCGGTAATAGAACCACCGACTTTATATGTTTATATTTGGCCCAAGTGTATGATAACGGGCGGTGACCACTATGTCCGGCCCAAAATGGGGATGGTCGGGAGGTGCCTTGCGACCAGTCCAACAGGTGATGCTGATTCGCATCTGGCCCAAACCTGTTTGGTGAAAGGGGACAAGGGCGAGATCTTTAAGATTCTCGTGTCACAAAAGAAGTGAATTAGAACGGGATATGACCTAATAATAAAAAGATAATAAACCGGATTGTGTGTTTTGGAACATGTTGTGTGTTTATGATGCCTTATGTGTGTGTGTGCCAATACCATGATTCTAATGCCTTGAATGCTAGCTAACGGTTTTATACCGATATTGTTGTAGTTCCCTTGCAGGTTAGGGACGTGGCCGAGAGATCCGGAAGAGTGGGCAGCCGGGGTCCGTACATTTTAGGATGGGTTTTGGGAGTTGTTTTTATGTATTGTTTAAGGTTTTATGTATGTCGCGTGTATGGCGGTTGCCTTTAGCGTTGTATCTCGGCTGAAGTCTTTCGTTGTTTTCTTTTGGGGTTCATATCATTGCATAAAAATGAATTTCGGTTTTGCCTTTAATTGTGTCTTGTTGTAAGATCCAGTGAAATTGTTGTCAGGCTAAGGGTCGGGACCCATTGTGAGGTCCTAACCCGTAGCGCTCCGAATCCCGCGGATTCGGGGTGTTACACCCTCGACTCTGCTGCCCCGTCTGAGTAACCTGTAACCTGTAACCCGACCCTTCGGTTCACCACCCCGACCCCTCGTCACCTCTGTTCCTCTCCTACTCTCACGCAAGCCTCACTGCCTCACCCTTCCTCTGCTTGGCTCTCATCTCTCTCCCTACTACCCCAGTGATGATGGAACAGCCGTGCATTCCATCCCTCTCTCGATCTCCTTCCTCCGCAAACCAGGACTGCTGCAACACTGGACTGGAGCTTCGCCTCGCCGGAGCCCTCACCACCTTCTCCGCCCTCTGTCGCCCCATCCTACGCCCCTACACCTCCATTCTTTTTTTTCTACCGGCTAATCGTTCTAATAGCCCGGATTTACGCCACCTCTGCTGCCAATGTTGTCGATTGGCAAGCCCCAGCAGCACCCGCTCCACCTCGGTCTCCTCCGAGCCACCAATCCCTGCTTATGCACCACCAGAAACGGCCGGATCCGAAAGCTCTCCCCTGCGTCCTCAATAGCGAGCATAAATTTGCAACGGCGTGCCACCTCCGTCTTCCTCTGGACCGAGCCGATGCCGGAGGATTTAACGCCGCAGACACCAGCAACCTTGCCCAGCCGGAGCCCCACCTACGCCGCTGCCTCACAGATCTTGCCTCCGTCTCTGTTCATCTCTTCCCCAGCCCTGCGTTTGGTTTCAAAGAAAGAAGAAAACCCTTGTGGGTTAATTGCCATCGGGCCCCCTTATATTTGGTGAAATTACAGTTTGTACCCTATATTTTATATTTGCAGATTTGACCCTAATTTTTGAAAGTTGTAGATCTGCCCTCTGCTGAAATAATTACAAAAGGGGACCAAAGTTTTAATTATGGAAAATAACCCAAGCTTTATGATATTGTTATATTTGCCCAGAAAATGTTTTTATGAGTTTCAATCTTGGATTTTATATACGAGTTTGATCTTATATTTATATATATTACGTATTGTGTCCTTGTCGGTTTATTTATGGAATTTGGCCCAAATATTTAATTACGTATTATGACCCATATTTTTCGAATGATATTATTTGCCCCGGAAAATGAGTTAGCGGTTTTTAAACTCGGATTTGAATTACGGGGGATATTCTTATAGTTTATATATATACTGTGTAGTATGTTCAAATTTAGCGTATAAGCTAAATTTGTATAGTTTTGATGTTAGGTTCAGAAACGTCCCGATAAAGACCTAACAAGTCCAAGTCGACATCCGTTGATTGATTTCCGTCTTTTGACGTCATGTGAGTATCCTTTCCCTCGATTTAGTTATGTTTAGTATTAGTATCATGCTAGGTTGGATAATCTAGCATAACTTAGAGTGAATACCAAGTAGTGGTTTGGACCTTAGGTGAGTTTTGAGGATTGTCGATTGTTGTGAGACGTTGAGTGTTTGAGTTGATCTTGTGAGCTTATGAGGATTGAGATTATGGTTGTATGATCTTGTGAGATTGTGGAGACTAGGACGAGAGTATCCTAGCATGTGTTGTGATGATTATGACCTTGTGATATCGTGAGGATTAGGAGTCGTATCCTATCATGGTTATGGTTTATGATCTTGCGAGATCATTGGGACTAGAAGTCTAAGGACTTCTAGCATGTGAGAGAGATGTTGATTGTGTGCCTTGTTTTGACCAGGCGTTGAGTGTCTTCCTACGGGAAGTTGAGAGCGGTGGTTAGCGGGATTATCTTTGGGACGAGGTAAGTCTTCGGACTTACTTAGCTCGTATTCTCTGTATTAGTTTCAATGCGTGTTTGGTGGTGTGTGTTTATTGTTTATGTGTGTGTTTATTGCTTATGTTATAACATTTAAACCGGTAATAGGACCACCGACTTTATATGTTTTTATTTGGCCCAAGTGTATGATAACGGGCGGTGACCGCTTGTCCAATCCAAAATGGGGATGACTGGGAGGTTGTAACTGTAACACCCCAAATTCTCGGAACTCGGGGAGCTACTGGTTAGGACCTCACAATGGGTCCCGACCTTGGTTTAACAACAACTTTACTAGGATCTTACAACAAGGCACAAATGTATTTAAAACAATTTCTAAACATAATATTTTTAATGGTATGAACGTACACATGTGACAGCCTTACAAACATATATAAAGATACATAACATGCATGACGTATGGAAGACTCCCCCGTCCCCATCTAATGAGTACGTGGACCCGGCTGACCATCCGTTCTGGATCTCTCTGCAACTGTCTATCTCTACAGATCTACAACACGGATAAACTGTTAGCTAACAATCCAAATATAAGCAGAATAACAATAGCACAAACACACGCAGAAAAAAATTTATAAACAAACATCATGCTGGCACTCAACCGTTTATTATCTATTATTTAGGTGATTCATCTTATTCATTTTTTCAGTTGTGGCACGAGAGCTATTAGCAGTTCTCGCCTCCGTTCCTTATCCAACTGGGTGTAGGTCTAGCTGACCTCCGCCGGTAGCATCACTACAAACCGAGTATGGACTAGTCCCTAAAGAAACCCCCAGCGCCCTCAGGCTAACTGAGCAGAATGCCACCGTCCGTTACTCTTAGGCCAAAGTATAGGTCGGTAGATAATTATTACTAAAATATAAATATAAACATCTTATTCACACACCACTATCATTATCCACACTCATATTTGGAAGTCAGCTAAGTAAGCCCAAAGGACTTACCTGAATTCAAACATAATCTCGCTATCTCGACTCGGTCTGTAACCGCAGGAACTCAACCGCCTGTTATAAAAGGCAAGTGGATCAATAATGTATCCCACTTAATTAGAAGTCTCTGACTTCTAAGATATTTAACTCTATCATCAGATAAATTACCAAAATACCCTTATACGGATAATTGACTGTTTTACCCCTGGTCCCGAAACTTTATAAAATTCCATAAAGTTCCAAACTATTCTTTGGAACTCAAAACCACACTCAAACTCTCAAAGGAAAGTTTGCTAAAGATTTAGAAGAGTTAACTACATTCTTGACTTTCAGAAAAAGTCGTCAAGGTCCGACTTTGGCTTAAGATATGAGAACCTAATAAAAATATAAAAAGTCTAACAAAAAACTCCAAATCCTTTATGCTATGCACTCTATCCATAGTAGTCAGAATTTCCCAAAAATACATAATAATCACTTCTACACAAATTCTCAAAGTCGGTTCCAAAACCAGAAATTTATACTTAGCCAATTTCTGAGTTCTTTCTCAAACAGCTCAACTAGCCTACTTTGAGCTCCTATGGATCCAGATCCGACCGTTGGATCGGTCTCAACTTTTGATATGTTGAACTATGTATGACACTCTATAACATACTAAAAACTGAACGGTGGATTATGTTTTTAAGGTATCCAAACCTAAGCTCAAACATGTCTGCACAACCCAGAAATTCCAGCACTTAACAATTTCAGCAACATCCAGAAAACTGTTTAAGGTCTCAACTTCAAAACTTCATAACTCCTAAACTACTAGCTGGATTTATCCCAAATTTTAATATGTTCCACCACAATATGCCAACTATATCATATCCAAAATTCAAGTCAAACAGAGATCAAACTCTTGTTCAAAACTATCTCTCAAAACAGCATCACATGCTGTTTTTCCCAACACTCAGCACAATTATAAAAACTGTGTGAGGTGTCAACTTTGAGCCTCAATAACTCTAAATCCCACCGTTGCATAAGTCCCAAATTTTGATACATCATTCTATGCATATCAGCCTATAATATACTAAAAATTGAACGGTAGATTTCGTGTCTAAGACATCGAAAAAGAGGTTCAAACATGCTTTTTCAACACTGTTTTGGACATTCAAAACTAAGAGTGCAGAAGGTCTCAGTTTCGAGACTCACCTGCAGCGTCAAAGGACAAGGTCCAGGAGGGCTGGAGCTCCCAAGTTCGATTCCTGAGGTGGGCGTAACACAAGGTTTAGACATTTTCTTTACACACAACTATGGAGGGAGGATGAAGGCTTAAAACTCTCACCTGGTTCCTATAGGGCTTGCGAGAGAGTGGCTGCACAAGAGGCTCGAGATGGTGGTGCTTCTGGTTGTGTGATCGATCCAGACGTAGGTCCTTGCCTCCTCTCGGTTTGTCGTCTGTCTAGCGGAGGGAAGAGTCGCTCTTGTACAGGAGGGAGGCAGAAGATCGCTGCGTAGACTTGGGCGTGTTTTTGTAGATGAGCAGGTCCAGGCAGAACATTTAGATCCAAGAGGGAGCCATCAAAGGAGGTGTGCAGATAAGGAAAACGGTTCCTACTCACCAACCGCAGTGTGAAGGAGGGCAAGGCATGGTCCGACTATTTTGTTCTTGGCATCCGAGTGCACAAAGGAGGAGTCTGCTGTGCGAGGAGTCTGCTGTGCGAGATTCAAAAGACGGTGGCAACTTCATCTGTGTGCGAGGAGCCTGCTGTCGGTTGCTGAGAGACTGTATGTCGATGCAGCAACGAAAGGAAAAAATGTGGCTTGCGTGAATCTGGATAGAAGCCAGGCGTGAATGAAAGGAAAGGAGATCAACGTGGGAAGGTTCTCAGCGAGTGCACAAAGGAGGAGTCTGCTGTGCGAGGAGCCTGCTGTGCGAGATTCAAAAGACGGTGGCAACTTCATCTGTGTGCGAGGAGCCTGCTGTCGGTTGCTGAGAGACTGTATGTCGATGCAGCAACGAAAGGAAAAAATGTGGCTTGCGTGAATCTGGATAGAAGCCAGGCGTGAATGAAAGGAAAGGAGATCAACGTGGGAAGGTTCTCAGCGAAATTCTCGGCCGTTACATGGATATGGGGAGAGAGAGGGTCGACGGGTTGCCCTTTTCTTCAAGGCTGTTGCACTTCACTGTCCAGCAACAAGCGAGGAGCACTTTGGGCCACTTCCAGCTGGGCTCATGGGCTGCTCCGATCCATGTAGACTAGAGAGAAGCTACAGGTTGGCATGTAAATCCATCAAGAAACATGGGCTGAAAACAAGGTAGAATTAGAATGGGTTGATGTTGTCAAGGCCTTGTCAAAACTTGTCATGGCCTTGCCAAGCCCATGCATGGCCTTGTCATGATCTCGTCATGGTCTCGTCAAATCTCGTCTTGGTCTCGTCAAAAGAACGTCATGACTTTGTCAAGGACATGTCATGATATAAACTAGGATTTGAGAGATTAGGGTTTGATATAAAATTCTATCATTTTATGTAAAGTGAGGTTACATAAAATGATAAAATTTTGAGATAGTGTGTACGACTAGGTTGACATAGAAAGACTAACGGATCGAAACCCGGTTTGCTACGGAATTAAACGGAATAAAATTCCGGATATTACATCAGTACCCCCTTAAAATAAGTTTCGTCCCGAAACTTAGAATAAGATCTCTCTAATCAAACGACTTACATGATTAAACTTGTATACTCTGGTTTCACTAAATTTTAACCTCGTTTGCTGGCATGCAAAACTACTCAATCATCATAATCAGGCAACACATAAAAACACAATCACTCATTCTAATATATAATCACCAAGGTCACATAAACAACCTCCGAGCACTAACTCGTCGGTACAGTAGTAGCGGCTAACTCCGCAAGGAACTCGGGATAACTACGTCCAAGGCTCTCATGTGTCTCCCAAGCCACGTTATCAGCTCCTCATCTAGACCACTAGATTCTCAATATCGGTATAGACTTAGGTGTAGTCGTCTAGTATTACGCTTTTAGGAATGTCATCAAGTACTTCTACACATGTATGGTCTGGCTCAACTATCCAATCCTCATAGCTGATGACACGTCCTGGATTCAGTATGTACTCCCTTAATTGTTACTCATGAACACTATGTGTACTCTTATAGTATGGGTAGGAGTGACAGTCGATAAAATAACTTCCTGATCCTCCTTAGGATTTCAACGGTTTTCTATTCTACTAAACCCCCTTCCATCTCCCTTGACTGACTCTACTGTAAGGTAACTACAAGACTTTACTCCTTCCGCTGACCCACTTGCTTCTACCTTTCGGAAGATCCCGACTATCAACTCTGAAACCATGATTTAGACATATCTCAACAGTTTACTAAGTGCCTAATGCTCTTTGTAAGACCACTCACTTGGTCTTGTCTCCACAATATAACTCCGTTGGATCCTTTCTCCGTTAGTGATTTATCACCCACTTCCTTTTGGGTCTTAAATTTGATATCACTCAACATTTTAAAAATCCGAGAGTCCTTCTCTGCGTTTCATGACTTCATCCAATATGTAGATCTTAAATATATTACTGACTCAACTCAAGCTTCTTACACATTTTCCAAGATCTTAAGTGGCATAAGGTCCGTCTAGAATGATGATACTAGACGCAAGATGATCTCACATCCCGTCGTTTGATCATATCCATTCAATAAATGTTAGCACACCATCAACATTGCAATCTTTTAGCTACCACGTCTATCAAACCGATAATATTTCTCTTACTCGTAATGTAACTCAGATCCGTTCCGATGTAACATTACACGTAAACTCTACCTGAGATTATGCTTTCTCTATGTGCGATTACTGGGTTGCAATTATACTCCAGCCGCTTCTTTCCTTATATGTCTTCCGACTCAGTAGGATAGTTACTCACTTTGAGATTCCTAGTGTAAAACCCTATACAATACTTTTATTACGTCGTAAATTCTTCTCTTGATCCATCAAGAAAACTCACTCTAGAAAACCACTTGCCTAGCAACATGTAACGAAGCCGTCATTCTTCACTCAGATTCATAAAAGGGTAATACTCTTTTTCTATAACTTCTACATTCCCATACGGTATTTTCAATCACTCCGCGTAGCCTATTTCACGTTCTTTCCAAACAAAAGCATCTCATCAATTATCATCCTTTTAACTCGACACGTCGTTTATGTACTATTGAGCTTCCTGCTCTATGGGGTAGGATCCACCACGCTTCTGTTGCGCTACTCTGATAGTTCTGTTGTCATCAATCAATCATAAGGACACTTTGTGTGAGTCCAAAGTGATTGTCCCCAAAACTCTTTCTCCCGATTCTACCACAAATCCTATCCGGATGAAGTATCAAGAGCCTTCCTTACTTGCTTTAAGGATATAAGATGACGGTTAGAAGACAACCTCTCCCGTTCACTTTTTGAATTCTTCTAACACGGATCCAAACTCTTTAACTCGACCTGAGTTTGATCTGAACCAGCCATTACGAAATCTCTAACATGGTTCTCTTTATACCTTAGTTCATCCAAGAAGGTTGTCGTTGCTTATAAGAGGAAATCCTCCAAGGCGTCGGTAAATCTACCTCGAAAATCCACATTCACAAATGTCTCTTCTTAACGGCACATAAATCATTAATACCAGCAACATTTTCACATCCTCCGTTGATATTGATTAGTCTATAGTTGACTTACCTCGATATCTCGTACTCGCTCTTCTCGTACCTCTATTGGCATAAAATTTCTGGTAAGCAACAACTACTCGGTTAATCCTTTTCCCCTTCTTTAGTTCGTTCTACCTTCCCCACTTCCTTCCCCTTAGGGCCAACTCTCTTTCTCGAGTTCCCTAGGTCATTCTCACATGCTCCTTCCTTAGCGTTGTTTATACTATCGCTTCGTGGAACTCCATTGACTCTACTACCGGCCCTTTACTCTTTTTAATATTGGCGTCATGATTCCTTTCAACCTCTGATGAGGTCAAAACTTCTCTACACTTGTGAGGTCTATCTTCGCTCTCACACTCAGTTGCAGGTCTTCAGTCCTTGCACCTCTTAGTCACAAGGGTTTCTTCCGTAAATATCAGAAGAGAATCACCGTTCTACCTTGTATGGAATGCTACGCACATTCTGTCTTGACTGACAAAGAACCTAATCAAAAGTGTTTACTTCTTACTCCTCTAGTTCTTCTTGTACAAGCCATCGGTACTAGCTGTGACATGTACCTTTTTCATAGCCAATAGGTAGTAAATCACTAACATAGTTTCCTTGGTCTCAAATGACATAAGGTTGTTATTCCTGGCCGTCTCGTCTTTCTTCTTAAGTTCTTAATTAGGGTTCCTGGCTCGAACTCGCTCCATGTTATTATTAAGGGTACTAGCACGCGTATCCATTTAGCTTCCCATCTGTCGTCGTTGATCTCTTGGAGGGTCCTCCAAATATCTATAAAATTCTTTCATAAGTCTATGGCTATCCTCCTTATCAGCTAACCGGTTACCACTAGTTGACCCGCACGTGTTACGTCTCAGTTATTACTAACTAGTCGGTAGTTGACCTTCAATAAGACCACGGACTTATTGTTCTTCTATCTCTTTCGAAGTTTGATACAGTTGGTGAAATCTATTTCCTCCAGTTTCTTTGTTAAAACTCTTTAACTCCTTCCACAATCTACACCTCTCTTGTTCTCTTATGAGATCAATATACTCTGGTGAGTCCAGTCATAGCCTTCATCTGTCGTCAATGAATTTATCAAGTCTTCAAGAACCTTCTTATGTTTTCCATCGTTTGCTTGCTGTTCGCTCCAAACGGTGTGTGCAAGCTTTAAATTTATAACCCTAGACTTAAGCTTAAAACAAGGATGCGAACCCGCAGTGTACGGGTCAATCGTAGTAAAAGCAAGAAAATTCCAGGGGTCGATCACAGGGACTTAGTGAAACAAAGTCCAGTACGGTATGCTAATGTCAATGCTAACCACAAGAGCAAGTATACAATCAAAGATGAATAAGATGTCAAATAAGCAAACATGCAATTCTAGGGATTAAAGCATCTAGTTGTGGTTCCAACTCAAGATCTATAGGTAAGCGGACAAAGCTGAGATTTTTGCATGGGGAAGGTGTTTCTAAAGTGGAGTAGATCACCGGGTAAGTCTCACTACACACTAATCCCAAACCGTAACTCCTATTACCGGGTAAGTCTCAAGGAATTAAGATAAAGAACTATTGCCTCAAACTAACACACCATCTA
>BSUD01000003.1:128778621-128794102 GCA_033239045.1 Fagopyrum esculentum | reverse complement strand
CCTCAAACTAACACACCATCTAAGGGAATAGAATCAACCTTTACCGGGTAAGTCTCAGGCTAACTCACAAAGATGGGATGGAAGCACACTCAAACCCCAATAAAGGACAAGCCTTTATTACCTAAACTTATGATCGTTGGTATACAAACTAAGGAATTACCGGGTAAGTCTCATCCTAAGCTTGCTTTGAACCAGAAAGGTATAATAAGAATAGGATTTGGCAAACTCTAACACATTAACTCTCAGTTAAGGATCGGATAAGCCACCTCGGTCAGCCAGTTTCCACCCCGGCCGAGATGTTCATCGACTGAACGAGATGCTTAGGGTTAAGGTTAAAGACTCGAACTTTCAGGATCCTACTGGATTAAGATCATTCTATCATTGTTTTTCCCACAACCTTCAGCCAATCACCCTAGAATCACACAAGGAAATTAGCCACTCATCATCATAATGAAAGTATTAAATATATGGGAAGAAGGTGAATATTTGAACAAAGAAGAATTTAATGAAAACACTTCAATAACTGAATCAAATATCACACAAAAATCGTTCCTTGGATAATAATCCAACAAGACAAGACAATCAATGAAGGAATTTAAGACAATCTTACAAAACCCTTCAAAAGCTATAAAAAGCTATAGTCTTCAATCTTCCTTCAACCTTCAAAAAGGTTCTTCAAATCTCTCCCAAATTGGAGTAGGATGCGGCTGCTGCGCTGATAGCGGGTGTATGCAGCCTGTATTTCGGTGTAAGCGGGCTTTTAGCATGATCGGATTTGTGGAAAATCCAACCCTTTTTATAGGAAAAATAAACCTCCAAAGATAATAAATCTTAAGAAGATATATTCCCATAAAAATAGGTAAAATATATGATTCTGCATATCTCCTTCCTTCTAGAAGCTCAGCCCAAAAATATAAGATCACTTTCCAATTTTAAAAGATCTCAGCCAAGAATAAAATATTCTCGCCGCGTCCTAGGTGTTCGCCTCGGTCGAGTCGGCGTCTCTGGATCGCCTCGGTCGAGATGAATCTCTGGTCAACCGAGGTGACTCATAACTGAATGTAGAATCTCTCAAAACTGGTCCAAAGTAAATCTTTAATCCATGGCTATGCTTCCTGAATGTAGCTCCAAATGACTCTTGACTCCTTTTGCTCCTTTTTGATGCAAAACGTACCATATTACCTGCAATTACAACGAAACTAGGTGTAGACCTCGATTCTCGCAAAGGTAGATGAAATGGTAGTAAAATCACATAATATACATACAAACATGCAGATTATGAAAGATAAAACGTCTAAACAAACCCCAAAATATAGACTATAATTCATGCTATCAAAATACCCCATACTTAGCCCTTGCTTGTCCCTAAGCAAGTTCCTCATATAGAAATCAAGATAGAATGGATTATAAGTCAAGAAAATCAATGAAAAGTCTTTCAAAAACATTTTATGGTGTGCAACTATCATAGATCACTCTAAGAGAGTACTTCCTGGAAATTAAAAACTCAATATGATCAAAACATTTTATAAATATAGGAAAGTTGTTCATCTTTGCATAAAATCATAGAATGCATAATAAATCATAATTATCAAAATTAATCATGTATAATCCGATTTAAACCGCTAAGTCAATCAACAAGCTCAAGGTCTCAAGGGCTTCCCAAAAGAAAGGTCAAGAAACGTGTAGGGTAGGGATGTATGTAAGGTAATGTGGTGCTAGAATCCGGGAAAAGGATGAACTTCACTTTCACTTTGACTTGCAACACCTTCCACCAATAAGCTTTGCTTATTTCACACTTTTTTTCTTTTTACTTTACTTTTTGGGATGCATGGACAGAGGTGCACAATAACCGAAGCCTAGGAAATCCGCAATCATCAATTTCTCGAGATGCGTCAAACCCTTGATGCACATACCATGACCCGTTAGGAATATCGCTCAATCCGACTTTGGCAAGACACAAACACCCGGCTATGTGAATGGTGCCGAGTTACTCATCTTCATGATTGACTTCCCCAAACCTATTATTGCTTTCTAACACTTTCACTTTCAGCCACTTCTCAACTTTTGACTTGCTTTCACCACTTCGCTTGCTTCCAAATTCCCGGATAGGTAAAGGGAGGCAATATGTATATGAGGGGCTAAGCATGATCAAGAAGAAGAAGAAGAAGAAGAATGAATTGCCTTGGTCTTTCCAAGAAGAACGTGAGAGAACTTATGCTGCGGTGTCAACCTTCAAATTCAACATAATTTGGATAAAAATAAAGTATTAAACATGCCAATAATTTTAAACAAAGCATTTAGCAACTTAAACATATCATAAAACATTTCAAACATATAAAGAATTTAAATCCAGTCGGTAAACAAAATCTTCACTGAGATCATATCCAGATAAGTAACACAAAAATCGTTTTCGAAAACTCTCTGTTACGCCCACCTCGGTCGAGGTGTTCTTGGTTCAACCGAGGTGAAACACCTCGTTTTGCCAGAACTGTCCCGGTCGAGGTCAAAAATTTTTTTAAAACCATTTTGTTTTTTTTTCGGTTTCGACGTTTTTCTCAGTCAAATAACCTGTAAGTATTTAGCAACTTAAACAAAGCATTTAGCAACTTAAACATATCAGAACTGTCCCCGGCAACGGCGCCAAAAACTTGTTCGCTCCAAACGGTGTGTGCAAGCTTTAAATTTATAACCCTAGACTTAAGCTTAAAACAAGGATGCGAACCCGCAGTGTACGGGTCAATCGTAGTAAAAGCAAGAAAATTCCAGGGGTCGATCACAGGGACTTAGTGAAACAAAGTCAAATACGGTATGCTAGTGTTGATGCTAACCACAAGAGCAAGTATACAATCAAAGATGAATAAGATGTCAAATAAGCAAACATGCAATTCTAGGGATTAAAGCATCTAGTTGTGGTTCCAACTCAAGATCTATAGGTAAGCGGACAAAGCTGAGATTTTTGCATGGGGAAGGTGTTTCTAAAGTGGAGTAGATCACCGGGTAAGTCTCACTACACACTAATCCCAAACCGTAACTCCTATTACCGGGTAAGTCTCAAGGAATTAAGATAAAGAACTATTGCCTCAAACTAACACACCATCTAAGGGAATAGAATCAACCTTTACCGGGTAAGTCTCAGGCTAACTCACAAAGATGGGATGGAAGCACACTCAAACCCCAATAAAGGACAAACCTTTATTACCTACACTTATGATCGTTGGTATACAAACTAAGGAATTACCGGGTAAGTCTCATCCTAAGCTTGCTTTGAACCAGAAAGGTATAATAAGAATAGGATTTGGCAAACTCTCCTTGTCCTTCATGATGAAAGCATTGATCTTCCCTCTCATTTCAGCAGTCTTTGAGGGGGGAAAGAATTTGGTCAAGAATTCCGTAGTCATCTCTTCCCATGTGCTGATCTTTCCTGCAGGAAGAGATTGATACCAAGTAAGAGCTCTATCTTTAAGAGAAAAGTAGAAAGGTCTTAGCTTGTAGTTGTTATTTTCAATTCTGGGAGGTCGCAAGGTCTCCATCAAGATCTCGTAGTTTTGAAGATGTTGATGCGGCGACTCCTTCTCTAGCCCTCCGAATTGACATTGGCGAATCATCGCTAGAACTTGTGGTCGAAGTTCGTAGTCATGGTCCGCTGGATCTCCTAGGTTCACTCCTGGACGCCTCAGCTGTTGATTAGGGTCCATCCTTTGACCTAGGGTTTGTGGAATTCCTGCAAGAAGAACATCTCGGACTGGCATCCGAAGTGGATGCACATCGGCCGGGGCGTCAGGAACTGGGACTTGCCTCGGTCGAGGATCAATTACTGGATCCTGCATCGGTCGAGGTTGAATCTGGTTCCGAATTGCTGCAATCTCAGCTTCGATTGCTGCATTCCTGGCCTGATTCTCTTCTTTTTCCTGCCTTAGTTCTTCCTTACTGAGTCGTAGCTGCTCCTGCGTTTCTCTCAATTGGGCCAAAAGATCGTGATCGTCTTGTTGGGCCATCTTCGCTTCTCTTAAGCGTCGTTTGTATGTCTTTTCCGGTTCGGGATCGTAAGGAACGATTTCCTTTCCAGTGCGGGTTCTTCGCATATACCTAAGAAAGAACCTGCAAAAGTCACTCGAGTAGAGTGGTAAGACAACACGGGGCAAATGCCCCAAGAGCAAACCGTACCGGCTCGGTCTAGACCAAGTCCCCGGCAACGGCGCCAAAAACTTGTTCGCTCCAAACGGTGTGTGCAAGCTTTAAATTTATAACCCTAGACTTAAGCTTAAAACAAGGATGCGAACCCGCAGTGTACGGGTCAATCGTAGTAAAAGCAAGAAAATTCCAGGGGTCGATCACAGGGACTTAGTGAAACAAAGTCCAGTACGGTATGCTAATGTCAATGCTAACCACAAGAGCAAGTATACAATCAAAGATGAATAAGATGTCAAATAAGCAAACATGCAATTCTAGGGATTAAAGCATCTAGTTGTGGTTCCAACTCAAGATCTATAGGTAAGCGGACAAAGCTGAGATTTTTGCATGGGGAAGGTGTTTCTAAAGTGGAGTAGATCACCGGGTAAGTCTCAAGGAATCAAGATAAAGAACTATTGCCTCAAACTAACACACCATCTAAGGGAATAGAATCAACCTTTACCGGGTAAGTCTCAGGCTAACTCACAAAGATGGGATGGAAGCACACTCAAACCCCAATAAAGGACAAGCCTTTATTACCTAAACTTATGATCGTTGGTATACAAACTAAGGAATTACCGGGTAAGTCTCATCCTAAGCTTGCTTTGAACCAGAAAGGTATAATAAGAATAGGATTTGGCAAACTCTAACACATTAACTCTCAGTTAAGGATCGGATAAGCCACCTCGGTCAGCCAGTTTCCACCCCGGCCGAGATGTTCATCGACTGAACGAGATGCTTAGGGTTAAGGTTAAAGACTCGAACTTTCAGGATCCTACTGGATTAAGATCATTCTATCATTGTTTTTCCCACAACCTTCAGCCAATCACCCTAGAATCACACAAGGAAATTAGCCACTCATCATCATAATGAAAGTATTAAATATATGGGAAGAAGGTGAATATTTGAACAAAGAAGAATTTAATGAAAACACTTCAATAACTGAATCAAATATCACACAAAAATCGTTCCTTGGATAATAATCCAACAAGACAAGACAATCAATGAAGGAATTTAAGACAATCTTACAAAACCCTTCAAAAGCTATAAAAAGCTATAGTCTTCAATCTTCCTTCAACCTTCAAAAAGGTTCTTCAAATCTCTCCCAAATTGGAGTAGGATGCGGCTGCTGCGCTGATAGCGGGTGTATGCAGCCTGTATTTCGGTGTAAGCGGGCTTTTAGCATGATCGGATTTGTGGAAAATCCAACCCTTTTTATAGGAAAAATAAACCTCCAAAGATAATAAATCTTAAGAAGATATATTCCCATAAAAATAGGTAAAATATATGATTCTGCATATCTCCTTCCTTCTAGAAGCTCAGCCCAAAAATATAAGATCACTTTCCAATTTTAAAAGATCTCAGCCAAGAATAAAATATTCTCGCCGCGTCCTAGGTGTTCGCCTCGGTCGAGTCGGCGTCTCTGGATCGCCTCGGTCGAGATGAATCTCTGGTCAACCGAGGTGACTCATAACTGAATGTAGAATCTCTCAAAACTGGTCCAAAGTAAATCTTTAATCCATGGCTATGCTTCCTGAAGGATTCCTTTTTGCTCCTCAATGTAGCTCCAAATGACTCTTGACTCCTTTTGCTCCTTTTTGATGCAAAACGTACCATATTACCTGCAATTACAACGAAACTAGGTGTAGACCTCGATTCTCGCAAAGGTAGATGAAATGGTAGTAAAATCACATAATATACATACAAACATGCAGATTATGAAAGATAAAACGTCTAAACAAACCCCAAAATATAGACTATAATTCATGCTATCACTTGCAGTTCTCCGATAAGACCGTTAGTATTGGTAACTTAAATCTTTATGTGAATGAGAAGTTATCGGGGACTCTTTAGTCCATCAATATCATTTTCCCACATTCCTCTCTTTAATTGGTTTTGTTTGATCATGATACCTTTATGGAATTTCGTTGTCACAGTTTTAGTCTTCTAGTTTCTTTGACACTTATGTCGAAGTTTCTTTCAAAAAGCTCGTATCCTTGGAGGACTCCACTTGTTTTCATGGTTACACATTCTATTACCGTCATTAAATTCACTCTCTATCTTTATACCCTTTAATCTCTCACCACTGGGTCAACACCCTATCCTCTTTGTATTTCCATGTCCATGTTATCTCTAATCTGATCTCTTGTCGTATCTTGCGTGGTTATTCTAATTCATCTCTCGGCTTCATAGGACCAAGTCCCTTGTATGACTTCCTATTCCTTCTTTGTGAGCTGACTCGGGATTTTCTTTCTCATCGGATTGTACTTGTGGTGAAAATTATCTCAACATCTTTACTTCCTTGCCCACCCGTTCTCCGGATGATTTATAGGGTCGCCAGAACGCCCACCAGAGTAAAATACTCAATCCTAGGTCTGAATCCGTTGTCTCGTGTTGAAAACTCTTCCAGTTCGCTACGGATTTATCATGAGGCGGTAATCGCTTCATGATATCATAACTAAAGGATCTAAAATATCCTTTAGGATACTAAAGTGCTACACATATACATATATATATAATCGTACCTTAAAACATATCGATATAACTCTAAATACTAACATCTATCATTCCAAGTTGCAAAGATCCACGGAGAACGATGGTGGTCCGACGTACTACTAACCCAACAACCCGACTATGCACGTGCGTAAAACTAAAATCCGTTTTGAAAATCTTAGACCCCTTTCGGGTTCCAGTTATTTTATACATCCGGTTTTTAGAAGATTTCAAGTGCCCTTGTTGCCAACCTGGCTCTGATACCATGTTGTAACACCTAAATTCTCGGAACTCGGGGAGCTACTGGTTAGGACCTCACAATGGGTCCCGACCTTGGTTTAACAACAACTTTACTAGGATCTTACAACAAGGCACAAATGTATTTAAAACAATTTCTATACATAATATTTTTAATGGTATGAACGTACACATGTGACAGCCTTACAAACATATATAAAGATACATAACATGCATGACGTATGGAAGACTCCCCCGTCCCCATCTAATGAGTACGTGGACCCGGCTGACCATCCGTTCCGGATTTCTCTGCAACTGTCTATCTCTACATATCTACAACACGGATAAACCGTTAGCTAACAATCCAAATATAAGCAGAATAACAATAGCACAAACACACGCAGAAAAAAATTTATAAACAAACATCATGCTGGCACTCAACCGTTTATTATCTATTATTTAGGTGATTCATCTTATTCAATTTTTCAGTTGTGGCACGAGAGCTATTAGCAGTTCTCGCTTCCGTTCCTTATCCAACTGGGTGTAGGTCTAGCTGACCTCCGCCGGTAGCATCACTACAAACCGAGTATGGACTAGTCCCTAAAGAAACCCCCAGCGCCCTCAGGCTAACTGAGCAGAATGCCACCGCCCGTTACTCTTAGGCCAAAGTATAGGTCGGTAGATAATTATTACTAAAATATAAATATAAACATCTTATTCACACACCACTATCATTATCCACACTCATATCTGGAAGTCAGCTAAGTAAGCCCAAAGGACTTACCTGAATTCAAACATAATCTCGCTATCTCGACTCGGTCTGTAACCGCAGGAACTCAACCGCCTGTTATAAAAGGCAAGTGGATCAATAATGTATCCCACTTAATTAGAAGTCTCTGACTTCTAAGATATTTAACTCTATCATCAGATAAATTACCAAAATACCCTTATACGGATAATTGACTGTTTTACCCCTGGTCCCGAAACTTTATAAAATTCCATAACAAAGTTCCAAACTATTCTTTGGAACTCAAAACCACACTCAAACTCTCAAAGGAAAGTTTGCTAAAGATTTAGAAGAGTTAACTACATTCTTGACTTTCATAAAAAGTCGTCAAGATCCGACTTTGGCTTAAGATTGAGAACCTAATAAAAATATAAAAAGTCTAACAAAAAACTCCAAATCCTTTATGCTATGCACTCTATCCATAGTAGTCAGAATTTCCCAAAAATACATAATAATCACTTCTACACAAATTCTCAAAGTCGGTTCCAGAACCAGAAATTTATACTAAGCAAATTTCTGAGTTCTTTCTCAAACAGCTCAACTAGCCTACTTTGAGCTCCTATGGATCCAGATCCGACCGTTGGATCGGTCTCAACTTTTGATATGTTAAACTATGTATGACACTCTATAACATACTAAAAATTGAACGGTGGATTATGTTTCTAAGGTATCCAAACCTAAGCTCAAACATGTCTGCACAACCCAGAAAATTCCAGCACTTAACAATTTCAGCAACATCCAGAAAACTGTTTAAGGTCTCAACTTCAAAAATTCATAACTCCTAAACTACTAGCTGGATTCATCCCAAATTTTAATATGATCCACCACAATATGCCAACTATATCATATCCAAAATTCAAGTCAAACAGAGATCAAACTCTTGTTCAAAACTATCTCTCAAAACAGCATCACATGCTGTTTTTCCCAACACAAAGCACAATTATAAAAACTGTGTGAGGTGTCAACTTTGAGCCTCAATAACTCTAAATCCCACCGTTGCATAAGTCCCAAATTTTGATACATCATTCTATGCATATCAACCTATAGATGTCGTGTCTAAGACATCGAAAAAGAGGTTCAAACATGCTTTCTCAACACTGTTCTGGACATTCAAAACTAAGAGTGCAGAAGGTCTCAGTTTCGAGACTCACCTGCAGCGTCAAAGGACAAGGTCCAGGAGGGCTGAAGCTCCCAAGTTCGATTCCTAAGGTGGGCGTAACACAAGGTTTAGACATTTTCTTTACACACAGCTATGGAGGGAGGATGAAGGCTTAAAACTCTCACCTGGTTCCTATAGGGCTTGCGAGAGAGTGGCTGCACAGGAGGCTCGAGATGGTGGTGGTTCTGGTTGTGTGATCGATCCAGACGTAGGTCCTTGCCTCCTCTCGGTTTGTCGTCTGTCTAGCGGAGGGAAGAGTCGCTCTTGTACAGGAGGGAGGCAGAAGATCGCTGCGTAGACTTGGGCGTGTTTTTGTAGATGAGCAGGTCCAGGCAGAACATTTAGATCCAAGAGGGAGCCATCAAAGGAGGTGTGCAGATAAGGAAAACGGTTCCTACTCACCAACCGCAGCGTGAAGGAGGGCAAGGCGTGGTCCGACTCTTTTGTTCTTGGCATCCGAGTGCACAAAGGAGGAGTCTGCTATGCGAGGAGCCTGCTGTGCGAGATTCAAAACACGGTGGCAACTTCATCTGTGTGCGAGGAGCCTGCTGTCGGTTGCTGAGGGTTTGTATGTCGATGCAGCAACGAAAGGAAAAAATGTGGCTTGCGTGAATCTGGATAGAAGCCAGGCGTGAATGAAAGGAAAGGAGATCAACGTGGGAAGATTCTCAGCGAAATTCTCGGCCGTTACATGGATATGGGGAGAGAGAGGGTCGACGGGTTGCCCTTTTCTTCAAGGTTGTTGCACTTCACTGTCCAGCAACAAGCGAGGAGCACTTTGGGCCACTTCCAGCTGGGCTCATGGGCTGCTCCGATCCATGTCGACTAGAGAGAAGCTAAAGGTTGGCATGTAAATCCATCAATAAACATGGGCTGAAAACAAGGTAGAATTAGAATGGGCTGATGTTGTCAAGGCCTTGTCAAAACTTGTCATGGCCTTGCCAAGCCCATGCATGGCCTTGTCATGATCTCGTCATGGTCTCGTCAAATCTCGTCTTGGTCTCGTCAAAAGAACGTCATGACTTTGTCAAGGACATGTCATGATATAACTAGGATTTGAGAGATTAGGGTTTGATATAAAATTCTATCATTTTATGTAGAGTGAGGTTACATAAAATGATAAAATTTTGAGATAGTGTGTACGACTAGGTTGACATAGAAAGACTAACGGATCGATAATTTATTAACCTAAATTTTTCTACAGGTATTTTCACAATGAAAATTAAATTTTATGAGTTTATATATGCTAATTTATATATATATATATTCCGTATTTTGATTTATTTTCGGAAAATTTTGAAGAGGTTTTCCGAACCGAAAATCCCGTTCCGATATTTTCTTTAGATCGAGTTTATTGTTATATTTATTTATTTATTTTCTTTCCCTTTTCTTCTTCCCTCCTTTTTCTCTCTCTGCTTCACCCTGATGAGCTGCAACAGAGTGACCCCTCGACCTCTACACGACCCCTCGCTCCCCTGCAGCTTATGCCTGCTAGTCCGACTTTCGGTCTCACCTGTCTAGCCATCTCACACACCCTGGATCTCTCTCTCGCTTCACTCCATATGCTTTGAGCAGCTTCACCCCTCTCACCTTCGGATCCCCACCTCGTCACTCCCTCTTGCGCCTCCTTCCAACTTATGCAACGAGCATACAACAGCAACCTACAACAACAACCCACAACAACAACCCACAACTGCAGCGAACACATCGCCTGAAGCCTTGAGATGTCCGAATCGATCCACCCAGGAAACTCCAACCAAGTCGATTTGCCCTCTCGAACCCCTGCACCGCCACCTCCTTCGTCGTCCAATCCCGCCTGGAAGTGCACGACAATCGCCTGCCCTAGCGCCGGAGAAGGGAGCCCGCCGCCTCGTTCTCTCCTGAAGCCGTCCGCCTCCCTTCCTTTGCAGCGAGCCCTGGCCACACCAGCAAGCGCTGCCTCTCTGTTCCCTCTCGTCTCGATTCTCCACCTTCGACCACGCTGGGCCGCTAGACGACGCCGGCGCTCCTCGCTTGCAACGTCACCGTGCCTGCCCTGTCGAAGCCACCAGAGGTCTTCTGCTCAGCCGCCTCTGCTTCTTCTGCTCAGCCGCCTCTGCTTCTTCTCTTTCCAGCTGAAGAAGAAGGCTCTTGGGTTTTTATTTTAAAAACCCTTGTTGTTATTACATTCGCCCCTTCTTTTAAGTGTTAATTACAGAATGGGGTCAGTATTTTGTATTTGCAGATTTTGCCCTAATTTCTGAAAGTTGCAGATTTACCCTTGTTGGTATAATTACAAAATATAGCCCAAGATTTATTTACGGTTTATGGCCACATTTACAAGATGGTATATTTTGCCCGGAAAATGGTTGAACGGTTTTGTTTACCCTTGGCTTTGAGAACGAGTTTTACCATTGGGTTTATGATGTTGTTTAGATTGCCCCGAAAATATAATTACGGATTTTAAATTCGGTTTATGGTTCAAGTTGTAATTTTGGGTTTACGACCAAGTGATTTTATCTCATGTTTTCGCCCCGGAAGGGTTTAACGAGTTTTAACGTTGGCTTTTGAAAACGAGTTTTCCTTAGATTTATTTATATTATATATTCCGTTCAAGTTTAGCGTATGAGCTAAACTTGCTTAGTTTTGGTGTTAGGTTCGGAAGCGTCCCGATAAAGACCTAACGAGTCCAAGTAGACATCCGTTGATCGATTTCCGTCTTTTGACGCCGTGTGAGTATCCTTTCCCTTGATCTTTGTTATGTTTAGTATTAGTATCATGTTAGGTTGGATCTAGCACAACTTAGAGTGAATACCAAGTAGTGGTTTGGACCTTAGGTGAGTTTTGAGGATTGTCGATTGTTGTAGGACGTTGAGCGTTTGGTTGATCTTGTGAGTATTTGAGGCTTGAGGTTGTGGTTTTATGGTTGTTGAGATTATGGGCTAGGATATGCGTATCCTAGCATAGTGTTGATACCGTTGAGGTTGTTTGGACTAGGCATGTGTATCCTAGTATGTGCTAGGGGTTATGATCCTGCGAGATCATAAGGTCTAGAGGTCGAAGGACTTCTAGCTTGTGTTGAGTGAGAGGTGAGCATGAGATATTCTAGGATGCGGTCCTAGAATGAGAGTCAAATGATCTTGCGTAGATTATTTGTGGAGAAGTCTAAGACTTCTTGAGTTGAGCGAGTTGTTGATATAGATATCTTGTTGTGAGCAGGTTATAGGCTTCTTCCCAAGGGAAGCGAGAGTGTTGTGTGAGTTAGCGTTCGTGACGAGGTAAGTCTTCGGACTTACTTAGCTCGTATTCTTTGTATTAGTTTCAATGCGTGTTTGGTGGTGTGTGTAACGCCCTAAATTTTAGGCGTGTTTGTGTTACCTATCTTTCCGGATGTTATCGATATTTTTTTTTTAATACCTTGAGTATGTTTCATGAGTATTTTAAGTTGTAAATTTAATTTTTACGAGTATATGTATATATTAATATATTAACGGTATTTTAATTATTATTTAAATCTCGTGATTTATTTACGAGATTGATTTCTATGTCGCAAAGTATATTTTGCGGATTTACCTAGATATTCGATCCATATATATACATATATATTTCCGGTACTTTAGTGTCAGAAAAGTCAAAAATATTTTCCGATTCGAAATCTCATTCCGAATGTCTTTTTGATCGAGTTTACTCTATTACTCTTTTCTCTTTTATTATATTATTTATTTTGCTTTTTATTTTTCTTTTCCTCCTTTTTCTTCGTGAGGACCGGCCAGTCGGCCACTGATTCCTCACTCTCTACGCTCTGCTAGCCTGCAACTCGATTTCCTCCCCCCGTCTTCTTAACTCCGACCCCTCGCTTCCAGTCACTTTGTCCCTCTCGAGTTCACCTACAACCCCTCTCCCCATTGTAACACCCCCAAATCCGCGGGACTCGGGGCGCTACGGGTTGGGACCTCACAATGGGTCCCGACCCTTAGCCTGACAACAATTTCACCGGATCCTTCAACATGGCACAAATAAAGGCAAAAACGAAATACATTTAATGCAATGTAAGAAAACCCAAAAGAAACCAAACAACGGACTTCAGCCGATAAACAACACCAAAGACCAAAACGCCATACACGCGGCATACCAACATAATAAACAAAGAATAAAACACAACTCGACTCTAACCGAAACCCACTCCTAAAATGTACGGAACCCCGGCTGCCCACTCTTCCGGATCTCTCGGCCGCAATCCTAACCTGCAAGGCAATCTACAACAATCGGTATAAAACCGTTAGCTAATATTCGAAGCATTAGAATCAAGGTGAAAGGCACAAGCACAAGTAAATCAACATAACACACAATGTACACCAAATCACACAAGTCCGGTTTATTATCTTTTTATTATTAAGTCGTATCCCGTTCTAATTCAACTTCTTTTGTGACACGAGAATCTCCCGAAACTCGCCTCGGTCCCCACTTACCGCATGGAACGGTGGATGCCTCCTACCGTCTAACCACACGGGATAGTCGCCAAGAACCTCCTAACTCTACGCAAGAGCTAGACAAGTTGTCACCGCCCGTTATCATACACTTGGGCCAAATAATATATAAAGGTCGGTAATCCTATTCCGGTTTATAAGTTATAATGAAAGCAATAAAACACACACCACCAAACACGCATCGAATCTAATACATAGAATACGAGCTAAGTAAGTCCAGAGACTTACCTCGTCACCACACTCAACTCACAACACTCTCGCTTCCTTAGGGAGGAAGCTCATAACCTGCTCACAAGAAGATAACTATATCAACAATAACCCACTCACAATAGAAGTCTTAGACTTCTATACAAATGATCTACGCAAGACCATTTGACTCTCAATTCTAGGACCGCATCCTAGAATCCCTCATGCTCATATCACACTCAACACAAGTTAGAAGTCCTAAGACTTCTAAACCCCCGGATCTCGCAAGATCATAACTCACAACACAACTAGGATACTCTCGTTCTAGTCCACAACCTCAACCCTTAAATTCTCACAAGCTCAACATACAACTTAAAGCCATAAACAACCTCACAAGTGCAACTCCTCAAGTCTTACAACATTTCACAAATCCTCAAAACTCACCTAAGGTTCATGGCCACTACTTGGCATTCACTCTAAGTTAGGCTAAATCCAACCTAGCATGATACTACCGCTAAATATAACTAGATCGAGGGAAAGGATACTCACGCGAGGTCAAAGATGGAAGTCGGTCGACGAATGTTGAATGCGGATTCGTTAGGCCATTATCGGGGTCGCTTCCGGACCTAAAACCAAAGCTACACAAATTTAGCTAATACGCTAAATTTGTTCGGAATATTTAATATACATAAACTAAGGAAACTCGATTTCAAAAGCCCGCGTTAAAATCCGTAATAACCCTTCCGGGGAAACATATGAAATTGTTGAAACTTGGTCATAAAACCGCAGTTTACAACTTCGAGCCATGAACCCAAATTAATCCGTCAAGGGCATAAAAAATATAGTGTATATAAATATAAGAATATAACTCGAAGTAAAACTCAAGTTTAAAAACCGTAAACATATTTTCCGGACAAATTATACCATTATAAAAATATGGGTAATAATCCGTAATTAATTTCTTTGGGCCATAATATGTAAATATATAAGCAGGACATATTTGCAAAAATCCAAACTGTGGGCCATGAATGCAAATACAAAAGATGGGTACAAAATTGTAATTATACCAAATAAGGGGGAGGGCCGATTGAAATTAACCCTAAAGGGTTTCTCTTTTGCGTTTAACAGCGCAAGGCTGGAAGAATGGAAGGCAGCAGAGGGACACAAGCGGCGGCAAGGAACTCAGTAGGCGGATCTAGGTGAGGCGAGGCAGAAGGAGATGCTGGCGGTTCTGGCGGGCTTCTCCAGCTTCATTCCTGGCAGATCGAAGGCGGCACAGAGACACAGTGGGCACACGCGGTGGGAGATCGCATTCGGGGTTGTAGTGGTTCCGGCGAATCGATGCAGGCAGCGACACGGCTTCTCCAGGCGATCCCGGCCGGTTCCCAGATGTGCAGTTGACAGAGAGGAGTGTGATTGAAGACGGCTGTACAATTTCAGCGTCTGGTGGCACCGGCAGCAGTGATGGAGGGCCCGTTGCTCTGAGTTCGCTCCGGTGAGGTAAGAGGTAGGTGGGTTTAGAGGGGCTGCGGTGGTGGACGGAGAAGAAGGCGGCAGGGCACATTGAAGCGGCACTCGCAGGTCCCTTGGTGGTCTCGAGCGAGGCTAAGGTGGAGCGTCGTCTCCCTGGTGGTTGTACAGGAGGAAGATTAGAGGGTACTGCTTGTTGTTGCTCATTGCAGCGTGGACAGAGTTTGCAGAGAGGTGGTGCAACCAGGGGGCTGCAGAAGCTACATCATATGTAGGTAGGAAGAGCTGATGGGTTAAGAAGAAAGGAAGAAAAGAAAAGGATAAAATAATATGCAAAAGGACATCAGAATTAAAAGAAACCCGATCAAAGTAATCGGAACGGGAATTTTCGGAACGGAAAATTTTCCGACATATATTTTCCAAAAAAAAATAAAAAAATATTTAGTCTATTAGAATGTCGATAAAATCCGAGAAAATACAAAACGCAAACGCGCCAAAATTTTGGGCGTTACA
>BSUD01000003.1:128744019-128775906 GCA_033239045.1 Fagopyrum esculentum | reverse complement strand
AAAAATATAGTGTATATAAATATAAGAATATAACTCGAAGTAAAACTCAAGTTTAAAAACCGTAAACATATTTTCCGGACAAATTATACCATTATAAAAATATGGGTAATAATCCGTAATTAATTTCTTTGGGCCATAATATGTAAATATATAAGCAGGACATATTTGCAAAAATCCAAACTGTGGGCCATGAATGCAAATACAAAAGATGGGTACAAAATTGTAATTATACCAAATAAGGGGGAGGGCCGATTGAAATTAACCCTAAAGGGTTTCTCTTTTGCGTTTAACAGCGCAAGGCTGGAAGAATGGAAGGCAGCAGAGGGACACAAGCGGCGGCAAGGAACTCAGTAGGCGGATCTAGGTGAGGCGAGGCAGAAGGAGATGCTGGCGGTTCTGGCGGGCTTCTCCAGCTTCATTCCTGGCAGATCGAAGGCGGCACAGAGACACAGTGGGCACACGCGGTGGGAGATCGCATTCGGGGTTGTAGTGGTTCCGGCGAATCGATGCAGGCAGCGACACGGCTTCTCCAGGCGATCCCGGCCGGTTCCCAGATGTGCAGTTGACAGAGAGGAGTGTGATTGAAGACGGCTGTACAATTTCAGCGTCTGGTGGCACCGGCAGCAGTGATGGAGGGCCCGTTGCTCTGAGTTCGCTCCGGTGAGGTAAGAGGTAGGTGGGTTTAGAGGGGCTGCGGTGGTGGACGGAGAAGAAGGCGGCAGGGCACATTGAAGCGGCACTCGCAGGTCCCTTGGTGGTCTCGAGCGAGGCTAAGGTGGAGCGTCGTCTCCCTGGTGGTTGTACAGGAGGAAGATTAGAGGGTACTGCTTGTTGTTGCTCATTGCAGCGTGGACAGAGTTTGCAGAGAGGTGGTGCAACCAGGGGGCTGCAGAAGCTACATCATATGTAGGTAGGAAGAGCTGATGGGTTAAGAAGAAAGGAAGAAAAGAAAAGGATAAAATAATATGCAAAAGGACATCAGAATTAAAAGAAACCCGATCAAAGTAATCGGAACGGGAATTTTCGGAACGGAAAATTTTCCGACATATATTTTCCAAAAAAAAATAAAAAAATATTTAGTCTATTAGAATGTCGATAAAATCCGAGAAAATACAAAACGCAAACGCGCCAAAATTTTGGGCGTTACATCAAATCCCCCTTAAAACAAGTTTCGTCCCGAAACTTTCCACACGCCGAACTTCTCAGTCCCTAAGGCCGAGGTGAGAACTCTCAAACTAAGGAGCGCTAAACCTTTTAATCTATATACACTAAAACTGCTCCAACCACCATCGCAATATAACTATAACCGGTCATAAAACCTATTCCCGTACGGGGCGCAACAACATATAACATCACACATCACAACTAAGGGAAGAACTATGTTCAACCCTTCGATCTATCAACGCTACTAGCTCAGCGTAAAACTCAACCAAAGATATTATCCTCCAACCTCCTATTAGGCTCATTGGTTCTACGACACCACTAACTCATCAAGACCGGCAAAACTTCTCGAGTCATACCTGTACTTCCTAGATTGATACACATGAAACACCGGGTGAATACTCTCTACTATTGGCGGGAACGCCAACTTTTAAGACACTTCTCCAACTCGCGCTAAGATCTCAAAAAGGTCGATATAATGGAACTCAACTTCCTTCTCGGGTCTTTCTCAATGCAGCACCAGAGAAGATCGAACTTCCAAACTACACTGCTGGCTTTGGTTCTTTTTAAACCAAACTTTGATGTTATGTTTCCTGAATTCTTGTTGAAATTCCAAGTAGCGAAGGAAGCACTTTACTCCATTCTATTTCTACTAACAAGACACGCATGCTATTACTTTTACACCGCTCCTCAATACTCGATCAAGACCTGGTCTTGAAGAATCACTTCAAACCATCATACCTCGAGGCAACTTCAAAATAGTTGCAGCAAATGAATCTCCTCTTAACAACTTCATTGTCAAATTTCATCTCACGCAATACTTCATTGTCATCCGGAGTAGGCTAGCCATATATGGTGTTACTTTGGAGAATCTCTCCACAAATCCGGGAATGACCGGCACATCCAAGAAAACTTGTAACTTTTTTCACATCCTTCGGGGTTGCCATCCCAAGACAACTTGTCATACAACATCTCTCTTCTCCGAGAGTAGACCAGAATATCTTGTCCGGGGCATAGTAAGCCCATATAGAATCACTACAACTCATGGTGACCATGGTTTGTCCGGAATGCCGTATTTGCAATACCCCTGTCTCGGATTCTCAATTGGTGACAATCTGATCGTAAATCAATCTTAGTAGATACTACCGACCCTTGCAACTGGTCGAGTAGATCATCTATCAGTGGTGAGGGATACTTGTTCTTCATTGTTATCTTGTTCGGCTCATTGTAACCGATGCACAAACGGAGATAACCATCTTTCTTTTTGCAAACCGTGTTCTCCATAACAACTTCAAATCAAGAGTTTAAGATATATTCCAATATGAACTTCAAATCAAGAGTTCAAGATAACGTCTGGTGTTTTCTATGGCATTTCATTAATTCTAATGAAATCTTATCACTAAGTTCTTGCAATTTCTCCTTTACTTGCTTCAACAACTCATGTCTCTGCACAAGTGTTATTCTATACGGCGTCTTAGATAGCGGAATAGAGTCGAGCTTGAACTTAGTGGGAAAAAAAAAATCCACATTTTGACGTATTAAGACTCTGTGGTATCTCAGGTTCCATCTTTTCTCTTCCCGTCACATATCGTAATAACCGACACAATCTTGTCTTATCACTTCACAAGTGGTCATGACACAATTGATCTACCTCGATGTATTGAGGTGACGTCCATTAAACACGTATATTGTTCCATCTGTAGCTACAATATTGACCGTTCTCTTTCAAAGATTCTTTATCTCCTGAAATCGAGAGGCTTGCTCGAGTCTTTTGACTCTTTGGGCCTTATTTAAGTATTCATTTAACTTAATCTCATTCTCCCTCTTTGATGACATGATTGTAAAAATCTTCTAAGGTTTCTCACTTATGTGCAGCCATAAGGGTCCAAACTGTAGGACTTAACCGTGCTTCAAAACAATTGACATGATCTTCTTTGCTTTACATGACATTCCAACATATGGGATGAACTCTTCCTATTGTACATAAGCTTTCACTATAGACATCCTTTCTTCAAGTAGGTGTAGAACTTACTTCATTTTCCTTTTGTAAAGTCAACCCGACGGTAGAGGTTCTAACTTCAATCTTCCATATACTTTTTGTACATCTCTTGTCGACATCAAATTTCAAAACTTCGGTCTTCTCTTACCCTTGTTGGTTGTCTTATACATCTCTTGGCATTCCATGAACAACTTCACAACCGTACCAGTAAGCCCCGTGAAAACGCTAGAAGAAGTTCTCCCTCCAAAATCACTGAAATATCCTACTCATTACTTCTCCAGGGCTAACATCATAACTCTAAGCTTGCAGTGTTGCCCTAATCTAGGTCCTCTCTTTCACGCCATAGCCACCATGTCTCTTCCGTGTGAGTCTAGAAACTTGACTTATCTCTTGCCCGCGGTAACATATCATCCATTTCATTACCACAAACAATCATGCATCCTATTTATGTATTTCCATTTACGTATATCAACTATAGATAAGCCTCCCTTCCTCTCGCTCCTCTATCCCCTTAACTCTTATCAAACCTTAACAGTTCTTATCCGTGTCGTTTCCCCCTATGCCGATCCCATGATCTAAGAAAGTCGCACCAGTTCGTTACAATCCCTCTCCACACGGTACGTTACTATCACTTGCTGGAATCGATAATTTGCTACATGAGTAAGAGATTTGTACTTCCCTGGATATACCCCTAATTGCCGACATTCAACCACCACGAATATTACACGTCCTTGTTACCCCTCTTCATTATCCCATCTCCTAGGCTACTCTCCCCACCTACAATCACCAGTATACAACCCGCACCTACGCATTCTCGGTGGTCACCGATTAACTCATTGGTGTCCCTCTCCAAGGTTAACGACTTACCCTCCTACAATACTTCCATGCTACTATGCTCCTGAAGGATACCCTCCTTGGGGTACCTTACCTTAACTCCGTTAGCTCATTCTTCATTCCATGCTTCCTTTTCTTTATAAGGTAATTATATCTTCTTGGCCTTGTTGGTTCGTACAACTCCCTTCATATGTTTAACCATTCTTCCTTGATGTCTTTCAAGTGCACCTTCCCAAATATTACAGCCCTAGCTAGCATCCACTCGCGTTCCTCTTGGTTGGTATCTTAAGTCTCTCGATCAAAGCTCTTCGTTTCGTCTTTCATCTTCTTGGGGTCATCGTTTATACCCACTTCCTCCTTCTTGGCGTTTCTGAGTCTTATCATCATAATGGAAATCGGTCAACTCCACATGAATCCCCACTATGTCCTTCTTCTCATAATTGTAGTAATGTTGCAACTTTACTTTTTTGGTACCTCGTAAGCTTAACTTACGATATTTTAAATCATTCTCAGATGTTTCGTTCACTTCTCTCATCTTAACTCCAATGCTTAGAAACGTCTAAGGAAAGTTTCGCATCTTAATTGAACACCACCTTAACCTTGCTAGAATATATCCATCCCCTCCTCGATTCACATCTTTAGTTGTCCACGCGTCTTCTGGAAGAATTTAAGTTCGTTCTCACTATTGGTCTCGTTGTCGTTCAATCATGGCTTCTTTGGAACCACTTCTACACTTTTAATGTTGCTCCCTTTACTTGTATTGCTTCCATCTCAATTTCTCTTAAGTCATCTCGGATATTTTATTATTATTATTATTATTATTATTATTATTATTATTATTATTTTATAAAATTTTCCCCTCCACTGGTTCGTCCTTCATTTACGTCATCTCTAATCCTCCTCTTCGACATCCTCTTTAAGGAGTACAAGAACTCCAAGGTGTTCGCCCGAACGTAGCTCTCAACTCGATACTTGAGTATATTCGTCCTCGTATATACACTATCCTATGCTAACCAACGTCGTCCAAGGGCGATGATATCATACCCTCATCTTTTCTATTAGGTCCCATAACTCCATATGCTACTACTATATATAATAAGAATACGTATAGATACCTATATAAGTCCTAAATCCATATCACTACTAATATCATGCATTTGGCATTCCATTACAACAATACAAGCTCCAAAACATATAGTCGTTCAAATATACAACTATACACATAAATCATTTCCATCATGAAACTAAAATCCACAAAGATACACATCAATTCTCTCATGCATAACAACAAACCTCATATCCATATCTATATATACATATATATATATATATATATATATATATATATATATATATATATATATATATATACATATCACAATCCAATTAACTAAGCTGCCGAGATCCACGGAAGGAGTGGTGGTCCGTACATTCTACCCCGACTCATGCATGTGATTTAAAAACGAAAAGTCAGAACCCGTGTGGGTTCTGTTTATTCCTCATTCGGCCTTTAGAAGATTGCGAGTGACATTGTTGTCAACCTAGGGCTCTGATACCACTTTTGTAACACCCCCAAATCCGCGGGACTCGGGGCGCTACGGGTTGGGACCTCACAATGGGTCCCGACCCTTAGCCTGACAACAATTTCACCGGATCTTTCAACATGGCACAAATAAAGGCAAAAACGAAATACATTTAATGCAATGTAAGAAAACCCAAAAGAAACCAAACAACGGACTTCAGCCGATAAACAACACCAAAGACCAAAACGCCATACACGCGGCATACCAACATAATAAACAAAGAATAAAACACAACTCGACTCTAACCGAAACCCACTCCTAAAATGTACGGAACCCCGGCTGCCCACTCTTCCGGATCTCTCGGCCGCAATCCTAACCTGCAAGGCAATCTACAACAATCGGTATAAAACCGTTAGCTAATATTCGAAGCATTAGAATCAAGGTGAAAGGCACAAGCACAAGTAAATCAACATAACACACAATGTACACCAAATCACACAAGTCCGGTTTATTATCTTTTTATTATTAAGTCGTATCCCGTTCTAATTCAACTTCTTTTGTGACACGAGAATCTCCCGAAACTCGCCTCGGTCCCCACTTACCGCATGGAACGGTGGATGCCTCCTACCGTCTAACCACACGGGATAGTCGCCAAGAACCTCCTAACTCTACGCAAGAGCTAGACAAGTTGTCACCGCCCGTTATCATACACTTGGGCCAAATAATATATAAAGGTCGGTAATCCTATTCCGGTTTATAAGTTATAATGAAAGCAATAAAACACACACCACCAAACACGCATCGAATCTAATACATAGAATACGAGCTAAGTAAGTCCAGAGACTTACCTCGTCACCACACTCAACTCACAACACTCTCGCTTCCTTAGGGAGGAAGCTCATAACCTGCTCACAAGAAGATAACTATATCAACAATAACCCACTCACAATAGAAGTCTTAGACTTCTATACAAATGATCTACGCAAGACCATTTGACTCTCAATTCTAGGACCGCATCCTAGAATCCCTCATGCTCATATCACACTCAACACAAGTTAGAAGTCCTAAGACTTCTAAACCCCCGGATCTCGCAAGATCATAACTCACAACACAACTAGGATACTCTCGTTCTAGTCCACAACCTCAACCCTTAAATTCTCACAAGCTCAACATACAACTTAAAGCCATAAACAACCTCACAAGTGCAACTCCTCAAGTCTTACAACATTTCACAAATCCTCAAAACTCACCTAAGGTTCATGGCCACTACTTGGCATTCACTCTAAGTTAGGCTAAATCCAACCTAGCATGATACTACCGCTAAATATAACTAGATCGAGGGAAAGGATACTCACGCGAGGTCAAAGATGGAAGTCGGTCGACGAATGTTGAATGCGGATTCGTTAGGCCATTATCGGGGTCGCTTCCGGACCTAAAACCAAAGCTACACAAATTTAGCTAATACGCTAAATTTGTTCGGAATATTTAATATACATAAACTAAGGAAACTCGATTTCAAAAGCCCGCGTTAAAATCCGTAATAACCCTTCCGGGGAAACATATGAAATTGTTGAAACTTGGTCATAAAACCGCAGTTTACAACTTCGAGCCATGAACCCAAATTAATCCGTCAAGGGCATAAAAAATATAGTGTATATAAATATAAGAATATAACTCGAAGTAAAACTCAAGTTTAAAAACCGTAAACATATTTTCCGGACAAATTATACCATTATAAAAATATGGGTAATAATCCGTAATTAATTTCTTTGGGCCATAATATGTAAATATATAAGCAGGACATATTTGCAAAAATCCAAACTGTGGGCCATGAATGCAAATACAAAAGATGGGTACAAAATTGTAATTATACCAAATAAGGGGGAGGGCCGATTGAAATTAACCCTAAAGGGTTTCTCTTTTGCGTTTAACAGCGCAAGGCTGGAAGAATGGAAGGCAGCAGAGGGACACAAGCGGCGGCAAGGAACTCAGTAGGCGGATCTAGGTGAGGCGAGGCAGAAGGAGATGCTGGCGGTTCTGGCGGGCTTCTCCAGCTTCATTCCTGGCAGATCGAAGGCGGCACAGAGACACAGTGGGCACACGCGGTGGGAGATCGCATTCGGGGTTGTAGTGGTTCCGGCGAATCGATGCAGGCAGCGGCACGGCTTCTCCAGGCGATCCCGGCCGGTTCCCAGATGTGCAGTTGACAGAGAGGAGTGTGATTGAAGACGGCTGTACAATTTCAGCGTCTGGTGGCACCGGCAGCAGTGATGGAGGGCCCGTTGCTCTGAGTTCGCTCCGGTGAGGTAAGAGGTAGGTGGGTTTAGAGGGGCTGCGGTGGTGGACGGAGAAGAAGGCGGCAGGGCACATTGAAGCGGCACTCGCAGGTCCCTTGGTGGTCTCGAGCGAGGCTAAGGTGGAGCGTCGTCTCCCTGGTGGTTGTACAGGAGGAAGATTAGAGGGTACTGCTTGTTGTTGCTCATTGCAGCGTGGACAGAGTTTGCAGAGAGGTGGTGCAACCAGGGGGCTGCAGAAGCTACATCATATGTAGGTAGGAAGAGCTGATGGGTTAAGAAGAAAGGAAGAAAAGAAAAGGATAAAATAATATGCAAAAGGACATCAGAATTAAAAGAAACCCGATCAAAGTAATCGGAACGGGAATTTTCGGAACGGAAAATTTTCCGACATATATTTTCCAAAAAAAAATAAAAAAATATTTAGTCTATTAGAATGTCGATAAAATCCGAGAAAATACAAAACGCAAACGCGCCAAAATTTTGGGCGTTACACCCATCCTCTTTTCTCTCTTCCCCTCTTGACCTTCTGCCTTCACTGGTGTGAGTTGTGACAGGTGCAAGGGCCATTGGAGGGCATGAGATGAGTTCAGCACCTGAGGTCTGTAACTCAAACTACACTCGACCACCTCTATCCATGGAGGCTGCAACTACTACACCCTCGATACCCTCCTCACCACACTCAGCAACCACCCTTCTTTGCGGGCTTTGTTTCATCTCCTTCCCCGAATGGTTTCCTCTATCAGTACAGAATCTCTTCTCCATCTCTCCGTCCTCCCCTGTCTACACCCCAGCCTCGGCATCGACCTTCACCGGAGAGCTCTCTCCCCTCTCGAGCTCCTTTGCATCGCCTATGCCGGATCGGGATCGAAGGCCCACCTCCTTTCCCTCTATGTTTGCCCTCACTCTCCTCAACTGCTGCAATCCACCGGGCTGGAGCATAAACGCCTCTCCCTTGTCGACGCCGGGATTCCACCGTCATCTCCCTATCTGAAGAAGGCCACTGTGCAGCCCTACCTCTCGCCAGAGCACGAGTCCGACCTCTCCCTCGGCAACCCTCTCTTCCCTTCTGTCGATAGCCACGCCGGAAAAGCCGCCGCCGGAGAGGGCCCCTGTCGCGCCTTTGTCGGCCACCGGGAATCGAAGCCACGCCTTGCCGGCTACCCTTGCTTCGCCCTAGCCGCCGCCCCTGTCTTTCTCTCCCCAGCGTGAATGCTGCTTCAAAGGGTTAAAAGAGAACCCTCTTTACATTTTCGAATTGACCCCTATATCTTGATATAATTGCAAAATGTACCCCATCTTTATTATTTCAGTTTTGGACCAAGATTTTAGAATATAACTATTATACCCTCTTGCAGAATTTTATTACACAGATGAACCCATATTTTTTATATTGCATTTGTGACCCGGTTTTACAAATTATCATCTATGCCCTTTGTTGGATTTATTTCGGTTATGGCTCAAAGATTTAATCCCGGGTTTTTAACGTTGACTTTTGAAAACGAGTTTTCCTTAGAATTATATATATATATATATATATATATATATATATATATATATATATATATATATATATATATTATATTCGTTCAAATTTAGCATATGAGCTAAATTTGCTTAGCTTTGGTTTTAGGTCCGGAAGCGCCCCGATAAAGGCCTAACGAGTCCAAGTCGACATCCGTTGAACGACTTCCGTCTTTTGACGTCGTGTGAGTATTCTTCTTCCTTAATCTAGTTATGTTTGGTAGTAGTATCATGCTAGGTTGGATCTAGCATAACTTAGTGAGAATACCAAGTAGTGGTTTGGACCTTAGGTGAGTTTTGAGGATTTTTGTAAGAGGTTGAGTGTGGGGTTGATCTTGTGAGCGTTATGAGGCTCAAGGTTGGGGGTGGTGTGATCTTGTGGATTTTGGAGCTTAGGATTAACTTATTCTAGCATGGTGTTGTTACCGTTGAGTTTGTTTGGACTAGGCATATTTATCCTAGTATGTGTTATGGGTTATGATCTTGCGAGATCATAGGGTCTAGAAGTCTAAGGACTTCTAGCTAGTGTTGAGTGTGATGTGAGCATGAGGGATTCTAGGATGCGGTCCTAGAATTGAGAGTCAAATGATCTTGCGTATATCATTTGTATAGAAGTCTAAGACTTCTATTGTGAGTGGGTTGTTATTGATATAGTTATCTTCTTGTGAGCAGGTTATGGGCTTCCTCTCTAAGGAAGCGAGAGTGTTGTGAGTTGAGTGTGGTGACGAGGTAAGTCTCCGGACTTACTTAGCTCGTATTCCTTGTATTAGCATTGATGTGTGTTTGGTGGTGTGTGTTTATTGTTTATTGTTTATAACAACTAAACCGGAATTAGGATTACCGACCTTTATATTATTTTAGCCCAAGTGTATGATAACGGGCGGTGACAACTTGCCTGGCTCCCGCGAGAGCTAGGAGGTTCTCGGCGACTATCCCGTGCTGGTAGACGGTCGGATGCATCAGTACCATTCCATGCCGGTAAGTAGGGACCGAGGCGAGTTTCGGTGACTCTCGTGTCACAACCTAAGTTGAATTAGAACGGGATATGACTTAATAATAATAAGATAATAAACCGGACTTGTGTGCGTTGGAGTGTATTGTGTGTTTATGATGATTGACTTGTGTTTGTGCCTTTCACCTTGATTCTAATGCCTCGAGTATTAGCTAACGGTTTTATACCGATTGTTGTAGATTGCCTTGCAGGTTAGGAATGCGGCCGAGAGATCCGGAAGAGTGGGCAGCCGGGGTTCCGTACATTTTAGGAGGGGTTTGGTTGAAGTCATGTTTGAGTATTGTTTCTCGTATATTGTATTGTATTTGATGTTCGAGTCTTTGGAGTTGAGAACTCGGCTGAAGTTTGTCTTCTGTTTGTTTTTGGGATCATATCATTTGCATAAAAATGTATTTCAGTTTTGCCTTTATTTGTGCCATGTTGCAAGATCCGGTGAAATTGTTGTCAGGCTAAGGGTCGGGACCCATTGTGAGGTCCCAACCCGTAGCGCCCCGAATCCCGCGGATTCGGGGTGTTACAGTGTGTGTTTATTGTTTATGTGTGTGTTTATTGCTTATGTTATAACATCTAAACCGGTAATAGGACCACCGACTTTATATGTTTATATTTGGCCCAAGTGTATGATAACGGGCGGTGACTGCTTGTCCAGTCCAAAATGGGGATGACTGGGAGGTGCCTTGCGACCAACCCATCGGGTGATGCTGATCCGCATCAAGTACAAACCCGTATGGTGAAAGGGGACAAGGGCGAGATCTTTAGGATTCTCGTGTCACAAAAGAAGTTGAATTAGAACGGGATATGACCTAATAATAAAAAGATAATAAACCGGATTGTGTGTTTTAGAACATGTTGTGTGTTTATGATGCCTTATGTGTGTGTGTGCCAATACCATGATTCTAATGCCTTGAATGCTTGCTAACGGTTTTATACCGATATTGTTGTAGTTGCCTTGCAGGTTAGGGACGCGGCCGAGAGATCCGGATGAGTGGGCAGCCGGGGTCCGTACATTTTAGGATGGGTTTTGGGGGTTGTTTTTATGTATTCTTTGGGGTATTATGTATGTCGCGTGTATGGCGGTTGCCTTTAGCGTTGTATCTCGGCTGAAGTCTTTCGTTGTTTTCTTTTGGGGTTCATATCATTGCATTAAAATGAATTTTGGTTTTGCCTTTATTTGTGTCTTGTTGTAAGATCATGTGAAATTGTTGTCAAGCTAAGGGTCGGGACCCATTGTGAGGTCTCCGCCCGTAGCATCCCGAGTCCCGCGGAATCGGGGCGTTACAAGGGTGCCTTGCGACCAGCCCATCGGGTGATGCTGATCCGCATCAAGTACAAACCCGTATGGTGAAAGGGGACAAGGGCGAGATCTTTAAGATTCTCGTGTCACAAAAGAAGTTGAATTAGAACGGAATATGACCTAATAATAAAAAGATAATAAACCGGATTGTGTGTTTTGGAACATGTTGTGTGTTTATGATGCGTTATGTGTGTGTGTGTGTGCCAATACCATGATTCTAATGCCTTGAATGCTAGCTAACGGTTTTATACCGATATTGTTGTAGTTGCCTTGCAGGTTAGGGGCGCGGCCGAGAGATCCGGAAGAGTGGGCAGCCGGGGTCCGTACATTTTAGGATGGGTTTTGGGGGTTGTTTTTATGTATTGTTTAGGGTATTATGTATGTCGCGTGTATGGCGGTTGCCTTTAGCGTTGTATCTCGGCTGAAGTCTTTCATTGTTTTCTTTTGGGGATCATATCATGGCATTAAAATGAATTTCGGTTTTGCCTTTATTTGTGTCTTGTTGTAAGATCAAGTGAAATTGTTGTCAGGCTAAGGGTCGGGACCCATTGTGAGGTTCCAACCCGTAGCATCCCGAGTCCCGCGGAATCGGGGTGTTACAAAAGTGGTATCAGAGCCCTAGGTTGACAACAATGGCACTCGCAATCTTCTAAAGGCCGAATAAGGAATAAACAAAACCCCACGGGTTTTGAGTTTTCGTTTTCAAAATCACATTCATGAGTTGGGGTAGAATGTACGGACCACCACTCCTTCCGCGGATCTCGGCAACTTAGTTTATTAGATCTTGATATGTATATGTATATATATAGATATGGATATGAGGCTTGTAGTTATGCATGATAGAATTGATGTGTATCTTTGTGATTGTATGTTGCATGATGAACTGAATATATGTGTATAGTTATATATGTGGACGGTTATATGTTTTGGGACCTTATATATGTGGACGGTTATATAGTTATATATGTTGCATGATGAACTGAATATATGTGTATAGTTATGTATAAGTATTCTTATTATATACAGTAGGCATATGAAGTTATGGGACCTTTTAGTTAAGATGATAGTATGATTTATCATCCTTGGACGACGTCGTTTTACATAGGATAGTGTACATACGAGGACGAATATGCTCAAGTATCGAGTTGAGAGCTACGTTTGGGCGAACACCTTGGAGTTCTTGTACTCCTTTAAGAGGATGTCGAAGAGGAGGAGTAGAGATGACAATAACGAAGGACGAACAAGTAGAAAGAAGAACTCGAGACGAATAAAGAGAGGTGGAGATGGAGCAATACAAGCAAAGAGAGCAACATTAAAGTGTAGAAGCGGTTCCAACGGGGCCATGATCGAACGACGACGAGACCATGGGAGAGAACAAACTTAAGTTCTTCGAGAAGAAGCGTGGACAACTAAAGAGGTAAATCGAGATGGAGATGAGTACGTTCTAGCAAGGTTAAGGTGGTGTTCCATTAAGATGCAAAGCTTTCCTTAGACGTTTCTAAGCATTGGAGTTAAGATGAGAGAAGTGAACGAAATATGTGAGAAGGATTTAAAATACCGTAAGTTAAGCTTACGAGGTACCAAAAAGTAAAGTTAAAACATTACTAGAGTAATGAGAAGAAGGGCATGGTGGGGTTTCACGTGGAGTTGACTGGTTTCCGTTATAATGATAAGACTAAGAAACGCCAAGAAGGAGGAAGTGTGGGTAGATAATGATCTTCAAAAGATGAAAGGTGAAACAAGGAGTTTGGATTGAAAGACTCAAGTTACCAACCAAGAGAAGAGAGAGTGGTTACTACGATAGAGGTGTGGGGAAGATGCATTTACAAGATACTATGAAGATTAGTTAAGCTTATGAAATTGGGTCATATGACACGAAAGAGTTGGGGAGGTATAGTTATCTTAAAAAAAACCGGAAGGAATAGGGGAGCTTAATAGGAGCTAACGGAGTGGGAAGTGGAGTAAAATGAGCTAGTGAAGTTTAAGACTGAGTACCCAGAGAGAGTATCCTTCAGGAGTATGATAACATGGAAGTATGGTAGGAGGGTAAGTCGTTGACCTTAGAGAGGGTCTTCAATGAGTTGATCGGTGACCAAGGAGGGTGCACAGGTGCGGCTTATATACTGGTGACTGTGGGAAGGAAGAGTAACCCATGATGTGAGATCATTAAGAAGGGGAACAAGAACGAGAACATTCGTGAAGGTTGAATGCAATGATAGGAGGTGTATTAACTGAAGCATAAACGTTTTAATCAAGTAAATGTAACAGACCTCCTAGGGAGGGGATTGTAACGAACCTGTACGACTTTCTTTGTTCATGGGATCGGCATAAGGGGGACACGACACGTATAAGAACTGTTAAGGTTTGATAAGAGTGAAGAGAATAGATGAGCGGGAGGAAAGTGAGGCTTTTATGGTTGTTGTACAGAAAAAGGGGGAATACATAAAGAGGATGCATGATATGTTGGTACTAATGATAGGGATGTTATGTTTTCGCGAGCAAAAGTTGAGTCAAAGTTTTCTTGACTCCTACGGAGAAGCCATGGTAGAGATGGAGTGAGACGGGGAACTTGGATTATAGTAACACCGCAAGCTTAGAGCTTATGACGCTAGCACTTGAGAAGTAATGAGTTGGATATTTCAATGGTTCTGGATGGGTAATTTCTTCTAGCGTTTTCCACGGGGATACAGGTACGGTTGTGAAGTTGTTTAGGGAATATCGAGAGATGCATAAGGTAACCAACAAGAGTAAGAGAAGATCGAATTTTTTGAAGTTGTTGTCGGTATGAGATGTATAAGGAGTACATGAAAGGTGGAGGTTATGTAGAAGACGAAGAGCTCCTTCCATACGTTGGAATGTCATGGAAAGCGAAGAAGATAAGATCAATTGTTTCGAAGCACGGTTGAGTCCTGCAGTTTGGACCCTTAAGGTTGCACATAAGTGAGAAACCATAGAAGATTTTTACAATCGTGTCATCAAAGGGGGAAAATGAGATTAAGATAAAAGAATACTTAAATAAGGATACAAGAGTCAGAAGACTCGAGCAAGTCTCTCGAGTTCAAGAGATGAAGGATCTTTGAAAGAGGACGGTAAACCTTGTAGCTAATGATGGAACAATACACGTGTTTAAAGGACATCACCCCTCAATAGATCGAGGTAGATCAATTGTGTCGTGACCACTTGTGAAGTGATAAGACAAGATAGTGCCGGTTATTATGATATGTGACGGGAAGAGAAAAGATGGAATTTGAGATATCACGGATTCCAATACATTGGAATGTGTTGCCACTAAGGTTGAGTTTGGCTCGACTCCGATATCCAAGACACTCTACATATGACACCTGTGAAGATACGTGAGTGGAAGAAGCATTTGAACAACCAGTTGCAAGGACTTGTGGATAAAGGTTCATTTAAACCAATGCACTGCCATAGAAAACGCCAGACGTTATCTTGAACTCTTGATTTGAAGTTGTTATGGAGAACACTAGTTTGCGAATAGAGAGACGATTATCTCCGCTTGTACATCAATTACCGTTAGCCGAACAAGATAACAATGAAGAACTAAGTATCCCTCACCACAGATAGCGGATCTACTCGACCGGTTGCAAGGGTCGGTAGTCTCTTCTAAGATTAAGTAAGATTGGATTGTTGCCGTTTGAGAATTCGAGACTGGATATTGCCAACACGGCACCTTGGGACCAGCCAAGGTCACTACAAGTGGTAGTTACTCCACATGGACTTGCTGATGCCCCAGACAAGATATTTTGGTCTACTCTCGAATAAGAAGTTTTCTTAGACGTGTTGGTCATTACCGGATTTGTGGAGAGATTTTCCGAGTAACACCATCTATGGATAACCTACTTCGGAAGACAAAGAAGTTAGAGTGGGAAGAATATTGACAATGGAGTTGTTGAGAGTTAAGAGGAGATTCATTGGTGTAGCTGTTTTGAAATTGCCTCGAGGTATGATGGATTTGAAGTGTACAAGTGATTCTCCAAGGCAGGGTCTTGATTGAGTATTGAGAAACGAAGTAAAAGTAATAGCATACGTGTCTCGTTAGTAGAAGCAGTGTGAGGTAAAGTACTTCACTACTTGAAAGTGCCACAAGAATTGAGGAAACATAACATCAAAGTTTGGTTTGACAAGAACCAAAGCCAACAATGTAGATTGGAAGTTCGATATTCTCTGATAGAGAAATCAAAGGGAAAATAATGGAAATGCTACATTGAGAAAGACCCGAGAAGGAAGCTTAGTTCCGGTATAGCGAACTTTATGAGATCTTAACGCAAGCTGGAGAAGTGTCTTATAAGTTGATGTTGCCGCCAAGAGTAGAGAGTGTTCACCTGGCGTTTCATGTGTATCAGTCAAGAGAGTACATGCATGATTCGATATGTGTGGTCGGTCATGATGATCTAGTGGCAGTCAAGGAACCAATGAGATTAATAGGAAAACGGAAGATAATATCTTTGGTTAAGTTTTACGCAGAACTAATAACACCAATAGAATCGACGGGTTAAACCTAGTTCTTCCCTTAGTTGAGTTATGTGTATGTGTGATGATATGTGTAGTTGTGTCATGTGCGGGAGTGTGTTATGTGACCTGATATATCTTGCGGTGGTAGTTCGAGTAGATTGTGTGTATAGATTAGAAGGTTTTAATCTTCTTAGTTTGAGTTCATATCTCGGCCTTAGGGATCGAGAAGTTCAACGCATAGAAAGTTTCGGGACGAAACTTGTTTTTAGGAGGATCTAATGTAACGCCCCATTTTTAGGCGCGTTTTAAAATTTTATTTTCCTACTTCTATCGATACTTTATTAGCTTAAATAATTTTTATGAGTACTATTACGTCGTAAATTAAATTTTACGAGTATATATGTATGTATCAGTATATTTCATATTCATATATAATCCGTTTTAAATTATTATTTTAATCTCGTACAAATTTTACGAGAACGATTTCTATATCGGGAATCATACTTTTACAAGTATATTTACATATATTTGATTTATATATTTTTTGCATCATAACTTTACGGAAAAGTTCGAAAAGTTTCGGATTCGGTATATTTAAATCTAGTATATATCTCTTTCTTTCTCGCACCCTGACCCCTCGACTCTGCTGCCCCGTCTGAGTAACCTGTAACCTGTAACCCGACCCTTCGGTTCACCACCCCGACCCCTCGTCACCTCTGTCCCTCTCCTACTCTCACGCAAGCCTCACTGCCTCACCCTTCCTCTGCTTGGCTCTCATCTCTCTCCCTACTACCCCAGTGATGATGGAACAACTGTGCATTCCATCCCTCTCTCGATCTCCTTCCTCCGCAAACCAGGACTGCTGCAACACTGGACTGGAGCTTCGCCTCGCCGGAGCCCTCACCACCTTCTCCGCCCTCTGTCGCCCCATCCTACGCCCCTGCACCTCCATTCTTTTTTTTTCTACCGGCTAATTGTTCTAATAGCCCGGATTTACGCCACCTCTGCTGCCAATGTTGTCGATTGGCAAGCCCCAGCAGCGCCTGCTCCACCTCGGTCTCCTCCGAGCCACCAATCCCTGCTTATGCACCACCAGAAACGGCCGGATCCGAAAGCTCTCCCCTGCGTCCTCAATAGCGAGCATAAATTTGCAACGGCGTGCCACTTCCGTCTTCCTCTGGACCGAGCCGATGCCGGAGGATTTAACGCCGCAGACACCAGCAACCTTGCCCAGCCGGAGCCCCACCTACGCCGCTGCCTCACAGATCTTGCCGCCGTCTCTATTCATCTCTTCCCCAGCCCTGCGTTTGGTTTCAAAGAAAGAAGAAAACCCTTGTGGGTTAATTGCCATCGGGCCCCCTTATATTTGGTGAAATTACAGTTTGTACCCTATATTTTATATTTGCAGATTTGACCCTAATTTTTGAAAGTTGCAGATCTGCCCTCTGCTGAAATAATTACAAAAGGGGACCAAAGTTTTAATTATGGAAAATAACCCAAGCTTTATGATATTGTTATATTTGCCCAGAAAATGTTTTTATGTGTTTCAATCTTGGATTTTATATACGAGTTTGATCTTATATTTATATATATTACGTATTTTGTCCTTGTTGGTTTATTTATAGAATTTGGCCCAAATATTTAATTACGTATTATGACCCATATTTTTCGAATGATATTATTTGCCCCGGAAAATGAGTTAGCGGTTTTTAAACTCGGATTTGAATTACGGGGGATATTCTTATAGTTTATATATATACTGTGTAGTATGTTCAAATTTAGCGTATAAACTAAATTTGTATAGTTTTGATGTTAGGTTCAGAAGCGTCCCGATAAAGACCTAACAAGTCCAAGTCGACATCCGTTGATTGATTTCCGTCTTTTGACGTCATGTGAGTATCCTTTCCCTCGATTTAGTTATGTTTAGTATTAGTATCATGCTAGGTTGGATAATCTAGCATAACTTAGAGTAAATACCAAGTAGTGGTTTGGACCTTAGGTGAGTTTTGAGGATTGTCGATTGTTGTGAGACGTTGAGTGTTTGAGTTGATCTTGTGAGCTTATGAGGATTGAGATTATGGTTGTATGATCTTGTGACATTGTGGAGACTAGGACGAGAGTATCCTAGCATGTGTTGTGATGGTTATGACCTTGTGATATTGTGAGGATTATGAGTCGTATCCTATCATGGTTATGGTTTATGATCTTGCGAGATCATTGGGACTAGAAGTCTAAGGACTTCTAGCATGTGAGAGAGATGTTGATTGTGTGCCTTGTTTTGACCAGGCGTTGAGTGTCTTCCTATGGGAAGTTGAGAGCGGTGGTTAGCGGGATTATCTTTGGGACGAGGTAAGTCTTCGGACTTACTTAGCTCGTATTCTCTGTATTAGTTTCAATGCGTGTTTGGTGGTGTGTGTTTATTGTTTATGTGTGTGTTTATTGCTTATGTTATAACATTTAAACCGGTAATAGGACCACCGACTTTATATGTTTTTATTTGGCCCAAGTGTATGATAACGGGCGGTGACCGCTTGTCCAGTCCAAAATGAGGATGACTGGGAGGTGCCTTGCGACCAGCCCATCGGGTGATGCTGATCCGCATCAAGTACAAACCCGTATGGTGAAAGGGGACAAGGGCGAGATCTTTAAGATTCTCGTGTCACAAAAGAAGTTGAATTAGAACGGGATATGACCTAATAATAAAAAGATAATAAACCGGATTGTGTGTTTTGGAACATGTTGTGTGTTTATGATGCGTTATGTGTGTGTGCCAATACCATGATTCTAATGCCTTGAATCCTAGCTAACGGTTTTATACCGATATTGTTGTAGTTGCCTTGCAAGTTAGGGGCGCGGCCGAGAGATCCGGAAGAGTGGGCAGCCGGGGTCCGTATATTTTAGGATGGGTTTTGGGGGTTGTTTTTATGTATTGTTTAGGGTATTATGTATGTCGCGTGTATGGCGGTTGCCTTTAGCGTTGTATCTCGGCTGAAGTCTTTCATTGTTTTCTTTTGGGATCATATCATTGCATTAAAATGAATTTCGGTTTTGCCTTTATTTGTGTCTTGTTGTAAGATCAAGTGAAATTGTTGTCAGGCTAAGGGTCGGGACCCATTGTGAGGTTCCAACCCGTAGCATCCCGAGTCCCGCGGAATCGGGGTGTTACAATGAATAATAATTATACTTGAACTTAACTAAAAGGCCAAGAAATGTATTATTCGTATAATCCTTAGACTCCATATTTATATAAGTTCTTAAACTATCAACCTTAGTAGTCAATCGATGTGGGATAACAAAATCCCTCAAAAAGTTTAACGTAAATATTTCAGCCTAATAATCATTTGAAAAAAAAATAAAAAATATTTCCTAAAAATAAACTTTAGGGGTACGATTACTTAACCAAAATAACGTGAAAATATTTAATGTAAATAGAAATCGAAAACTAACAATAAAAATTAATGTGAAATAGTTCCACTAACATATTGTTAATTTGTTAACAAAAGATTTTCTCTAACTTAAAAAATAGTTTAAAAAATAAAGATTTATTGGCCAAAAATATATTATTTGTATAGTCAAAATCATGAAAATATTTAACGTAAATTGATAAGGCTGTCTAAAAAAACTCGAGGGGCAAAATTACGACCCACATAATTGTAGGTTAACGATCTAAATAATAAAACATTATTCAAACCTCAAGAAATGTATTATTTGTATACTCTTTAGACTCGTCTTTAGACTCCCTATTAAGTTCTAAAACCATCAATCTTAATAGCTAATCGATGTGGGACAATAAAACCCTCAAAAAATTTAAATAAATAAATCATTTTGATATTCATTTGAAAAACAGAAAAAAAAAAATCTTCCCTAAAAATAAAACTTTAGGGGTACGGTTACTTATATAAAAGTAATGTGAAAATATTTAACGTAAATAAAGATTACTTTAAGAAAGAACATTATGACCCACATAATTGTAGGTTAACGATCCCAAAATAAAATCTTCCCTAAAAATAAAACTTTAGGGGTACGATTACTTTAGAAAAGAACGTTATGCCCACATAAATGTAAGTTAACGATCCCAAAAATAAAATATTATTCTGATATGAATAATAATTATACTTGAACCTAACTAAAAGGCCAAGAAATATATTATTCGTGTAATCCTTAGGCTCCCTATTTATACAAGTTTTAAAACCATTAACCCTAGTAGCTAATCGAGGTGGGTTAACAAAATCCCTCAAAAAGTTTAACGTAAATAGATTAACATATTAATCATTTGTAAAAAAGAAAAAAAATCTTCCAAAAAATAAACTTGAAAAAATCGAACTACATTTATTTATATTTAAAAAATTATCCCAAAAATATATTGGTTCCAACAATAAAAAGTAACGTGAAGTAGTTGTTAACAAAAGATTCTCTATCTTAAAAAATAGTTTACAAAATAAAGATTTATTGGCCAAAAATGTATTATTTGTATAATCAAAATCCTACAAATATTTAACGTAAATAGATAAGGCTGCCTAAAAATACTCGAGGGGAACAATTACGACCCACATATTATTTGTGGGCAATTTTGGTAACTAGACCTTTTTGAAAAACTATAGTAATAACTAGGCTTTTTAATGTTTCAATTAAGTATATATACCCCAACCTTTTGTATTATTCTCAAACTCTACACACTCTTCTCTCAAGGGGTACATTTATTAAACACAAAACTAGAAAAAGCCTAGTAAACCAAATTGTTTCATTATTTGTATACTCTTTAGACTCCCTATTTATACAAGTTCAAAAACCATCAAGCTTAGTAGCTAATCAATGTGGGACAATAAAAACCCTCAAAAAATTTAACTAAATAGATCATTTTGATATTCATTTGAAAAAAAAAAGATGTTCCCTAAAAATAAAACTTTAGTAGTACGGTTACTTATATAAATGTAACGTAAAAATATTTAATGTTATAACCAAATGTCTAGATTACTTTAGAGAAGAACATTATGACCCACATATGTAATACCTGAAAAATTTATTTTCCGTTTAAAACCCGATCAAACCGGATTTCGATCCGCTAACCTCTCCTCATTCTAGAGAATGTTTACCTTGTAAAATTTTATCAAAGTTCTATCATTTTATGTAACTTAATTCACATAAAATGATAAATATGTAAAATAAATAACAATTCCGTATGATTGAAAACCGAAGAGTAGTCCCGTACAATTTAACGACTCATTTAATAGCTATCTAGATGAGCAGGTCCATCGGTTTAAGCCTAGTAGATACAACTTTCAGCCCAGCCCATAACCTACCTTAACCCTAATTATTTAACCTAATCCAATTTTAACCTAATCTAACCTTAACCTAATCAAACGTACGCTACACCTACGAGTTTCGCTGCACAACAAAAGTTAGTCCAAAGACCACCGCCGGGCTTCCACACGTGACTGCATCAGGCCGGCCGGACTCCAGTAGCGCCAACACGCCGCCCCATCCTCGACGTCGGGGTCTGCTGAGTCGTCTGCATCGGTCAGGTGAGTACCGCTTCACTCCTTTCCTTCCTGAGGCAACCAACCGCAACTAAAGACCCTCCCTGTCGCACAGCCAAACGAGCTGTCCATCGCCGATCCACCACCGAGAAGCCGGACGCCGCTATAGACGTTGCAACAGGTGAGGCAACGCTGTCCCAGTCCCTCTCCTTCTCCTCTACTTCCCTGCACGTACCTAACCACCTAGCCTTGCTGCACCACATGGACGGATCGCGGCTTCCATCGTCAAGCCAAGTTCAGCACGCTAGCCTCCCTCTAGCCGTCAGTAAGGGCTGTCACCGATCTAGATCGAAGAAGACCGGTTGGGTGAGCCCTCTACACTACCATCTTCTACTCCTTCTGTACTGCTTTAAGAATTTCAGTAGCCTAAGTATATCTAGTATAAATTTATGAGAGGGGCTGATGTGATATCCGGAAAATTTTAATTCGGAAAACCGAACTGAATTACAAATATCGGACGCAATTGAACGTTACGGGATCATGGGTCATTTTCTTCTTTAGTTTATTTTTATTTTATTTTTTTTCTTTCCAGCTGGCCTGGCGGGCCCAAGCTTTTTATTCTCCCGGATCTTGCAGGCCCATAGTTCTTTCTTCATTAAATAGGCTGATGGGCCCATTTCTTTTGTCTCTTCGCCAGCTGGCGCGGCCCACACCCACCTTCTGGACTTCATTTGACAGCCAACCCTATCCACCTTCTCCTTACTTCTGAGATGTCGTCGCCTCCTGCTTTCCCTAACCTAGCCGACGTCTCCTTATTCCGTCACAACACCATCCCCTCCTTCCCTTGCAGCCGCCGCTTCCCTGTCCTCCATTCGGAACCGCCTCCCAATCCCTCCTCTTTCCTTACCTTCTCTCTCTCGCTCTTTTCCGACGTCGGATCTAGCAGCAGAACACGCTCAGGGACGCACCACCCTTCCTTGCGAAAGCACTAGGGAAAACGTGGGACTCGTGCCGCCAGCTTGCACCGCCGCACCACCAGACGCCGCAGTTCCAGTCCCACACCGAGATTTGATTCATCTTCCTCGGTCTTCCGCCGGAACTGCCAGCCAGGATGGATGCCCAGAGGGCCGCCGTCGAGTCGCCGGGCTCCATCTCTTTAGCAGTTGGAGATCGGGCTCCTTCTCCCTCGCAGCAGACCGGCAGCCGGAGTGTACCCTTCCTTCCTCGCACTAGACCGGCCACCGGGAGCATCTTTTCTCCACCTTCGCTGCAACCGGCCACCACATCGGGCAAGTTCTGCCGGCCGTCGTCCGCGACGACTATAACACCCCAAATCCGCGGGACTCGGGATGCTATGGGTTGGGATCTCACAATGGGTCCCGACCCTTAGCCTGACAACAATTTCACCGGATCTTGCAACAAGGCACAAATAAAGGCCAAAAACGAAATACATTTTTATGCAATGTAATGAAAAGAAAACCCAAAAGAATACAACAAATGACTTCAGCCGAATATACGACTCCAAGACTAAACGCCAACACGCGACATACAAACATAATAAACGAATAATAAAACACAACCCGACTCCAACCAAAACCCACTCCTAAAATGTACGGAACCCCGGCTGCCCACTCTTCCGGATCTCTCGGCCGCATTCCTAACCTGCAAGGCAATCTACAACAATCGGTATAAAACCGTTAGCTGATATTCGAAGCATTAGAATCAATGGGAAGGCACAAACACAAGTAAATAACATAACACACCATATACATCAAATCACACAAGGCCGGTTTATTATCTTTTTATTATTAAGTCATATCCCATTCTAATTCAACTTCTTTTGTGACACGAGAATCTCCCGAAACTCGCCTCGGTCCCCACTTACCGCATGGAATGGTACGGATGCCTCCGACCATCTAACCACACGGGCTAGTCGCCAAGAACCTCCTAACTCTACGCAAGAGCTAGACAAGTTGTCACCGCCCGTTATCATACACTTGGGCCAAATAATATATAGAGGTCGGTAATCCTATTCCGGTTTATAAGTTATAATGAAAGCAATAAAACACACACCACCAAACACGCATCGAATCTAATACATAGAATACGAGCTAAGTAAGTCCGGAGACTTACCTCGTCACCACACTCACTCACAACACTCTTGCTTCCCTAGGGAGGAAGTCCATAACCTGCTCACAAGAAGATAACTATATCAACAACAACCCACTCACAATAGAAGTCTTAGACTTCTATACAAATGATCTACGCAAGACCATTTGACTCTCAATTCTAGGACGGCATCCTAGAATCCCTCATGCTAACATCACACTCAACAGAAGCTAGAAGTCCTTAGACTTCTAGACCCTATGATCTCGCAGGATCATAACCCATAGTACATACTAGGATAAACATGCCTAGTCCACAACCTCAACAATCATACAACCTCAACCCCTAAATTCTCACAAGCTCAACATACAACTTAAAGCCCTATACAACTTCACAAGATACAATCAACTCCTCAAGTCTTACAACATTTCACAATCAACAAATCTCACCTAAGGTCCATAACCACTACTTGGTATTCACTCTAAGTTATGCTAGATTCATCCTAACATGATGCTAAAACTTAACATAACTAGATCGAGGGGAAGAATACTCACACGATGTCAAAAGACGGAAGTCGTTCAACGAATTTCGACTTGCACTCGTTAGGCCTTTATCGGGGTGCTTCCGAACCTAGCACCAAACTAAACAAATTTAGCTTATAAGCTAAATTTGAACGGAAATAAAGAACATATATAATCTAAGGAAAACCCCACTTTTAAAACCCAAGTTAAAACCGTAAATATATATTCCGGGCAAATTGTATAACATCGTAAACCCACGGTAAAACTCGTTTTCAAAGTCAACGTTAAAATCCCATAATTTAATCCAAGGTTTTAAACCGCTAAAACATTTTCCGGGCACATTATAAACTTATATAAACATGAGTCAAAATTCTGCAATTAAATTTTCTGGGCCAATACTTCAATTAATTCAATAGAGGGTATATTTGCAATTTTCCAAAATCTGGGTCAAAAATGTAAATACAAAATATTGGATGACATTTGTAATTATCCACAAAAGAAGGGACCGATTTGAAAACCCTAAAAAGGTCAATCTTCAACCTTGAAGAAACGCATAAGGAGAATGAGATGTGAGGGGCGGCGGCTAGGGCTTCCTGGAGGAGTGCCGGTGGACGAAGGCGGCAAGGGCGATGGCGCAGGCTACGATGAGGCTCTTCCGGCTATCTCTAACGGCGACAATGGCGGCCCTCCTTCTCCGGCGAGCTGCACAGAGGCGACGAAACAGGGAGAAGCTCTCTCTCTCTTCTCCGGTGACAACAGATCTGGTGACTCGCAAGAGAAAACAGAGGAGTGGAGGAGACCGTTTGCTTCCCTGGTGGCGTTCAAGGGCGCTTGCAGTCAGCTCCGGCAAGGATCGAAGCGGCTGCAAGGCAGCAGATGGTGGCAGTCCCGAGGAGCGAGACCCTTCTCCAGCGTGATAGAGGCTGCGAAGGGTGGATCGAGAGAGGCGGAGGGACTGGAAGAAGCTACAACCGAGACGCGACGGAGGAGGTGCGTGGTTGCCGGTGGGGAGGCTCGAAGTTGGAAGACCGGCTCGATGTTTCCTGGTTGCAGATTTGATCCTGGTGTGGCGCGCAGCGAGGTTGAGAGGCTGCAAAGATTGACAAACGAGGGTCGAAGGTGGCTCTCCGGTCCGGTGGCTCTCCGGTCCGGTGGCGTTACCCAGATAGCAGGGAGGCTAGGAGCTTGAGACTGATGGCAGGAGAGTATAGAGGTGAGGTTGAGTGTGCAGGGGAGGGTGAAAGAACTTAGTTGAATCACAAGTGACAGGAGGATGCAGGGGAACGAGGAGTCGGGGAGTGAGAGGTCGGCTCATCAGCCACTTGAGAGAGAGAGAGGGGGAAAAAAGGAATTAAAATAAATAAATAAATAAAATAACAAAAGAAAATGAATACGATATATACTCGATTTAAAAATACCGGATTCGAAAACTTTCCGAACTTTTCCGTAAAATAATTTACGGAAAATATATGATCAAGTATATATATTAATACTCTCGTAAAAATTAAATTTAGAACTGAAAATACTCGTAAAAATATTTAAAATATTATAAAATCGATAGAAGCCGGGAAAAAAATAAATATCGTAAACGCGCCAAAAATTTGGGGCGTTACAACGACCTCTCTTCCTGCGTGCACTGGGTCGGTTTTTGTGTAAGTGAGATGTCAATCCAGTAATCCTAAGTGTTAGATTTAGGGCTTTGTATATGTTATGTGATTAGTGTTTATGGTTATGTATATCATGAAATTCGGTTTTGTGAGAAGTGTGGTGAGAATTATTGTTGTGTGTTGTCAAGATTAGAATCTCTGATTTTTGGAAGATGAGAGTTTGTATATTGTGTGGTTGTCACGGCTAGGAGTGGAATGAGCTGGTGATGAATATTTTGGATTAACATGCATGATGAATGCCGTAAACACGAATACTATGAAGTAATAGATGAATGTGGCTAAAGATGATGACGATTTATATGTTGGATGAATGACTTGAGATAGTTCATTGGTAGTATTAGATCATGGACATGTGATAAGTTCTTTCACTATTATTAGAATTTATGTTCGTATACTTACTATCACAACCGGAGTTGGAAGCATTTAGTTAGAACGAGTTTTGCTTTCCTTAGGTTTAACATTGTAGGTTGTTAGTCTTATATATATCGGCAAGTCTTAGTGATACGTATATTAGACTATTGGTTATCTAGTTATGAGTAGACTAGTTTAGTACCTTTTCCTCTTAGATGATCGTTATTAACTTAGAGGTAAAAAAAACTCCTAAGGTATTAGATTTTTGTTATTGATACAAGTTTCATGTTATGATCAGGCATTTGAGATTTGACTCCTATGGAGTCAAAGAATACCGTTGACTGAACTTGACTTGGTGCAGGTAAGTCTCCGGACTTACTTAGCTCGTTTTCCGTGTATTAGCATTGATGTGTGTTTGGTGGTGTGTGTTTATTGTTTATTGTTTATAACAATTAAACCGGAAATAGGACCACCGACCTTTATATTATTTTGGCCCAAGTGTATGATAACGGGCGGTGACAACTTGCCTAGCTCCCGCGAGAGCTAGGAGGTTCTTGGCGACTATCCCGTTCTGGTAGACGGTCAGATGCATCAGTACCATTCCATGCCGGTAAGTAGGGACCGAGGCGAGTTTCGGTGACTCTCGTGTCACAACCTAAGTTGAATTAGAATGGGATATGACCTAATAATAAAAAGATAATAAACCGGATTGTGTGTTTTGGAGCATGTTGTGTGTTTTTGATGCCTTATGTGTGTGTGTGTCAATACCATGATTCTAATACATGGAATGCTAGCTAACGGTTTTATACCGATATTGTTGTAGTTACCCTGCAGGTTAGGGACGCGGCCGAGAGATCCGGAAGAGTGACAGCCGGGGTCCGTACATTGTAGGATGGGTTTGTGGATGGAGTCTTGTAGATATAATTATGTTTTGTATGTTTTCGACGTTTGGTCGTTTGAGTTGTTGACTCGGCTGTAGTCATTTGTTTATATGGTTTCGGGTTTCATTGCATTGCATAAAAATGTATTTCGTTTTGGCCTTTATTTGTGTCTCGTTGAAAGATCCGGTGAAATTGTTGTCAGGCTAAGGGTCGGGCCCATTGTGAGGTCTCCGCCCGTAGCGCCTCGAGTCCCGCGGATTCGGGGTGTTACAAAAGTGGTATCAGAGCCCTAGGTTGACAACAATGGCACTCGCAATCTTCTAAAGGCCGAATAAGTATTAAACAGAACCCCGCGGATCTCGGCAGCATAGTTATTGGATTTTAGTATATATATATATATAGGTATGTGTATATATGTAGATATGTATCTTGGACCTATGATTTTTTTTTGGACTATTATTTTATGTTAATTATAGTTATGCATGATGGACTTGTTATGTGATAATGGTGGCATGGCCTTTATATTGAGATGAGTTTGTACATGTGGCATGATAAGATTATATTAGTGTTTGAATCTTGTTTTATGAGAGTGGTTTCCTTGGATGTGTGATGTTGGTAGTAATTAGGACATAGGTCTTTTATAGTCATATATACGCATACTAGGGTATATATAGTGGGCATATGAGGATATTTATGCTCCAATACCGAGTTGGGTATCATGTTCTGACAAACACCTTGGTGTTTTTCGGACCCCTTTAAGTGGACGTCGAAGCGGAAGACTAGAGATGATGTTAACCACAAGGACAAACAAAGAGAAGAGAACATCGAGTCAACATAAGCAAAACCGAGATGTAAGATATACAAATAGGGAAGAAATCTGAAGTTATGGGAGTGGTTCCGAGAAAGCGATGACGAGTAACAATGAAGTGAAGTCGAGACAACGGAATTATGATTCTTCAAGACGACGCATAGATAACTAAAGACGCGAAGCGGGAAGGAAAGGCGTGCATACTAGCAAGGGTAGAAGTGGTATTTCCTTGAGACGTGAAGTTTTTCCTAGATGCTCCCAAGCATGGGAGTCAAAGTGTGAAGTGTGGTCGAACTAATACGATGATTAATGAGATGCGTAAGTTAAGCTTACAGAAGAACTAGAAAGTGAAGTGACGTTTTTTTTGTGTGAGAACTTAAGCGGGAGACTTCTTCAGAAATACGAGAGTTATGAGGAGGATTACATGGAGAAAGTTCACATAGTGGAATTACCGTGGAGAATCCATCGTTTTTCCGTCATTGTGATGAGACTGAACAACGCTAAGAAGGAGGAAGTATATGCGGATGATGATCTTTAGAAGATGAAAGATGTAATACGGAGCTTTATCGGAAGATGAAGGATACCAATCAAGAGAAGAGCGAGTGGTTACTAACGATAGAGATGTTGGAGAGATGCACTCACAAGATTAAATGAAGGACGGTTAAGCCTATGGACGGGAGTTATGCGACGCAACAAATCCGAGAAGGGTATAGTTATCTTATGAAAGAAGATGGAAGCATGGAACGTGGAAAGAGCTAACGGAATTTAAGATAGAGTACCCCGAGGAGGGTGGCATTCATGAGTATGATAAAATGAAAAGTGTAGTAGAATGGTAAGTTGTTGACCTTGGAGAAGGTCAACTACAAGCTAACCAGCGACAACCAAGAACGCACCACGTGTGCGGGTTGTTTATGGATGAGCGTAGATGAGAAGAGTAGGCAAGACTATGGCATGAAGGATCGGTAACAAGAGCGTGGAGGATTTCCGGTGGTTCGGTGTAAGTAGTGAGGAAGTATGTCAACTAAGTACAATTGTCTTAATCAAGTAATATTGCATGGGATCAAAGCAAGTGATTGTAACAGACCTCCTAGGGAGGGATTGTAACGACCTTATGCGCCTTCTTAGGTCATGAGATTGACATATAGGGGGAACGACACGAATAAGAATTGTTTGTAACACCCCGAATTCTCAGAACTCGGGACATTACTGGTTAGGACCTCACAATGGGTCCCGACCTCATTTTGACAACAATATTACTAGGATCTTAAAACAAGACACAAATAAGAAAAACCAAAATTTATAAAAAATAGTATATTTAAGAGATGAATGCAACAACGTCTAACAGCCTATAGTACTTAAACCACAAAAGACTAACTGTCTTTAACAAGAAGAAAGAAACCACAAGGTAAACACCCAACCCCACTCTAAAGAGTACGGAGACCCGGCTGACCACTACTTCCGAATCACTCAGCTGCGGATCTAACCTGCAGTAAATCTAAAAACGCAACAAGAGAAACCATTAGCTAGTTATCTAAACATTAGGAGAATAATAATAGCACACACACACATAAAATAATAAACACTCATCATGCTTTCAAACAATCCATTTATTATATTCGTTTAAGTCATTCACTCTAATGATACTTATTTTGTGACACGAGGGATTCCCAAACCTCGCCTCCGCCCCGGTGTACCCATCAGGAGTGGATCCGATGCATCTCACCGTGTACCTGTATGGTCTGGGTATAGAGAGCCTCCCAGTCTCCTGGCAAAGCTGGACAGTGATGTCACGGCCCATTATACATACACTTGGGCCTTAACACATAATAATGACGGTCGTCCTAACAAGTTGATATTATAACACACATGGTACACACACCACTATTATCACTCAACTAATATTCAGAAACCGGCTAAGTAAGTCGCAAGGACTTACCTGAGTCAAAATACACTCTAATACGTCTCAAATAGTCCGTACTCGTGGTAACTCAAACGCTTGTCAATTAAGGCATGTGGATCAAAATCACATCCATATGTCCAACCTCATGCGAAGGAATTAAGGAAATAACTCTCTTACAGTAAAAGACCATTTTACCCTTAGTGTCGTACATTCTCGAAGTGATTCTTAAAACCCTACTAATTTCTTTTAGCATTTGTTTTCCATAAAAAGTTTCTCTCTGAAAATTCTTATAAGTTAAGCTAGCTCGAAACCATTACTCAAAATATGCCACTCCTCTTTCCAGCTCTCACTCTACTCTCTCCTATGTATATACATATGCACATACTCTAAAATTTCCTTCAACTCTACTAAAACCGTAACTATTAGGTATATATATATATAGCTACATAATTCAAATTTCCCCAACTCGCACTGATTTATATATACGCACATATATAACTATATAAATCCGTATATATATAAAACTATATCCATATCTATCTCTCAAAAACTCCAATTTATTTATATATATTTATACCCTCACATTTAGTAATCAGTAGTGCACATATATATATATATATATATAACTATACTTTCTTAATCTGTAACAATTTTTGTATATATGCGTATTCTACTCCACAGAGGTACAACCTTGTGTTTATATACATTCATATCTCCGACATTCATATATGCTTATGCCCATCCATAGCCTTAAACTCATGTGAAACCACGTATGCCTGAACTGCAGTATACCGATGCGGAGAGATACTAACCGTACGTACTATGTCACGAAAAAGGAGGGGGTTGCAGAACACGAGACGAGAGGTCCGTTGATGTGCCGCCCGGTCTTGAGGAAGGCTCCGCTCACCGACTCGTCTTCCGTATGACATTGTAGGCAACGGATCGACCGTCGGTATGCTGTAATTGAGTACACAGAAGAGGAAGGCGGCGGATAGGCGGCAACAGTGGTTTACCTTCTACAACGGCGGCGGCGGCGACGTTAGAGGCTGGCGTTCGGACAGCCCGCACTGGTGGCCGGACCTACTGCTGCTGCGAGAAGTCGGACGGTTGCGGTGAGTTCCGAAATAGAGGATAGAAGGGAAGGAGAGCAGCGAGGGGACGAAGGCGACACTTACCGGTTCTAGCGGCGGATGGCGGTCGACCGAAGGCGGTGTGGTGGCTCCGATGGCGTGCGCTGCTGCTGTGTCGAAGGTGCCGCTAGTGTCGACGGGAGGCGGCGAACGAGGGCGGTGTGGTGGCTCGATGGTGGCTAGGCCTGCAGTCGGGGCTGTGGGGAGAGACGAATTAGGCCGGCGACAGAGCGGGAGAGGAAGAAGAGAGACGGATGGGGGACTTACTTAGCAGCTGCGGTCGCCGGCGAACGAGGGAAGGCGGCCGAGGGCGGTGGCGGCGTCGTATTCTGATGAGGCGGAAGGCTGCTGTTATTCTCTTCAGAAGGTAAGGGAAAGAGGGGAAGCGACAAGCAGCAGTAGGTTAAAGTGTAATTAGGTAGGATTAGGGTTAAGAGGGGATTAGTGTAAAATTAAGAAATGGGCTGGCTGATAGGATATGTGGGCTTTCTAGTGGGCCAATCGGCCTGCTCTCCCATTAGAACGGAATAGAACTCGTTACTCGCCCGGATTTCCGGTTAGGTGCGGAAATTTATATAATACGGAATTATATCCCGTATTATATAAGTTATTATTATTATTTTATATTAAGTCACATAAAATGATAGGACTTAAAACTCGTTTTAATTGTTTATTTAATCATTTATTTAAGATCAACGTATCGGAATTCGGTTAAATTCGGTTTACCGGAAATTTAAAATTTTTGGTTATTACATTGTTAAGGTTGATAAGAGTGAAAGGAATAGAGGAGCAAGAGGGAAGTGAAGCTTCCCTTGTTTCTTTGCGCAATGAGAATATATATATATATATATATATATATATATATATATATATATATATATATATATATATATATATATATATATATATATATATATATATATATATATATA
>BSUD01000003.1:128652103-128742103 GCA_033239045.1 Fagopyrum esculentum | reverse complement strand
CATAATGAAGAACTCTCGAGTCATTTTCCTGATTAATTGAGAAAAGAGTTGATGACGTAATAAATGTATACTGCGTGGTCTACAAAAGAAAGCTCAAAGCGAGTGACTATCATACCGATTCGAAAGATGTACAAGAAAAAGAAGTGACGGGAGTACTTACAACCTAGTAATCGTGCATAGAGGAAGAAGATTCTTGGAGTCGATTTTACGTGTAATGGTGTATTAGAACGGAGTCGAGTTGTGTTTTGAGTCAGAGTGAAATAATCGGGGTAAACGATGTTTTAACATTTTTGAGTAGTTATGACCAATTGACGGTGACGTGAGGTCACCTTGGGTCTAGTATCGTCATTTCGGACATATTAATAGGTCATTTTAAGATCTTTGGAGCTATGTAAGAAGCTTGAGGTTGAGTTATATATCCATAAAATAATATGATGACGCCAAGTGAATGTGGAGAATGACCACCAAATTTTTTTTGATTTTTGAGTTACAACCAGTCTAAGACCCGAGAAGAAGTAAGTGATAATTCATTAATTGAGGAACGATATGAGAAGAGTCATATTATGAGACGAGACCAAGTGAGGCATGAGACAAAGAGCTTTAGGCACTTAGCCAAGTGTTGGGAGACGGATAAGCGTGTTGTTCCAAATCTGATAGTCGAAACCTTTTCAGAAGGCCAGAAGCAAGTGATTGCAACGAAAGGAAGAAAGTTGGATAATTTATTTTCAGTAGAGTCATCAAAGGATCTGGAAGTGGGTTGTGAAAGGGAACCATTTGGGATCTTAAAGCGGATTGAAAAGTGACTGATTAACTAGCATTCCTACCCATACCGGAGAGTTTATCTCCAGTTTTCCACATATCTTAGTTGGAGGGATGCATACCAGACTCGAGATAGGTAATCAGATTCAAGGGTCGGGCCGTCGAGTTGGATGATATTGGTAGGGTATCCGGTTTCTGTTATAGAGCATAGTACGAGACGCTTACGGTCTAAGGATATCCTTATGCTACGGATTTAGTAGTCTAGATCGGAAGCCGATGAGGCTACATGACAGACGGAGGATTGTATCATGCGGAACTATCTTGAGCATTAGGTTGAGATATAAAACCCTAAAAAAAACTAGAAAATAAAAACCATCAAAAATTTATTTTCCGTTAAAACCCAATCAAACCGGATTTCGATCCGCTAACCTCTCCTCATTCTAGAGAATGTTTACCTTATAAAAATTTTATCAAAGTTCTATCATTTTATGTAACTTAATTCACATAAAATGATAAATATGTAAACTGAATAACAATTCCGTATGATTGAAAACCGAAGAGTAGTCCCGTACAATTTAACGACTCATTTAATAGCTATCTATATGAGCAGGTCCATCGGTTTAAGCCTAGTAGATACAACTTTCAGCCGAGCCCATAACCTACCTTAACCCTAATTATTTAACCTAATCTAACCTTAACCTAATCAAACGTACGCTACACCTACGAGTTTCGCTGCACAACAAAAGTTAGTCCAAAGACCACCGCCGGGCTTCCACATGTGACTGCATCAGGCCGGCCGGACTCCAGTAGCGCCAACACGCCGCCCCATCCTCGACGTCGGGGTCTGCTGAATCGTCTGCATCGGTCAGGTGAGTACCGCTTCACTCCTTTCCTCCCTGAGGCAACCAACCGCAACTAAAGACCCTCCCTGTCGCACAGCCAAACGAGCTGTCCATCGCCGATCCACCACCGAGAAACCGGACGCCGCTATAGACGTTGCAACAGGTGAGGCAACGCTGTCCCAGTCCCTCTCCTTCTCCTCTACTTCCCTGCACGTACCTAACCACCTAGCCTTGCTGCACCACATGGACGGATCGCGGCTGCCAAAGTCAAGCCAAGTTCTGCACGCTAGCCTCCCTCTAGCCGTCAGTAAGGGCTGTCACCGATCTAGATCGAAGAAGACCGGTTGGGTGAGCCCTCTACACTACCATCTTCTACTCCTTCTGTACTGCTTTAAGAATTTCAGTAGCCTAAGTATATCTAGTATAAATTTATGAGAGGGGCTGATGTGATATCCGGAAAATTTTAATTCGGAAAACCGAACTAAATTACAAATATCGGACGCAATTGAACGTTACGGGATCATGGGTCATTTGCTTCTTTAGTTTATTTTTATTTTTATTTTTTTCTTTCCAGCTGGCCCGGCGGGCCCAAGCTTTTTATTCTCCCGGATCTTGCAGGCCCATAGTTCTTTCTTCATTAAATAGGCTGATGGGCCCATTTCTTTTGTCTTTTCGCCAGCTAGCGCGGCCCACACCCACCTTCTGGACTTCATTTGACAGCCAACCCTATCCACCTTCTCCTTACTTCTGAGATGTCGTCGCCTCCTGCTTTCCCTAACCTAGCCGACATCTCCTTATTCCGTCTCAACACCATCCCCTCCTCCCTCTGTGAATCGACTTGCAGCAGCAAATACTCAACAACAATGAGATCTCCGAACCAGCGTTCACAGCAAGCCCCGCCGCAACACCGCAGCCACCGGGACCCTTCCGCCGGCTCTGTCGACCACATGTAAGTCGCCCTCTCGGTCTACCTTTTTCCTTCCCCTCTGTCCTCGGGTATTACCAGCCGGAAGCCTAACCTTGGTTCCACAACAGCAGCAGTGCCAGCCTCGCAGTTGGACCCCGTCACCCTTGCTTCGACTGCTGGGCAGGCTGCACAATCCGTCGTCGACCACCGTCACGCCGGTAAGGTCTCGCCTCTGTCTAGTTGTCTCTATTTTTCTGCACCGTTGAACGTTAACCTCCAATAGACTCCGAACAGCGATTAAACGGCTTATCACCTTCGACCTTCTGCATACACGAGAAATCTGCACACCGGACCCTCGCTCGTCTCTGTCGACAGCCAGGCGAACAAAAACGCCGCCCACTCTACCCTCTGCTTTCCCTCTGATTTCACGCAGTAGCAAGCACCGGGTTGCTCGTGTGGATCAACCGTTACTGTGCCTTCACTGCTGTGGTGAGTAGACAACACTCTATCCTTAGCATCTTGTACTGTATAGGAGAGTTTACTCTTATTTTCTTTAGTGCTGAATAAGGGTTGTGTAGAGTAGAGTGTGCTGAACAAATGTGAGTGAAGAGAGTAGGGTAGGTTGGATCTAGAAGGACCAAAGATTCAGTAGAGAGAGATTAGATCTTGGGACTTTCAGATCATGGTAAATGTGAGAGGCTGCTGACATAGAGAATCGAACCTAGGACCTTAATCATCCTAGGAAAAATCTCAGTTTTGGGGGCTGAAATGGCTAACTTTGAACCTGTATTTGGACATCTTAGAATGAACATCCACCGTTGAATTTTTGATATGCTATAGACAGATATATGTAGTTTATTGTGTTAAATTTTGGGAACGAATTAACGGTCGGATTAGAAATCATAAGGACTCAAAGTAGAGCAGTTGGGTTGTTTTTACACCAGAGGTAAAATTGGCTAAGTGTAGAAATTCTAACTTTTATCCAACTTTAGAGATTTATGTAGGAGTTATGGTTGAATACTTTTGAGAGATCTTTGCTCCTATGTTTAGTATGTATATCATATAGGATCTAGAGATTCATTCCGGTTTTTTTTTTTTTTATCTTTTTCTTCAAGCCTCGTATCTTAACCCAAAGTCGGACCTTAACGACTTTTTGTGAAAAGCTAGAATTTTATGTAACTATTAAAAATCTTTACCACACTTTTTCGTAAGAACTAGATTGTGGAAATGGGTTCCAAAGGAGAGTTTGAAACTAAGATATAGACAAATTTGGGAGTTTCGGAACCGGGGGTAAAATAGTCATTTTTACCTTAAGAGGGCGTTTTAGTAATTTTTCTCTTGATGAGTTTGTGCATCTTAGAAGTTATAGACTTCTAAGATTATGGGATGTATTTTGATCCACGTGCCTTGTATGACAGGCGTTTGAGTTCTACGGTTGCACACCGAGTTGAGATTGTGAGAGTTGTGGTTTGATTCAGGTAAGTCCTTGCGACTTACTTAGCCGGTCTCTGGATATTAGTTGAGTAATAATAGTGGTGTGTGTACCATGTGTGTTATAATAACAACTTGTTAGGACGACCGTCGTTATTATGTGTTAAGGCCCAAGTGTATGTATAACGGGCCGTGACATCACTGCACAGCTCTGCCAGGAGACTGGGAGGTTCTCTATACCCAGACCATACAGGTACACGGTGAGATGCATCGGATCCACTCCTGATGGGTACACGGGGGCGGAGGCGGGTTTGGGAATCCCTCGTGTCACAAAATAAGTATCATTAGTAAGAGCGAATGACTTAAATGAAGATAATAAATGGATTGTATGAAAGCATGATGAGTGTTTATTATTTTATGTGTGTGTGTGCTATTATTATTCTCCTAACGTTTTGATAACTAGCTAATGGTTATTTTGTTATGTTTTTAGATTTTCCGCAGGTTAGAACAGCAGTTGAGTGATCCGGAAGTAGTGGTCAGCCGGGTCTCCGTACTCCTTAGAGTGGGGGTTTGGGTTATTGCTTTGTTGTTCTTTTCCTCATGTTAAGACAGTTAGTCTATTCCGTCGTTTAAGTTTTATAGGCTGTTAGATTTTGTTGCATTCATCCTGTTAAAAATACATTTTTATGAATTTCGGTTTTTCTTATTTGTGTCTTGTTGCAAGATCCTAGTAAAATTGTTGTCAAACTGAGGTCGGGACCCATTGTGAGGTCCTAACCAGTAATGTTCCGAGTTCTGAGAATTCGGGGTGTTACAACATGGTATCAGAGTTCTAGGTTGGCAACAATGACACTTGAAATCTTCTGAAAGACCGAATAAGTACTTGAGTAGAACCCGAAAAGGGATCTGAGTTTTAAAAAGGACTTTTGGTTTTTGTAATATCCGGAATTTTTATTCCGTTTATTTCTGTAACAAACCCGATCTCGATCAGTTGATCCATATCCGTCTATTTAGTTAGACACATTATTATAAAATTTATCATTTTATGTAGTTTTCCTTCACATAAAATGATAGAATCTTTTAAAAGTTTATCATTTTATGTAGCTTACCTTCACATAAAATGATCGGATTCTTATAACCGATCCTAAACTATAACAAATTCCGTATCCGTCTAGTCCGTACATTCATGTGTCGGGATCTTGTCCAGCCCAGTGCCTAGCTTCCCAGCGTTGCCAACTCCAGCCCAGCGCCTAGCTTTCCAGCTTGCCCGTCTTCAGCCCAGCGCTTCTCCAGCCCAACGGTTCTTCAGTCCAGCGCCATCTACAGCCATCTTCTGCCCGTCTTCAGCCCAGCGGATCCAACTTCCAGCAGCCCAGCAGCATGCCCACTTCGCAACCAGCAAAGAGAGGAGTCCAACCCAAGAAATAAAGGGCAAGAGGGACAACCTGCTTCTCCTCTCTCCACAGCAGTTTGAACGTGATTTGTGCAGGCGTTACAATCCCGTAAATCACGCCCCTATCTCTCCTCTTCCGATTCTTTCCTTGCTAGTGAACTCCGTCTTCTACACACGTACAGCTCCGCCAGAGATGCAGAAACACCCGGGAGAAACCGGTAGAGCAGCAGCAGTGAATTCCTATCTTCCGAAGCCTAATACGAGAACTCGAAGTTGCAGCAACTCGATCAGCAGCAACCTTCCCACGCTGACCGGTAAGCCTCCTTCTCTATCGCGATCGGTCTCCCGTCCTACCACAGTTATCAACCGTTCCTTGCAGCCTCGTTAACGTCCGACGCTGCCTCTTCTAGATCGGACTGAACTCCGTCTTGTTCTGTCTATCTAGGTAAGGATCCATATGCCTGCTCATCTTCATCTCTTTAATTTGTCGATCATGAGGACTTACACACCCTTACCTGTGTTGGCAAACCTTCATCTCGACCTTGTGGTGACAACAGTGCACTTGGTTCGAGCCCTCCAACCTCTACAACAGGAAGGTCAGACTCGTCTCGAGCCTAGGCTGGTAAGTTTCCCCTCCTTCCTACTACTGTTATGCTGTAGATGTAGTTGAGTGTGATGTGTGTCATCCATATGGATCGATCCCTAGATGTGAGGTAGAGAGTAGAGGCCTTGTGTGATTTCTAGTATAGGAGTGCAGTGAGTTTCGAACTCAGGACCGGTGTACAAATTAAATAAGGGATGTTGCTAACAAGGAGAATCGAAGTGAAGACCTTATACACACTTATTCCAGCCTTAAAATAGCCAACTTCCAGAACGAGTTTTGACACTTTAAACTTAACATCCACCGTTGAATTTTGGATATGTTATAGACTGTTATATGTAGTATATGGTATTAAAATTTGGGAATGAGTTAACGGTCGGATTTGAATCTATGAGGTCTCAAAGTAGGGCTGTAGGGCTGTTTTTGCAACAATGAAATTTGGCTAAGTATAGGAATTGTAAGTGAAGTAGTCAACTTTGAGAATTTTTATAAAAATGATGGATGAACAGTTTTGAGAAATTCTTGCTCCTAAGGTTAGATGGAACATCATAGATGATCTAGAGAATTATTTCGGAATTTTTATAAGCTGTTACGAATTTTATATTTGAAACCAAAGTTAGACCTTTACGATCTTTTGAAAAATAGGAAAATAGGAAAGGTACCAGTTTGTAACCAAACTAAACTTTAGGAGTTAGAATATGAATTTAGAGTCTCAAATAGAAGTTTAGACATGAATTTTAGAAATTCTGGGAGTTTCGGGACCAAGGGTAAAACCATAAATTAGTACTGTAATTAGTTATGTCCTATTACGATCTTCTATCTTAGAAGTCTTAGACTTCTAATTACTTTGGGAGTGTGCTAATGCACTTATCTCCTTTGACAGGCAACTGAGTTGCTACAGTTACAGAACGAGTTTGATTTACAGAGAATCGAGAATTGTAACAGGTAAGTCCTTTGGGCTTAGTTAGTTGACTTCTAAATATGAGCATGAATGATGATAGTGGTGTGTGATTGAGATGTTTAGAGTTATAGGTTGTGATAGATATTTACCGACCTATACTTGGCCTAAGAGTAACGGGCGGTGGCATTCTGCTCAGTTAGCTTGCGGGCGCTGGGGGTTTCTTTAGGGACTAGTCCATACTCGGTTTGTAGTGATGCTACTGGCGGAGGTCAGCTAGACCTACACCCAGTTGAATAAGGAACGGAGGCGAGAACTGTTAATAGCTCTCGTGCCACAACTGTAAAATTGAATAAGATGAATCACCTAAATAATAGATAATAAACGGTCGAGTGCCAGCATGATGTTTGTTTATAATTTTTCTGCGTGTGTTTGTGCTGTTGTTATTCTACTTATATTTGGATAGTTAGCTAAAAGTTGTTATGTTGTGTAGACTTACCACAGGTTAGAGCAGATGCCGAGTGATCCGGATGGTAGTGGTCAGCCGGGGTGTCGTACTTTTAGGACGTGTTGCAGTTTCTTTATTTGTGGGATTTCCAGTTGGACCTTGATTCTTTTCTTTCTTTATGTACTTTGTTAGCTTATGTTTTCCGGCTGTCAGTTGTTCTGGTCACATTCATATATTGTTAAGATTTATTTTATGATTTCTGGTTTTCCTTATCTGTGCCTTGTTGCAAGATCTTGTTAAGTTGTTGTCAAACTAAGGTCGGGACTCACTGTGCGGTCCTAACCAGTAACTCCCCGAGTTGTAAAATTTGGGGTGTTACAACATGGTATCAGAGCTCTAGGTTGGCAACAATGGCACTTGAAATCTTCTAAAAAGGTCATATAAGTAAATAAACAGAACCCGAAAGGGGTCTGAGTTTTCCAAAGAAGATTTTGGTTTTAAAATGCATACATAGTCGGGTTGGGATAGAAAGTACGGATGACCACCACTACCTCTGCGGATCTCGGTATTCTTAGTATTATTATTATACACTTTTACTGTTATGATAGATTAGTTAGATTATAACTGTAGTTGTTACCGTTCGTGCAGATGGCACGTACTAGGTCTACACCAGTGACTGGCCGAGGTAGGGGTCGTCCCCCCCTTCCCCCAGTCAGACAGGATCGAGCAGATAGCACCCCTGCTGTTAGAGGGCGTGGTCGTGGGGGTAGACCTCCACTAGGGAGAGGTCGAGGATGAGTTCCTCGAGAGGATCCACCTGCAGCAAGCATACCAGAGGCTGCTGTGGAAGAGGTAGCAGAGAGTGTAGGCCCCGAGGTCAGGCATGAGACCGCCGTTAGGTCTGGAGCGCAGGGAGCACGTTCGACTGAGTCAGGACGTGTTTCTATTGGAGCATCGGAGTATAGGGAGTACAGAGCATACGTCGAGCGTATAGAGGAGGCTGCCAGAGTTGAGAGGCTTACCCAGGTACCACCGGCGGTACCGGCTAGGTCAGCTCAGGTGACACAAGGAGTGTCTCAGGTGCCGGATGTACCTGAGAGGAGAGATAATGATGATAGAGCACCTGCTGGGTCTAGAGCACCGAGACCGGATGAGTGGTTGAAGGCTTTCAACTCTCAGAAGGTTCCCTCATTCAGTGGAGAAATAGGGCTAGAGGTGGAGCACTAGATAGGGAAGATAGAGACTGCTTTAGAGGCGATACGTTGCCCCGAGGATCGACAGGTGGATTTGGTGCAGACCTGCTTCACAGATGATGCTCATTCATGGTGGTGTACCATTCGTAGCCGAGTCACTAGTTGGGAGCAAATGAGGAACATTGTTAGGGACAGGTACTGTCTTGTTTCGCTGAGGAGGGAGAGATTCCAGGATTTCATTGAGGCGGGATTTGAGGATATCCCGATTGCTGCAGCCATAAAGAAGTTTCAGAAAGAGTTAACCTTACTTGGACCAGCTGCACCTCCAAAAGAGCAGCATGTTTACCTTTTCTCCAAGAGATTGAGAGAGAGTACCCGATCATATCTGGCTGGATTCCGCTGTGAGACTTTGTCTGATTATCAGGATAGGGCCTCTGCTTTTGAGAGAGATAGGCCAGCTTCGAGGAAAGCAGTTCAGTCTAGTGGGCCGGATAAGCGGCAGAGGACAGGACATGCTGGTAGCAGTGCAGCAGTAGCAGGTTATGGTCGAGGACAGACTCAAGGGAGGTCCAGCTACCACTCTACAGTTCAGACTCCCAGTAGAGATCGACAGTGCTTTAACTGTGGTAGCCGTGATCACATTAAGACAGATTGCCAAAGACCACCTACCACTTGCTTCACTTGTGGGAAGCCGGGACACAGAGCTACTTTTTGCCGTCAGGGTAGGGCCCTTTCAGAGCAGGGATCTTCTCCTGCAAGTGCTGAGAAGAGTGTACAGAGACCTCCTCAGTACCGAGCTCCGAGTCAGTAGCAGTAACAGTACCGGGCTCCAGGGCATCCTGCTTCATACAGTACGGCGCAGGGATCAGGTCGTGGCAGGGGACGTGGTAGTACCACTGACACCAAAGGAGGACCATCGAGAGTGTTCGAGCTGAGGAGCACTGAGCAGCCTACAACACCTGCGACCACAGGTACTATTTGGATCAATGACTTACTTGTATGAGTTTTATTTGATACGGGTGCTACGCACTCCTTTATATCAGATGCATGCGTAGATAGGTTGTCCTTAGCTACAGTAGAGGGTGTACCTTTTGTGGTTGGGTTACCAGACGGGGGTAAGGTTAGAGGATCCCGAGAGATTTACGACTGCCCTATTCATCTGGGAGGCCGGATTTGGTTAGTAAATTTTCTGGTCATGCCGTTAGCACATGAGGACGTGATATTGGGGATAGATTGGATGAGTAGACATGGAGCCGTCTTAGATATTGGTAGGAGAACTGTGACTGTCGCCACTGACGAGGGTCACAGAGTGATATTCCGAGGTTGGGACCTCGGAAAGTCCGGCACAGTTATCAGCGCAGTGAGAGCAGCTAGATTGATAGCACAGGGTTGCGAGGCCTTCTGGTGTTATGCCATGAAGGAGCTCAAGAGCCTGACAGTAGAGGAGATACCAGTTGCATGTGAGTTTGCAGAGGTATTCAGTGACGACTTACCAGGGCTACCTCCACAGAGGAGTGTTGATTTTAGCATTGAGTTAGAGCCGGGCACGAGACCGATCTCGAAAGCCCCGTACCGCATGGCCCTGATAGCATGAATTATAGTCTATATTTTGGGGTTTGTTTGGACGTTTTATCTTTCATAATCTGCATGTTTGTATGTATATTATGTGATTTAACTACCATTTCATCTACCTTTGCGAGAATCGAGGTCTACACCTAGTTTTGTTTTAATCGTAGGTAAAATGGCACGTTTTGCATCAAAAAGGAGCAAAAGGAGTCATGAGTCATTTGGAGCTACATCCAGGAAGCATAGCCATGGATTAAAGATTTACTTTGGAGTAGATTCGAGAGATTTCACATTCTGTTGTGACTCACCTCGGTTGACCAGAAATTCACCTCGACCGAGGTGACCCAGAGACGTCGACTCGACCGAGGCGAACACCTAGGACGCGGCGAGAATATTTTATTCTTGGTTGAGATCTTTTAAAATTGGAAAGTGATCTTATATTTTTGGGCTTGGCTCCTGGAAGGAAGGAGATATGCAGAATCATATATTTTACCTATATTTATGGGAAAATATCTTTCTAAGATTTATTATCTTTGGAGGGTTATTTTCCTATAAAAAGGGTCGGATTTCCCATAAATCCGGCATCCGCTATCAGCGCAATCCCGCTTACACCGAAAAGCACGCAGCAGCAGCAGCATACTCCAATTTGGGGAGATTCGAAGAACCTTTTTGAAGGTTGAAGGAAGATTGAAGTCTATAGCTTTTATAGCTTTTTGGAGGGTTTTGTAAGATTGTCTTTAATTCCCTCACTTGTTGTCTTGTCTTGTTGGATTGTTATCCAAGGAACGCTTTTGTTGTGATATTTGATTCAGTTATTGAAGTCTTTTCCTTAAATTCTTCTTTGTTCAAATATTCACCTTCTTCCCATATATTTTAATACTTTCATAATGATGATGAGTGGCTAATTTCCTTGTGTGATTCTAGGGTGATTGGCTGAAGGTTGTGGGAAAAACAATGATAGAATAATATTAGATTTCAGTAGGATCCTGAAAGTTCGAGTCTTTAACCTTAACCCTAAGCATCTCATTCGGTCGATGAACATCTCGGCCGGGGTGGAATTCTTCTGACCGAGGTGACTTATCTGATTCTAAACAGAAAGTTAAGTGTTAGAGTTTGCTAAATCCTATTCTTATTACACCTCTCAGGTTCAATGCAAGCTTAGGATGAGACTTACCCGGTAATTCCTTAGTTTGTTTACCAACGATCATAAGTGTAGGTAATAAAGGTTTATCCTTTATTGGGGTTTGAGTGTGCTTCCATCCCATCTTTGTGAGTTAGCCTGAGACTTACCCGGTAAAGGTTAATTCTATTCCCTTAGATGGTGTGTTAGTTTGAGGTTATAGTTCTTTATCTTAATTCCTTGAGACTTACCCGGTAATAGGAATTACGGTTTAGGATTACTGTGTAGTGAGACTTACCCGGTGATCTATTCCACTTTAGTAACACCTTCCCCACGCAAAAATCTCAGCTTTGTCCGCTTATCTATAGATCTTGAGTTGGAACCACAACTAGATGCTTTAATCCCTAGAATTGCATGTTTGCTTTATTGACTTCTTATTCATCTTTGATCGTGTTAATTGCTCTTGTGGTTAGTATTCACGAAGCTTACCGTTATTGACTTTGTTTCACCGAGTCCTTGTGATCGACCCCTGGAATTTTCTTGCTTTTTACTATGATTGACCCGTACACTGCGGGTTCGCATCCTTGTTTTAAGCTTAAGTCTAGGGTTATAAATTTAAAGCTTGCACACACCGTTTGGAGCGAACAGGCCCCGATAGAGCTGCTTGAGCTTAAAAAGCAGTTAGAGGAGCTAGCAGAGAAGGGCTTCATACGCCCTAGTGTTTCTCCCTGGGGCGCACCAGTATTATTTGTGAAGAAGAAGGATGGATCGATGAGGCTGTGTATTGATTACCGGGAGTTGAACAAGGTCACCATCAAGAATAAGTATCCACTGCCTCGCATAGATGATCTGCTAGACCAGCTGCATGGAGCGTCAGTGTTCTCAAGGATAGACTTGAGATCGGGTTATCACCAGCTGAGAGTGAGAGATCAGGACATACCTAAGACGGCATTCCGGACTAGGTATGACCACTATGAGTTTGTAGTGATGTCATTCGGGCTCACTAATGCGCCAGCAGTATTTATGGAGTTGATGAATGGGATTTTCATCGACTTCTTAGACCAGTTTGTAGTGGTCTTCATTGACGACATTCTAGTTTACTCTAGAAGTCGAGAGGAGCATGCCGGACACTTGAGGACAATATTACAGATTCTACAGGATAGTCACCTATATGCTAAGCTATCAAAGTGCGAGTTTTGGATGTCAGAGGTGGCTTTCCTAGGCCATGTAGTGACTGCTGAGGGGATTAAGGTCGACCCAGCGAAGATTGAGTCAGTGTCTTCTTGGCAACCTCCGAAGAATGTTAAGGAGGTTCGCAGCTTCCTTGGATTGGCAGGTTATTACCGCCGGTTTGTGGAAGGGTTTTCCTTGATCGCCCGACCACTTACTTGTCTCCTGAGGAAGACTACTCGGTTCGTCTGGTCTGAACCGTGTCAGCAGAGTTTTGAGGAGCTGAAGAGGAGATTGACGTCTGCTCCGATCTTAGCACAACCTGAGGGTACAGAGGACTTTTTAGTGTACAGTGACGCATCCAAGCTGGGCTTGGGTTGTGTCTTGATGCAGAGGGGTAAGGTCATAGCGTATGCGTCTCGACAGCTGAAGACGTATGAGGAGAACTACCCCACCCATGACCTGGAGTTAGCTGCGGTAGTACATGCTCTTAAGATCTGGCGTCATTATCTCTATGGAGCGACCTGTCAGATCTTCACAGACCATAAGAGTCTGAAGTACATATTCACTCAGCGGGAGTTGAATAACCGCCAGAGGCGGTGGCTAGAGTTGATCAAGGATTTCGACCTTGAGATTCTCTACCACCCTGGGAAGGCGAATGTAGTTGCTGACGCTTTGAGTCCGAAGACGCCTCAGGAGAAGGCGATAGCCCGGTTGACAGTACAGCCACAGTTGCAGAGAGACTTAGCTTGGTTGGAGGTAGAGATCCAGTTCCCCGATACAGCTCATCAGTTAGCCACCTTAGAGTTACTTCCTGACTTGTTGGGTGAGATTCGACAGAAACAGGAGACCTGTCCGACTTTGACCCGGATCCGAGACCGGATGTCACGAGATGAGGCACCCCAGTTCACTATCGGTGCCGATGGAGTGATGAGACGGCAGGACCATATCTGTGTGCCATCCGACAGTGAGCTGAGACAGAGGATACTAGATGAGGCTCATACTACACCTTACTCCGTACATCCAGGAGCGAGTAAGATGTATAAGGACGTGAGACGTTCCTTCTGGTGGGGTGGTTTGAAGCCTGATGTGGCCCGATATGTAGCCCAGTGTGCGACCTGTCAGCAGGTCAAGATTGAGCATCGTAGGTCCGGAGGAGAGCTCCACCGACTTCCAGTACCACATTGGAAGTGGGAGGATATATCTATGGATTTCGTCACAGGGTTGAGGCTCAGTAGAGGTTTTGATGCCATTTGGGTGGTGGTAGACCGTCTGACGAAGACCGCACGTTTCATTCCGATTAAGGAAACGTGGCCGGTAAGTCGTCTAGTTGAAGAGTTCACCAGACACATTGTGAGACTCCATGGAGTACCGAGGACTATCGTCTCCGACAGGGATGGACGTTTTACCTCGAGATTTTGGCAACAGGTACATACTGCTTTGGGTACGAGTCTCCACTTTACCACTGTCTATCACCCACAGACAGACGGTCAGTCTGAGAGGACCATTCAGACCTTAGAGGACATGTTGCGGGCATGTGTGCTAGATTGGGGACAGGTATGGCCAGATCATCTTCCACTGGTAGAGTTTTCATATAATAACAGCTGGCACGCGTCTATTGGGATGACACCTTATGAGGCTTTGTACGGGCGGAGATGTCGTACACCGTTGTGTTGGGATGAGCCTAGCAAGGCTGATGGGGTAGTACCAGACCAGATACAGGATGACATCGCCCGGATTGCCTTAGTCCGGTAGAGGATGTTAGCAGCTCAGAGTCGTCAAAAGTCCTACGCCGACAAAAGGCGTCGACCTTTGGAGTTTAGAGTAGGTGTAAAGGTGTGGTTGAGAGTGTCACCTACGAGAGGAGTTAGACGTTTCGGCATTAAAGGGAAGCTGAGTCCCCGATATGTCGGCCCATTTGAGATCTTAGAGAGAGTCGGAGAGGTTGCCTACCGACTAGCACTGCCATCGAGATTGGAAGGAGTCCACCCAGTTTTTCATGTATCTCAGCTGAGAGAATACATACCGGATCCTAGACACGTCATCAGTCATGAGGATCTGATAGTCGAGCCAGACCACACTTTTGTGGAGTATCCAGTAGCCGTCCTAGAGCGTAGTATTAGGCGCCTGCGCTCTAAGGAGATACCGATGCTGAGGATTCAGTGGTCTAGACGAAGAGCCGATGAGGCTACCTGGGAGACAGAGGAGAGTATTAGACGTAACTACCCTGAGTTCTTTGCGGAGTTAGCCGCTACCTCAGTACCGACGGGTTAGTACTGAGACGATACCTTATATGATTTTTGTGATTATATGTTTAAATGATTGTTTATGTTTATGTGCTTGATGGCGTGAGTAGTTTGCGTGCTAGAATATAACTCTTGAGGGAAATGTTTGGGGTAGATACCTTATCCTAAGTTTCGGGACGAAACTTATTTTAAGGGGGTACTGATGTAATATCCGGAATTTTTATTCCGTTTATTTCTGTAACAAACCCGATCTCGATCAGTTGATCCATATCCGTCTATTTAGTTAGACACATTATTATAAAATTTATCATTTTATGTAGTTTTCCTTCACATAAAATGATAGAATCTTTTAAAAGTTTATCATTTTATGTAGCTTACCTTCACATAAAATGATAGGATTCTTATAACCGATCCTAAACTATAACAAATTCCGTATCCGTCTAGTCCGTACATTCATGTGTCGGGATCTTGTCCAGCCCAGTGCCTAGCTTCCCAGCGTTGCCAGCTCCAGCCCAGCGCCTAGCCTTCCAGCTTGCCCGTCTTCAGCCCAACGCTTCTCCAGCCCAACGCTTCTTCAGTCCAGCGCCATCTGCAACCATCTTCTGCCCGTCTTCAGCCCAGCGGATCCAACTTCCAGCAGCCCAGCGGATCCAACTTCCAGCAGCCCAGCAGCATGCCCACTTCGCAGCCAGCAAAGAGAGGAGTCCAACCCAAGAAATAAAGGGCAAGAGGGACAGCCTGCTTCTCCTCTCTCCACAGCAGTTTGAACGTGATTTGTGCAGGCGTTACAATCCCGTAAATCACGCCCCTATCTCTCCTCTTCCGATTCTTTCCTTGCTAGTGAACTCCGTCTTCTACACACGTACAGCTCCGCCAGAGACGCAGAAACACCCAGGAGAAACCGGTAGAGCAGCAGTAGTGAATCCCTATCTTCCGAAGCCTAATACGAGAACTCGAAGTCGCAGCAACTCGATCAGCAACAACCTTCCCACGCCGACCGGTAAGCCTCCTTCTCTATCGCGATCGGTCTCCCGTCCTAACACACTTATCAACCGTTCCTTGCAGCCTCGTTAACGTCCGACGCTGCCTCTTCTGGATCGGACTGAACTCCGTCTTGTTCTGTCTATCTAGGTAAGGATCCATATGCCTGCTCATCTTCATCTCTTTAATTTGTCGATCATGAGGACTTACACACCCTTACCTGTGTTGGCAAACCTTCATCTCGACCTTCTGGTGACAACACTGCACTTGGTTCAAGCCCTCCAACCTCTACAGCAGGAAGGTCAGACTCGTCTCGAGCCTAGGCTGGTAAGTTTCCCCTCCTTCCTACTACTATTATGCTGTAGATGTAGTTGAGTGTGATGTGTGTCATCCATATGGATCGATCCCTAGATGTGAGGTAGAGAGTAGAGGCCTTGTGTGATTTCTAGTATAGGAGTGCAGTGAGTTTCGAACTCAGGACCGGTGTACAAATTAAATAAGGGATGTTGCTAACAAGGAGAATCGAAGTGAAGACCTTATACACACTTATTCCAGCCTTAAAATAGCCAACTTCCAGAACGAGTTTCGACACTTTAAACTTAACAGCCACCGTTGAATTTTGGATATGTTATAGACTGTTATACGTAGTATATGGTATTAAAATTTGGGAATGAGTTAACGGTCGGATTTGAATCTATGAGGTCTCAAAGTAGCGCTGTAGGGCTGTTTTTGCAACAATGAAATTTGGCTAAGTATAGAAATTGTAAGTGAAGTAGTCAACTTTGAGAATTTTTATAAAAATGATGGATGAACAGATTTGAGAAATTCTTGCTCCTAAGGGTAGATGGAACATCATAGATGATGTAGAGAATTATTTCGGAATTTTTATAAGTTGTTACGAATTTTATATTTGAAACCAAAGTTAGACCTTTACGATCTTTTGAAAAATAGGAAAATAGGAAAGGTACCAGTTTGTAACCAAACTAAACTTTAGGAGTTAGAATATGAATTTAGAGTCTCAAATAGAAGTTTAGACATGAATTTTAGAAATTCTGGGAGTTTCGGGACCAAGGGTAAAACCATAAATTAGTACTGTAATTAGTTATGTCCTATTACGATCTTCTATCTTATAAGTCTTAGACTTCTAATTACTTTGGGAGTGTGCTAATTCACATATTTCCTTTGACAGGCAACTGAGTTGCTACAGTTACTGAACGAGTTTGATTTATAGAGAATTGAGAATTGTAACAGGTAAGTCGTTTGGGCTTACTTAGCTGACTTCTAAATATGAGCATGAATGATGATAGTGGTGTGTGATTGAGATGTTTAGAGTTATAGGTTGTGATAGATATTTACCGACCTATACTTGGCCTAAGAGTAACGGGCGGTGGCATTCTGCTCAGTTAGCTTGCGGGCGCTGGGGGTTTCTTTAGGGACTAGTCCATACTCGGTTTGTAGTGATGCTACCGGCGGAGGTCAGCTAGACCTACACCCAGTTGGATAAGGAACGGAGGCGAGAACTGTTAATAGCTCTCGTGCCACAACTGTAAAATTGAATAAGATGAATCACCTAAATAATAGATAATAAACGGTTGAGTGCTAGCATGATGTTTGTTTATAATTTTTCTGCGTGTGTTTGTGCTGTTGTTATTCTACTTATATTTGGATAATTACCTAACAGTTATTATGTTGTGTAGACTTACCACAGGTTAGAGCAGATGCCGAGTGATCCGGATGGTAGTGGTCAGCCGGGGTGTCGTACTTATAGGACGTGTTGCAGTTTCTTTATTTGTGGGATTTTCAGTTGGACCTTGATTCTTTTCTTTCTTTCTGTACTTTGTTAGCTTATGTTTTTCGGCTGTCAGTTGTTATGGTCACATTCATATATTATTAAGATTTATTTTATGATTTCTGGTTTTCCTTACCTGTGCCTTGTTGCAAGATCTTGTTAAGTTGTTGTCAAACTAAGGTCGGGACCCACTGTGCGGTTCTAACCAGTAACTCCCCGAGTTGTAAAATTTGGGGTGTTACAGTTTTCAAATGCATGCATAGTCTGGTGGGGGATAGAAAAGTACGGCTGACCACCACTACTACTGCGGATCTCAGCATGCTTAGTATGGACTTTAGGTTTTACTTTAGTTGGACTTATTAGCTTTATTATACAGATATGTGATATAGATAAGTACATGCAGAAGACTAGTAGAAATTATAGTTATACTACCCTTAACGGAGATACCTAAATGAGATCCTCACTCCGTTGACACACCTAAGTATATTTGAAGGGTTTCAACGTAAGGATAAGTACGCTCAGCTTATGAGCATTAGGGTAGGCGAACGTCCGGGCAACTCCTTCGAACTTGTTGAGGAACGTTGAGACGGAAAAGTAAAGACCAAAAGACAACGTCAACGACAATAACAAGAAGGAGATACAACCAACTCAACAGAGTCAAATGAAGAAAATACATGAGAGAAGTTCCGGAAAAGTGTTGGCTGGCAAGCAATTATACAAATTGGAAGAGGCAACCCATAAGTTCTTTCAAGTGTGGTGGAAAGCAACGTTACAAACAAATAAGATGGCGGCAGAAACAAGCATAGGTGTGGAAGTCAAAAAGAGGTGGTAAGGTCTCAAACAAGAGATATAGAATTCATGCTCACTGATGGACCAGAAGGTGAAGGTTGAGGCCAGAAACAGAACATAATATGATTACCTCAACCGTCTACTTGACACCAGCATCAAGATGGATAACCGAGACAGGCAAAACCATAGAAGTCAACACGAAATACATTGTCCATTCAAATATGAAGAATTAAAGAGCTGCAAATTGGAAGCTTACGCGTTGCCAACAAGTGAAAGGTAGATTTCACCAACATGGAAGCGGAGTGACTTTATAGGAGACAAGTGAGTGACAGCAAGGGTCGTGATACAAATATCCAAATCATAGAATCCTGAAAACAGAGTCAAAGGGATCACTATAAAGGCAACATTATAATACCAATCAAATAAGGAGGGTTTGTGACAAGGATCTTGGCGTACCCGAAGGCCCACAATAACCTCCCTCTCACAAGTGGATTTAACATTTTCAACATCCAATGATATACCCCGGGGAACCATGAGCAGCTGATGGCTGAGGTAAAAGTAATCGCGAAGATGCATATACGAGCTATCGTGGGAGAATTGACGAGTCCGTTAACGGTAGATGAATGATGAATCTAAACTCGAAAAGAGTATAACGCCCTTATAGTGCGAAAGACAAGTGTAGATTATAGAAGATTTAAAGGAGTACAAGCAGAGAAATTGGAGAAGATAGATTTTCACCACGTTTATCACATTTCAAAGGGATAGAAGAAAAGTAAGCATATGATCTTGTAGAAGACCAACTATAGATTTCTTGGTAACAACTGGGACTTTATACGTGCGGGTTAACTAGTCATGACTGGTTGCCGGATAATAAGAATAACAACAGAGTTACAAAAGAACTTTATCGACAGGTGGAGGAATCTTTAAAGCGACAAATCGCGGCAACTGTGAAGTCAATCAATACCAGTGCTAGTAACACTGAATAAGTTCAAGTCAGTAACTCTAAAGAAAATTGACGGTCCGAAATGACCCCTTATATGAGTAATGGTATAAAAAGAATTATTGTGAGCAATTGCTGGTCTACTGACTAAGGGAAATGTTACAAATCACAGTTAGTACAGATGGATGAGTATAAGAAGAAGCAGATGATTTTGGGTCAAGTCAAACGTCAATCCGTACAGAGGGTACGTACGTAGTATACCACACAAATGAGATTGATGGTGTACTTTCGAGAAAAAGTTGGGGTAAATTTTTGAGATTTACAAAAGAAACCCTTATGACTAAAGATGTGAGACATAATTGGGATTATAGAGGCGGCACAAATATTGAAAATATAATTTAATGCCTTGGTGAAAAGTCTTATAGAGTTTTGAGGTGATTGTAAATGGAACCTACATTTTTGTTGGAACAGACATCAGAAAGAATTTAAAAGGAAATGGTGGTACTCAAATGACAATTTAAGTTAACCCTAATAACCAATAATATGTAGATGGAGGAGTAGTAGTGAGATTGCATACAACTAGTGTACTAGAAGTCCATTCCCGACTGATCACATATGGGTTGATGAAAGTAATCAGACCAATCAATGTGGTTCGTAAGCAAGTACGGAAAAAAATTCAAAGGGGTAACTATCCTACTAGAGGGTAAAGGTTTATAGAAGGTAAAGCGACACGAGCATAAGGACAACATAAAAAAATGCGAGTCGAGAACTTTGATTTTTGAGAAAATCATATACAACTGAGGTTCTTATGCAAATGGTACCGATAGGTGTAACACCCCGAATCCGCGGGACTCGGGATGCTACGGGCGGAGACCTCACAATGGGTCCCGACCCATAGCCTGACAACAATTTCACTGGATCTTGCCACAAGGCACAATTAAAGGCCAAAATCGAAATACATTTTTATGCAATGTTATGAAACCCGAAAATAAAAGAAAGGAAAGACTTCAGCCGTCCTTACAACAACATCAACATAATATATAATAACAACAACACAGGGACTCCAAAACCCAACTCAACCTAAGATGTATGGAACCCCGGCTGCCCACTCCTCCGGATCACTCGGCCACATCCTATCGTGCACATCAACTACAACAATCGGTATAAAACCGTTAGCTCACATTCTAGGCATTATAAGAATAATATGGCACAAACATACATAGGAACACAAACACACAACATGCTCATAAACATACACATTCGTTACTTATTATCTTTTTAGGTTATTCCATATCTAATTCATTCGTTCAAGTGTGGCACGAGAGTCTTATAACTCTCGCCTCTGTCCCCGTGTAACCAACAGGAGTGTGGCGGCGCCCAACCCGTATACCCTGAGGGAGTGATGAAGAAGCCCGCCCGTATACCGTGTATGGCCTGGTCGCAGAGATCCCCCCAGTCTCCCTCGGGAAACTGAGCGGTGATGTCACTGCCCGATAATAATAATAGTAGTAACGATGGACCAATAAATAAGGTCAAGTAAATCCTAATCCATTTTCATGCTTAAAAGCGGTAAACACACACCACCATATACATCCAAATAAGGCATAGAAGCGGCTAAGTAAGTCCGAGGACTTACCTCATCTCAAAGCTAAACGAAACCGATATCACTCTCTGAAGGAATATAGTCAAAGCCTGTTCAAGACAAGGCACGATAATCAACAACCACTCACGCAAGCTAGAAGTCTAAGTCCTATATGATCTTATTAGGTCATACACTCTCGTAATCTGGGATACACTCCTAGCTCTCATAAACACAGGAAATCTCAACTATAACCACATGCTAGGATACATCCATCCTAACTCCACAATTTCAACAAACACATTCTCACAACCTCAACAAGCTCACATGACAACATACCCACCTCCATCCTTAGAACGTTCAAACCGTCCTTAATTTCTCACTTAAAGTTCAAATCCACTACTTGGCATTAACCCTAAGTTATGCTAGATCCAACCTAGCATGGTACTATCATTAAATAATACTACATCAAAAAAGGAGGTACTCACACACGATCCAAGGTTGAAGATGATCTACGGACGTCGAGATTGGATTCGATGGCCTTTATCGGGGCGCTTCCGAACCTCAATCCAAAGCTAAACTAATTTAGCTCATACGCTAAATTTGATAGTAATATATACGGTATATTAATTTGAGGTAAAACTCGTTTTCAAAGCCAACATTAAAAACCCACAATACATCTTCCGGGCAATTTATACGTACATAGGAACTTGGTTATAAACCACAAAGAAAATCTTTAGGGCCATAATCCGTATTTAGTCCAACAAGGGCATAATTGATAATTTGTAAAAAGGGTCAATATATGTAATTAATTTTCTGCATAGGGCATAAATGCAACTTCTAAAAATTAGGGTCATTGCTGCAAATTCAAAGTAGTGGCACAATCTGTAATTATACCAAAATCAAGGGGGCCCGGTTATAATTAAATCCAAGGGTTTTAAAACCAGTTCAAGGCTCACTGGGGAAGGGGAAGGCAGCGGCGGCAGCAGGCACACGGTGGGCTCCCTTGGCGGCGCTACAAAGCTCCACAAGACGGAGACGACGTCTGTTGGTGTTCCGGCAGGCTAGGGTGGCAACGCAGGGCGAGTCTTCCAACGTTTGTTGCTCCAACCTAGTGGCTGCAGAGAGGAGATGAAAGGAAGGAGGAACAAGGGATGTCCGGTAGGCTTGACGGTGGCTCAACAGGCGGAGGGAGGAGTGACGGCACCGGGGCGCTCCGCACGGCTGTTTCCAGGCGGCAGCGGCCGTCGCCCCTGAAAGCAAAAAAAGACAGAAAGCAGGGGATAGGGGAGGGGTAGCGGCGGCTCTACTGCTGGCGGCTCCGATCGATCGAGGCGGCAGCGGGGGTGGCTCTCTTTCGATCCGACGTTCCTTGGTGGTGCAACTCCCTTCAATTTCTGGTGGTCCAGCCTCCAACCTATTATCAACAACTATCAAAGAGAGGGAAGATAAACAGAGAAAAGAAGAGTGAAAATGGTGGAGTGCAGGAGGGAGGTGTGAGGGGCTGGTTGTTGATGCAGAATGAGACAGAGGGAAGGCAATATCACTGCAGGCTAGGGCTCGGTAGGCTACAGACGGAGGGGGAAACGAGGGGGCGACTCTTCGCTGCTCTCCAAGGCGGGAGTATCCAGCTTATTAGCGTCCAAGAGAAAATATGAATAGAAAGAAAGGTAAATAAATTAAAGAAAAAGAAATAAAAGGGAATATGGTCATTTAACTCGATTAATCGATCAGAACGGGATTTTCGAATCGGGAATTTCCGACTTTTTTTTTCGGAAAAAAAAATAAAATACGGAATATGTATATATTTATAAAATATATTCAAATATAATTGTAAAAACTATAAGTTATCATATACAAATCGTTCTTGTAAAATATTCTCAAATAATACAATAACTTAAATTACGACGTAGAAATACATGCCAAAAAATAAAGCTATTTAAAAATATCGATAAAATCCGAGAAAATACAAAACGCAAACGCGCCAAAATTTGGGGCGTTACATCATATCCCCCTAAAAACAAGTTTCGTCCCAAAACTTGCAAAACCCGAACTCTCGAACGCTCACGTCTCGCTAACTGCTCGGATCACTATAACGTGGCAACTACGTCCCTCTAATCCAAAGTCTATTCGCATAAACACAGCAAGACCTCGCAAGGTACACACACAAAGAAAAAGCACGTCACAAATCACATAAGCACAACCAATGAAAGATCTCGGGACAAACCCGACGGTCCTATAGATGTCGCTAAACCTGCATAAAACTCGACCAAAGATATTATCCTACGTCTTCCAGTTAGCCTCATCGGCTCCTCGTCTCGACTAGATTATTACAACGGTTTACATGTCTCGAGTCATGTATGTACTCCCTCGACTGATGCACATGAACCCCGGGTGAACACCTTCTACTCTCGACGGTCACGCCAACGAGTAAAACCACTTTCCTTACTCGCGCTAAGATTTCAAAAAGGTCCGATATATCGGGATCTCAACTTTTTTTTTTTTTTCGGGTCTTTCTCAATACAGTATTTCCATTATGTTTCACTTTTATTTTCTCTAACAAAGAAGAACGGATTTTCAATATACACCGTTGACTTTGGTTCTTGTCAGACCAAACTTTGATGTTACGCTTTCTCATTTCTTGTCGCGAGTTCCAAGTAATGAAGGTAGTACTTTACTTCACACTGCTTCGACTCACGAGACACGTATTCTATTACCTTTACATTGTTCCTCAACATTCCATTAAGACCTTGTCTAGGGGAACCGCTTGTACACATCAAACCCATCATACCTCGAGACAATTTCAAAATAGTTACATCAATGAATCTTCTCTTAACTCTCAACATCTCTGTTCTCAATTTTCTTCGTTCCATTCAATACTTCATCGTCATTCGTAGGAGATTACCATAATTGGCGTTATACAACTCCTCCCTTCACAGATCTGGTAAAGCGCGGTACATCTAATAAAACTTGTTACTTCTTTCACATCTCTCGGGGTTTTCCATCCCATGACAACTTGTCCAACATCTTCTCTCCCCCCCTTTTTTTTTATTTTTTTTTAAGGTTTCACACTTATGTGAAGTCATGAAGATCCTAACTGCATGACTTAATCACGCCTTATAATATTTTAGTGTTACCTTCTTCGTATTCTACCAAAGCTTGCATCATTCCTTCGAGTAGGTGTAGAACTTACTCCCTTTTTCTTATGTAACGTCCAATCGACCGTAGAGGTTCTAACCTTAATTTTTCATGTACTTCTTGTACATCTCACATTGACTTCAAACTTCAAACTTCAAAACTTCAGTCTCCCCTTACTATTGTTGGCCACCTTATGTATTTCTCGGTATTCTATGTACAACTACAATGGAAGCCTAATCTTACGATTGATCCACTAGCTCCCCTTACCATGATCAAAGCTTAAAAGTTGTAACCCATGGCGTTCCTCCATATGTCAATCTCATGACCTAAGAAGGTCGCAAAAGATCGTTACAATCTCCTACTCGGAGGTCTTGTTATAACTACTTGCTTGAACTCGTTCAATATTATTTGATTTAAGGCAAACGTGCGTCCATTGATGTACCTCTTTACTATTGACATTGATCCACTGCGAATACTCCAAGCTCTAGTTCCCTATCCTATATGTTTTCATAGTCTTGTTTACTCTTTCCATCTACACACATCAATAGACAACCCGCACTTGTGCGTCCTCAGTTGTCACCGATTAATTTGTATCTGACCTTCTCCGAAATTAACGCCTTACCCTCCTACCATACTTCCATTCTACCATACTCCTGAAAGGATACCCTCTCGGGGTACTTTGTCTTAACTTCACTGGCTCATTTTACTATGCTTCAACTCCGTTAGTTGTTTCTACGCTCCTCTCTTCCTTCCACTTATGTAAGAAGTCCTTACCTGCCCAGCTCTCTCGTGTCATATATCTCACCTTTATAGGCTTAACCACTCATCATACTGTTTTGCAAATGCACTCCTCAAATATTCTGAAATTAATTAGCCTCCACTCACATCCTTCTTGGTTGATAACTTAAGTTCTTCCATCCAGCTCCTTGTTTCTTCTTTAATCTTCTAAAGGTCATCCTCCTCACACACTTCCTCCTTCTTAGTGTTGATTAGTGTCATCACAATGACGGAAATCGATTGACTCTCACGGTAATTCCACTATGTGAATTTTCACCATGTGATCCTCCTCATAACTCTCAAACTTCTTAATAAATCACCCGCTTAGAATTTCGCAAAAATCGTCACTTCACCCTATGGTATCTCCGTAAGCTTAACTTACGGTTCTCATAAATCTTTCTCAATGTCTTTTCATCTTGACCCCCATGCTTAGGGGAGCCTATTGAAAACTCGTCTTACTTAGAATGCCACTTTTATCCTCAAGCGAAATTGTAGTCCTCTCTACTTGATTCGCACCTTCAGTTCATCGACACCGCACTTGGAAAAAATCTTACGTTCGTTGTCTCTAGTTGCCTCATTGATGCTCCTTCATTGTTTCCTTGGTACCACGCTCATGTCTTCATGTCGCTTTTATATTTGCTATAGTCACCATCTTGGTTTCGCTTAAGTTGACTCGAGGTTCTCTTTTATTTATTTGTCCTTTGGTTACATCATCTCTAGTCTTCTTCTTCGACGTCCTCTTAAAGGAGTCCGGGAAATCACCGGGGTGCTTGTGAAAACTTGATGCTCAACTTGATAACTTGAGCATAATCATCTTCGTATGTATACTATCCTAAGCCAAAAGGTGTTGTCCAAGGGGGTGATGATAGCTTTCTATCATCTTAGCTATAAGGTCCACTATCACTAATATGATATTAGTATATCATATGTTTATAAACATATATATAAAGATTTAAACGTCATGCTACTACTATAAACGTAACCAGTCCATAACAATTTACAATTCAACATACAAGTATAGTCCAAAACATCCTAAGTCCACATATACATATCTACATATATACATAATATAATGATCAATAACTACGTCGTCGAGATCCGCAGAGGAAGTGGTGGTCCCGTACATTCTACCCCAACTGACTCATGCACATGATTTGAAAACGAAATTCATTTCTTTAAGACTCAGAACCCTTGAGGGTAAGGGTTCTGTTTATTTTTATTCGGCCTTTAGAAGATTGCGAGTGCCATTGTTGTCAACCTAGGGCTCTGATACCACTTTTGTAACACCCCGAATCCGCGGGACTCGGGATGCTACGGGCGGAGACCTCACAATGGGTCCCGACCCTTAGCCTGAAAACAATTTCACTGGATCTTGCAACAAGGCACACATAAAGGTCAAAATTGAAATACATTTTTATGCAATGTTATGAAACCCGAAAATAAAAGAAAGGAAAGACTTCAGCCGTCCTTACAACAACATCAACATAATATATAATAACAACAACACAGGGACTCCAAAACCCAACTCAACCTAAGATGTACGGAACCCCGGCTGCCCACTCCTCCGGATCACTCGGCCACATCCTATCCTGCACATCAACTACAACAATCGGTATAAAACCGTTAGCTCACATTCTAGGCATTATAAGAATAATATGGCACAAACATACATAGGAACAAAAACACACAACATGCTCATAAACATACACATTCGTTACTTATTATCTTTTTAGGTTATTCCATATCTAATTCATTCGTTCAAGTGTGGCACGAGAGTCTTATAACTCTCGCCTTTGTCCCCGTGTAACCAACAGGAGTGTGGCGGCGCCCAACCCGTATACCCTGAGGGAGTGATGAAGAAGCCCGCCCGTATACCGTGTATGGCCTGGTCGCAGAGATCCCCCCAGTCTCCCTCGGGAAACTGAGCGGTGATGTCACCGCCCGATAATATTAATAGTAGTAACGATGGGCCAATAAATAAGGTCAAGTAAATCCTAATCCATTTTCATGCTTAAAAGCGGTAAACACACACCACCATATACATCCAAATAAGGCATAGAAGCGGCTACGTAAGTCCGAGGACTTACCTCATCTCAAAGCTAAACGAAACCGATATCACTCTTTGAAGGAATATAGTCAAAGCCTGTTCAAGACAAGGCACGATAATCAACAACCACTCACGCAAGCTAGAAGTCTAAGTCCTATATGATCTTATTAGGTCATACACTCTCGTAATCTGGGATACACTCCTAGCTCTCATAAACACAGGAACTCTCAAATATAACCACATGCTAGGATACATCCATCCTAACTCCACAATTTCAACAAACACATTCTCACAACCTCAACAAGCTCACATGACAACATACCCACCTCCATCCTTAGAACGTTTAAACCGTCCTCAATTTCTCACTTAAAGTTCAAATCCACTACTTGGCATTAACCCTAAGTTATGCTAGATCCAACCTAGCATGGTACTATCATTAAATAATACTATATCAAGAAAGGAGGTACTCACACACGATCCAAGGTTGAAGATGATCTACGGACGTCGAGATTGGATTCGATGGCCTTTATCGGGGCGCTTCCGAACCTAAATCCAAAGCTAAACTAATTTAGCTCATACGCTAAATTTGATAGTAATATATACGGTATATTAATTTGAGGTAAAACTCGTTTTCAAAGCCAACATTAAAAACCCACAATACATCTTCCGGGCAATTTATACGTACATAGGAACTTGGTTATAAACCACAATGAAAATCTTTAGGGCCATAATCCGTATTTAATCCAACAAGGGCATAATTGATAATTTTTAAAAAGGGTCAATATATGTAATTAATTTTCTGCATAGGGCATAAATGCAACTTCTAAAAATTAGGGTCATTGCTGCAAATTCAAAGTAGTGGCACAATCTGTAATTATACCAAAATCAAGGGGGCCCGGTTATAATTAAATCCAAGGGTTTTAAAACCAGTTCAAGGCTCACTGGGGAAGGGGAAGGCAGCGGCGGCAGCAGGCACACGGCGGGCTCCCTTGGCGGCGCTGCAAAGCTCCACAAGACGGAGATGATGTCTGTTGGTGTTCCGGCAGGCTAGGGTGGCAACGCAGGGCGAGTCATCCAACGTTTGTTGCTCCAACCTAGTGGCTGCAGAGAGGAGATGAAAGGAAGGAGGAGCAGGGGATGTCCGGTAGGCTTCGACGGTGGCTCAACAGGCGGAGGGAGGAGTGACGGCACCGGGGCGCTCCGCACGGCTGTTTCCAGGCGGCAGCGTCCGTCGCCCCTCAAAGCAAAAAAAGACAGAAAGCAGGGGATAGGGGAGGGGTAGCGGCAGCTCTACTGCTGGCGGCTCCAATCGATCGAGGCGGCAGCAGGGGTGGCTCTCTTTCGATCCGACGTTCCTTGGTGGTGCAACTCCCTTCAATTTCTGGTGGTCCAGCCTCCAACCTATTATCAACAACTATCAAAGAGAGGGAAGATAAACAGAGAAAAGAAAAGTGCAAATGGTGGAGTGCAGGAGGGAGGTGTGAGGGGCTGGTTGTTGATGCAGAACGAGACAGAGGGAAGGCAATATCACTGCAGGCTAGGGCTCGGTAGGCTGCAGACGGAGGGGGAAACGAGGGGGCGACTCTTCACTGCTCTCCAAGGCGGGAGTATCCAGCTTATTAGCGTCCAAGAGAAAAGATGAATAGAAAGAAAGGTAAATAAATTAAAGAAAAAGAAATAAAAGGGAATATGGTCATTTAACTCGATTAATCGATCAGAACGGGATTTTCGAATCGGGAATTTCCGACTTTTTTTTTTTTGGAAAAAAAAAATGCGGAATATGTATATATTTATAAAATATATTCAAATATAATTGTAAAAACTATAAGTTATCATATACAAATCGTTCTTGTAAAATATTCTCAAATAATACAATAACTTAAATTACGACGTAGAAATACATGCCAAAAAATAAAGCTATTTAAAAATATCGATAAAATCCGAGAAAATACAAAACGCAAACGCGCCAAAATTTGGGGCGTTACAATAGGTGTTTAACAAAACTCATACACATCAGACCGATAATGCTTGGATGGATAAAGTGTAAACCAAAAGAATAACTTAAATAGTAAGAAGGAAAGTCATGTATCAAAAGGCGAGTCTTGCTAAATTGGAATAAAGTGTTGAGATGAGGATGCCTTTGCAGAATCTATGCAAGAGTATTACGTAACTGAGGTTCCAACATGAAATGGGCAATAACAATAAACTAAAAGTTGAGACCGATTCAGGGGACGAAATTGTTATAAGACGAGTCACCTAGTAGAAGAGTTCACAAGACAAACTTGAGAGACCAAAGGAGTTAAAATGTCGACCCATGATATGAGGGTCTAAGGTGCATGGAAGGGATACCTACAATGGAGTGTAGAAAAAAAAATGTAGACTTTACAAGTGTGGAGAGGTTCTGACATCCTCAAAAATATTGGAATTTGAAAGAAATCGCAATGCCGGTGTCATAGAGTTGAAACCCTATAGCGGAAACAAAGGAGTTTCATGAAGGCAATATTGCCGGTAACACCAGCGAAGGAATGGATATATAAGAACGGTCTTGGTGAACTCGAAAGTCCAAGGTAACCCCAATTATCACAGGTTCTAAGTCATCAACACCGACGGTCCATGCAAAGGGAACTGCAAGGGGATGATAACTAAATTCATCAGAACTACAAAGACACTTACTAGCTATCGTTGAAGACTTGGAATGACTATTTAGGTCAAGATGAATGACCCAGTTGGGCTCGAGAAGTAGAGTTAGCCTAAGGAAACAGAAGTGTGGAAGATAAAACGAATTAGCGAAGCATGAAAGGACTAATCGAGCAGATGACGCTCAACAAGAATTTAACGCCAATATAGGTATGAGAAGAGCAAGTCCAGGATTTTGAGATGAGTCAATTATAGACTGACCGACGTCAATTAAGGACGTGTAAGTGTTGGTTGATAATGACGGTTAGGTACTGTTAAGAAGAGATATTAGTGACTGCAAAGTTAAGAGATAACTTTACCGATGCCTTGGAGGATTCCCCAAGTAGGCAACGACAACCTTTTGGGGGTAATCTAAGGTTATCTCAGATAACCGGGTTAGAAGTTGCTTGCTGGTTGGTTAAGAACAGACTACGGTTGAGTAAGAGAGTAAGGGTCTGTTTGAAGAGGATCTTACTAGTATTAGAAGGGAAGTATAGGCGGAAGTTGGATAAATCATGTTGACCCTTAGAAATACGCCATTGTGACTAATGGGTGTTACACCAGAAGCGTGGTAGGCCCATAACCCATAGTTGAAGAAAAACAATGATAGGTTAATTATTTTTTTAAGTTAAGAAATTAGAGATCTATAGAAAAAGGTTCACTTGGGAGTGTGATTTGTTTTGAGTTATATAATTTGAAAGCTTGACAAGAAGTAGGTGAAAACCCATTAATTAAGGAACGATCCGATTAGGTCACATTGAGGAAACTGGGCCAAGCGGTTTGTATCACAAAGAGCATTAGGCACTTAGTAAGGTCCCGACAGAAGTTTAAGATCATTAATTCAGAATCGATAGTCGGGAACTTTCGAAAGGAAAAAGCAAGTGGGCCCAGTGGAAAAAAAAGCAAGTCGGGAACTTTGGTAGAGTCATCAAAAGAGTTGGAAGTAAGTATAGAAAACCAAACCGTTGAGAGAGTACCTACCGAATCCGAGACACGTCATCAGCTATGAAGATCAGAAAATTTAGCCGGTCCATGCTTTTGTAGAGTTCTAGTGGTGTAGACGAGGAATCGATGAGACTACTTCGGAAACGGAGGAGAGCATTAGAAATGGTTACCCTGAGTACCTTACGGAGTTAGCCGCTACTTCGGTATCGACGAGTTAATACTCGGATGTTGTTTGTTTGACCTTTCATGTGTTACCTTGGAGTGAGTATTTGTATTTTATGTGATGTGTGCCTGAGTATGATGATTGAGTAGTTACATGTTAGAAAACGGGACTTAATGAAACCAAGTTATACAAAGAAAGTTGTTTGAGTAGATACATTTTTCTAAGTTTCGGGACGAAACATATTTAAGGGGGCACTGATGTAATACCCCGAAAATTTTATTCCGCATAATACCGGGTTAAACCGATTTCCGACCCGCTAACCTTTCTTCATTTTAAATAATATAAAACAACACTAAATACTATCATTTTATGTGACCATAATTCACATAAAGTGATAAATATTGTACTTAACTTATATAAAATGATAGATTTGTAAACTGAATAATAATTTCCGTATATTGAAAACCGAAGAATTTCCGTACAATTTAACGGCGCTTACTTTCAGCCATCTTTTAAATTTAGATGAGCAGGCCCATCGGAGTAGGCCCACTAAGATTACCCAGCTGGCCCAACACTTAATTTCTAACCTAATTAACTTCTAATCTAATTAGCTTCTAACCTAATCAACATTAACCCTAAACTAAACGGTAGCTTACGCTTCCCTTTCCGCCTCCCTCTGTGAATCGACTTGCAGCAGCAACTACTCAACAGCAACGAGATCTCTGAACCAGCGACCACAGCAAGCCCTGCCGCAACACCGCAACCACCGGGACCCTTCCGCCGGCTCTGTCGACCACAAGTGAGTCGCCCTCTCGGTCTACCTTTTTCCTTCCCCTCTGTCCTCGGGTATTACCAGCCGGAAGCCTAACCTTGGTTCCACAACAGCAGCAGTGCCAGCCTCGCAGTCAGACCCCGCCACCCTTCCTTCGACCGCTGGGCAGGCTGCACAATCCGTCGTCGACCACCGCCACGCCGGTAAGGTCTCGCCCCTCTCCAGTTGTCTCTATTTTTCTACACCGCTGAACGTTAACCTCCAGTAGAATCCACCTTCGACCTTCTGCATATACGAGAAATCTGCACACCGGACCCTCGCTCGTCTCTGTCGACAGCCAGGCGAACAGAAACGCCGCCCACTCTACCCTCTGATTTCACGTAGTAGCAAGCACCGGGTTGCTCGTGTGGATCAACCGTTACTGTGCCTTCACTGCTGTGGTGAGTAGACAACACTCTATCCTTAGCATCTTGTACTGTATAGGAGAGTTTACTCTTATTTTCTTGAGTGCTGAATGAGGGTTGTGTAGAGTAGAGTGTGCTGAACAAATGTGAGTGAAGAGAGTAGGGTAGGTGTGATCTAGAAGGACTAAAGATTCAGTAGAGAGAGATTAGAACTTGGGACTTTCAGATCATGGTAAATGTGAGAGGCTGCTGACAAAGAGAATCGAACCTAGGACCTTAATCATCCTAGGAAAAATCTCAGTTTTAGGGGCTGAAATGGCTAACTTTGAACCTGTATTTGGACATCTTAGAATGAACATCCACCGTTGAATTTTTGATATGCTATAGACAGATATATGTAGTTTATTGTGTAAAATTTTGGGAACGAATTAACGGTCGGATTAGAAATCATAAGGACTCAAAGTAGAGCAGTTGGGTTGTTTTTACAGCAGAGGAAAAATTGGCTAAGTGTAGAAATTCTAACTTTTATCCAACTTTAGAGATTTATGTAGGAGTTATGGTTGAATACTTTTGAGAGATCTTTGCTCCTATGTTTAGTATGCATATCATATAGGATCTAGAGATTCATTCCGGGTTTTTTTTATCTTTTTATTCAAGCCTCGTATCTTAACCCAAAGTCGGACCTTAACGACTTTTTGTGAAAAGCTAGAATTTTATGTAACTATTATAAATCTTTACCACACTTTTTTGTAAGAACTAGATTGTGGAAATGGGTTCCAAAGGAGAGTTTGAAACTAAGATATAGACAAATTTGGGAGTTTCGGAACCGGGGGTAAAATAGTCATTTTTACCTTAAGTGGGCATTTTAGTAATTTTTCTCTTGATGAGTTTGTGCATCTTAGAAGTCTATGACTTCTAAGATTATGGGATATATTTTGATCCACGTGCCTTGTATGACAGGCGTTTGAGTTCTACGGTTGCAGACCGAGTTGAGATTGTGAGAGTTGTGGTTTGATTCAGGTAAGTCCTTGCGACTTACTTAGCTGGTTTCTGGATATTAGTTGAGTGTTAATAGTGGTGTGTGTACCATGTGTGTTATAATAACAACTTGTTAGGACGACCGTCGTTGTTATGTGTTAAGGCCCAAGTGTATGTATAACGGCCGTGACATCACTGCCCAGCTCTGCTAGGAGACTGGGAGATTCTCTATACCCAGACCATACAGGTACACGGTGAGATGCATCGGATCCACTCCTGATGGGTACACGGGAGCGGAGGCGAGGTTTGGGAATCCCTTGTGTCACAAAATAAGTATCATTAGTAAGAGTGAATGACTTAAATGAAGATAATAAATGGATTGTATGAAAGCATGATGAGTGTTTATTATTTTATGTGTGTGTGTGCTATTATTATTCTCCTAACGTTTAGATAACTAGCTAATGGTTGTTTTGTTGTGTTTTTAGATTTTCCGCAGGTTATAACAGCAGCTGAGTGATCCGGAAGTAGTGGTAAGCCGGGTCTCCGTACTCCTTAGAGTGGGGGTTGGGTTGTTGCTTTGTTGTTCTTTTTCTCTTGTTAAAACAGTTAGTCTTTTCCGTCGTTTAAGTTTTATAGGTTGTTAGATTTTGTTGCATTCATCCTGTTAAAAATACATTTTTATGAATTTCGGTTTTTCTTATTTGTGTCTTGTTGCAAGATCCTAGTAAAATTGTTGTCAAACTGAGGTCGGGACCCATTGTGAGGTCCTAACCAGTAATGTTCCGAGTTCTGAGAATTTGGGGTGTTACAATGAGTGTTTACTTTTGCTATGATGTGTGTGTGTCATTCTCATTTGTCTAACGTTTAGATAGCTAGTTAACGGTTATTCTGTTGTGTTATTTAGATTTACCGCATGTTAGAGTATTATCTGAGTGATCCGGAAGTAGTGGTCAGTCGGGTCTCCGTACTCCTTAGAGTGGGGGTTGGGTGTTATCTTTATTGCTTCTTTCTTCGTATTAAGACAGTTAGACTTTTATGTTTATTAAGTACCATGGGTTGTTAGACGTTGTGTTGCATTCATCTCTTTAAAATGTTGTTTTATGATTTTCGGTTTTTTTCTTATTTGTGTCTTGTTGCAAGATCCTAGTAAAATTGTTGTCAAACTGAGGTCGGGACCCATTGTGAGGTCCTAACCAGTAACGTCCCGAATTCTGAGAATTCGGGGTGTTACAACATAATTGTAGGTTAATGTTCCCAAAAATAAAATCTTCTCTAAAAATAAAACTTTAGGGGTACGATTACTCTTCCCAAAAAATAAAACTTTAGGGGTACGATTACTCTTCCCCAAAAATAAAACTTTAGGTGTACGATTACTTTAGGTAAGAACGTTATAACCCACATAATTGTAGGTTAACGATCCCAAAAATAAAATATTATTCCGATATGAATAATAATTATAGTTGAACTTAACCAAAAGGATAAATTGTATTACTTGTATACTCTTTAGACTCCCTATTTATACAAGTTCTAAAACCATCAACTTTAGTAGCTAATTGATGTGGGATAACAAAATCCTTCAAATTCAATGTAAAATGGATTATGCTGATAACAAAAGATTACTAAACTTAAAAAAATAGTTTAAAATTAAAATTTGTTGTCCCAAAAATAGGTTGGTTGGAACAAAAAAAAAAGTTACGTGAAATCTTATTAACAAATTGTTAGTTTAATAAATAATGATTCTCTCGCTTAAAAATATAGTTTACAAAATAAATATTTCCTAGCTTAAACGTTTTTCTTAGGAGTAAAAATTATTGGGCAAATTTGGTTAGTAGGCTGTTTAGAAAAATAGTGATAGTAAGTAGGCTTTTTTGTTTTTCAATTAAGTAAATATACCCCTCTTATTTTTTTTTACCGTCAAACCTTCTTCATTCTCTTGTTTTCTTCTTTCTTCCAAATGCTTTTTAAAAACTTAATTTTTTTTTTTATTTTCTTTTATTATTTTTTTTGTCTTTTTTATTTTCTTTATTTTTTATTTATTTTCTAGAATGAAGAATTTTTTCACACACCGGAATTATCACATACCGGAACTATCACATACCGGAATTTCCACATACCGGAATTTCACATACCGGAATTTTCACATACCGGACCGGAATTTTACATACCGGAATTATCACATACCGGATTTTCACATACCGGAATTTTCACATACCATAATTTTCACATACCGGAATTTCACATACCGGAATTTTCACATACCGGATTTTCACATACCGGAATTATCACATACCGGATTTTCACATACCGGAATTTCACATACCAGAATTTCACATACCGGACATTTACATACCAAAATTTACATACCGGAATGAATTTTTAATTGTCTAATATTTAATTTTGCAAATTTTAGGGGGCTCGTTGTAATTTTGCAATTTTTTTATTGTAATTTGTGTATATGATGACGGTTTGCAAAAATGGGTCCATCACCGTCTCCTTTGGTTTTGTAATATCCGGAATTTTTATTCCGTTTATTTCTGTAACAAACCCGATCTCGATCAGTTGACCCATATCCGCCTACTCAGTTAGACACATTATTATAAAATTTATCATTTTATGTAGCTTTCCTTCACATAAAATGATAGGATCTTTATAAAATTTTATCATTTTATGTAGCTTACCTTCACATAAAATGATAGGATTATTATAACCAATCCTAAACTATAACATGATCCGTATCCGTCTATTCCGTAGCCTACCAGTTCCAATCCCTTGACTTCCCATAAAATAATAAGTTTAGCCCAAACCCTAATTTAGAGTATGACTCGTCGTTGACAAGTCTGTGACGAAGCTGTGACAAGGTCTGGACAAGTCTGTGACGAAGCTGTGACAAGATCTGGACAAGTCTGTGACGAAGCTGTGACAAGGCCAGACAAGTCTGTGACGAGTCTGTGACAAGGCCAGACAAGTCTGTGACAAGCCCAGCCGGCCACTGCTTGCCTTGTACAGCCAGTCCGTGACCTCCTTTCAGCTTGCCATCTTCAGCCCAGCGGATCCAGCTTCTGCCTTACCCTTTTCTAGCCCAGCGCAGCTTGCCCAGTGTTCGCTCCAAACGGTGTGTGCAAGCTTTAAATTTATAACCCTAGACTTAAGCTTAAAACAAGGATGCGAACCCGCAGTGTACTGGTCAATCGTAGTAAAAGCAAGAAAATTCCAGGGGTCGATCACAGGGACTCGGTGAAACAGAGTCAATACGGTATGCTAATGTCAATACTAACCACAAGAGCAATTAACACAATCAAAGATGAATAAGAAGTCAAATAAGCAAACATGCAATTCTAGGGATTAAAGCATCTAGTTGTGGTTCCAACTCAAGATCTATAGATAAGCGGACAAAGCTGAGATTTTTGCGTGGGAAGGTGTTTCTAAAGTGGAGTAGATCACCGGGTAAGTCTCACTACTCACTAATCCTAAACCGTAACTCCTATTACCGGGTAAGTCTCAAGGAATCAAGATAAAGAACTATAACCTCAAACTAACATACCATCTAAGGGAATAGAATCAACCTTTACCGGGTAAGTCTCAGGCTAACTCACAAAGATGGGATGGAAGCACACTCAAACCCCAATAAAGGATAAACCTTTATTACCTACACTTATGATCGTTAATACACAAACTAAGGAATTACCGGGTAAGTCTCATCCTAAGCTTGCATTGAACCAGAAAGGTGTAATAAGAATAGGATTTAGCAAACTCTAACACTTAACTCTCAGTTATGGATCAAATAAGTCACCTCGGTCAGAAGAATTCCACCCCGGCCGAGATGTTCATCAACCGAACGAGATGCTTAGGGTTAAGGTTAAAGACTCGAACTTTCAGGATCCTACTGGAATCTAAGATTATTCTATCATTGTTTTTCCCACAACCTTCAGCTAATCACCCTAGAATCACACAAGGAAATTAGCCACTCATCATCATTATGAAAGTATTAAATGTAAGGGAAGAAAGTGAATATTTGAACAAAGAAGAATTTAATGAAAAGACTTCAATAACTGAATCAAATATCACAACAAAGCGTTCCTTGGATAGCAATTCAACAAGACAAGACAACAAGGAAAGGAATTGAAGATAATCTTACAAAACCCTCCAAAAAGCTATAAAAGCTATGATCTTCAACCTTCCTTCAACCTTCAAAAAGGTTCTTCAACTCTCTCCAAAATGGAGTATGCTGCTGCTGCTGCGTAAACGGCTTCCTTGCGCTGATAGCGGATTCTCCAGCTGTAAGCGGATGTTGGAATTGTGGAAAATCCAACCCTTTTTATAGGAAAATAACCCTCCAAAGATAATAAATCTTAGAAAGATATTCTCCCATAAATATAGGTAAAATATATATTCTGCATATCTCCTTCCATCCAGGAGCCAAACCCAAAAATATAAGATCACTTTCCAATTTAAAAGATCTCTTCCAAGAATAAAATATTCTCGCCGCGTCCTAGGTGTTCGCCTCGGTCGAGTCGGTGTCTCTGGATCACCTCGGTCGAGATGAATCTCTGGTCAACCGAGGTGACTCACAACTGAATGTGAAATCTCTCGAATCTGCTCCAAAGTAAATCTTTAATCCATGACTATGCTCCCTGGATGTAGCTCCAAATGACTCATGACTCCTTTTGCTCCTTTTTGATGCAAAACGTACCATATTACCTGCAATTACAACAAAACTAGGTGTAGACCTCGATTCTCGCAAAGGTAGATGAAATGGTAGTAAAATCACATAATGTACATACAAACATGCAGATTATGAAAGATAAAACGTCCAAACAAACCCCAAAATATAGACTATAATTCATGCTATCAAAACACCCCATACTTAGCCTTTGCTTGTCCCCAAGCAAGTTCCTCATATAGAAAACAAGATAGAATGGATTATAAGTCAAGAAAATCATGAAAAAGCCTTTCAAAAACATTTTATGGTGTGCAACTATCATAGATCACTCTAAGAGAATACTTCCTGGGATTTAAAAACTCAATATGCTCAAAACATTTTATAAATATAGGAAAAGTTGTTCATCTTTGCATAAAACCATAGAATGCATAATAAATCATAATTATCAAAATTAATCATGTATAATCCGATTTAAACCGCTAAGTCAATCAACAAGCTCAAGGTCTCAAGGGCTTCCCAAAAGAAAAGTCAAGAAACGTGTAGGGTAAGGATGTATGTAAGGTAATGTGGTGCTAGAATCCGGGAAAAGGATGAACTTTACTTCCACTTTGACTTGCAACACCTTCCACCAATAAGCTTTGCTTATTTCACACTTTTTCTCTTTTTACTTTACTTTTTGGGATGCATGGACAGAGGTGCACAATAACCGAAGCCTAGGAAATCAGCAATCATCAATTTCTTGAGATGCATCAAACCCTTGATGCACATACCATGACCCGATAGGAATATCGCTCAATCTGACTTTGGCAAGACACAAACACCCGGCTATGTGAATGGTGCCGAGTTACTCATCTTCATGATTGACTTCCCCAAACCTATTATTGCTTTCTAACACTTTCACTTCCAGCCCACTTCTCAACTTTAACTTGCTTTCACCACTTCGCTTGCTTCCAAATTCCCGGATAGGTAAAGGGAGGCAAAATGTATATGAGGGGCTAAGCATGATCAAGAAGAAGAAGAAGAAGAGAATGAATTGCCTTGGTCTTTCCAAGAAGAAAGTGAGAGAACTTAACCTGCGGTGTCAACCTTCAAATTCAACATAATTTGGATAAAAACAAAGTATTAAACATGCTAATAATTTCAAACAAAGCATTTAGCAACTTAAACATATTATAAAACCTTTCAAACACATAAAGAATTTAAAACCAGTAGGTAAACAAGATCTTCACTGAGATCATATCCAGATAAGTAGCACAAAAATCGTTTTCGAAAACTCTCAGTTAGCCCACCTCGGTCGAGGTGTTCTTAGATCAACCGAGGTGAAATACCTCGTTCGGCCAAAATCTCCCCGGTCGAGGTCAAAAATTTTTTTTAAAACCATTTTTTTCGGTTTCGACGTTTTTCTCAATCAAATAACCTGTAGGTATGCATGTAATATCAGATAATCATATAAAGGCAAATGAAGCATAAATATGAAAATATCCGATAAATATAATACATCAAAAGTATCAAATACATCAAAGGTAGCCACATAGTCAAATAACAAACACCCCATACTTGAGACACACTGTCCCAGTGGGTATAATAAAAGTCTAAACAAGAGAACTCACCGGATAAAAGCCGAACTGCATAAAAAAATATAATAATAAAATCCTGCACCTCCTCAGTAGTCTCGATCCGGTGGTGGTGGTGGTATGTAGGGGTACTGAGTCGGATCATAGGGATGGCCCATGATACGCTCAAACTGTAGCTGGGCCATCATGTGCTGATGATGCTGCCGCTCCTGCATCTCGCGGATATCCAGCGAAAGTGCAGCATATGAATCGATAACCTGATTCGTCAGGTCATCGATCCGTCGGTGTGCAGCTCTATCTCTCACTCCACGCCTCCTGCGTCTAGCAGGTCTGACTGGAGAAGTCGCAGCTGGCGCCGGCTCAGTGTCCTCCTCGTCATCATCCAAATCAATAATAGGTGGCGCGCTCGTCCCAGCTGTATCTGTCCCTGTGTCCATCGGGACGCCACCTCCTCTCTCGTCTACTGTATCATCATCATCGTCGTCCTCATCCTCAGCCTCCTCCTCAGCCTCAGCAGGGGCAGCTGCTCCCTCTCTGTAATCCTCCATAAGTGGACCCCAAGCGGTCTGCCAGAAATGTGGATCAAAGACAGAGAACTGTGCAGACCATCTGATGCCCTGAGGTGCAGTCAGCTCCCATGGCATAGCGACGTAGGGTGTAGTCAGTCCACGGGGAACTAGAATCCTCCGTGTAATCATCTCCTGAAGTCCGAGCGGCTTGGCAGCCGCCACCATGGTACACCTACTCAGATCCATATCCTGATACCTAGCGATATGGGTCACTATCCCTCCGCAGCATATATCTCCCTTCCCTTTGGCCTTGATCCTGTGCAGATCCTCTGCCAGCATCAAGCCAAAGTCAGGGTATCCTCCTGTGACCATGCAGTATAGTGCAAACAGCTCCCCCTGTCGGACCTTCTGGGGCGTCTCAGTACGCGCCAGAAGCGTCTCGCTGAAGATCCTGTGTACCAATCGAAAGGCTAGATGAAAAAGAAGCTTCGCCCTGGAATCACCAGGGCGCCACCTATCTGCGTGCTCTGTAATGTGGGCGATTTGACCCCAGAACTCTCTAGCTACAGCTCGGGTCGGGAAGTCTACAGCGGTGGGGGCAGGGAAGCCAAAAATGTCTCTCTAGTGGTCTAGAGGTACTAAGTAGTTCCGGTTCATCAACCGGTACTTCACAGCCCTCTCTGTGGGGAGGTAAGTGAAGGAACTGACAAACTCGAGGGTCGGCTCTAGGTAGGCTGGGGCTCGGATCTCAGTAAACTGATCCAGCCCGACGGTGGTGATCATCCTCCTAAGATCTCCATCTACGTGGAGACAATCAAAGGCCGAAATGTCCAGAAATCTAGGAGCGATAACTGGACGACTAGCAATACGATCATAATCTACCCGGTGTCTCTCGTGGATCACCGGGATAGAAGGTCGGGATGAGGAAGAAGAAGGGGAAGGAGAGGATCTATCTCTAAAGGCTAACAATCTGTCAGAACTCATCTTCAAACTGCACTATCAGACTACCTTGGTCGACTGACAAACTCCAAGAATCACCTCGACCGAGGTGCAAGTCGACTGGACCGAGGCGAAGACAGTCGCGATTTCAACTCTCTGAATTTCAGTTGTTTTCCCCCAAAAATCACTACCGATGCTTCATAAGGGGTACTTAAGGTTTTCCTCAATAGAATCAAGGGCAACCAAAGCCCAAATTGCAGTAAACGAACGAGTTTAGGGTTTCGATCGTTTTTACCTCGTTCCGGCCGAGTTGCTCAAATTTCTCGCAGATACGTAGTTGCAATCGACTCCTCTACCCTTCAATCTCGGTTTGGAAGCAGAAAACGTCGAAAACGAGCAAGAATCGAGAGTGAGCGAAATGGATCTGTCGCCGCGGTCGAGGTAGGTAAAAAATGTGAAAAGTAATTTTTCCCCTTTTTATACTGTTACTGGATCTGCTGTCACCTCGGTCGAGATGGTCTCGACTGGACCGAGGTGGTATGGACCGAGGCGGTTTTGCAGAAACCCTAGTCGCCTCGGTTGCTCAAGAATCAACTCGGTCGAGATGGTCTGACAGTAACCGAGGTGCTTCTGTCTTCTCAGAATCTCGAACTTCCGTCCTTCCAGATGTTCTCCTTCCTGTTGTCTGTCCAGAACGCCAAAAACAAAGCAAAGCAAAGCAAAAACAAAGATTATCTAAGCTAGACTAGAAAACGGAAAAGAAAGCAATACCTTGGGTTGCCTCCCAAGAAGCGCTTGATTTAAGGTCGCTAGCTGGACCATAATGCGTCTCAAACGAGGTAGATTGGTGCAACCTCCTCAACCGGCGTTTCCGGTTGGTACTTCTTAAGTCTATGACCGTTGTCCTTGAAATTTCCGCTAGTTTCGCCCCATATCTCAACTGCACCATGAGGGAAAACATGTTTCACAACGTAAGGCCCGGTCCATCTAGATTTCAACTTACCTGGAAAAAGACGGAGGCGGGAGTTGAAGAGTAGAACTAAATCTCCCTCGTTAAGATCCTTTGGAACGATACGCTTGTCATGCCATCTCTTCGTCCTTTCCTTGTAGATTTTGGCATTCTCATAGGCGTTCAAACGCAGTTCTTCCAGCTCGTTAAGTTCCAATAATCGCTTCTCACCAGCCTCCTTGATGTCGAAGTTCAACCATTTGATAGCCCAATACGCCTTGTGCTCCAATTCAACGGGCAAATGGCAAGACTTCCCATATACCAGATTATAAGGGGTGGTTCCTATGGGAGTCCTGAATGCGGTCCTGTACGCCCAAAGAGCATCGTCCAACTTCATGGACCAATCCTTCCTTGTTCTAGAGACGGTCTTTTCCAGAATTGCCTTGATTTCTCTATTCGAGATCTCGACCTGTCCACTAGTTTGAGGGTGATAAGCGGTTGATACCTTGTGGGTTACCCCATACTTCGATAGAAGTGCTTTAAACTTCCGGTTGATGAAATGCGTTCCTCCATCGCTAATGATGATGCGTGGAGTTCCAAACCATGGAAAGATAGTTCTATTCAAGAACTTCACAACCACCTTGGCATCGTTAGTGGGAGAAGCAATGGCTTCAACCCATCTAGAGACGTAATCGACCGCAAGGAGAATGTAGAGGTTTCCCCCGGAGGATGGGAAAGGTCCCATGAAGTCAATCCCCCATACATCAAAGATTTCCACTTCTTGGATGTTATTAAGTGGCATTTCGTTCCTTCTTGATAAGTTCCCTGTTCTTTGGCATGCATCACAAGAGACAACAAAAGATTGCACGTCTTTAAATAATGTAGGCCAAAAGAAACCGGAACGTAATACCTTAGCGCATGTTTTATCAGTGCTGGCATGCCCTCCACAAGGAAGTGAATGACAATGCCTTATGACGCTATTAACTTCATCTTCCGGGATGCACCTTCGAAGCATCCCATCCGGTCCGCGCTTGAATAGCAGCGGCTCATCCCAGTAGTAATGTCGTACTTCTTTGAAGAATCTCTTCTTTTGAGAGTACGTCAATCCGGGTGGTATTTCCTGGCAAACAAGATAATTCACAATATCAGCATACCAAGGACCTTTATTATCAGAAAGTTGGTGGAGGGAATGATCCGCCAACTGTGGTTGAATGTCAAAGAAGGGAGTAAGAAAATTGTTATTCTCAGCAATCTCAGTTGACATCCTCTCGCTGTCGACCTCGGTCGAGGCGCAAAGGCGTTGACCGAGGTGTTCTTCAGACGCCTCGCTCCGTCCAGAAGGTGCCTCGGTCGAGGTACTGCTACTGGAACCGAGACTGGAGATCTTCGTCTCCTGGATCAGCTTCTCAGTTATAGCTCCTGGATCCTCTTCCAGTGTCTTCAAGCTTCGTATATCTGTATCACAAGAAGCATCTATACCTTCCTCCATTAAACTGAAGCTAATAACTTTTTCGAGTGGATCGTTAATAAGGATAGAGCTCACCAATTCTCTTGATTCTTCTTCATCGTAGATGTTGAAGATATCATCAGTTAGTTGCTCCCCCTTCATGGCTGCAAGTAGTGCGAATTCCACCTCATCGCCACCAACGTTGAATTTCAACTTGGCGTTCTTGCAATCCACGTTGCAACCCGAAGTTGCTAGAAATGGCCTCCCGAGAATAATAGGTATTGGATAATCTGCGGGAATGTCAAGTACAACAAAATCTATAGGTAGATAGAAATTACCCAACTTGACTGGAACGTCTTCCAAGATGCCCACGGGATGGGTAATGGAGCGATCCGCCATGTAAAGTCGAATCTTGACCGATTTGGGCTCTCCAAGACCGATCTTAGTGCATAACTCCAGCGGGATGATGCTCACGCTGGCTCCTAGATCGCAAAGGGCTTCACAAGTGACATCCCCAACTTGAATGGGAATGCAAAATGAGCCGGGATCTCTCAACTTAGGTGGCATCTTTTCCTTCATAATCTTGATAAGCTCCGAAGATTTAGATGTCATCCTAACTTCACCAACATCCTCCAGCTTCCTCTTCCTTGATAAGATTTCTTTTAAGAATTTCCCATAGGCGGGCATACCTAGAATGGCATCAAGGAAGGGAATGTTAATATGTAGCTTATTCATCAAGTCAAGAAACTTACCAAAGTGCTTGTCTAGATGTGCTCTGGCTCTGGACTGAGGGAATGGAAGTGGTGGTTTATATGCAGGAGGTGGAATATAAGTTTCTGTCGTTCCTCCTGCTTTCTGTTGCTCCGCCTCGGTTGGCATCTCGGTCGAGGTGTTCTTCGACTGGATCTGGACCGAGGTGGTCTGCATCGAGCGAGGTACTGGATCTGCAGTTTTGAGTCCACTCCTCGTCGTTATGGCCATGCACTGGCCCTTAGGGTTAGTTTCCGTCTTTGCTGGAAGCTTCCCTGGATCTCTTGGCGCTTCATTCGCCCTATTAGCAAGTTGTTGTTCGAAGGACTTTTGGGCCCTCGAAAACGAAGTCATAGAATTCTCCATAGCGCCAAGCTTGATCAAGATTGCCTTCAGAACTGCGTCCTTCTTTTCCGGCTGAGACGAACTTGATCCTTGCCCTTGGCTTTTCAATGGAGTAGAAGAAGAAGAAGGGGAAGAGAGGAGAGGATTAGAGGAATCATTAGAGTTTGAGTTTGAATGATTGTTACCGTGATTTTGGTTATTCTCCCTCCAGTTGTTGCTGTTGGATCCTCTATTGTTGTTGTAGTTGTTGTTTCGGGAACCGTTATTGTTGTTACGGTACCCGTTGTTGTTGTTGCTCATTTGCCCTTGCTCTTCCTTCTTAGTTTGAGCCATCAAGAGCTCTTTTAATTCTTTCACGTCATTCTTCAATGACGTGAGTTGATTGTTGTTGGGTTGAGTCTCTTGAAAGTTGACTCTTTTAACTCCACCTTCAGCTCCTTGGTGGGTATATTTCTCCATGTGTAAGGCTTGCTTCTCAATGAAGTCCCAAGCCTCATCAATCGCCATGTCCATGAAGGTACCGGCGGAGAGTAGTTGAAGATTGAACTGGGTGCTTCCGTCCAGCCCTTTGAAGTAGATCTCCAACAACTCGATCTTTGGAATCCCATGATGTGGGCAATCCAAAAGGATATCCTTGAACCGCTCCCAAGACTTGGACAAGCTCTCCTTGTCCTTCATGATGAAAGCATTGATCTTCCCTCTCATTTCGGCGGTCTTCGAGGGGGGAAAAAATTTGGTTAAGAATTCCGTAGTCATCTCCTCCCATGTGTTGATTTTTCCTGGAGGAAGAGATTGATACCAAGTAAGAGCTCTATCTTTTAAAGAAAAGTAAAAAGGTCTTAGCTTGTAATTGTTATTCTCGATTCTGGAAGGTCGCAAGGTTTCCATCAAGATCTCGTAGTTTTGAAGATGTTGATGCGGCGACTCCTTCTCTAGCCCTCCGAATTGGCATTGGCGAATCATGGATAGAACTTGTGGTTGAAGCTCGTAGTCATGATCCGCTGGATCTCCTAGGTTCACCCCTGGACGCCTCAGCTGTTGATTCGGGTCCATCCTTTGACCTAGGGTTTGTGGGATTCCTGCAAGAAGAACATCTCGGACTGGAATCCGAGGTGGGAGTACATCGGCCGGGGCGTCAGGTACTGGAATCTGCCTCGGCCGAGGATCAACTACTGGATCCTGCATCGGTCGAAGTAGAATCTGGTTCCGAATGGCAGGAATCTCAGCTTCGATTGCTGCAGTCCTGGTGCGATTCTCCTCTTTTTCTTGCCTGAGTTCATCCTCGCTGAGACGTAGCAGCTCCTGCGTCTCTTTCAATTGGGCCGCAAGATCGCGATCGTCTTGTTGGGCCATCTTCGCTTCTCTTAAGCGTCGCTTGTATGTCTTTTCTGGTTCGGGATCGTAAGGAACGATTTCCTTCCCAGCGCGGGTTCTTCGCATATACCTAAGAAAGAACCTGCAAAAGTCACTCAAGTAGAGTGATTAGACAAAACGGGGCAAATGCCCCAAGAGCAAACCGTACCGGCTCGGTCTAGACCAAGTCCCCGGCAACGGCGCCAAAAACTTGTTCGCTCCAAACGGTGTGTGCAAGCTTTAAATTTATAACCCTAGACTTAAGCTTAAAACAAGGATGCGAACCCGCAGTGTACGGCTCAATCGTAGTAAAAGCAAGAAAATTCCAGGGGTCGATCACAGGGACTCGGTGAAACAGAGTCAATACGGTATGCTAATGTCAATACTAACCACAAGAGCAATTAACACAATCAAAGATGAATAAGAAGTCAAATAAGCAAACATGCAATTCTAGGGATTAAAGCATCTAGTTGTGGTTCCAACTCAAGATCTATAGATAAGCGGACAAAGCTGAGATTTTTGCGTGGGAAGGTGTTTCCAAAGTGGAGTAGATCACCGGGTAAGTCTCACTACTCACTAATCCTAAACCGTAACTCCTATTACCGGGTAAGTCTCAAGGAATCAAGATAAAGAACTATAACCTCAAACTAACATACCATCTAAGGGAATAGAATCAACCTTTACCGGGTAAGTCTCAGGCTAACTCACAAAGATGGGATGGAAGCACACTCAAACCCCAATAAAGGATAAACCTTTATTACCTACACTTATGATCGTTAATACACAAACTAAGGAATTACCGGGTAAGTCTCATCCTAAGCTTGCATTGAACCAGAAAGGTGTAATAAGAATAGGATTTAGCAAACTCTAACACTTAACTCTCAGTTATGGATCAAATAAGTCACCTCGGTCAGAAGAATTCCACCCCGGCCGAGATGTTCATCAACCGAACGAGATGCTTAGGGTTAAGGTTAAAGACTCGAACTTTCAGGATCCTACTGGAATCTAAGATTATTCTATCATTGTTTTTCCCACAACCTTCAGCTAATCACCCTAGAATCACACAAGGAAATTAGCCACTCATCATCATTATGAAAGTATTAAATGTAAGGGAAGAAAGTGAATATTTGAACAAAGAAGAATTTAATGAAAAGACTTCAATAACTGAATCAAATATCACAACAAAGCGTTCCTTGGATAGCAATCCAACAAGACAAGACAACAAGGAAAGGAATTGAAGATAATCTTACAAAACCCTCCAAAAAGCTATAAAAGCTATGATCTTCAACCTTCCTTCAACCTTCAAAAAGGTTCTTCAACTCTCTCCAAAATGGAGTATGCTGCTGCTGCGTAAACGGCTTCCTTGCGCTGATAGCGGATTCTCCAGCTGTAAGCGGATGTTGGAATTGTGGAAAATCCAACCCTTTTTATAGGAAAATAACCCTCCAAAGATAATAAATGTTAGAAAGATATTCTCCCATAAATATAGGTAAAATATATATTCTGCATATCTCCTTCCATCCAGGAGCCAAGCCCAAAAATATAAGATCACTTTCCAATTTAAAAGATCTCTTCCAAGAATAAAATATTCTCGCCGCGTCCTAGATGTTCGCCTCGGTCGAGTCGGTGTCTCTGGATCACCTCGGTCGAGATGAATCTCTGGTCAACCGAGGTGACTCACAACTGAATGTGAAATCTCTCGAATCTGCTCCAAAGTAAATCTTTAATCCATGGCTATGCTCCCTGGATGTAGCTCCAAATGACTCATGACTCCTTTTGCTCCTTTTTGATGCAAAACGTACCATATTACCTGCAATTACAACGAAACTAGGTGTAGACCTCGATTCTCGCAAAGGTAGATGAAATGGTAGTAAAATCACATAATGTACATACAAACATGCAGATTATGAAAGATAAAACGTCCAAACAAACCCCAAAATATAGACTATAATTCATGCTATCACCCAGCAACTCAGAAATTTGCCCAGCAGCGTCCAGCCCAGTTTGCTTCAGCCTATCTGCGGCTTTGCCTTTCAGCCCGGCGTTGCCAGCTCCAGTCCAGCGCCAACCCAACTGCAATACCACGTTCTCTTGCTGAACGTTACTAGGAAAGTAACAGCCGAGATCTTCGCAGATTCACTTCCATTCTGTTGCTTGCATTCCGTCCAGATACATCCACTAAAGAAACGCTTTCATTGCTTACTCCTCCCTTGCACGCAGCAGATCCTCCGGCTCCTTCCTTTCTGTCTACGGGCTGCAACAGCAACAGCGTAAACCTTCGTCCCCTCCTGCTGGTCGAACACTCATCACAGCAGCAGATCGCCATCTCCCGCTTCCCTTCTCGCAAAACCAGCCAGCTGCCTATCCAGCCTACGTCTACACACATCCAGCCGCTTGCAACAGCCGACCCTTACCTTCTGATGCCAGATCTCTAACCAATGAACCCTAACAGCAGCAAGTCATGACCCTTCTTTGCCTTCATTCACACAAGCATGCGTTGTCCGGCTAGTTGGGTAAGGATCGCAACCCTCTTCCATGAGTTACCCTCTTTGTGTATGTGCTTATGAGAGTACAAAATTATGTCTTTAGACCCTCCATAGAAGCCCTAGAAGATGGCTTGAAGAGCTGCTGCGTTTTTCTGGGTTGTAAGGTGACGAACAGTCAACTTTGAGGTCAGATTTGGGTAAGCTAGACTCTTCCTTTACTCCTGATTTTTGGATATGTTGTTGTCGGTATTTCAGTGTAGAACATACTGAAATTTGAGCCTATTCGGAGTTATAGTTTAGGAGATATGATTTTCTCAAGTTGGCTATTCATGCAGTTTTTTTTAGTGTGCTGAGTTTGAGGAAATTTGCTAGATATGCAGTTTTGTGGAATAAATTTGGAGGGGTTATTGACTTCCGTTAGACTTGAATTTTTGACACGTTATAGTTGATATAGTATAGTAGATCATACAAAAATTTCAGAGGAATCCATGTTATGGTTTGAGAGATATAGGGTTTCAAAGTTCAGTTTTATAAATGTGCTGAGTTGAGAAAAACAGCATGGGATGCTGTTTTGTGAGATAATTTTGAATAGGCTTTTGATCTCTGTTAGGCTTGAATTATTGATATGATATATTTGACATCTTGTTGTAGATCATATTAAAATTTGGGAAGTATCGGAGTTACGGTTTGAGAGTTATTGTGTTTCAAAGTTGACGTTTTTATATATGTGCTGAGTGTTGGGGTAAAACAGCAAGTGATGCTGTTTTGTGAGATGATTTTGAATAAGCTCTTGATATCCTTTCCGGCTGAATTTTGGATATATTATAGGTAAGATTTTATAGTAGAACATATCAAAATTTGGGATAAATTCAGTGAGTGGTTTAGGAGTTATGATTTTTCAAAGTATACTCAGATTTTGGCTAAGTATAGAATTTGTAAAGAGAGTAGTCAACTTTAGGAATTTTTATAAAACTGTTGAATGAACAGTTTGGAGAAATTCTTTCTCCTAAAGTTAGATAGGACATCATAGATAATCTAGGGATTTAAGTCGGAATTTTTATAAGCGGTTACGAATTTTATATTTGGAATCGAAGTTAGACCTTTACGATTTCCCTGAAAATAGTAACATAGGAAAAATGTCAGCTTGGAACCCAACGAAACTTTGGGAGTTAGAATATGATTTTAGAATCTCAAATAGGAGTTTAGACTTGAATTTTAGAATTTTCGGGAATTTCGGGACCAAGGGTAAAATGGTCATTTTACCCTAAATTAATACTGCAACTAGTTATGTCTTAATATATTATTCTATTTTAGAAGTCTTAGACTTCTAACTACGTAGGAGTGTGCTAATGCACTTATCTCCTTTGACAGGCAACTGAGTTGCTACAGTTTACAGAGCGAGTTGGTTTACAGAGAGTCGAGCGTTATATCAGGTAAGTCCTTTGGGCTTACTTAGCTGACTTCTAAATATGAGTATAAATGATGATGGTGGTGTGTGATTGAAATGTTTATGGAGATAGGTTGTGATATATAATTACCGACCTATATTTTGGCCTAAGAGTAACGGGCGGTGGCATTCTGCTCAGTAGCTGGCGGGCACTGGGGGTTTCTTTCGGGACTAGTCCATACGTGGTTTGTAGTGATGCTACCAGTGGAAGTCAGCTAGACCTACACCAGTTGGATAAGGAACGGAGGCGAGAACTAATAATAATTCTCGTGCCACAACTTAAATTGAATAATGTGAATCACTTAAATAATAGATAATAAACGGTTGAGTGCCAGCATGATGTTTGTTTATTTTATTTCTGCTTGTGTTTGTGCTGTTATCTTTTTTGCTTATATTTGGATAGTTAGCTAACGGTTTATCCGTGTTGTAGATCTGTAGAGATAGACAGTTGCAGAGAGATCCGGAACGGATGGTCAGCCGGGTCCACGTACTCATTAGATGGGGACGGGGGAGTCTTCCATACGTCATGCATGTTATGTATCTTTATATATGTTTGTAAGGCTGTCGCATGTGTACGTTTCTACCATTAAAAATATTATGTTTTAGAAATTGTTTTAAATACATTTGTGCCTTGTTGTAAGATCCAAGTAATGTTGTTGTTAAACCAAGGTCGGGACCCATTGTGAGGTCCTAACTAGTAACTCCCCGAGTTCCGAGAATTTGGGGTGTTACAACATGGTATCAGAGCTTTGGGTTGGCAACAATGGCACTTGAAATCTTCTAAAAGACCGAATGTATAAAATAATCAGAACCCGAAAGGGGTCTAAGATTTTCAAAAACGGATTTTGATTTTTACACACGTGCATAGTCGGGTTGTTGGGTTAGTAGTACGTCGGACCACCATCGTTCTCCGTGGATCTCTGCAACTTGGAATGATAGGTGTTAGCATATAGAGTTATATCGATATGTTTTAATTATATAAATGTGTATGTTTAGCATGTTAGTATCCTTTAGTTATGATATCATGAATCGATTATCGCCTCATGATAAATCGGTAACAGACTTGAAGAGTTTTCAACACGAGACCGAGGATCGAGTGTTATACTCTGGTGGGCGTCCTTGTGACCATATAAATCATCCGAAGAATGAGTGGGCAAAGAAGTACAGATGTGGAGACAATTTTCACCACAAGTACCGTCCGAGGGGAAAGGAATCCCCGAGTCAACACAGGCAGAAGGAACAGGAAGTCATACAAGGGACTTGGTCGTATGAGGCTGAGAGATGAATTAGAAGAATCATGTAAGAGACGACGAGAGATCGGATTAGAGATAACGATAAGGGAACAAAAATAATACAGAACGGAGTACAACCAATATTTGCAGAATAAAAGATGTTATAATCAAGGCAAACGCCGCCACATGCAAGCATGGGCATGAGAGTACAAAGAAGATAAGGTGCTGATCCGAGGCGAAGAATTAAAAGAGTACAAAGACAACCATTGACAAATGAGTTTAAAGACATGAAATAAATTTCATCATCATAGAGACGATTTGACTTACTTAGAGATGCAAGAATTTGTAAGAAATCATGACGTAAGTATCAAATACAATAGAGGTCTGAAATTTAGACGAAAGAATTCTATAAAAGTGGCATTACAACACAACACCAGATAAAAGGAGGAATGTTAGAAAGGGATTTTGGTGGACTAAGGAGTCCACAATAACTTCTCATTCACCTAAAGATCTGAGTTACCAACAGTTACAGTCATATTAGATAACCGCAAACAGATGATGAACCAAGTAAGAATAATTGTGAAGACACGCTTACAAGTTATTGTGGAAACCTTGATAAACTCATTGACGACAGATGAATGCTAGGACATCTCATAAGAGAACAAGAGAAGTACAGACTGTGCGAGGAACTAAAGGGGTATTGACAAAGAAACTGGAGAAGATAGATTCTCACTAAGTGTTTCAAACTTCAAAAGAGATTGAAGAACAATAAGTTCGTGATCTTATAGAAGGTCAACTACAAACTAGTTGGTAGTAACTAGGACATAAACGTGCGGGTCAACTAGTGGTAACTGGTTGGCATATAAGGAGAATAACCATAGACCTATGAAATAATTTTATAGACATCTGGAGGACCCTTCAAGAGATCAACGGCGACAGATATGAAGCTAAATTGATACGCGTGCTAGTACCCTTAATAATAACATGGAGTGAGTTCGAGCCAAGAACTCTAATTAAGAACTTAAGAAGAAGAACTAGACGGCCAAGAATGACCCTCTTATGCCATTTGAGACCAAGGGAATTGTGGGAATGATTTACTACCTACTAGCTAGGAAAAGAGTACATATCACAACCAGTAGAGCTGAATTGTAAAAGAAGAACTGGAAGAGTAAGAAGTATATAATTTTGATAAGGTTCTATGTCAATCCAGACAGAGGATGCGTAGCATCCCATACTAGGTAAACTGCATGTGGATGAAATTTAAGGTCATGAGAGTCGTGTAGACTTGCTTACAAGCTATAGTGGAGGAACTAGAAAGGACCACCGATGTCAGATGGACGACATAGTTGGACTCGAGAAATGGAGTTAGCTCACGGAGGAACTGGAAGTTCTAATGTAGAACGATCTAAAGGAGTATAAAGGGATGAACTTGAGTAAGTAGTGTTCACCAGGAAATTTAACGGCAAAAGAGGTATGAGAAAAGTGAGTCCCGGAAATGGAGATAAGTCAACTATTGACTGACCGACATCAACTGAGGACGTGCAAGGGTTGTTTGGGATTGACGAGCTATGTACAGTTAAGAAGAGATATATGTGATTGAGGATTATTGAATTAACTATACCGATGCTTTGGAGGAGTTCCTCAAGTAGACAACGAAAATCTACTTAGACAACTAAAGATATAGAGAGAATCGTGTTAGAGGTTACTTCTCGGTTGGTTAAGATCAAACTTTAGTCGAGTCAGGAAGTTTGGATCCGTGTTAGAAGAATTCCAAAAGTAAACGGAAGAGGTCGTCTTCCAACCGTTATCTTAGTCCCTTAAGGCAAGTAAGGAAGGTACTTGGTATTTCATCCGGATAGGACTTATGGGGAATTGAGAGGGAGAGTTTTGGGTCCATCAATTTGGACTCACGGAAAATGTCCTTACGATTAGCGGGTGACAACATAATTATCAAAGTAGCGCAGCGAAAGCGTGATGAGTCCTAACCCACAGAACCGGAAACTCGAGAGTACAACAAATGACGTGTCGAGTTTAAGACGATGATAATTGGTGAAATGCGTTTCGTTTAGAAGGAACGTGAAATAGGCTACGTGGAGTGACAAGAATTTTTGTCGAGGAACTGTATCACCAACTAGATAGACGAGAAAGTATGTGCACGTAGAAGTATAGAAAGAGAGGGGTACCCCATTATAGATCCAAGTGAAGCATGCCGACCTAGTCACATGTTGGAAGACCAGTAAATTTGGAATTTAATACCTAGCATGGTACTTTAGAACGAGTTTCTTGATAAAATAAGAAAGGAATTAACGAAGTAATAAGGGTGTGTGTAGGGCCTGCACTAACAAGCTCAAGGTGAGTAACTATCAAGTTGAATCGAAAAACAGATAAAAAAAAAAAAAAAGAAGCTATGGGAGTGTACTTACAGACCAGTACTCGTACATATAGAAAACAGAATCTCAAGAGTGGAGTATAAGAAAATTTTTTATCTCGGAACGGAGTCGAGTTGCGTTTTGAGTAAGAGGGATATTATAGGACACAATGCAATGTTAACAACTATTGAGTAGTGGGAGCAAATGACGGTGATGTGAGATCACCTTGTAACTAATACCGTCATTCCAAACATATTGTATGTCACTCAAGACCTTTGGCCTCAGTGTGTAGTCAAGTAAACACAACGAAGGGAAGAAAGTTGACTAGGTTATTTTCTGTACGGTCATCAAAGGACCTGGAGGCGAGTTGCAAAATGTGACCACTTGAGGCTGTAAAGTAGTTTATAAGTGATTGAGCGACTAGTAACCCTCACCCTATTGGAGGGTGTGACCCTAGTTTTATACGGATTCAGTTTGAGGGATACTTACCAGACAAAGGTTAGGACATCGGCTTAGAGAATCGGGCAATGAAGCCGGATGATACCGGTGAGATATCTAGTTACCACACTAGAACGTGTAGTAGGCACTTGTGAGGTCTGTACTTGAAAAGATTTCAGAGTGAGTGGTTTATTAAAAAAACCGACGAGGCTACCAAGTATACTATGCATAGTATGAGACATAACCTTTCAGAGACCTTTGTGGAGATAGTTGTAATCTAGGGAACGACGAGCTAGGGCTTGACCCTATATCTGTGTTATGTTGTTTGACTGCTTGTTTAATTCATGCTTGAGTGCTTAGTCAGGATGTGTGTTATTGATGACCTTGATATGCGGGATACTTATATGTAGAAACGATGACTCTTGTGCGATAACAAGTTGATACATTAGATTCGTACCTTGAGAGTTGACCTTCTGACTGGCGTACTTTAAGTTTCGGGGCGAAACTTATTCTAAGGGGGGATTGATGTAATACCCGGAAATATTTCTCTAGGCTATTTCGGAAACAAATTAGAACTCGACAGTTGTGACCTCTTTCCGGCGCTCTAGTTCTTTTGCATGGACTCCGACATTACGAGTCTTCTTTTAAGTTTCGGGACGAAACTTATTTAAGGGGGTACTGATGTAATATCCGGAATTTTTATTCCGTTTATTTCTGTAACAAACCCGATCTCGATCAGTTGACCCGTATCCGTCTACTCAGTTAGACACATTATTATAAAATTTATCATTTTATGTAGCTTCCCTTCACATAAAATGATAGGATCTTTATAAAATTTTATCATTTTATGTAGCTTACCTTCACATAAAATGATAGGATTATTATAACCAATCCTAAACTATTACATGATCCGTATCCATCTATTCCGTAGTCTACCAGTTCCAATCCCTTGACTTCACATAAAATAATAAGTTTAGCCCAAACCCTAATTTAGAGTATGACTCGTCGTTGACAAGTCTGTGACGAAGCTGTGACAAGGTCTGGACAAGTCTGTGACGAAGCTGTGACAAGATCTGGACAAGTCTGTGACGAAGCTGTGACAAGGCCAGACAAGTCTGTGACGAGTCTGTGACGAGTCTGTGACAAGGCCAGACAAGTCTGTGACAAGCCCAGCCGGCCACTGCTTGCCTTGTACAGCCAGTCCGTGACCTCCTTTCAGCTTGCCATCTTCAGCCCAGCGGATCCAGCTTCTGCCTTACCCTTTTCCAGCCCAGCGCAGCTTGCCCAGCAACTCAGAAATTTGCCCAACAGCGTCCAGCCCAGTTCGCTTCAGCCCATCTGCGGCTTTGCCTTTCAGCCCGGCGTTGCCAGCTCCAGTCCAGCGCCAGCCCAACTGCAATACCACGTTCTCTTGCTGAACGTTACTAGGAAAGTAACAGCCGAGATCTTCGCAGATTCACTTCCATTCTGTTGCTTGCATTCCGTCCAGATACATCCACAGAAGAAATGCTTTCATTGCTTACTCATCCCTTGCACGTAGCAGATCCTCCGGCTCCTTCCTTTATGTCTACGGGCTGCAACAGCAACAGCGTAAACCTTCGTCCCCTCCTGCTGGTCGAACACTCATCACAGCAGCAGATCGCCATCTCCCGCTTCCCTTCTCGCAACACCAGCCGGCTGCCTATCCAGCCTACGTCTGCACACATCCAGCCGCTTGCAACAGCCGACCCTTACCTTCTGATGCCAGATCTCTAACCAATGAACCCTAACAGCAGCAAGTCATGACCCTTCTTTGCCTTCATTCACACAAGCATGCGTTGTCCGGCTAGTTGGGTAAGGATCGCAACCCTCTTCCATGAGTTACCCTCTTTGTGTATGTGCTGATGAGAGTACAAAATTATGTCTTTAGACCCTCCATAGAAGCCATTAAAGATGGCTTGAAGAGCTGCTGCGTTTTTCTGGGTTGTAAGGTGACGAGCAGTCAACTTTGAGGTCAGATTTGGGTAAGCTAGACTCTTCCTTTGCTCCTGATTTTTGGATATGTTGTTGTCGGTATTGCAGTGTAGAACATACTGAAATTTGAGCCTATTCGGAGTTATAGTTTAGGAGATATGATTTTCTCAAGTTGGCTATTCATGCAGTTTTTTTTTAGTGTGCTGAGTTTGAGGAAATTTGCTAGAGATGCAGTTTTGTGGAATAAATTTGGAGGGGTTATTGACTTCCGTTAGACTTGAATTTTTGACACTTTATAGTTGATATAGTATAGTAGATCATACAAAAATTTCAGAGGAATCCATGTTATGATTTGAGAGATATAGGGTTTCAAAGTTCAGTTTTATAAATGTGCTGAGTTGAGAAAAACAGCATGGGATGCTGTTTTGTGAGATAATTATGAATAGGCTTTTGATCTCTGTTAGGCTTGAATTTTTGATATGATATATTTGACATCTTGTTATAGATCATATTAAAATTTGGGAAGAATCGGAGTTACGGTTTGAGAGTTATTGTGTTTCAAAGTTGACGTTTTTATATATGTGCTGAGTGTTGGGGGAAAACAGCAAGTGATGCTGTTTTGTGAGATGATTTTGAATAAGCTCTTGATATTCTTTCCGGCTGAATTTTGGATATATTATAGGTAAGATTTTATAGTAGAACATATCAAAATTTGGGATAAATCCAGTGAGTGGTTTAGGAGTTATGATTTTTCAAAGTATACTCAGATTTTGGCTAAGTATAGAATTTGTAAAGAGAGTAGTCAACTTTAGGAATTTTTATAAAACTGTTGAATGAACAGTTTGGAGAAATTCATTCTCCTAAAGTTAGATAGGACATCTTAGATAATTTAGGGATTTAAGTCGGAATTTTTATAAGCGGTTACGAATTTTATATTTGGAATCGAAGTTAGACCTTTAAGATTTCCCGGAAAATAGTAACATAGGAAAAATGTCAGCTTGGAACCCAACGAAACTTTGGGAGTTAGAATATGATTTTAGAATCTCAAATAGGAGTTTAGACATGAATTTTAGAATTTTCGGGAATTTCGAGACCAAGGGTAAAATGGTCATTTTACCCTAAATTAATACTGCAACTAGTTATGTCTTAATATATTATTCTATTTTAGAAGTCTTAGACTTCTAACTACGTAGGAGTGTGCTAATGCACTTATCTCCTTTGACAGGCAACTGAGTTGCTACAGTTTACAGAGCGAGTTGGTTTACAGAGAGTCGAGCGTTATATCAGGTAAGTCCTTTGGGCTTACTTAGCTGACTTCTAAATATGAGTATAAATGATGATGGTGGTGTGTGATTGAAATGTTTATGGAGATAGGTTGTGATATATAATTACCGACCTATATTTTGGCCTAAGAGTAACGGGCGGTGGCATTCTGCTCAGTAGCTGGCGGGCACTGGGGGTTTCTTTCGGGACTAATCCATACGTGGTTTGTAGTGATGCTACCAGTGGAAGTGAGCTAGACCTACACCAGTTGGATAAGGAACGGAGGCGAGAACTCTTAATAATTCTCGTGCCACAACTTAAATTGAATAATGTGAATCACTTAAATAATAGATAATAAACGGTTGAGTGCCAGCATGATGTTTGTTTATTTTATTTCTGCTTGTTGTTCGCTCCAAACGGTGTGTGCAAGCTTTAAATTTATAACCCTAGACTTAATCTTAAACAAGGATGCGAACCTGCAGTGTACGGGTCAATCGTAGTAAAAGCAAGAAAATTCCAGGGGTCGATCACAGGGACTCGGTGAAACAAAGTCAATACGGTATGCTACGTCAATTCTAACCACAAGAGCGGTTAACACAATCAAAGATGAATAAGAAGTCAATAAAGCAAACATGCAATTCTAGGGATTAAAGCATCTAGTTGTGGTTCCAACTCAAGATCTATAGATAGGCGGACAAAGCTGAGATTTTTGCGTGGGGAAGGTGTTTCTAAAGTGGAGTAGATCACCGGGTAAGTCTCACTACACACTAATCCTAAACCGTAACTCCTATTACCGGGTAAGTCTCAAGGAATCAAGATAAAGAACTATAACCTCAAACTAACATACCATCTAAGGGAATAGAATCAACCTTTACCGGGTAAGTCTCAGGCTAACTCACAAAGATGGGATGGAAGCACACTCAAACCCCAATAAAGGATAAACCTTTATTACCTACACTTATGATCGTTAATACACAAACTAAGGAATTACCGGGTAAGTCTCATCCTAAGCTTGCATTGAACCAGGAAGGTGTAATAAGAATAGGATTTAGCAAACTCTAACACTTAACTCTCAGTTATGGATCGAATAAGTCACCTCGGTCAGAAGAATTCCACCCCGGCCGAGATGTTCATCAACCGAACGAGATGCTTAGGGTAAAGGTTAAAGACTCAAACTTTCAGGATCCTAATGGAATCTAAGATTATTCTATCATTGTTTTTCCCACAACCTTCAGCTAATCACCCTAGAATCACACAAAGAAATTAGCCACTCATCATCATTATGAAAGTATTAAAATATATGGGAAGAAAGTGAATATTTGAACAAAGAAGAATTTAATGAAAAGACTTCAATAACTGAATCAAATATCACAACAAAGCGTTCCTTGGATAATAATCCAAAAAGACAAGACAACAATTGAGGGAATTGAAGACAATCTTACAAAACCCTTCAATAAAGCTATAAAAGCTATAGACTTCAATCTTCCTTCAACCTTCAAAAAGGTTCTTCGAAAACTCCCAAATTGGAGTATGCTGCTGCTGCGTAAATGGCTTCCTTGCGCTGATAGCGGGTGTCGGAATTGTGGAAAATCCGACCCTTTTTATAAAAAAATAACCCTCCAAAGATAATAAATCTTAGAAAGATATTTTCTTATAAATATAGGTAAAATATATGATTCTGCATATCTCCTTCCTTCCAGGAGCTAAGCCCAAAAATATAAGATCACTTTCCAAATTTAAAAGATCTCTTCCAAGAATAAAATATTCTCGCCGCGTCCTAGGTGTTCGCCTCGGTCGAGTCGGCGTCTTTGGATCACCTCGGTCGAGATGAATCTGTGGTCAACCGAGGTGACTCACAACTGAATGTAAAATCTCTCAAAACTGGTCCAAAGTAAATCTTTAATCCATGGCTATGCTCCCTGGATGTAGCTCTAAATGACTCATGACTCGTTTTGCTCCTTTTTGATGCAAAACGTACCATATTATCTGCAATTACAACGAAACTAGGTGTAGACCTCGATTCTCGCAAATGTAGATGAAATGGTAGTAAAATCACATAATGTACATACAAACATGCATATTATGAAAGATAAAACGTCCAAACAAACCCCAAAATATAGACTATAATTCATGCTATCAAAATACCCCATACTTAGCCCTTGCTTGTCCCCAAGCAAGTTCCGCATATAGAAGACAAGATAGCATGGATTATAAGTCAAGAAAATCAATGAAAAAGTCTTTCAAAAACATTTTATGGTGTGCAACTATCATAGATCACTCTAAGAGAATACTTCCTGGAATTAAAAACTCGACATGCTCAAAACATTTTATAAATATAAGAAAGTTGTTCATCTTTGCATAAAAACATAGAATGCATAATAAATCATAATTATCAAAATTAATCATGTATAATCCAGTTTAAACCGCTAAGTCAATCAACAAGCTCAAGGTCTCAAGGGCTTCCCAAAAGAAAAGGTCAAGAAACGTGTAGGGTAGGGATGTATGTAAGGTAATGTGGTGCTAGAATCCGGGAAAAGGATGAACTTCACTTTCACTTTGACTTGCAACATCTTCCACCAATAAGCTTTGCTTATCTTACACTTTTTTTTTCTTTTACTTTACTTTTTGGGATGCATGGACAGAGGTGCACAATAACCGAAGCCTAGGAAATCTGCAATCATCAATTTCTCGAGATGCATCAAACCCTTGATGCACATACCATGACCAGTTAGGAATATCGCTCAATCCGACTTTGGCAAGACACAAGCACCCGGCTATGTGAATGGTGCCGAGTTACTCATCATCATGATTGACTTCCCCAAACCTATTATTGCTTTCTAACACTTTCACTTCCAGCCACTTCTCAACTTTAACTTGCTTTCACAACTTTGCTTGCTTCCAAATTCCCGGATAGGTAAAGGGAGGCAAAATGTATATGAGGGGCTAAGCGTGATCAAGAAGAAGAAGAAGAAGAGAATGAATTGCCTTGGTCTTTCCAAGAAGAAAGTGAGAGAACTTAACCTGCGGTGTCAACCTTCAAATTCAACATAATTTGGATAAAACAAAGTATTAAACATGCTAATAATATCAAACAAAGCATTTAGCAACTTAAACATATCATAAAACCTTTCAAACACATAAAGAATTTAAAACCAGTAGGTAAACAAAATCTTCACTGAGATCATATCCAGATAAGTAGCACAAAATCGTTTTCGAAAATTCTCAGTTAACACACCTCGGTCGAGGTGTTCTTGGTTCAACCGAGGTGAAATGCCTCGTTCGGCCAATACTGACTCGGTCGAGGTCGCAAAATTTTTTTTTTTTTTAAAAGAAAGATATTTTTCGGTTTCGACGTTTTTCTCAATCAAATAACCTGTAGTAATGCATGTAATATCAGATAATCATATAAATGCAAAAGGAAGCATAAATAAAATATCCGATAAATAAAATACATCAAAGGTGGTCAAATAACATACATCACGTAGTCAAATAACAACAAATACCCCATACTTGAGACACACTGTCCCAGTGGGTATAATAAAAAGTCTAAACAAGAGAGAACTCACCGGATAAAAGCCGAACTGCATAAATAATATAATAATAAAATCCTGCAGCTCCTCAATAGTCTCTATCCGGTGGTAGTGCATATGGGTACTGAGTCGGATCGTAAGGATGGCCCATGATACGCTCGAACTGCAGCTGAGCCATGATGTGCTGATGATGCTGCCGCTCCTGCATCTCGCGGATATCCAGCGATAGTGCAGCGTATGAGTCGATAACCTGATCCGTCAGGTCATCGATCCGTCGGTGAGCAGCTCTATCTCTCACTCCACGCCTCCTACGTCTAGCAGGTCTGACTGGAGAAGTCTCAGCTGGTGCCGGCTCTGTATCCTCCTCGTCATCCAAATCTATGATAGGTGGCGCGCTCGTCCCAGCTGTATCTGTCCCTGTGTCCATCGGGACGCCACCTCCTCTCTCATCTAATGTATCCTCATCGTCGTCGTCGTCGTCATCCTCAGCCTCCTCCTCCTCCTCAGCTGCAGCAGGGGCAGCTGCTCCCTCTCTGTAATCCTCCATCAATGGACCTCAAGCGGTCTGCCAGAAATGCGGATTATAGACTGAGAACTGCGCAGACCACCTGATGCCCTGAGGTGCAGTCAGCTCCCATGGCATAGCGACGTAGGGTGTAGTCAGTCCTCGGGGAACCAGAATCCTCCGAGTAATCATCTCCTGTAGTCCGAGCGGCTTGGCAGCCGCCACCATAGTACACCTACTCAGATCCATATCTTCATAAGTAGCGATATGGGTCACTATCCCTCCACAGCATATATCTCCCTTCCCTTTGGCCTTGATCCTGTGCAGATCCTCTGCCAGCATCAATCCAAAGTCAGGGTATCCACCTGTAACCATGCAGTATAAAGCGAAGAGCTCCCCCTGTCGGACCTTCTGGGGCGTCTTAGTACGCGCCAGAAGTGTCTCGCTGAAGATCCTGTGGGCTAATCAAAAAGCAAGATGGAAGATAAGCTTCTCCCTGGAATCACCAGGGCGCCACCTATCTGCATGCTCTGTAATGTGGGTAATCTGACCCCAGAACTCTCTAGCTACGGCTCGGGTCGGGAAGTCTATAGCAGTGGGGGCAGGGAAGCCAAAGATGTCTCTCCAGTGGTCTAGAGGTACTAAGTAGTTCCGGTTCATCAACCGGTACTTCACAGCCTTCTCTGTGGGGAGGTAAGTGAAGGAGCTGACAAACTCAAGGGTTGGCTCTAAGTAAGCTGGGGCTCGGATCTCAGTAAACTAATCCAGCCCGACGGTGGTGATCATCCTCCTAAGATCTCCATCAACGTGGAGACAATCAAAAGCAGAAATGTCCAGAAATCTAGGTGCAATCACTGGACGGCTAGCAATGCGCTCATAATCTACCTGGTGTTTCTCGTGGATCACCGGGATAGAAGGTCTGGATGAGGAAGAAGAAGGGGAAGGAGAGGATCTATCTCTAAGGGCTAACAATCTGTCAGAACTCATCTTCAATCAACACTGTCAGGCTACCTCGGTCGACTGACAATTTCCAAGAATCACCTCGGTCGAGGTGCAGGTCGACTGGACCGAGGCGAAGACAGTCGCGATTCCAACTCTCAAAAATTCAGTTCTTTTCCCCCAAAAATCACTACAGATGCTTCCTAAGGGGTACTTAAGCTTTTCCTCAACAGATTCAAGGGCAACCAAAGCCCAAATCGAAGTAAACGAGCGAGTTAGGGTTTCGATCGTTTTTACCTCGTTCCGGCCGATTCACTCGAATTTCTTGCAGATTTGTTGTTGCAATCGACTCCTCTACCCTTCAATCTCGGTTTGGAAGCAGAAAACGTCGAAAACGAGCAAGATTTGAGATGGAGCGAGGTGTGTTTGTCGCCGCGGTCGAGGAGGATAAAAAAAATGAAAAGTAATTTTTTTCCCCCTTTTATACTGTTACTGGATCTGCTGTCACCTCGGTCGAGATGGTCTCGACTGGACCGAGGTGGTACGGACCGAGGTAGTTCTGCAGAAACCCTAGTCGCCTCGGTTGCTCAAGAATCAACTCGGTCGAGGTGCTCTGACAATAACCGAGGTGCTTCTGTCTTCTCAGAATCTCGAACTTCTGTCCTTCCAGTTGTGCTCCTCCTTAGATATTCCCTGTTGTCTGTCCAGAACGCCAAAAACAAAGCAAAGCAAAGCAAAAACAAAAACTATCTAATCTAGACTAGAAAATGGGAAAAGAAAGCAATACCTTGGGTTGCCTCCCAAGAAGCGCTTGATTTAAGGTCGCTAGCTGGACCATGATGCGTCTCAAAGGAGGTATATCGGTGCAACCTCTTCAACCGGCGTTTCCGGCTGGTACTTCTTAAGTCTATGACCGTTGACCTTGAAGCTTCCGCTAGTTTCGCCCCATATCTCAACTGCACCATGAGGGAAAACATGTTTCACAACATAAGGTCCGGTCCATCTAGATTTTAACTTACCTGGAAAAAGACGGAGGCGGGAGTTGAAGAGTAGAACTAAATCTCCTTCGTTAAGCTCCTTTGGAACGATACGCTTGTCATGCCATCTCTTCGTCCTTTCCTTGTAGATTTTGGCATTCTCATAAGCGTTCAAACGCAGCTCCTCCAGCTCGTTAAGTTCCAATAGTCGCTTCTCACCAGCCTCCTTGATGTCAAATTTCAACCATTTGATAGCCCAATACGCCTTGTGCTCTAATTCAACGGGCAAATGGCAAGACTTCCCATATACCAAATTATAAGGGGTGGTACCTATGGGAGTCTTGAATGCGGTCCTGTACGCCCAAAGAGCATCGTCCAATTTCATGGATCAATCCTTCCTTGTTCTAGAGACGGTCTTTTCCAAAATTACCTTGATTTCTCTATTCGAGATCTCGACCTGTCCACTAGTTTGAGGGTGATAAGCGGTTGATACCTTGTGGGTTACCCCATACTTCGATAGAAGTGCTTTAAACTTCCGGTTGATGAAATGCGTTCCTCCATCGCTGATGATGATGCGTGGAGTTCCAAACCGTGGAAAGATAGTTCTATTCAAGAACTTCACAACCACCTTGGCGTCGTTAGTGGGAGAAGCAATGGCTTCAACCCATCTAGAGACGTAATCAACTGCAAGGAGGATGTAGAGGTTTCCTTCGGAGGATGGGAAAGGTCCCATGAAGTCAATTCCCCACACATCAAAAATTTCCACTTCTTGGATGTTATTAAGTGGCATCTCGTTCCTCCTTGATAAGTTCCCTGTTCTTTGGCATGCATCACAAGAGACTACAAAAGATTGCACGTCCTTAAATAATGTAGGCCAAAAGAAACCGGAACGCAATACCTTAGGGCATGTTTTATCGGTGCTAGCATGCCCCCCACAAGGAATTGAATGACAATGCTTTATGACGCTATTAACTTCATCCTCCGGAATGCACCTTCGAAGCATCCCATCCGGTCCGCGCTTGAATAGCAGCGGCTCATCGCAGTAGTAATGCCGTACTTCCTTGAAGAATCTCTTCTTTTGAGAGTACGTCAATCCGGGCGGCGTTTCCTGGCAAACAAGATAATTCACAATATCAGCATACCAAGGACCTTTATTATCAGAAAGTTGGTGGAGGGAATGGTCCGCCAACAGTGGGTGAATGTCAGAGAAGGGAGTAAGAAAATTGTTATTCTCAGCAATCTCAGTCGACATCGTCTCGCCATCGACCTCGGTCGAGGCGCATAGGCGTTGATCGAGATGTTCTTCGGTCGCCTCGCTCAATCCAGAAAGTGCCTCGGTCGAGGTACTGCTACTGGGTCCGAGACTGGAGATCTTCGTCTCCTGGATCAGCTTCTCAGTTTTAGCTCCTGGATCCTCTTCCAGTGCCTTCAAGCTCCGTATATCTGCATCACAAGAAGCATCTATACCTTCCTCCATTAAATTGAAGCTTATAAATCTTTCGAGTGGGTCGTTAATAAGGATAGAGCTCACCAATTCTCTAGATTCTTCTTCATCGTAGATGTTGAAGATATCATCAGTTAGCTGTTCCCCTTTCATTGCTGCAAGTAGTGCGAACTCCACCTCATCGCCACCAACGTTGAATTTCAACTTGGCGTTCTTGCAATCCACGTTGCAACCCGAAGTTGCTAGAAATGGCCTCCCGAGAATAATAGGGACAGGATAATCTGCGGGAATGTCAAGTACAACAAAATCTATAGGTAGATAGAAGTTACCTAACTTGACCGGGACGTCTTCCAAAATCCCCACGGGATGGGTAATGGAGCGATCCACCATGTAAAGTCGAATCTTGACCGGCTTGGGCTCTCCAAGACCGATCTTAGTGCATAGCTCCAGCGGGATGATGCTCACGCTGGCTCCTAGATCACAAAGGGCTTCACAAGTGACATCCCCAACTTGAATGGGAATGCAAAATGAGCCGGGATCTCTCAACTTAGGTGGCATCTTTTCCTTCATGATCTTGATAAGCTCCGAAGATTTAGATGTCATCCTAACTTCGCCAACATCCTCCAGCTTCCTCTTCCTTGATAAGATTTCTTTTAAGAACTTCCCATAGGGGGGCATACCTAAAATAGCATCAAGGAAAGGAATATTAATATGTAGCTTATTCATCAAGTCAAGAAACTTACCAAAGTGCTTGTCTAGATGTGCTCTGGCTCTGGACTGAGGGAATGGAAGTGGTGGCTTATATGCAGGAGGTGGAACATAAGTTTCTGTCGTTCCTCCTGCTTTTTGTTGCTCCGCTTCGGTCGGCATCTCGGTCGAGGTGTTCTTCGACTGGATCTGGACCGAGGTGGTCTGCGTCGAGCGAGGTACTGGATCAGCAGTTTTGAGTCCACTCCTCGTCGTTATGGCCATGCACTGGCCCTTAGGGTTAGTTTCCGTCTTTGCTGGAAGCTTCCCTGGATCTCTTGGCGCTTCATTCGCCCTATTAGCAAGTTGTTGTTCGAAGGACTTTTGGGCCCTCGAAAATGAAGTCATAGAATTCTCCATAGCACTAAGCTTGATCAAGATTGCCTCCAGAACTGCGTCTTTCTTTTCCGGTTGAGACGAACTTGATCCTTGCCCTTGGCTTTTCAATGGAGTAGAAGAAGAAGAAGGGGAAGAGAGGAAAGGGTTAGAGGAATCATTAGAGTTGGAGTTTGAATGATTGTTACCGTAGTTTTGGTTATTCGCTCTCCAGTTGGTGCTATTGGATCCTCTATTGTTGTTGTAGTTGTTGTTTCGGGGGCCGTTGTTGTTATTACGGTACCCGTTATTGTTGTTATTCCTTTGCCCTTGCTCTTCCTTCTTAGTTTGAGCCATCAAGAGCTCCTTCAATTGCTTCACGTCATTCTTCAACGACGTGAGTTGATTGTTGTTGGGTTGAGTCTCTTGAAAGTTGACTCTTTTAACTCCACCTTCAGCTCCTTGGTGGGTATACTTCTCCATGTGCAAGGCTTGCTTCTCAATGAAGTCCCAAGCCTCATCAATCGCCATGTCCATGAAGGTACCCGCGGAGAGTAGTTGGAGGTTGAACTGGGTGCTTCCGTCCAACCCTTTGAAGTAGATCTACAACAACTCGATCTTTGGAATCCCATGATGTGGGCAATCCAAAAGGATATCCTTGAACCGCTCCCAAGATTTGGACAAGCTCTCCTTGTCCTTCATGATGAAAGCATTGATCTTCCCTCTCATTTCAGCGGTCTTCGAGGGGGGGAAGAATTTGGTTAAGAATTCCGTAGTCATCTCCTCCCATGTGCTAATTTTTCCTGGAGGAAGAGATTGATACCAAGTAAGAGCTCTATCTTTTAAAGAAAAGTAAAAAGGTCTTAGCTTGTAGTTGTTATTTTCAATTCTGGAAGGTCGCAAGGTTTCCATCAAGATCTCGTAGTTTTGAAGATGTTGATGCGGCGACTCCTTCTCTAGCCCTCCGAATTGACATTGGCGAATCATGGACAAAACTTGCGGTCGAAGTTCGTAGTCATGATCCGCTAAATCTCCTAGGTTCACCCCTGGACGCCTCAGCTGTTGATTAGGGTCCATCCTTTGACCTAGGGTTTGTGGGATCCCTGCAAGAAGAACATCTCGGACTGACATCCGAGGTGGAAGTACCTCGGCCGGGGCGACAGGTACTGAAATCTGCCTCGGTCGAGGGTCAACTACTGGATTCTGCATCGGTCGAGGATCAACAGGAGGATCCTCCCTCGGTCGAAGTAGAATCTGATCTCGTATGACTGCAATCTCAGCTTCGATTGCTGCAGTCTTGGTGCGATTCTCTTCTTTCTCTTGCCTGAGTTCTTCCTTACTGAGACGTAGCAACTCCTGCGTCTCTTTCAATTGGGCCGCAAGATCGCGATCGTCTTGTTGGGCCATCTTCGCTTCTCTTAAGCGTCGCTTGTATGTCTTTTCTGGTTCGGGATCGTAAGGAACGATTTCCTTCCCAGCGCGGGTTCTTCGCATATACCTAAGAAAGAACCTGCAAAACTCGTCACTCAAGTAGAGTGGTTAGATGAAACGGGGCAAGCGCCCCAAGAGCAAACCGTACCGGCTCGGTCTAGACCAAGTCCCCGGCAACGGCGCCAAAAACTTGTTCGCTCCAAACGGTGTGTGCAAACTTTAAATTTATAACCCTAGACTTAAGCTTAAACAAGGATGCGAACCCGCAGTGTACGGGTCAATCGTAGTAAAAGCAAGAAAATTCCAGGGGTCGATCACAGGGACTCGGTGAAACAAAGTCAATACGGTATGCTACGTCAATTCTAACCACAAGAGCGGTTAACACAATCAAAGATGAATAAGAAGTCAATAAAGCAAACATGCAATTCTAGGGATTAAAGCATCTAGTTGTGGTTCCAACTCAAGATCTATATATAGGCGGACAAAGCTGAGATTTTTGCGTGGGGAAGGTGTTTCTAAAGTGGAGTAGATCACCGGGTAAGTCTCACTACACACTAATCCTAAACCGTAACTCCTATTACCGGGTAAGTCCCAAGGAATCAAGATAAAGAACTATAACCTCAAACTAACATACCATCTAAGGGAATAGAATCAACCTTTACCGGGTAAGTCTCAGGCTAACTCACAAAGATGGGATGGAAGCACACTCAAACCCCAATAAAGGATAAACCTTTATTACCTACACTTATGATCGTTAATACACAAACTAAGGAATTACCGGGTAAGTCTCATCCTAAGCTTGCATTGAACCAGGAAGGTGTAATAAGAATAGGATTTAGCAAACTCTAACACTTAACTCCCAGTTATGGATCGAATAAGTCACCTCGGTCAGAAGAATTCCACCCTGGCCGAGATGTTCATCAACCGAACGAGATGCTTAGGGTTAAGGTTAAAGACTCGAACTTTCAGGATCCTACTGGAATCTAAGATTATTCTATCATTGTTTTTCCCACAACCTTCAGCTAATCACCCTAGAATCACACAAAGAAATTAGCCACTCGTCATCATTATGAAAGTATTAAAATATATGGGAAGAAAGTGAATATTTGAACAAAGAAGAATTTAATGAAAAGACTTCAATAACTGAATCAAATATCACAACAAAGCGTTCCTTGGATAATAATCCAAAAAGACAAGACAACAATTGAGGGAATTGAAGACAATCTTACAAAACCCTTCAATAAAGCTATAAAAGCTATAGACTTCAATCTTCCTTCAACCTTCAAAAAGGTTCTTCGAAAACTCCCAAATTGGAGTATGCTGCTGCTGTGTAAATGGCTTCCTTGCGCTGATAGCGGGTGTCGGAATTGTGGAAAATCCGACCCTTTTTATAAGAAAATAACCCTCCAAAGATAATAAATCTTAGAAAGATATTTTCCCATAAATATAGGTAAAATATATGATTTAGCATATCTCCTTCCTTCCAGGAGCTAAGCCCAAAAATATAAGATCACTTTCCAAATTTAAAAGATCTCTTCCAAGAATAAAATATTCTCGCCGCGTCCTAGGTGTTCGCCTCGGTCGAGTCGGCGTCTCTGGATCACCTCGGTCGAGATGAATCTGTGGTCAACCGAGGTGACTCACAACTGAATGTGAAATCTCTCAAAACTGGTCCAAAGTAAATCTTTAATCCATGGCTATGCTCCCTGGATGTAGCTCTAAATGACTCATGACTCCTTTTGCTCCTTTTTGATGCAAAACGTACCATATTACCTGCAATTACAACGAAACTAGGTGTAGACCTCGATTCTCGCAAAGGTAGATGAAATGGTAGTAAAATCACATAATGTACATACAAACATGCAGATTATGAAAGATAAAACGTCCAAACAAACCCCAAAATATAGACTATAATTCATGCTACCACTTGTGTTTGTGCTGTTATCTTTTTTGCTTATATTTGGATAGTTAGCTAACGGTTTATCCGTGTTGTAGATCTGTAGAGATAGACAGTTGCAGAGAGATCCGGAACGGATGGTCAGCCGGGTCCACGTACTCATTAGATGGGGACGGGGGAGTCTTCCATACGTCATGCATGTTATGTATCTTTATATATGTTTGTAAGGCTGTCGCATGTGTACGTTTATACCATTAAAAATATTATGTTTTAGAAATTGTTTTAAATACATTTGTGCCTTGTTGTAAGATCCAAGTAATGTTGTTGTTAAACCAAGGTCGGGACCCATTGTGAGGTCCTAACCAGTAGCTCTCCGAGTTCCGAGAATTTGGGGTGTTATAGGTTTCCAAAAGACTTGTTCTTTTTCCCAGTTGACAATGACAATTGACAAGACGTGGAGGAGTTGAGCATTATTTAAGTGGAGAATTATATGTTAAAATTGTCTCAAAATAAAAGTATTATGTAAACAAAAATAAATAGCGGACAGAAAGCACAAGGATCAAGTGTTGATTGTGCCGCTAGTTTTAATTCAGAAATTTCTGGAATGAAATTTCTGGTATGAACTTTTCGTATGAAATTTCTGGTATGAAAAATTCTGGTATGAAAAAATTCTGGTATGAAAAAATTCTAGTATGAAAAAAATTCTGGTATGAAAAAAATTCTGGTATGAACTTTTCGTATAATAATTTCTGGTATGAAATTTCTGGTATGAAAATTCTGGTATGAGAATTTCCGGTATGAGAAATTCAGTCCAGAAAATAAAAAAGAAAATAAAAAATAAATAAAAAAGGCAAGAAAAATAATAAAAGAAAACAAATTCAATAATTAAAAATTAAAAATTATACTTATATAACAAATAACAAACATCATTTATTCTTTCTTTCTAATAGAAGGGTTAATAATTTTTACCTACTATTAAATGAAAGTGGTAAAAAATTTGGGGTACATTTTCTTAAACAAAAACTAAAAAAAGCCTAGTATGTCAAATTCTCTCAAAATTATTTTCGAAACAAATCGGTTACATAAATTTTTTTTTGGACTTAAAAAGAAAAGATTTAATGGTGTTAATTGCGGGAGCTCTATTTTAGAAATACTGCCTCCACAGCGCCCCACGTCAGCGAGTACATAGACTCCCTATTTATACAATCTAACCGATGTGGGACAACAAAAACCTTCAAAAAATTTAACTAAATAAATCATTTTGATATTCATTTGAAAAAAGAGAAAAAAAAGCTTAACTAAAAATAAAACTTTAGGGGAACGGTTACTTATATAAAGTAACGTGAAAATACTTATAGACTCCCTATTTATATAGGTTGGTTGAAAAAAAAAAAAGTTACGTGAAATTTTATAATAACATATCGTTAGTTTAATAAATAAAGATTTTCTTGACTTAAAAAAATACTTTACAAAATAAATATTCTCTGGCTTAAAATTTTTTTTAGAAGTAAAGATATTTTTAAAACAAATTGGTTAAAAAAAATTGGACTTAAAAAGAAAATATTTAATGACGTTAATTGTGGGAGCTCTATTTCAGAAATACTGCCTCCACAACGCCCCACGTCAGCGAGTATATAGACTCTCTATTTATACAAGTTCTAAAACATGAAACTTAGTAGCTAATCGATATGGGACAACAAAAACCTTCAAAAACTTTAACTAAATAGATCATTTTGATATTCATTTGAAAAAAAATCTTCCTTAAAAATAAAACTTAGGGGTACGGTCACTTTTACGTTTTAATGTAATAACCAAAGGTCAAGATTACTTTAGAGAAGAACATTATGACCCACATACTTGTAGGTTAACGTTCCCAAAAATAAAATCTTCCGTAAAAATAAAACTACCCTTCTCCAAAAATAAAACTTTAGGGGTACGATTACATTAGGAAAGAACATTATGACCCACATAATTGTAGGTTATCGATCCCAAAAATAAAATATTATTTCGATATAAATAATAATTATAGTTGAACTTAACCAATGTAACACCCCGAATCCACGGGACTCGGGGCGCTACGGGTTAGGGCCTCACAATGGGTCCCGACCCTTAGCTTGACAACAATTTCACCGGATCTTGCAACAAGATACAAATAAAGGCCAAAACCGAAACACATTTTTATGCAATGTTATGAAACCCGAAAATAAAAGAAAGAACAGACTTCAGCCGTCCTTACAACAACATCAACACAATATACATTAACAACAACACAAAAACTCCAAAACCCAACTCAACCTAAAATGTACGGAACCCCGGCTGCCCACTCCTCCGGATCACTCGGCCACATCCTATCCTGCACATCAACTACAACAATCGGTATAAAACCGTTAGCTCACATTCTAGGCATTATAAGAATAATATGGCACAAACACACATAGGAACACAAACACACAACATGCTCATAAACATACACATCCGTTACTTATTATCTTTTTAGGTTATTCCATATCTAATTCATTCGTTCAAGTGTGACACGAGAGTCTTATAACTCTCGCCTTTGTCCCCGTGTAACCAACAGGAGTGTGGCGGCGCCCAACCCGTATACCCTGAGGGAGTGATGAAGAAGCCCGCCCGTATACCGTGTATGGCCTGGTCGCAGAGATCCCCCCAGTCTCCCTCGGGAAACTGAGCGGTGATGTCACCGCCCGATAATAATAGTAGTAACAATGGGCCAATAAATAAGGTCAAGTAAATCCTAATCCATTTTCATGCTTAAAAGCGGTAAACATACACCACCATATACATCCAATAAGGCATAGAAGCGGCTAAGTAAGTCCGAGGACTTACCTCATTTCAAAGCTAGCTAAAAACCGATCTCACTTCTCGTAGGAAAATAACCAAAGCCTGTTCAAGACAAGGCACAATAATCAACAACTACTCACGCAAGCTAGAAGTCCTTAGACTTCTAGTACTATATACTCTTATTAGGTCATACACTCCCATAAACTAGGATACTCTCCTAGCCCTCATAAACTCACGAGATCTCAACTATAACCCCATGCTAAATACTTTCATCCTAACTCCACAATCTCAACAAGCACATACTCACAACCTCAACAAATCTCATATGATAACATACACACCTCAATCCTTATAACGTTCAAACCATCCTCAAATCCTCACTTAAAGTTCCAAGCCACTACTTGGCATTTGCCCTAAGTTATGCTAGATCCAACCTAGCATGATTCTACAACTAAACATAACTAGATCGAGGAAGAAGGTACTCACACACGATCCAAGGTTGAAGATGATCTATGGTCGTCGAGATTGGATTCGTTGGTCTATAACGGCCGCTTCCGGACCTAAACCAAAGTTAAGGAAATTTAGCTTGTATGCTAAATTTGAACGGGATATAACGTATAATATTCTAAGAAAACATCCCGCTTTTGAAAACAAGTTTAAAAACCCGTAAAAAAATTTTCCGGGATAATTAATACCATTTTTATAAACATGGGTAAAAATCCGAAATACGCTTTGGGTCAAAACTATGATTTATTCACAAGGGCAAAAACTACACATTACAAAACATAGGACCAAAACTGCAATTAATATGCACAGGGGTATATTTGTAATAATCCAGAAACATGAGTCCAAATCTGTAATTAATCCAGTGAGGGCATGTTTGTTAACTTCCAAAACTTTGGGTCATAACAGCAATAACAAAGAAAAACTGGGCCATAATAGTAATTAACCAAAAAGGGAGGGCCCCGATTTGAATTATTGAGGTAGGGTTTTTAACCCTTTAATGGCGGCTGAGAGAGGGCGCGGACAAGGGGCCATCTCCGGCGGCTTCGATGGTGGCCAGTGGCGAGGAAGACGGCAACCTCTCCGGCAACACATGTGGCGACTCCCGGTGTCTTGCGGCGGTGAAGAACAAGGAAGAAGATAAAGGTGGAGGTTGAGGCGCAACCTCATCCAGTGGTGGTGCTGGGAGGCTTCTCCGGCGTCCCCTGGGGGCTGCTACTCTCGCCGGCGGAGGAGAGACGAAAGGGAACAGAAGCATCGGCGTTGCAGAGGGGAGGAGCACACGGCGACAACAACTTCGGTCTTCGGCGGCTCGGTTCGAACGCTTCCTTCAGCGTGGCACTGGATGAAGGGCGCAGATCTGTTCGACGCGCTATCTGGCTTTGTCAGATCCGGTGGCGGCGAGAAGGCGAGGCAGGGCTCCTTCTCTGGCGGCATTCCTGGCGGCACAGAGGGGAGAGGTGATAGCAAAGGTTGGATGGAGTGATGGGAGGATGCAACTGGGTTGCAAGAGAAGGCAGTGAAGGGGGTTGAGAAAAACAGAGAGGAAGAGTACACAGAAGAGGTTGCGTGAGAGAAGAGAGCCAAATGAGGGGTCAGAAGAGGTAGAAGGATGAGGCAGCACATCAAGTCACTGCAGCATTGCAGTTCATCAGGGACGAAGGGTCGAAAGTGAAGCATAGGTAGAAAGAAAATATAAGAAAATAAATAAATGGGAAAATATGGAAGTGAATAAAATCTATAAAAAAATAAATAAATAAATCGGAACGGGATTTCAGAACGGAAAAACTTTCCGAACTATTCCGTAAAATAAAAATACGGAAAATATATATATAAACTCATAAAAATTTATTTAGAATGTAAAAATACTCGTAATAAATTATTTAAGTTATTAAAAATACCGTTAAAATAAATATCGAGAACGCACCCGATAAACGGGGCGTTACATTAGATCCCCCTAAAAACAAGTTTCGTCCCGAAACTTGGTATACGTCGAACTTCTCGGTCCCTAAGGCCGAGGTATGAACTCTCAAACTAAGAAGGCTTAAACCTTCTGATCTATACGCACAATCTACTCAATCAATCACCACAAGATATAACAGGTCATATAGGACATTCCCGCACAAGGCGCAAAACTACACATAACATCACACATCCACATAACTCACTAAGGGAAAGACTAGGTCTACCCTGTTGATTCTACCGAAGATACTAGCTCAGCGTAAAATCCAACCAAAGATACTATCCTACACCTTCCAGTTAGCCTCATCAGTTCTTCGTCTGCCACTAGATCATCACGACTAACATCATAACTCGAGTAATGTATATACTCCCTTGCCTGGTACGATAGAACATCAGAAAACACTCTCCACTCTTGGTGGCAACACCAATCTATAAACACATCCTACTTGTCCTTATCCCTCAAAAAGGTTCGTAAAACGGAAACTTAACTTCCTTCTCGAGTCTTTCTCTATACCTCATTTCTATATGTTTCTTCTTTGCTTGTTTTTAACACATAAGGTCAAACTTCTTAATTGGTCCAGCTACCAAAATGTTGATGTTACATCTTCACAATCTCGTTGTAAGTTCCAAGTAATGAAGGAAGGACTTTACTTCACACCGCTTCGACCAACGGGACACCTGTGCTATTACTCTTACAACGTTCCTCAATACTCAATCAAGACCTTATGTTGGAGAATCCCTTGTAAACTCCAAACCCATCATACCTCGAGGCAATTCCAAAACAGTTGCACAATGGATCTCCTCTTAACTATCAACAACTTCATTGTCATCCGGAGTAGGTTATCCATAAATGGTGTTACTTGGAGAATCTCTCCACACCGGTAATGACCAACACACCCAATAAAACTTGTAAATTCTTCCACGTCCGGGGTTGCCATCCCGAGGCAACTTGTCATACCACTTCTCTCTTCTTCGAGAGTAGACCAAAATATCTTACACGGGCATTAGTAAGCCCATATGACATCGCTACAGGGTCATGGTGACCATACCTTGTATGGAATGTCATATTTGCAATATCCTGATCTCGAATTCTCAAACGGTGACAATCAAATCTTAGTTAATCTTAGAAGAACTACCGACCCTTGCAACTGATCGATCTTCCATTCATTGTTAGGGATACTTGTCCTTCATTGTTTTCTTCTTCAGCTCACGGTAATCGATGTACAAACGGAAATAACCGTCTCACTTTTTGCAAACTGGTGTTCTCCATAACAACCTCGAATCAAGAGTTCAAGATACACTTCCAATCATGAACTTCAAATCCTCTTAATGGTAAATCCACCTCCCGATGCATTGGAATCCGTTCTATCTCGAGTTCCAGATTTTCTTCTCCCATCACATATCGCAAGATTTTGATACAATCTTATCTTAACATTTTTCAAGTGGTCCAACCCGATCTGTTGAGGTGACGTCCATCTAACACGTGGTTTAGTACTTCTTTATCTACAATGTTCACCGTTCTCTTTCAAAGATCCTTCATCTCCGGAACTCAGGAGACTTGTTCTAATAATCTTTTTAAGGTTTCGCACTTATGTGAAGTCATGAAGGTCCTAACTGCAGGACTTATTCACGCCTTATAATATATTAGCATTACCTTCTTCGGATTCTACCAAAGCTTGCATCATTACTTCGACTAGGTGTAGAACTTACTCCCTTTCCTTATGTAATGTCCAATCGACCGTAGAGGTTTCATCCTCAATCTTTCATGTACTTCTTGTACATCTCACAACGACTTCAAGCTTTAAAACTTCAGTCTTCTCTTACTATTGTGGGTCACCTTATGTATCTCTCGGTATTCTATGTACAACTACAATGGAAGTCTCATCTTACGGTTGATCCACTAGCTTTCCTTACCATGATCAAGCCTTAAAAGTTGTAACCCGTGGGGTTTCTCCATATGTCAATCCCATGACCTAAGAAGGTCGCGTAAGATCGTTACAATCTCCTCCTTGGAGGTATTTTTATAACTACTTACTTGAACTCGTTCAACATTATTTGATTTAAGACAATTGTGCGTCCATGGATGTATCTCCTTACTATTGACATTGATCCACCGCGAATACTCCAAGCTCTTGTTCCCGATCCTACGTGTTCCCATAGTCTTGTTTACTCTTCCCATCTACACACATCAATAGACAACCCGCACTTGTGCGTTCTCAGTTGTCACTTATTAACTTGTATTTGACCTTCTCCGAAGTTAACGACTTATCCTCCTACCATACTTCCATGCTACCATACTCCTGAAAGGATACCCTCTCGGGGTACTTTGTCTTAACTTCACTAGCTCATTTACTCTACTTCAACTCCGCTAGCTCTTTCTACGTTCCTCTTTTCCTTCCGCTTCTGCAAGATAACCTTACCTACCCAACTCTCTCGTCTCATATGTCCCACCTTTCTAGGCTTAACCGCTCTTCATAATGGATTGCAAATGCACTCCTTAAATATTCTGACATTAATTAGCCTCCACTCGCATCCTTCTTGGTTGATAACTTAAGTTCTTCGATCCAACTTCTTGTTTCTTCTTTCATCTTTTGAAGATCATCATCCTCACACACTTCATGCTTCTTAGCATTGATCAGTCTCATCACAATGACGGAAAATGATTGACCCCACAAGGTAATTCTATTATGTGAACTTTCACCTTGGGATCCTCCTTGTAACTCTCGTATTTCTGAATAAGTCACCCGCTTAGGATCTCGCAAAGATCGCCACTTCACCCTCTGGTACCTCCATAAGCTTAACTTACGGTTCTCATAATTCTTTCTCAATTGTCCGACCACTCTTTTCATCTTTGTAATAACCGAAATTTTTAATTTCGTTTATTTCCGAGTCAAACCGGAAATTTGACCAATTGACCGATTTATAATACCTAACGTTATGTTTCATCACAATTCTATCATTTTACAAGAGTCTTGTACTCACATAAAATGATGAATATGTTATCCAACCCTAATTCTTACAACTACTAGTGCATGTCCTTGGACAAGATCATGACAAGTTTTGACAAGTCATGGACAAGGCCATGCAAGTGCAACCACAATTGTTTCACTTTCTTCAGCCACCTCTTGCTACTTGTGCGTGGCCCAACAAGTTCATGGTGGTGTGTTGGCCCAGCTACATGAAGAAGCCTATGTGGATTCTTGGAAAAAGACCGGCCTTCTCCTTCCATTTCATACTAACCCACAAGATCCTCTACCGTCTCTCTCTCTCTCCTCTCAGACGTTATCACGCCGATACATCATCTCACATACCGAGATTTTCGCCCTCAAACCGTAACCGTCCTATCTCTCCATCTACGTAGGCTCTCTTCCTCGTCACCTTCCTTCAGACACAGCAACGACCGCACAGCAGTCGTCGAGCTTCTGACCACCCATGTCCTTGGTGTCGCTAGCCACCCAACCTCACCTTTGTCGTGTGCATTGGTGCCCAGGTATGCTTATCTTCTTCCTTCCTGTCGGTCTCAGTTGGAACGTGGTGATCGAGACAACCTTCCCTTCTTATCTCGAACAGATCCGGCAGGGACGATCTCCTCAAACCGCCTACACGTCTCACCAAAGCCAAGATCGAAGCTCTCATTGATCGTCTATACAGACGCCTCACCTGGTAAGCAGCGTCCCTGCCCTCGCTTGCCTTCCATCCATACGATTGAGGTAGTGATCACCAACGCCCTTGTTCCAGCACACAGCACCCAGGGAGATTTCCTAGCCGGTTTTGTCATGAGCCAAGTACCAAGGACCGGGCGGTGCTCCAGTTTACTGCAGAATTCGAGTGAGTATTCTATCCTTCCATCTTGAACGTAGTTGAGCAGTAAAGAAGAGGGTTAGACATAGCTGTTGAGTAGGGAGAGTGGATCATAGTGTTAGGGTGAAATCATGGTTGCGTCAGTGGGGTCTCGAACTAGAAGATCACTGGTGAGGCTTATGGCACCACATGGTGACAGTGGGGATCGAAGCTAAAATCTGCTGCATAAATTCCCTTTCCTCATACTTGAAATACTGTCTTTAGGATGGTTTTTCGATACTTTAGAATGATCATCCACCGTTGATATTTTGATGGAGTGTAGATAGATATGCATAATTGGATGTATCAAGAGTAGAGGTCTCCAATGGTCGGATCTAGTTTTAAAAGGTTCCAAAGTAGGCTTGTTAGACAGTTTTTACAAGGATGCTGAGTTCTAAGAAAACTGCATGTGATGTAGTTTTGAGAGATAGTTTTGAATAAGAGTTTGATCTCTGTTTGACTTGAATTTGGGATATGATATAGTTGGCATATTATGGTGGAACATATTAAAATTTGGGATGAATCCAGCTAGTGGTTTAGGAGTTATGAATTGTTGAAGTTGAGACCTTAAACAGTTTTATGGATGTTGCTAAAATTGTTAAGTGCTGGAATTTTCTGGGTTGTGCAGTCATGTTTGAGCTCAGATTTTGATACCTTAGAAACATAATCCACCGTTCAGTTTTTAGTATGTTATAGAGGGTCATACATAGTTCAACATATCAAACGTTGAGACCGATCCAACGGTCGGATCTGGATCCATAAAAGCTCAAAGTAGGCTAGTTGAGCTGTTTGAGAAAGAACTCAGAAATTGGCTAAGTATAAATTTCTGGTTTTGGAACCGACTTTGAGAATTTGTGTAGAAGTGATTATTATGTATTTTTTGGGAAATTCTGACTACTATGGATAGAGTGCATAGCATAAAAGATTTAGAAATTTTGTTGGACTTTTTATAATTTTTATTCGGTTCTCATATCTTAAGCAAAAGTCGGACCTTGACGACTTTTTATGAAAGTCAAGAATGTAGTTAACTCTTCTAAATCTTTAGCAAACTTTCCTTTGAGAGTTTGAGTGTGGTTTTGAGTTCCAAAGAATAGTTTGGAACTTTGTTATGGAATTTTATAAAGTTTTGAGACCAGGGGTAAAACAGTCAATTATCCGTATAAGGGTATTTCGGTAATTTATCTGATGATAGAGTTAAATATCTTAGAAGTCAGAGACTTCTAATTAAGTGGGATACATTATTGATCCACTTGCCTTTTATAACAGGCGGTTGAGTTCCTGCGGTTACAGACCGAGTCGAGATAGCGAGATTATATTTGAATTCAGGTAAGTCCTTTGGGCTTACTTAGCTGACTTCTAAATATGAGCATGAATGATGATAGTGGTGTGTGATTGAGATGTTAGTGTTATAGGTTGTGATAAATATTTACCGACCTATACTTGGCCTAACAGTAACGGGCGGTGGCATTCTGCTCAGTTAGCTTGCGAGCGCTGGGGGTTTCTTTAGGGACTAGTCCATACTCGGTTTGTAGTGATGCTACCGGCGGAGGTCAGCTAGACCTACACCCAGTTGGATAAGGAACGGAGGCGAGAACTGTTAATAGCTCTCGTGCCACAACTGTAAATTGAATAAGGTGAATCACTTAAATAATAGATAATAAACGGTTGAGTGCCAGCATGATGTTTGTTTAATTTTTGTTTCTGCTTGTGTTTGTGTTGTTGTCATTCTACTTATATTTGGATTGTTAGCTAACGGTTTATCCGTGTTGTAGATCTGTAGAGATAGACAGTTGCAGAGAGATCCTGAACGGATGGTCAGCCGGGTCCACGTACTCATTAGATGGGGACGGGGGAGTCTTCCATACGTCATGCATGTTATGTATCTTTATTTATGCTTGTAAGGCTGTCACATGTGTACGTTCATACCATTAAAGATATTATGTTTTAGAAATTGTTTTAAATACATTGGTGCCTTGTTGTAAGATCCTAGTAAAGTTGTTGTTAAACCAAGGTCGGGACCCATTGTGAGGTCCTAACCAGTAGCTCCCCGATTTCCAAGAATTTGGGGTGTTACAACATGGTATCAGAGCTCTGGGTTGGCAACAATGGCACTTGAAATCTTCTAAAAGACCGGATGTATAAAATAATTGGAACCCGAAAGGGGTCTAAGATTTTCAAAACGGATTTTAGTTTTTACACACGTGCATAGTCGGGTTGTTGGGTTAGTAGTACGTCAGACCACCATTGTTCTCCGTGAATCTCTGCAACTTGGAATGATAGATGTTAGTATTTAGAGTTATATCGATATGTTTTAAGGTGTGATTATATATATGTATATGTGTAGCACGTTAGTATCCTAAAGGATACTTTAGATCCTTTAGTTGTGATATCATGAAGCGATTATCGCCTCATGATAAATCCGTAGCGAACTAGAAGAGTTTTTAACACGAGACAACGGATTCAGACCTAGGATTGAGTATTATACTCTGGTGGGCGTCCTGGCGACCCTATAAACCATCCGGGGAACGGGTGAGCAAGGAAGTAAAGATGTTGAGATAAATTTCACCACAAGTCCAATCCGATGAGAAAGAAAATCCCAAGTCAGCTCACAAAGAAGGAATAGGAAGTCATACAAGGGACTTAGTCGTATGAAGTCGAGAGATGAATTAGAATAACCACGCAAGATACGACAAGAGATCAGATTAGAGATAACATGGACATGAGAATACAAAGAAGATAGGTTGTTGACCCAGTGGTGAGAGATTAAAGGGTACAAAGATAGAGAGTGAATTTAATGACGGTAATAGAATGTGTAACCATGGAAGCATGTGGAATCCTTCAAGGATACGAGAATTTGGAATGAAACTCCGACATAAGTATCAAAGAAACTAGAAGGCTAAAACTGAGACAACGAATATCTATAAAAGTAGCAGGATCAAAACACACCAATCAAGGGGAACAATGTGGGAAAGTAATTTTGTTGGACTAGAGAGAGTCCCCAATAACTTATCATTTACCTAAAAGTTAAGTTACTAACATTGACGGTCATATCGGAGAACTGCAATCAAACAAGGGACAATGTAAGAAGATTCATGAAGACTTGATAAACTAATTCACGACAGATGAAGTCTATGACTGGACTCACAAGAGTATAGTGATCTCATAAGAGAACAAGAGAGGTGTAGATTGTGAAAGGAGCTAAAGAGTTTTAACAAGGAAACTGGAGGAAATAGATTTCACCAACTGTATCAAACTTCGAAAGAGATAGAAGAACAATAAATCCGTGGTCTTATTGAAGGTCAACTACCGACTAGTTGGTAATAACTGAGACATAACACGTGCGGGTCAACTAGTGGTAACTGGTTAGCAGATAAGGAGGATAACCATAGACTTATGAAAGAATTTCATAGACATTGGGAGGACCCTCCAAGAGATCAACGACGACAGATGTGAAGTTAGATTGATACGCGTGCTAGTACCCTTAATAATAACATGGAGTGAGTTCGAGCCAAGAACCCTAATTAAGAACTTAAGAAGAAAGACGAGACGGCCGGAATAACCCCCTTATGTCATTTGAGACCAAGGAAACTGTGTGAGTGATTTACTACCTATTGGTTAGGAAAAAGGTACATGTCACAGCTAGTACCGATGGCTTGTACAAGAAGAACTAGAGGAGTAAGAAGTATACACTTTTGATTAGGGTCTATGTTAGTCAAGACAGAATGTGCGTAGCATTCCATACAAGGGAGAACGATGATCCTCTTCCGATATTTACGGAAGAAACCCTTGTGACTAAGAGGTGCAAGGAATGAAGACCTGCAATTGAGTGTAAGAGCGAAGATAGACCTCACAATTGTAGAGAAGTTTTGACCTCATCAGAGGTATAAGAAGTTGAAAGGAATCATGATGCCAATATCAAAAAGAGTAAAGGGCCGGTAGTAGAGTCAATGGAGTTCAACAAAGCAATATTATAAACAACACTAAGGAAGGAACATGAGAGAATGACCTAGTAGACTGGTGAAAGAGAATTGGTCTAAGGAAACGGAAGTGGGGAGGATAGAACGAACTAAAAAAAAGGGGAAAAGAGTTAACCGAGTAGTGGATGCGTACCAGGAATTTTACGCCATTAGAAGTATGAGAAGAGTGAGTACGATATGTTGAGGTAAGTCAACTATAGAATAAGCAACGTCAGCGGAGGACATGCAAGTGTTGTTGGTATTGATAAGTTATGTACAGTTAAGAAGAGATATATGTGATGGTGGATTATTGAATTAACTATACCGATACTTTGGAGGATTTCCTCAAGTAGGTAACGAAAATCTTCTTAGATAACTAAAGGTATAGAGAGGATCGTGTCTGAGGTTACTCCTTGGCCGGTTAAGATCAAACTCCGGTTGAGTCAGAGAGTTTAGATCCATGTTAGAAGAATTCCAAAGGTAAACGGAAGAGGTCGTCTTCCAACCGTCATCTTAATTCCTTGAGGCAAATAAGGAAGGTATTGGGTACTTCATCTGGATAGAACGTATGGTGTAATTGAGAGGAAGAGTTTTGGGGTCAATCATTTTGAATTCACGAAAAATGTCCTTATGATTAACGGGTGACAACATAATTACCAAAGTAACACAGCGGAAGCGTGATGGGTCCTAACCCATATAACAAGAAATTCGAGAGTACAGAAAATGACGTGTCGAGTGTAAGACGGTGATAATTGGTAAAATGCATTTCGTTTAGAAGGAACGTGAAATAGGCTACGTGTAGTGACAGGAAATTTTGTAGAGGAACGGTATCACCATATAGATAGATGAGAAAGTATGTGCACATAGAAGTATAGAAAGAGAGTGGTACCCCATTATAGATACAAGTGAAGCATGCCGACCTCGTCACATGTCGGCAGACAAGTAAATTGGGAACTTAATACCTAGCAGGGTACTTTAGAATGAGTTTCTTGATGTAATGAAAAAGGAAGCTACGGGAGTGTACTTACAGACCAGTACGCGTACATATAGGAAACATAATCTCAAGAGTAGAGTATAAGAAGAATTTTATACTAGAACAGATCCGAGTTGCGTTGCATGTCAGAGAAATATTATCGGTCTGATAGACGTGAGGGATATAAGAGTAGAATGTTGATGGTGTGTTAGCAGTTATCGAGCAATTATGATCAAACGATGGTGAGGTAAGATTACCTTGTGCCTAGTGTTGTCATCGCGAATACATTCTATATCACCTAAGATTTTGATACTACGTAAGAAGTTTGAGTTGAGTTAATAAAATTTAAGACCCAAAGGGAAGTAGGTGCTAAATCATTAACAGAGAGGACCCGAATGAGTCACAATAAGGAAACATGACCAAAGCAGTTATATTACAAAGAGCATTAGACACTTAGTAAAGTGCCGGTAGATGTCTAAGAACCTTGTTTCAGAGTTGATGGTCGGGATCTTCTGAAAGGCCAGAAGTGAGTGGATTCAGCGGGAGGAATAAAATTTTATAGCTATTGTTGGTAGAGGCATCAAAAGAGCTGAAATTGAGTTTAGAATAACAATAGTAGATATCTTAAAGTAGATTGAAAAGTTATTTACAGACTAACATTCTTACCCATACTAGAGAGTGTACACCCAGTGTTCCACATGTCTCAACTGAGAGAGAACCCGACGGATCTTAGATATGTCACCAGCTAGGAAGTTTTGATAGTCGAAGCAAGACCATAATTCTGTAGAGTATCCGGTGACCATCCCGGACGTATAACACTAGACACCATGTTATAGAGATATATGTTACGGCAAAGCTAGTGATCTAGATGAGGAGCCAACGAGGCTACCTAGGAGACAGAGAATAACCTTAGGAGTAGTTATCACGAGTTACTTGCGGAGCACACCGCAACCCCTCACCGACAAGTTAATACTTGTGTATGACTTATCAGACGATGTAACTACTTATGTGTGTGCATGTTTGTCAACTTCTATGGTCTCTGAGTGATTCTAACATGCTAGGCAGTTAGAACGAAGATTCTTTAGCGGAAGAATTATATGTTCCGATTCTATTTATAGGAAGTTATCGGAATGATGTTCTTTATTCTAAGTTTCGGGACGAAACTTATTTTAAGGGGGTACTGATGTAATAACCGAAATTTTTAATTTCGTTTATTTCCGAGTCAAACCGGAAATTTGACCAATTGACCGATTTATAATACCTAACGTTATGTTTCATCACAATTCTATCATTTTACAAGAGTCTTGTACTCACATAAAATGATGAATATGTTATCCAACCCTAATTCTTACAACTACTAGTGCATGTCCTTGGACAAGATCATGACAAGTTTTGACAAGTCATGGACAAGGCCATGCAAGTGCAACCACAATTGTATCACTTTCTTCAGCCACCTCTTGCTACTTGTGCGTGGCCCAACAAGTTCATGGTGGTGTGTTGGCCCAGCTACATGAAGAAGCCCATGTGGATTCTTGGAAAAAGACCGGCCTTCTCCTTCCATTTCATACTAACCCACAAGATCCTCTACCGTCTCTCTCTCTCTCTCCTCTCAGACGTTATCACGCCGATACATCATCTCACATACCGAGATTTTCGCCCTCGAACCGTAACCGTCCTATCTCTCCATCTACGTAGGCTCTCTTCCTCGTCACCTTCCTTCAGACACAGCAACGACCGCGCAGCAGTCGTCGAGCTTCTGACCACCCATGTCCTTGGTGTCGCTAGCCACCCAACCTCACCTTTGTCATGTGCATTGGTGCCCAGGTATGCTTATCTTCTTCCTTCCTGTCGGTCTCAGTTGGAACGTGGTGATCGAGACAACCTTCCCTTCTTATCTCGAACAGATCCGGCAGGGACGATCTCCTCAAACCGCCTACACGTCTCACCAAAGCCAAGATCGAAGCTCTCATTGATCGTCTATACAGACGCCTCACCTGGTAAGCAGCGTGCCTGCCCTCGCTTGCCTTCCGTCCATACGATTGAGGTAGTGATCACCAACGCCCTTGTTCCAGCACACAGCACCCAGGGAGATTTCCTAGCCGGTTTTGTCACGAGCCAAGTACCAAGGACCGGGCGGTGCTCCAGTTTACTGCAGAATTCGAGTGAGTTTTCTATCCTTCCATCTTGTACGTAGTTGAGCAGTAAAGAAGAGGGTTAGACTTAGCTGTTGAGTAGGGAGAGTGGATCATAGTGTTAGGGTGAAATCATGGTTGCGTCAGTGGGGTCTCGAACTAGAAGATCACTGGTGAGGCTTATGGCACCACATGGTGACAGTGGGGATCGAAGCTAAAATCTGCTGCATAAATGCCCTTTCCTCAGACTTGAAATACTGTCTTTAGGATGGTTTTTCGATACTTTAGAATGATCATCCACCGTTGATATTTTGATGGAGTGTAGATAGATATGCATAATTCGATGTATCAAGAGTAGAGGTCGATCCAACGGTCGGATCTAGTTTTAAAAGGTTCCAAAGTAGGCTTGTTAGACAGTTTTTACAAGGATGCTGAGTTCTGAGAAAACTGAATGTGATGTAGTTTTGAGAGATAGTTTTGAATAAGAGTTTGATCTCTGTTTGACTTGAATTTGGGATATGATATAGTTGGCATATTATGGTGGAACATATTAAAATTTGGGATGAATCCAGCTAGTGATTTAGGAGTTATGAATTTTTTAAGTTGAGACCTTAAACAGTTTTCTAGATGTTGCTGAAATTGTTAAGTGCTGGAATTTTCTGGGTTGTGCAGTCATGTTTGAGCTCAGATTTTGATACCTTAGAAACATAATCCACCGTTCAGTTTTTAGTATGTTATAGAGGGTCATACATAGTTCAACATATCAAACGTTGAGACCGATCCAACGGTCGGATCTGGATCCATAGGAGCTCAAAGTAGGCTAGTTGAGTTGTTTGAGAAAGAACTCAGAAATTGGCTAAGTATAAATTTCTGGTTTTGGAACCGACTTTGAGAATTTGTGTAGAAGTGATTATTATGTATTTTTGGGAAATTCTGACTACTATGGATAGAGTGCATAGCATAAAAGATTTAGAAATTTTGTTGGACTTTTTATAATTTTTATTCGGTTCTCATATCTTAAGCAAAAGTCGGACCTTGACGACTTTTTATGAAAGTCAAGAATGTAGTTAACTCTTCTAAATCTTTAGCAAACTTTCCTTTGAGAGTTTGAGTGTGGTTTTGAGTTCCAAAGAATAGTTTGGAACTTTGTTATGGAATTTTATAAAGTTTTGAGACCAGGGGTAAAACAGTCAATTATCCGTATAAGGGTATTTCGGTAATTTATCTGATGATAGAGTTAAATATCTTAGAAGTCAGAGACTTCTAATTAAGTGGGATACATTATTGATCCACTTGCCTTTTATAACAGGCGGTTGAGTTCCTGCGGTTACAGACCGAGTCGAGATAGCGAGATTATATTTGAATTCAGGTAAGTCCTTTGGGCTTACTTAGCTGACTTCTAAATATGAGCATGAATGATGATAGTGGTGTGTGATTGAGATGTTAGTGTTATAGGTTGTGATAAATATTTACCGACCTATACTTGGCCTAAGAGTAACGGGCGGTGGCATTCTGCTCAGTTAGCTTGCGAGCGCTGGGGGTTTCTTTAGGGACTAGTCCATACTCGGTTTGTAGTGATGCTACCGGCGGAGGTCAGCTAGACCTACACCCAGTTGGATAAGGAACGGAGGCGAGAACTGTTAATAGCTCTCGTGCCACAACTGTAAATTGAATAAGATGAATCACTTAAATAATAGATAATATACGGTTGAGTGCCAGCATGATGTTTGTTTAATTTTTGTTTCTGCTTGTGTTTGTGCTGTTGTCATTCTAGTTATATTTGGATTGTTAGCTAACGGTTTATCCGTGTTGTAGATCTGTAGAGATAGACAGTTGCAGAGAGATCCGAAACGGATGGTCAACCGGGTCCACGTACTCATTAGATGGGGACGGGGGAGTCTTCCATACGTCATGCATGTTATGTATCTTTATTTATGCTTGTAAGGCTGTCACATGTGTACGTTCATACCATTAAAGATATTATGTTTTAGAAATTGTTTTAAATACATTGGTGCCTTGTTGTAAGATCCTAGTAAAGTTGTTGTTAAACCAAGGTCGGGACCCATTGTGAGGTCCTAACCAGTAGCTCCCCGATTTCCAAAAATTTGGGGTGTTACAATCTTGACCTCCATACTTAGGAGCGCCTATTGAAAAATCACCTTACTTAAAACTCCACTTTTATTCTCGAGCGAGAATGTAGTCCTCTTTACTTGATTCGCATCTTTAGTTCATCGACACCGCACTTGGAAAAAAATCTTACGTTCGTTATCTCTAGTTGCCTCATTGATGCTCCTTCATTGTTTCCTTGATACCATTCTCATGTCTTCATGTCCCTTTTATATCGGTATAGTCTCCATCTTGGTTTCGCTTAAGTCGCCACGAGGTTCTCATTTATTTATTTGTCCTTTGGTTACACCATCTCTAGTCTTCTTCTTCGACGTCCTCTTAGAGGAGTCCGGGAAATCACCGGGTGTTTGGGTAAACTTGATGCTCAACTCGATAACTTGAGCATTCTTATCTTTATATGTATTCTATCTTAAGCCAAAAGGTGTTGTCTATGGGGCGATGATAGCTTTCTATCATCTTAGCTATAAGGTCCACTACCACTAATATGATATTAGTAAACCATATGTTTATAAATATAATACGATATAAAAGCCATGCTACTGCTATAATATAACTAGTCCATACACAATTTACAATCCAACATACAAGTATAGTCCAAAACATCCTAATTCCACATATACATAACTACATATATACACATATATATATACATAATATAATAATCAATAACTACGTCGCCGAGATCCGCGGAGGAAGTGGTGGTCCCGTACATTCTACCCCAACTGACTCATGCACATGATTTGAAAACGAAATTCATTTCTTTAAAACTCAGAACCCTTGAGGGTTCTGTTTATTTTTATTCGGCCTTTAGAAGATTGCGAGTGCCATTGTTGTCAACCTAGGGCTCTGATACCACTTTTGTAACACCCCGAATCCACGGGACTCGAGGCGCTACGGGTTAGGGCCTCACAATGGGTCCCGACCCTTAGCCTGACAACAATTTCACCGGATCTTGCAACAAGACACAAATAAAGGCCAAAACCGAAACACAATTTTATGCAATGTTATGAAACCCGAAAATAAAAGAAAGAACAGACTTCAGCCGTCCTTACAACAACATCAACACAATATACATTAACAACAACACAAAAACTCCAAAACCCAACTCAACCTAAAATGTACGGAACCCCGGCTGCCCACTCCTCCGGATCACTCGGCCACATCCTATCCTGCACATCAACTACAACAATCGGTATAAAACCGTTAGCTCGCATTCTAGGCATTATAAGAATAATATGGCACAAACACACATAGGAACACAAACACACAACATGCTCATAAACATACACATCCGTTACTTATTATCTTTTTAGGTTATTCCATATCTAATTCATTCGTTCAAGTGTGACACGGGAGTCTTATAACTCTCGCCTCTGTCCTCGTGTAACCAACAGGAGTGTGGCGGCGCCCAACCCGTATACCCTGAGGGAGTGATGAAGAAGCCCGCCCGTATACCGTGTATGGCCTGGTCGCAGAGATCCCCCCAGTCTCCCTCGGGAAACAGAGCGGTGATGTCACCGCCCGATAATAATAGTAGTAACAATGGGCCAATAAATAAGGTCAAGTAAATCCTAATCCATTTTCATGCTTAAAAGCGGTAAACATACACCACCATATACATCCAATAAGGCATAGAAGCGGCTAAGTAAGTCCGAGGACTTACCTCATTTCAAAGCTAGCTAAAAACCGATCTCACTTCTCGTAGGAAAATAACCAAAGCCTGTTCAAGACAAGGCACAATAATCAACAACTACTCACGCAAGCTAGAAGTCCTTAGACTTCTAGTACTATATACTCTTATTAGGTCATACACTCCCATAAACTAGGATACTCTCCTAGCCCTCATAAACTCACGAGATCTCAACTATAACCCCATGCTAAATACTTTCATCCTAACTCCACAATCTCAACAAGCACATACTCACAACCTCAACAAATCTCATATGATAACATACACACCTCAATCCTTATAACGTTCAAACCATCCTCAAATCCTCACTTAAAGTTCCAAGCCACTACTTGGCATTTGCCCTAAGTTATGCTAGATCCAACCTAGCATGATTCTACCACTAAACATAACTAGATCGAGGAAGAAGGTACTCACACACGATCCAAGGTTGAAGATGATCTATGGTCGTCGAGATTGGATTCGTTGGTCTATAACGGCCGCTTCCGGACCTAAACCAAAGTTAAGGAAATTTAGCTTGTATGCTAAATTTGAACGGGATATAACGTATAATATTCTAAGAAAACATCCCGCTTTTGAAAATAAGTTTAAAAACCCGTAAAACATTTTTCCGGGATAATTTATACCATTTTTATAAACATGGGTAAAAATCCGAAATACGCTTTGGGTCAAAACTATGATTTATTCACAATGGCAAAAACTACACATTACAAAACATAGGACCAAAACTGCAATTAATATGCACAGGGGTATATTTGTAATAATCCAGAAACATGAGTCCAAATCTGTAATTAATCCAGTGAGGGCATGTTTGTTAACTTCCAAAACTTTGGGTCATAACAGCAATAACAAAGAAAAACTGGGCCATAATAGTAATTAACCAAAAAGGGAGGGCCCCGATTTGAATTATTGAGGTAGGGTTTTTAACCCTTTAATGGCGGATGAGAGAGGGCGCGGACAAGGGGCCATCTCCGGCGGCTTCGATGGTGGCCAGTGGCGAGGAAGACGGCAACCTCTCCGGCAACACAGGTGGCGACTCCCGGTGTCTTGCGGCGGTGAAGAACAAGGAAGAAGATAAAGGTGGAGGTTGAGGCGCAACCTCATCCAGTGGTGGTGCTGGGAGGCTTCTCCGGCGTCCCCTGGGGGCTGCTACTCTCGCCGGCGGAGGAGAGACGAAAGGGAACGGAAGCATCGGCGTTGCAGAGGGGAGGAGCACACGGCGACAACAACTTCGGTCTCCGGCGGCTCGGTTCGAACGCTTCCTTCAGCGTGGCACTGGATGAAGGGCGCAGATCTGTTCGACGCGCTATCTGGCTTTGTCAGATCCGGTGGCGGCGAGCAGGCGAGGCAGGGCTCCTTCTCTGGCGGCATCCCTGGCGGCACAGAGGGGAGAGGTGATAGCAAAGGTTGGATGGAGTGATGGGAGGATGCAACTGGGTTGCAAGAGAAGGCAGTGAAAGGGGTTGAGAAAAACAGAGAGGAAGAGTACACAGAAGAGGTTGCGTGAGAGAAGAGAGCCAAATGAGGGGTCAGAAGAGGTAGAAGGATGAGGCAGCACATCAAGTCACTGCAGCATTGCAGTTCATCAGGGACGAAGGGTCGAAAGTGAAGCATAGGTAGAAAGAAAATATAAGAAAATAAATAAATGGGAAAATATGGAAGTGAATAAAATCTATAAAAAAATAAATAAATAAATCGGAACGGGATTTCAGAACGGAAAAACTTTCCGAACTATTCCGTAAAATAAAAATACGGAAAATATATATATAAACTCATAAAAATTTATTTAGAATGTAAAAATACTCGTAATAAATTATTTAAGTTATTAAAAATACCGTTAAAATAAATATCGAGAACGCACCCGATAAACGGGGCGTTACATTAGATCCCCCTAAAAACAAGTTTCGTCCCGAAACTTGGTATACGTCGAACTTCTCGGTCCCTAAGGCCGAGGTATGAACTCTCAAACTAAGAAGGCTTAAACCTTCTGATCTATACGCACAATCTACTCAATCAATCACCACAAGATATAACAGGTCATATAGGACATTCCCGCACAAGGCGCAAAACTACACATAACATCACACATCCACATAACTCACTAAGGGAAAGACTAGGTCTACCCTGTTGATTCTACCGAAGATACTAGCTCAGCGTAAAATCCAACCAAAGATACTATCCTACACCTTCCAGTTAGCCTCATCAGTTCTTCGTCTGCCACTAGATCATCACGACTAACATCATAACTCGAGTAATGTATATACTCCCTTGCCTGGTACGATAGAACATCAGAAAACACTCTCCACTCTTGGTGGCAACACCAATCTATAAACACATCCTACTTGTCCTTATCCCTCAAAAAGGTTCGTAAAACGGAAACTTAACTTCCTTCTCGAGTCTTTCTCTATACCTCATTTCTATATGTTTCTTCTTTGCTTGTTTTTAACACATAAGGTCAAACTTCTTA
>BSUD01000003.1:128587751-128647136 GCA_033239045.1 Fagopyrum esculentum | reverse complement strand
AAAAAAATAAATAAATAAATCGGAACGGGATTTCAGAACGGAAAAACTTTCCGAACTATTCCGTAAAATAAAAATACGGAAAATATATATATAAACTCATAAAAATTTATTTAGAATGTAAAAATACTCGTAATAAATTATTTAAGTTATTAAAAATACCGTTAAAATAAATATCGAGAACGCACCCGATAAACGGGGCGTTACATTAGATCCCCCTAAAAACAAGTTTCGTCCCGAAACTTGGTATACGTCGAACTTCTCGGTCCCTAAGGCCGAGGTATGAACTCTCAAACTAAGAAGGCTTAAACCTTCTGATCTATACGCACAATCTACTCAATCAATCACCACAAGATATAACAGGTCATATAGGACATTCCCGCACAAGGCGCAAAACTACACATAACATCACACATCCACATAACTCACTAAGGGAAAGACTAGGTCTACCCTGTTGATTCTACCGAAGATACTAGCTCAGCGTAAAATCCAACCAAAGATACTATCCTACACCTTCCAGTTAGCCTCATCAGTTCTTCGTCTGCCACTAGATCATCACGACTAACATCATAACTCGAGTAATGTATATACTCCCTTGCCTGGTACGATAGAACATCAGAAAACACTCTCCACTCTTGGTGGCAACACCAATCTATAAACACATCCTACTTGTCCTTATCCCTCAAAAAGGTTCGTAAAACGGAAACTTAACTTCCTTCTCGAGTCTTTCTCTATACCTCATTTCTATATGTTTCTTCTTTGCTTGTTTTTAACACATAAGGTCAAACTTCTTAATTGGTCCAGCTACCAAAATGTTGATGTTACATCTTCACAATCTCGTTGTAAGTTCCAAGTAATGAAGGAAGGACTTTACTTCACACCGCTTCGACCAACGGGACACCTGTGCTATTACTCTTACAACGTTCCTCAATACTCAATCAAGACCTTATGTTGGAGAATCCCTTGTAAACTCCAAACCCATCATACCTCGAGGCAATTCCAAAACAGTTGCACAATGGATCTCCTCTTAACTATCAACAACTTCATTGTCATCCGGAGTAGGTTATCCATAAATGGTGTTACTTGGAGAATCTCTCCACACCGGTAATGACCAACACACCCAATAAAACTTGTAAATTCTTCCACGTCCGGGGTTGCCATCCCGAGGCAACTTGTCATACCACTTCTCTCTTCTTCGAGAGTAGACCAAAATATCTTACACGGGCATTAGTAAGCCCATATGACATCGCTACAGGGTCATGGTGACCATACCTTGTATGGAATGTCATATTTGCAATATCCTGATCTCGAATTCTCAAACGGTGACAATCAAATCTTAGTTAATCTTAGAAGAACTACCGACCCTTGCAACTGATCGATCTTCCATTCATTGTTAGGGATACTTGTCCTTCATTGTTTTCTTCTTCAGCTCACGGTAATCGATGTACAAACGGAAATAACCGTCTCACTTTTTGCAAACTGGTGTTCTCCATAACAACCTCGAATCAAGAGTTCAAGATACACTTCCAATCATGAACTTCAAATCCTCTTAATGGTAAATCCACCTCCCGATGCATTGGAATCCGTTCTATCTCGAGTTCCAGATTTTCTTCTCCCATCACATATCGCAAGATTTTGATACAATCTTATCTTAACATTTTTCAAGTGGTCCAACCCGATCTGTTGAGGTGACGTCCATCGAACACGTGGTTTAGTACTTCTTTATCTACAATGTTCACCGTTCTCTTTCAAAGATCCTTCATCTCCGGAACTCAAGAGACTTGTTCTAATAATCTTTTTAAGGTTTCGCACTTATGTGAAGTCATGAAGGTCCTAACTGCAGGACTTATTCACGCCTTATAATATATTAGTATTACCTTCTTCGGATTCTACCAAAGCTTGCATCATTACTTCGACTAGGTGTAGAACTTACTCCCTTTCCTTATGTAATGTCCAATCGACCGTAGAGGTTTCATCCTCAATCTTTCATGTACTTCTTGTACATCTCACAACGACTTCAAGCTTTAAAACTTCAGTCTTCTCTTACTATTGTGGGTCACCTTATGTATCTCTCGGTATTCTATGTACAACTACAATGGAAGTCTCATCTTACGGTTGATTCACTAGCTTTCCTTACCATGATCAAGCCTTAAAAGTTGTAACCCGTGGGGTTTCTCCATATGTCAATCCCATGACCTAAGAAGGTCGCGTAAGATCGTTACAATCTCCTCCTTGGAGGTCTTTTTATAACTACTTACTTGAACTCGTTCAACATTATTTGATTTAAGACAATTGTGCGTCCATGGATGTATCTCCTTACTATTGACATTGATCCACCGCGAATACTCCAAGCTCTTGTTCCCGATCCTACGTGTTCCCATAGTCTTGTTTACTCTTCCCATCTACACACATCAATAGACAACCCGCACTTGTGCGTTCTCAGTTGTCACTTATTAACTTGTATTTAACCTTCTCCGAAGTTAACGACTTATCCTCCTACCATACTTCCATGCTACCATACTCCTGAAAGGATACCCTCTCGGGGTACTTTGTCTTAACTTCACTAGCTCATTTACTCTACTTCAATCCGCTAGCTCTTTCTACGTTTCTCTTTTCCTTCCGCTTCTGCAAGATAACCTTACCTACCCAACTCTCTCGTCTCATATGTCCCACCTTTCTAGGCTTAACCGCTCTTCATAATGGATTGCAAATGCACTCCTTAAATATTCTGACATTAATTAGCCTCCACTCGCATCCTTCTTGGTTGATAACTTAAGTTCTTCGATCCAACTTCTTGTTTCTTCTTTCATCTTCTGAAGATCATCATCCTCACACACTTCATGCTTCTTAGCATTGATCAGTCTCATCACAATGACGGAAAATGATTGACCCCACAAGGTAATTCTATTATGTGAACTTTCACCTTGGGATCCTCCTTGTAACTCTCGTATTTCTGAATAAGTCACCCGCTTAGGATCTCGCAAAGATCGCCACTTCACCCTCTGGTACCTCCATAAGCTTAACTTACGGTTCTCATAATTCTTTCTCAATTGTCCGACCACTCTTTTCATCTTTGTAATAACCGAAATTTTTAATTTCGTTTATTTCCGAGTCAAACCGGAAATTTGACCAATTGACCGATTTATAATACCTAACGTTATGTTTCATCACAATTCTATCATTTTACAAGAGTCTTGTACTCACATAAAATGATGAATATGTTATCCAACCCTAATTCTTACAACTACTAGTGCATGTCCTTGGACAAGATCATGACAAGTTTTGACAAGTCATGGACAAGGCCATGCAAGTGCAACCACAATTGTTTCACTTTCTTCAGCCACCTCTTGCTACTTGTGCGTGGCCCAACAAGTTCATGGTGGTGTGTTGGCCCAGCTACATGAAGAAGCCTATGTGGATTCTTGGAAAAAGACCGGCCTTCTCCTTCCATTTCATACTAACCCACAAGATCCTCTACCGTCTCTCTCTCTCCTCTCAGACGTTATCACGCCGATACATCATCTCACATACCGAGATTTTCGCCCTCAAACCGTAACCGTCCTATCTCTCCATCTACGTAGGCTCTCTTCCTCGTCACCTTCCTTCAGACACAGCAACGACCGCGCAGCAGTCGTCGAGCTTCTGACCACCCATGTCCTTGGTGTCGCTAGCCACCCAACCTCACCTTTGTCGTGTGCATTGGTGCCCAAGTATGCTTATCTTCTTCCTTCCTGTCGGTCTCAGTTGGAACGTGGTGATCGAGACAACCTTCCCTTCTTATCTCGAACAGATCCGGCAGGGACGATCTCCTCAAACCGCCTACACGTCTCACCAAAGCCAAGATCGAAGCTCTCATTGATCGTCTATACAGACGCCTCACCTGGTAAGCAGCGTCCCTGCCCTCGCTTGCCTTCCGTCCATACGATTGAGGTAGTGATCACCAACTCCCTTGTTCCAGCACACAGCACCCAGGGAGATTTCCTAGCCGGTTTTGTCACGAGCCAAGTACCAAGGACCGGGCGGTGCTCCAGTTTACTGCAGAATTCGAGTGAGTATTCTATCCTTCCATCTTGAACGTAGTTGAGCAGTAAAGAAGAGGGTTAGACATAGCTGTTGAGTAGGGAGAGTGGATCATAGTGTTAGGGTGAAATCATGGTTGCGTCAGTGGGGTCTCGAACTAGAAGATCACTGGTGAGGCTTATGGCACCACATGGTGACAGTGGGGATCGAAGCTAAAATCTGCTGCATAAATTCCCTTTCCTCATACTTGAAATACTGTCTTTAGGATGGTTTTTCGATACTTTAGAATGATCATCCACCGTTGATATTTTGATGGAGTGTAGATAGATATGCATAATTGGATGTATCAAGAGTAGAGGTCGTCCAACGGTCGGATCTAGTTTTAAAAGGTTCCAAAGTAGGCTTGTTAGACAGTTTTTACAAGGATGCTGAGTTCTGAGAAAACTGCATGTGATGTAGTTTTGAGAGATAGTTTTGAATAAGAGTTTGATCTCTGTTTGACTTGAATTTGGGATATGATATAGTTGGCATATTATGGTGGAACATATTAAAATTTGGGATGAATCCAGCTAGTGGTTTAGGAGTTATGAATTGTTGAAGTTGAGACCTTAAACAGTTTTCTGGATGTTGCTGAAATTATTAAGTGCTGGAATTTTCTGGGTTATGCAGTCATGTTGGAGCTTAGGTTTTGATACCTTAGAAACATAATCCACCGTTCCGTTTTTAGTATGTTATAGAGGGTCATACATAGTTCAACATATCAAAAGTTGAGACCGATCCAACGGTCGGATCTGGATCCATAGGAGCTCAAAGTAGGCTAGTTGAGCTGTTTGAGAAAGAACTCAGAAATTGGCTAAGTATAAATTTCTGGTTTTGGAACCGACTTTGAGAATTTGTGTAGAAGTGATTATTATGTATTTTTTGGGAAATTCTGACTACTATGGATAGAGTGCATAGCATAAAAGATTTAGAAATTTTGTTGGACTTTTTATAATTTTTATTCGGTTCTCATATCTTAAGCAAAAGTCGGACCTTGACGACTTTTTATGAAAGTCAAGAATGTAGTTAACTCTTCTAAATCTTTAGCAAACTTTCCTTTGAGAGTTTGAGTGTGGTTTTGAGTTCCAAAGAATAGTTTGGAACTTTGTTATGGAATTTTATAAAGTTTCGAGACCAGGGGTAAAACAGTCAATTATCCGTATAAGGGTATTTTGGTAATTTATCTCATGATAGAGTTAAATATCTTAGAAGTCAGAGACTTCTAATTAAGTGGGATACATTATTGATCCACGTGCCTTTTATAACAGGTGGTTGAGTTCCTGCGGTTACAGACCGAGTCGAGATAGCGAGATTATATTTGAATTCAGGTAAGTCCTTTGGGCTTACTTAGCTGACTTCTAAATATGAGCATGAATGATGATAGTGGTGTGTGATTGAGATGTTAGTGTTATAGGTTGTGATAAATATTTACCGACCTATACTTGGCCTAAGAGTAACGGGTGGTGGCATTCTGCTCAGTTAGCTTGCGAGCGCTGGGGGTTTCTTTAGGGACTAGTCCATACTCGGTTTGTAGTGATGCTACCGGCGGAGGTCAGCTAGACCTACACCCAGTTGGATAAGGAACGGAGGCGAGAACTGTTAATAGCTCTCGTGCCACAACTGTAAATTGAATAAGATGAATCACTTAAATAATAGATAATAAACGGTTGAGTGCCAGCATGATGTTTGTTTAATTTTTGTTTCTGCTTGTGTTTGTGCTGTTGTCATTCTACTTATATTTGGATTGTTAGCTAACGGTTTATCCGTGTTGTAGATCTGTAGAGATAGACAGTTGCAGAGAGATCCGGAACGGATGGTCAACCGGGTCCACGTACTCATTAGATGGGGACGGGGGAGTCTTCCATACGTCATGCATGTTATGTATCTTTATTTATGCTTGTAAGGCTGTCACATGTGTACGTTCATACCATTAAAGATATTATGTTTTAGAAATTGTTTTAAATACATTGGTGCCTTGTTGTAAGATCCTAGTAAAGTTGTTGTTAAACCAAGGTCGGGACCCATTGTGAGGTCCTAACCAGTAGCTCCCCGATTTCCAAAAATTTGGGGTGTTACAATCTTGACCTCCATACTTAGGAGCGCCTATTGAAAAATCACCTTACTTAAAACTCCACTTTTATTCTCGAGCGAGAATGTAGTCCTCTTTACTTGATTCGCATCTTTAGTTCATCGACACCGCACTTGGAAAAAAATCTTACGTTCGTTATCTCTAGTTGCCTCATTGATGCTCCTTCATTGTTTCCTTGATACCATTCTCATGTCTTCATGTCCCTTTTATATCGGTATAGTCTCCATCTTGGTTTCGCTTAAGTCGCCACGAGGTTCTCATTTATTTATTTGTCCTTTGGTTACACCATCTCTAGTCTTCTTCTTCGACGTCCTCTTAGAGGAGTCCGGGAAATCACCGGGTGTTTGGGTAAACTTGATGCTCAACTCGATAACTTGAGCATTCTTATCTTTATATGTATTCTATCTTAAGCCAAAAGGTGTTGTCTATGGGGCGATGATAGCTTTCTATCATCTTAGCTATAAGGTCCACTACCACTAATATGATATTAGTAAACCATATGTTTATAAATATAATACGATATAAAAGCCATGCTACTGCTATAATATAACTAGTCCATACACAATTTACAATCCAACATACAAGTATAGTCCAAAACATCCTAAGTCCACATATACATAACTACATATATACACATATATATATATATACATAATATAATAATCAATAACTACGTCGCCGAGATCCGCGGAGGAAGTGGTGGTCCCGTACATTCTATCCCAACTGACTCATGCACATGATTTGAAAACGAAATTCATTTCTTTAAAACTCAGAACCCTTGAGGGTTCTGTTTATTTTTATTCGGCCTTTAGAAGATTGCGAGTGCCATTGTTGTCAACCTAGGGCTCTGATACCACTTTTGTAACACCCCGAATCCACGGGACTCGAGGCGCTACGGGTTAGGGCCTCACAATGGGTCCCGACCCTTAGCCTGACAACAATTTCACCGGATCTTGCAACAAGACACAAATAAAGGCCAAAACCGAAACACATTTTTATGCAATGTTATGAAACCCGAAAATAAAAGAAAGAACAGACTTCAGCCGTCCTTACAACAACATCAACACAATATACATTAACAACAACACAAAAACTCCAAAACCCAACTCAACCTAAAATGTACGGAACCCCGGCTGCCCACTCCTCCGGATCACTCGGCCACATCCTATCCTGCACATCAACTACAACAATCGGTATAAAACCGTTAGCTCGCATTCTAGGCATTATAAGAATAATATGGCACAAACACACATAGGAACACAAACACACAACATGCTCATAAACATACACATCCGTTACTTATTATCTTTTTAGGTTATTCCATATCTAATTCATTCGTTCAAGTGTGACACGGGAGTCTTATAACTCTCGCCTCTGTCCCCGTGTAACCAACAGGAGTGTGGCGGCGCCCAACCCGTATACCCTGAGGGAGTGATGAAGAAGCCCGCCCGTATACCATGTATGGCCTGGTCGCAGAGATCCCCCCAGTCTCCCTCGGGAAACAGAGCGGTGATGTCACCGCCCGATAATAATAGTAGTAACAATGGGCCAATAAATAAGGTCAAGTAAATCCTAATCCATTTTCATGCTTAAAAGCGGTAAACATACACCACCATATACATCCAATAAGGCATAGAAGCGGCTAAGTAAGTCCGAGGACTTACCTCATTTCAAAGCTAGCTAAAAACCGATCTCACTTCTCGTAGGAAAATAACCAAAGCCTGTTCAAGACAAGGCACAATAATCAACAACTACTCACACAAGCTAGAAGTCCTTAGACTTCTAGTACTATATACTCTTATTAGGTCATACACTCCCATAAACTAGGATACTCTCCTAGCCCTCATAAACTCATGAGATCTCAACTATAACCCCATGCTAAATACTTTCATCCTAACTCCACAATCTCAACAAGCACATACTCACAACCTCAACAAATCTCATATGATAACATACACACCTCAATCCTTATAACGTTCAAACCATCCTCAAATCCTCACTTAAAGTTCCAAGCCACTACTTGGCATTTGCCCTAAGTTATGCTAGATCCAACCTAGCATGATTCTACCACTAAACATAACTAGATCGAGGAAGAAGGTACTCACACACGATCCAAGGTTGAGGATGATCTATGGTCGTCGAGATTGGATTCGTTGGTCTATAACGGCCGCTTCCGGACCTAAACCAAAGTTAAGGAAATTTAGCTTGTATGCTAAATTTGAACGGGATATAACGTATAATATTCTAAGAAAACATCCCGCTTTTGAAAATAAGTTTAAAAACCCGTAAAACATTTTTCCGGGATAATTTATACCATTTTTATAAACATGGGTAAAAATCCGAAATACGCTTTGGGTCAAAACTATGATTTATTCACAATGGCAAAAACTACACATTACAAAACATAGGACCAAAACTGCAATTAATATGCACAGGGGTATATTTGTAATAATCCAGAAACATGAGTCCAAATCTGTAATTAATCCAGTGAGGGCATGTTTGTTAACTTCCAAAACTTTGGGTCATAACAGCAATAACAAAGAAAAACTGGGCCATAATAGTAATTAACCAAAAAGGGAGGGCCCCGATTTGAATTATTGAGGTAGGGTTTTTAACCCTTTAATCGCGGCTGAGATAGGGCGCGGACAAGGGGCCATCTCCGGCGGCTTCGATGGTGGCCAGTGGCGAGGAAGACGGCAACCTCTCCGGCAACACAGGTGGCGACTCCCGGTGTCTTGCGGCGGTGAAGAACAAGGAAGAAGATAAAGGTGGAGGTTGAGGCGCAACCTCATCCAGTGGTGGTGCTGGGAGGCTTCTCCGGCGTCCCCTGGGGGCTGCTACTCTCGCCGGCGGAGGAGAGACGAAAGGGAACGGAAGCATCGGCGTTGCAGAGGGGAGGAGCACACGGTGACAACAACTTCGGTCTCCGGCGGCTCGGTTCGAACGCTTCCTTCAGCGTGGCACTGGATGAAGGGCGCAGATCTGTTCGACGCGCTATCTGGCTTTGTCAGATCCGGTGGCGGCGAGCAGGCGAGGCAGGGCTCCTTCTCTGGCGGCATCCCTGGCGGCACAGAGGGGAGAGGTGATAGCAAAGGTTGGATGGAGTGATGGGAGGATGCAACTGGGTTGCAAGAGAAGGCAGTGAAGGGGGTTGAGAAAAACAGAGAGGAAGAGTACACAGAAGAGGTTGCGTGAGAGAAGAGAGCCAAATGAGGGGTCAGAAGAGGTAGAAGGATGAGGCAGCACATCAAGTCACTGCAGCATTGCAGTTCATCAGGGACGAAGGGTCGAAAGTGAAGCATAGGTAGAAAGAAAATATAAGAAAATAAATAAATGGGAAAATATGGAAGTGAATAAAATCTATAAAAAAAATAAATAAATAAATCGGAACGGGATTTCAGAACGGAAAAACTTTCCGAACTATTCCGTAAAATAAAAATACGGAAAATATATATATAAACTCATAAAAATTTATTTAGAATGTAAAAATACTCGTAATAAATTATTTAAGTTATTAAAAATACCGTTAAAATAAATATCGAGAACGCACCCGATAAACGGGGCGTTACATTAGATCCCCCTAAAAACAAGTTTCGTCCCGAAACTTGGTATACGTCGAACTTCTCGGTCCCTAAGGCCGAGGTATGAACTCTCAAACTAAGAAGGCTTAAACCTTCTGATCTATACGCACAATCTACTCAATCAATCACCACAAGATATAACAGGTCATATAGGACATTCCCGCACAAGGCGCAAAACTACACATAACATCACACATCCACATAACTCACTAAGGGAAAGACTAGGTCTACCCTGTTGATTCTACCGAAGATACTAGCTCAGCGTAAAATCCAACCAAAGATACTATCCTACACCTTCCAGTTAGCCTCATCAGTTCTTCGTCTGCCACTAGATCATCACGACTAACATCATAACTCGAGTAATGTATATACTCCCTTGCCTGGTACGATAGAACATCAGAAAACACTCTCCACTCTTGGTGGCAACACCAATCTATAAACACATCCTACTTGTCCTTATCCCTCAAAAAGGTTCGTAAAACGGAAACTTAACTTCCTTCTCGAGTCTTTCTCTATACCTCATTTCTATATGTTTCTTCTTTGCTTGTTTTTAACACATAAGGTCAAACTTCTTACTTGGTCCAGCTACCAAAATGTTGATGTTACATCTTCACAATCTCGTTGTAAGTTCCAAGTAATGAAGGAAGGACTTTACTTCACACCGCTTCGACCAACGGGACACCTGTGCTATTACTCTTACAACGTTCCTCAATACTCAATCAAGACCTTATGTTGGAGAATCCCTTGTAAACTCCAAACCCATCATACCTCGAGGCAATTCCAAAACAGTTGCACAATGGATCTCCTCTTAACTATCAACAACTTCATTGTCATCCGGAGTAGGTTATCCATAAATGGTGTTACTTGGAGAATCTCTCCACACCGGTAATGACCAACACACCCAATAAAACTTGTAAATTCTTCCACGTCCGGGGTTGCCATCCCGAGGCAACTTGTCATACCACTTCTCTCTTCTTCGAGAGTAGACCAAAATATCTTACACGGGCATTAGTAAGCCCATATGACATCGCTACAGGGTCATGGTGACCATACCTTGTATGGAATGTCATATTTGCAATATCCTGATCTCGAATTCTCAAACGGTGACAATCAAATCTTAGTTAATCTTAGAAGAACTACCGACCCTTGCAACTGATCGATCTTCCATTCATTGTTAGGGATACTTGTCCTTCATTGTTTTCTTCTTCAGCTCACGGTAATCGATGTACAAACGGAAATAACCGTCTCACTTTTTGCAAACTGGTGTTCTCCATAACAACCTCGAATCAAGAGTTCAAGATACACTTCCAATCATGAACTTCAAATCCTCTTAATGGTAAATCCACCTCCCGATGCATTGGAATCCGTTCTATCTCGAGTTCCAGATTTTCTTCTCCCATCACATATCGCAAGATTTTGATACAATCTTATCTTAACATTTTTCAAGTGGTCCAACCCGATCTGTTGAGGTGACGTCCATCGAACACGTGGTTTAGTACTTCTTTATCTACAATGTTCACCGTTCTCTTTCAAAGATCCTTCATCTCCGGAACTCAAGAGATTTGTTCTAATAATCTTTTTAAGGTTTCGCACTTATGTGAAGTCATGAAGGTCCTAACTGCAGGACTTATTCACGCCTTATAATATATTAGTATTACCTTCTTCGGATTCTACCAAAGCTTGCATCATTACTTCGACTAGGTGTAGAACTTACTCCCTTTCCTTATGTAATGTCCAATCGACCGTAGAGGTTTCATCCTCAATCTTTCATGTACTTCTTGTACATCTCACAACGACTTCAAGCTTTAAAACGTCAGTCTTCTCTTACTATTGTGGGTCACCTTATGTATCTCTCGGTATTCTATGTACAACTACAATGGAAGTCTCATCTTACGGTTGATCCACTAGCTTTCCTTACCATGATCAAGCCTTAAAAGTTGTAACCCGTGGGGTTTCTCCATATGTCAATCCCATGACCTAAGAAGGTCGCGTAAGATCGTTACAATCTCCTCCTTGGAGGTCTTTTTATAACTACTTACTTGAACTCGTTCAACATTATTTGATTTAAGACAATTGTGCGTCCATGGATGTATCTCCTTACTATTGACATTGATCCACCGCGAATACTCCAAGCTCTTGTTCCCGATCCTACGTGTTCCCATAGTCTTGTTTACTCTTCCCATCTACACACATCAATAGACAACCCGCACTTGTGCGTTCTCAGTTGTCACTTATTAACTTGTATTTGACCTTCTCCGAAGTTAACGACTTATCCTCCTACCATACTTCCATGCTTCCATACTCCTGAAAGGATACCCTCTCGGGGTACTTTGTCTTAACTTCACTAGCTCATTTACTCTACTTCAACTCCGCTAGCTCTTTCTACGTTCCTCTTTTCCTTCCGCTTCTGCAAGATAACCTTACCTACCCAACTCTCTCGTCTCATATGTCCCACCTTTCTAGGCTTAACCGCTCTTCATAATGGATTGCAAATGCACTCCTTAAATATTCTGACATTAATTAGCCTCCACTCGCATCCTTCTTGGTTGATAACTTAAGTTCTTCGATCCAACTTCTTGTTTCTTCTTTCATCTTCTGAAGATCATCATCCTCACACACTTCATGCTTCTTAGCATTGATCAGTCTCATCACAATGACGGAAAATGATTGACCCCACAAGGTAATTCTATTATGTGAACTTTCACCTTGGGATCCTCCTTGTAACTCTCGTATTTCTGAATAAGTCACCCGCTTAGGATCTCGCAAAGATCGCCACTTCACCCTCTGGTACCTCCATAAGCTTAACTTACGGTTCTCATAATTCTTTCTCAATTGTCCGACCACTCTTTTCATCTTTGTAATAACCGAAATTTTTAATTTCGTTTATTCCCGAGTCAAACCGGAAATTTGACCAATTGACCGATTTATAATACCTAACGTTATGTTTCATCACAATTCTATCATTTTACAAGAGTCTTGTACTCACATAAAATGATGAATATGTTATCCAACCCTAATTCTTACAACTACTAGTGCATGTCCTTGGACAAGATCATGACAAGTTTTGACAAGTCATGGACAAGGCCATGCAAGTGCAACCACAATTGTTTCACTTTCTTCAGCCACCTCTTGCTACTTGTGCGTGGCCCAACAAGTTCATGGTGGTGTGTTGGCCCAGCTACATGAAGAAGCCTATGTGGATTCTTGGAAAAAGACCGGCCTTCTCCTTCCATTTCATACTAACCCACAAGATCCTCTACCGTCTCTCTCTCTCTCCTCTCAGACGTTATCACGCCGATACATCATCTCACATACCGAGATTTTCGCCCTCAAACCGTAACCGTCCTATCTCTCCATCTACGTAGGCTCTCTTCCTCGTCACCTTCCTTCAGACACAGCAACGACCGCGCAGCAGTCGTCGAGCTTCTGACCACCCATGTCCTTGGTGTCGCTAGCCACCCAACCTCACCTTTGTCGTGTGCATTGGTGCCCAGGTATGCTTATCTTCTTCCTTCCTGTCGGTCTCAGTTGGAACGTGGTGATCGAGACAACCTTCCCTTCTTATCTCGAACAGATCTAGCAGGGACGATCTCCTCAAACCGCCTACACGTCTCACCAAAGCCAAGATCGAAGCTCTCATTGATCGTCTATACAGACGCCTCACCTGGTAAGCAGCGTCCCTGCCCTCGCTTGCCTTCCGTCCATACGATTGAGGTAGTGATCACCAACGCCCTTGTTCCAGCACACAGCACCCAGGGAGATTTCCTAGCCGGTTTTGTCACGAGCCAAGTACCAAGGACCGGGCGGTGCTCCAGTTTACTGCAGAATTCGAGTGAGTATTCTATCCTTCCATCTTGAACGTAGTTGAGCAGTAAAGAAGAGGGTTAGACATAGCTGTTGAGTAGGGAGAGTGGATCATAGTGTTAGGGTGAAATCATGGTTGCGTTAGTGGGGTCTCGAACTAGAAGATCACATGTGAGGCTTATGGCACCACATGGTGACAGTGGGGATCGAAGCTAAAATCTGCTGCATAAATTCCCTTTCCTCATACTTGAAATACTGTCTTTAGGATGGTTTTTCGATACTTTAGAATGATCATCCACCGTTGATATTTTGATGGAGTGTAGATAGATATGCATAATTGGATGTATCAAGAGTAGAGGTCGTCCAACGGTCGGATCTAGTTTTAAAAGGTTCCAAAGTAGGCTTGTTAGACAGTTTTTACAAGGATGCTGAGTTCTGAGAAAACTGCATGTGATGTAGTTTTGAGAGATAGTTTTGAATAAGAGTTTGATCTCTGTTTGACTTGAATTTGGGATATGATATAGTTGGCATATTATGGTGGAACATATTAAAATTTGGGATGAATCCAGCTAGTGGTTTAGGAGTTATGAATTGTTGAAGTTGAGACCTTAAACAGTTTTCTGGATGTTGCTGAAATTATTAAGTGCTGGAATTTTCTGGGTTATGCAGTCATGTTGGAGCTTAGGTTTTGATACCTTAGAAACATAATCCACCGTTCCGTTTTTAGTATGTTATAGAGGGTCATACATAGTTCAACATATCAAAAGTTGAGACCGATCCAACGGTCGGATCTGGATCCATAGGAGCTCAAAGTAGGCTAGTTGAGTTGTTTGAGAAAGAACTCAGAAATTGGCTAAGTATAAATTTCTGGTTTTGGAACCAACTTTGAGAATTTGTGTAGAAGTGATTATTATGTATTTTTGGGAAATTCTGACTACTATGGATAGAGTGCATAGTATAAAAGATTTAGAAATTTTGTTGGACTTTTTATAATTTTTATTCGGTTCTCATATCTTAAGCCAAAGTCGGACCTGGACGACTTTTTATGAAAGTCAAGAATGTAGTTAACTCTTCTAAATCTTTAGCAAACTTTCCTTTGAGAGTTTGAGTGTGGTTTTGAGTTCCAAAGAATAGTTTGGAACTTTGTTATGGAATTTTATAAAGTTTCGAGACCAGGGGTAAAACAGTCAATTATCCGTATAAGGGTATTTTGGTAATTTATCTCATGATAGAGTTAAATATCTTAGAAGTCATAGACTTCTAATTAAGTGGGATACATTATTGATCCACTTGCCTTTTATAACAGGTGGTTGAGTTCCTGCGGTTACAGACCGAGTCGAGATAGCGAGATTATATTTGAATTCAGGTAAGTCCTTTGGGCTTACTTAGCTGACTTCTAAATATGAGCATGAATGATGATAGTGGTGTGTGATTGAGATGTTAGTGTTATAGGTTGTGATAAATATTTACCGACCTATACTTGGCCTAAGAGTAACGGGCGGTGGCATTCTGCTCAGTTAGCTTGCGAGCGCTGGGGGTTTCTTTAGGGACTAGTCCATACTCGGTTTGTAGTGATGCTACCGGCGGAGGTCAGCTAGACCTACACCCAGTTGGATAAGGAACGGAGGCGAGAACTGTTAATAGCTCTCGTGCCACAACTGTAAATTGAATAAGATGAATCACTTAAATAATAGATAATAAACGGTTGAGTGCCAGCATGATGTTTGTTTAATTTTTGTTTCTGCTTGTGTTTGTGTTGTTGTCATTCTACTTATATTTGGATTGTTAGCTAACGGTTTATCCGTGTTGTAGATCTGTAGAGATAGACAGTTGCAGAGAGATCCGGAACGGATGGTCAGCCGGGTCCACGTACTCATTAGATGGGGACGGGGGAGTCTTCCATACGTCATGCATGTTATGTATCTTTATTTATGCTTGTAAGGCTGTCACATGTGTACGTTCATACCATTAAAGATATTATGTTTTAGAAATTGTTTTAAATACATTGGTGCCTTGTTGTAAGATCCTAGTAAAGTTGTTGTTAAACCAAGGTCGGGACCCATTGTGAGGTCCTAACCAGTAGCTCCCCGATTTCCAAGAATTTGGGGTGTTACAACATGGTATCAGAGCTCTGGGTTGGCAACAATGGCACTTGAAATCTTCTAAAAGACCGGATGTATAAAATAATTGGAACCCGAAAGGGGTCTAAGATTTTCAAAACGGATTTTAGTTTTTACACACGTGCATAGTCGGGTTGTTGGGTTAGTAGTACGTCAGACCACCATTGTTCTCCGTGAATCTCTGCAACTTGGAATGATAGATGTTAGTATTTAGAGTTATATCGATATGTTTTAAGGTGTGATTATATATATGTATATGTGTAGCACGTTAGTATCCTAAAGGATACTTTAGATCCTTTAGTTGTGATATCATGAAGCGATTATCGCCTCATGATAAATCCGTAGCGAACTGGAAGAGTTTTTAACACGAGACAACGGATTCAGACCTAGGATTGAGTATTATACTCTGGTGGGCGTCCTGGCGACCCTATAAACCATCCGGGGAACGGGTGAGCAAGGAAGTAAAGATGTTGAGATAAATTTCACCACAAGTCCAATCCGATGAGAATGAAAATCCCGAGTCAGCTCACAAAGAAGGAATAGGAAGTCATACAAGGGACTTAGTCGTATGAAGCCGAGAGATGAATTAGAATAACCACGCAAGATACGACAAGAGATCAGATTAGAGATAACATGGACATGAGTATACAAAGAAGATAGGTTGTTGACCCAGTGGTGAGAGATTAAAGGGTACAAAGATAGAGAGTGAATTTAATGACGGTAATAGAATGTGTAACCATGGAAGCATGTGGAATCCTTCAAGGATACGAGAATTTGGAATGAAACTCCGACATAAGTATCAAAGAAACTAAAAGGCTAAAACTGAGACAACAAATGTCTATAAAAGTAGCAGGATCAAAACACACCAATCAAGGGGAACAATGTGGGAAAGTAATTTTGTTGGACTAGAGAGAGTCCCCAATAACTTATCATTTACCTAAAAGTTAAGTTACTAACATTGACGGTCATATCGGAGAACTGCAATCAAACAAGGGACAATGTAAGAAGATTCATGAAGACTTGATAAACTCATTCACGACAGATGAAGTCTATGACTGGACTCACAAGAGTATAGTGATCTCATAAGAGAACAAGAGAGGTGTAGATTGTGAAAGGAGCTAAAGAGTTTTAACAAGGAAACTGGAGGAAATAGATTTCACCAACTGTATCAAACTTCGAAAGAGATAGAAGAACAATAAATCCGTGGTCTTATTGAAGGTCAACTACCGACTAGTTGGTAATAACTGAGACATAACACGTGCGGGTCAACTAGTGGTAACTGGTTAGCAGATAAGGAGGATAACCATAGACTTATGAAAGAATTTCATAGACATTGGGAGGACCCTCCAAGAGATCAACGACGACAGATGTGAAGTTAGATTGATACGCGTGCTAGTACCCTTAATAATAACATGGAGTGAGTTCGAGCCAAGAACCCTAATTAAGAACTTAAGAAGAAAGACGAGACGGCCGGAATAACCCCCTTATGTCATTTGAGACCAAGGAAACTGTGTGAGTGATTTACTACCTATTGGTTAGGAAAAAGGTACATGTCACAGCTAGTACCGATGGCTTGTACAAGAAGAACTAGAGGAGTAAGAAGTATACACTTTTGATTAGGGTCTATGTTAGTCAAGACAGAATGTGCGTAGCATTCCATACAAGGGAGAACGATGATCCTCTTCCGATATTTACGGAAGAAACCCTTGTGACTAAGAGGTGCAAGGAATGAAGACCTGCAATTGAGTGTAAGAGCGAAGATAGACCTCACAATTGTAGAGAAGTTTTGACCTCGTCAAAGGTATAAGAAGTTGAAAGGAATCATGATGCCAATATCAAAAAGAGTAAAGGGCCGGTAGTAGAGTCAATGGAGTTCAACAAAGCAATATTATAAACAACACTAAGGAAGGAACATGAGAGAATGACCTAGTAGACTGGTGAAAGAGAATTGGTCTAAGGAAACGGAAGTGGGGAGGATAGAACGAACTAAAAAAAAGGGGAAAAGAGTTAACCGAGTAGTGGATGCGTACCAGGAATTTTACGCCATTAGAAGTATGAGAAGAGTGAGTACGATATGTTGAGGTAAGTCAACTATAGAATAAGCAACGTCAGCGGAGGACATGCAAGTGTTGTTGGTATTGATAAGTTATGTACAGTTAAGAAGAGATATATGTGATGGTGGATTATTGAATTAACTATACCGATACTTTGGAGGATTTCCTCAAGTAGGTAACGAAAATCTTCTTAGATAACTAAAGGTATAGAGAGGATCGTGTCTGAGGTTACTCCTTGGCCGGTTAAGATCAAACTCCGGTTGAGTCAGAGAGTTTAGATCCATGTTAGAAGAATTCCAAAGGTAAACGGAAGAGGTCGTCTTCCAACCGTCATCTTAATTCCTTGAGGCAAATAAGGAAGGTATTGGGTACTTCATCTGGATAGAACGTATGGTGTAATTGAGAGGAAGAGTTTTGGGGTCAATCATTTTGAATTCACGAAAAATGTCCTTATGATTAACGGGTGACAACATAATTACCAAAGTAACACAGCGGAAGCGTGATGGGTCCTAACCCATATAACAAGAAATTCGAGAGTACAGAAAATGACGTGTCGAGTGTAAGACGGTGATAATTGGTAAAATGCATTTCGTTTAGAAGGAACGTGAAATAGGCTACGTGTAGTGACAGGAAATTTTGTAGAGGAACGGTATCACCATATAGATAGATGAGAAAGTATGTGCACATAGAAGTATAGAAAGAGAGTGGTACCCCATTATAGATACAAGTGAAGCATGCCGACCTCGTCACATGTCGGCAGACAAGTAAATTGGGAACTTAATACCTAGCAGGGTACTTTAGAATGAGTTTCTTGATGTAATGAAAAAGGAAGCTACGGGAGTGTACTTACAGACCAGTACGCGTACATATAGGAAACATAATCTCAAGAGTAGAGTATAAGAAGAATTTTATACTAGAACAGATCCGAGTTGCGTTGCATGTCAGAGAAATATTATCGGTCTGATAGACGTGAGGGATATAAGAGTAGAATGTTGATGGTGTGTTAGCAGTTATCGAGCAATTATGATCAAACGATGGTGAGGTAAGATTACCTTGTGCCTAGTGTTGTCATCGCGAATACATTCTATATCACCTAAGATTTTGATACTGCGTAAGAAGTTTGAGTTGAGTTAATAAAATTTAAGACCCAAAGGGAAGTAGGTGCTAAATCATTAACAGAGAGGACCCGAATGAGTCACAATAAGGAAACATGACCAAAGCAGTTATATTACAAAGAGCATTAGACACTTAGTAAAGTGCCGGTAGATGTCTAAGAACCTTGTTTCAGAGTTGATGGTCGGGATCTTCTGAAAGGCCAGAAGTGAGTGGATTCAGCGGGAGGAATAAAATTTTATAGCTATTGTTGGTAGAGGCATCAAAAGAGCTGAAATTGAGTTTAGAATAACAATAGTAGATATCTTAAAGTAGATTGAAAAGTTATTTACAGACTAACATTCTTACCCATACTAGAGAGTGTACACCCAGTGTTCCACATGTCTCAACTGAGAGAGAACCCGACGGATCTGAGATATGTCACCAGCTAGGAAGTTTTGATAGTCGAAGCAAGACCCTAATTCTGTAGAGTATCCGGTGACCATCCCGGACGTATAACACTAGACACCATGTTATAGAGATATATGTTACGGCAAAGCTAGTGATCTAGATGAGGAGCCAACGAGGCTACCTAGGAGACAGAGAATAACCTTAGGAGTAGTTATCATGAGTTACTTGCGGAGCACACCGCAACCCCTCACCGACAAGTTAATACTTGTGTATGACTTATCAGACGATGTAACTACTTATGTGTGTGCATGTTTGTCAACTTCTATGGTCTCTGAGTGATTCTTACATGCTAGGCAGTTAGAACGAAGATTCTTTAGCGGAAGAATTATATGTTCCGATTCTATTTATAGGAAGTTATCGGAATGATGTTCTTTATTCTAAGTTTCGGGACGAAACTTATTTTAAGGGGGTACTGATGTAATAACCGAAATTTTTAATTTCGTTTATTTCCGAGTCAAACCGGAAATTTGACCAATTGACCGATTTATAATACCTAACGTTATGTTTCATCACAATTCTATCATTTTACAAGAGTCTTGTACTCACATAAAATGATGAATATGTTATCCAACCCTAATTCTTACAACTACTAGTGCATGTCCTTGGACAAGATCATGACAAGTTTTGACAAGTCATGGACAAGGCCATGCAAGTGCAACCACAATTGTTTCACTTTCTTCAGCCACCTCTTGCTACTTGTGCGTGGCCCAACAAGTTCATGGTGGTGTGTTGGCCCAGCTACATGAAGAAGCCCATGTGGATTCTTGGAAAAAGACCGGCCTTCTCCTTCCATTTCATACTAACCCACAAGATCCTCTACCGTCTCTCTCTCTCTCTCCTCTCAGACGTTATCACGCCGATACATCATCTCACATACCGAGATTTTCGCCCTCGAACCGTAACCGTCCTATCTCTCCATCTACGTAGGTTCTCTTCCTCGTCACCTTCCTTCAGACACAGCAACGACCGCGCAGCAGTCGTCGAGCTTCTGACCACCCATGTCCTTGGTGTCGCTAGCCACCCAACCTCACCTTTGTCATGTGCATTGGTGCCCAGGTATGCTTATCTTCTTCCTTCCTGTCGGTCTCAGTTGGAACGTGGTGATCGAGACAACCTTCCCTTCTTATCTCGAACAGATCCGGCAGGGACGATCTCCTCAAACCGCCTACACGTCTCACCAAAGCCAAGATCGAAGCTCTCATTGATCGTCTATACAGACGCCTCACCTGGTAAGCAGCGTGCCTGCCCTCGCTTGCCTTCCGTCCATACGATTGAGGTAGTGATCACCAACGCCCTTGTTCCAGCACACAGCACCCAGGGAGATTTCCTAGCCGGTTTTGTCACGAGCCAAGTACCAAGGACCGGGCGGTGCTCCAGTTTACTGCAGAATTCGAGTGAGTATTCTATCCTTCCATCTTGTACGTAGTTGAGCAGTAAAGAAGAGGGTTAGACTTAGCTGTTGAGTAGGGAGAGTGGATCATAGTGTTAGGGTGAAATCATGGTTGCGTCTGTGGGGTCTCGAACTAGAAGATCACTGGTGAGGCTTATGGCACCACATGGTGACAGTGGGGATCGAAGCTAAAATCTGCTGCATAAATGCCCTTTCCTCAGACTTGAAATACTGTCTTTAGGATGGTTTTTCGATACTTTAGAATGATCATCCACCGTTGATATTTTGATGGAGTGTAGATAGATATGCATAATTCGATGTATCAAGAGTAGAGGTCGATCCAACGGTCGGATCTAGTTTTAAAAGGTTCCAAAGTAGGCTTGTTAGACAGTTTTTACAAGGATGCTGAGTTCTGAGAAAACTGAATGTGATGTAGTTTTGAGAGATAGTTTTGAATAAGAGTTTGATCTCTGTTTGACTTGAATTTGGGATATGATATAGTTGGCATATTATGGTGGAACATATTAAAATTTGGGATGAATCCAGCTAGTGGTTTAGGAGTTATGAATTTTTTAAGTTGAGACCTTAAACAGTTTTCTGGATGTTGCTGAAATTGTTAAGTGCTGGAATTTTCTGGGTTGTGCAGTCATGTTTGAGCTCAGATTTTGATACCTTAGAAACATAATCCACCGTTCAGTTTTTAGTATGTTATAGAGGGTCATACATAGTTCAACATATCAAACGTTGAGACCGATCCAACGGTCGGATCTGGATCCATAGGAGCTCAAAGTAGGCTAGTTGAGCTGTTTGAGAAAGAACTCAGAAATTGGCTAAGTATAAATTTCTGGTTTTGGAACCGACTTTGAGAATTTGTGTAGAAGTGATTATTATGTATTTTTGGGAAATTCTGACTACTATGGATAGAGTGCATAGCATAAAAGATTTAGAAATTTTGTTGGACTTTTTATAATTTTTATTCGGTTCTCATATCTTAAGCAAAAGTCGGACCTTGACGACTTTTTATGAAAGTCAAGAATGTAGTTAACTCTTCTAAATCTTTAGCAAACTTTCCTTTGAGAGTTTGAGTGTGGTTTTGAGTTCCAAAGAATAGTTTGGAACTTTGTTATGGAATTTTATAAAGTTTTGAGACCAGGGGTAAAACAGTCAATTATCCGTATAAGGGTATTTCGGTAATTTATCTGATGATAGAGTTAAATATCTTAGAAGTCAGAGACTTCTAATTAAGTGGGATACATTATTGATCCACTTGCCTTTTATAACTGATAGCATGAATTATAGTCTATATTTTGGGGTTTGTTTGGACATTTTATCTTTCATATTCTGCATGTTTGTATGTACATTATGTGATTTTACTACCATTTCATCTACCTTTGCGAGAATCGAGGTCTACACCTAGTTTCGTTGTAATTGCAGGTAATATGGTACGTTTTGCATCAAAAAGGAGCAGAAAATAGTCAAGAGTCATTTGGAGCTACATCCAGGAGCATAGCCATGGATTGAAGATTTACTTTGGAGCTGTTTTGAGAGATTCTACATTCTGTCGTGAGTCACCTCGGTTGACCAGAGGTTCACCTCGACCGAGGCGATCCAGAGACGCCGACTCGACCGAGGCGAATACCTAGGACGCGGCGAGAATATTTTATTCTTGGAAGAGATCTTTTAAATTTGGAAAGTGATCTTATATTTTTGGGCTGAGCTTCTGGAAGGAAGGAGATATGCAGAATCATATATTTTACCTATATTTATGGGATAATATCTTCTTAAGATTTATTATCTTTGGAGGGTTATTTTCCTATAAAAAGGGTTGGATTTTCCACAAATCCGATCGTGCTTACACCCGCTATCCGCTTACAGGCCGCTATCATCTCGCATACGACGCAGCACGCAGCAGCCGCAGTATACTCCAATTAGGGAGTTGTCGAAGAACCTTTTTGGAAGGTTGAAGATAGGTTGAAGATAATAGCTTTTTATAGCTTTTTGAAGGGTTTTGTAAGATTGTCTTCAATTCCTTTCCTTGTTATCTTGTCTTGTTGGATTATTATCCAAGGAACGCTTTGTTGTGATATTTGATCCAGTTATTGAAGTCTTTTCATTAAATTCTTCCTTGTTCAAATATTCACCTTCTTCCCATATATTTTAATACTTTCATTATGATGATGAGTGGCTAATTTCCTTGTGTGATTCTAGGGTGATTGGCTGAAGGTTGTGGGAAAAACAATGATAGAATAATCTTAGATTCCAGTAGGATCCTGAAAGTTCGAGTCTTTAACCTTAACCCTAAGCATCTCGTTCGGTCGATGAACATCTCGGCCGGGGTGGAATTCTTCTGACCGAGGTGACTTATCCGACCTTAAACAGAAAGTTAAGTGTTAGAGTTTGCTAAATCCTATTCTTATTACACCTTACTGGTTCAATGCAAGCTTAGGATGAGACTTACCCGGTAATTCCTTAGTTTGTCTACCAACGATCATAAGTGTAGGTAATAAAGGTTTATCCTTTATTGGGGTTTGAGTGTGCTTCCATCCCATCTTTGTGAGTTAGCCTGAGACTTACCCGGTAAAGGTTGATTCTATTCCCTTAGATGGTGTGTTAGTTTGAGGTTATAATTCTTTATCTTGATTCCTTGAGACTTACCCGGTAATAGGAGTTGCGGTTTAGGATTAGTGTGTAGTGAGACTTACCCGGTGATCTACTCCACTTTAGAAACACCTTCCCCACGCAAAAATCTCAGCTTTGTCCGCTTATCTATAGATCTTGAGTTGGAACCACAACTAGATGCTTAATCCCTAGAATTGCATGTTTGCTTATTTGACATCTTATTCATCTTTGATTGTGTTAATCGCTCTTGTGGTTAGAATTAACGTAGCATACCGTTTTGACTTTGTTTCACCAAGTCCCTGTGATCGACCCCTGGAATTTTCTTGCTTTTACTACGATTGACCCGTACACTGCGGGTTCGCATCCTTGTTTTAAGCTTAAGTCTAGGGTTATAAATTTAAAGCTTGCACACACCGTTTGGAGCGAACAAGTTTTTGGCGCCGTTGCCGGGGACTTGGTCTAGACCGAGCCGGTACGGTTTGCTCTTGGGGTGCTTGCCCCGTTTTGTCTAACCACTCTACTTGAGTGACTTTTGCAGGTTCTTTCTTAGGTATATGCGAAGAACCCGCGCTGGGAAGGAAATCGTTCCTTACGATCCCGAACCAGAAAAGACATACAAGCGACGCTTAAGAGAAGCAAAGATGGCCCAACAAGACGATCACGATCTTGCGGCCCAATTGAGAGAGACGCAGGAGCTGCTACGTCTCAGTAAAGAAGAGCTAAGGCAAGAGAAAGAAGAGAATCATGCCAGGACTGCAGCAATCGAAGCTGAGATCGCAGCCATTCGGAACCAGATTCTATTTCGACCGATGCAGGATCCAGTAGTTGATCCTCGACCGAGGCAGATTCCAGTACCTGACGCCCCGGTCGATGTACATCCACCTCGGATACCAGTCCGAGATGTTCTTCTTGCAGGAATCCCGCAAACCCTAGGTCAAAGGATGGACCCTAATCAACAGCTGAGGCGTCCAGGAGTGAACCTAGGAGATCCAGCGGATCATGACTACGAACTTCGACCGCAAGTTCTAGCCATGATTCGCCAATGTCAATTCGGAGGGCTAGAGAAGGAGTCGCCGCATCAACATCTTCAAAACTACGAGATCTTGATGGAGACCTTGCGGCCTTCTAGAATTGAAAATAACAACTACAAGCTAAGACCTTTTTACTTTTCTTTAAAAGATAGAGCTCTTACTTGGTATCAATCTCTTCCTCCAGGAAAAATTAGCACATGGGAGGAGATGACTACGGAATTCTTGACCAAATTCTTCCCCCCCTCAAAGACCGCTGAAATGAGAGGGAAGATCAATGCTTTCATCATGAAGGACAAGGAGAGCTTGTCCAAATCTTGGGAGCGGTTCAAGGATATCCTTTTGGATTGCCCACATCATGGGATTCCAAAGATCGAGTTGTTGGAGATCTACTTCAAGGGGCTGGACGGAAACACCCAGTTCAATCTCCAACTACTCTCCGCCGGTACCTTCATGGACATGGCGATTGATGATGCATGGGACTTCATTGAGAAGCAAGCCTTGCACATGGAGAAGTATACCCACCAAGGAGCTGAAGGTGGAGTTAAAAGAGTCAACTTTCAAGAGACTCAACCCAACAACAATCAACTCACGTCATTGAAGAATGACGTGAAGGAATTAAAGGAGCTCTTGATGGCTCAAACTAAGAAGGAAGAGCAAGGGCAAAGGAACAACAACAATAACGGGTACCGTAACAACAACAACGGACCCCGAAACAACAACTACAACAACAACAATAGAGGATCCAACAGTAACAACTGGAGGGCGAATAATCAAAACCACGGTAACAATTATTCAAACTCCAACTCTAATGATTCCTCTAACCCTTTCCTCTCTTCTCCTTCTTCTTCTTCTACTCCATAGAAAAGCCAAGGGCAAGGATCAAATTCGTCTCAGCCGGAAAAGAAGGACGCGGTTCTGGAGGCAATCTTGATCAAGCTTGGCGCTATGGAGAATTCTATGACTTCATTTTCGAGGGCCCAAAAGTCCCTTGAACAACAACTTGCTAATAGGGCGAATGAAGCGCCAAGAGATCCAGGGAAGCTTCCAGCAAAGACGGAAACTAACCCTATGGGCCAGTGCATGGCCATAACGACGAGGAGTGGACTCAAAACTGCTGATCCAGTACCTCGCTCGTCGCAGACCACCTCGGTCCAGATCCAGTCGAAGAACACCTCGACCGAGATGCCAACCGAGGGAGAGCAACAGAAAGAAGGAGGAACGACAGAAACTTATGTTCCACCTCCTGCATATAAACCACCACTTCCATTCCCTCAGTCCAGAGCCAGAGCACATCTAGACAAGCACTTTGGTAAGTTCCTTGACTTGATGAATAAACTACATATTAATATTCCTTTCCTTGATGCTATTTTAGGTATGCCCGCATATGGGAAGTTCTTAAAAGAAATCTTATCAAGGAAGAGGAAGCTGGAGGATGTTGGTGAAGTTAGGATGACATCTAAATCTTCGGAACTCATAAAGATCATGAAGGAAAAGATGCCACCTAAGTTGAGAGATCCCGGCTCGTTTTGCATTCCCATTCAAGTGGGGGATGTCACTTGTGAAGCCCTTTGTGATCTAGGAGCCAGCGTGAGCATCATCCCGCTGGAGTTATGCACTAAGATCGGTCTTGGAGAGCCCAAGCCGGTCAAGATTCGACTTTACATGGCGGATCGCTCCATCACCCATCCCGTGGGCATTTTGGAGGACGTTCCGGTCAAGTTAGGTAACTTCTATCTACCTATAGATTTTGTCGTACTTGACATTCCCGCAGATTATCCTGTTCCTATCATTCTCGGGAGGCCATTTCTAGCAACTTCGGGTTGCAATGTGGATTGCAAGAACGCCAAGTTGAAATTCAACGTTGGTGGCGATGAGGTGGAATTCGCACTACTTGCAGCTATGAAAGGAGAGCAGCTAACGGATGATATCTTCAACATCTACGATGAAGAAGAATCAAGAGAATTGGTGAGCTCTATCCTTATTAACGATCCACTCGAAAGAGTTATTAGCTTCAGTTTAATGGAGGAAGGTATAGATGCTTCTTGTGATGCAGATATACGGAGCTTGAAGGCACTGGAAGAGGATCCAGGAGCTAAAACTGAGAAGCTAGTCCAGGAGGCGAAGATTTCCAGCCTCGGATCCAGTAGCAGTACCTCGACCGAGGCACTTTCTGGACAGAGCGAGGCGTCTGAAGAACACCTCGGTCAACGCCTTTGCGCCTCGACCGAGGTCGACAGCGAGACGATTCAAACTGGGATTGCATCTAATCCAGTTTCTGACACCACTCCACTGGAAAGAGGAAGCGCAGATCCCTCTCAGAAAGCACCCCCAGTTGTGGAGCTTAAACAACTCCCTAGTCACTTGAGGTATATCTTTCTTGGGCCGGATTCTACTTATCCCGTTATTGTTAGTGCTTCCCTTTCCGATTCTGAATTAACTAAGCTAATGCATGTCCTGAGAAAGCATCGAAAAGCCATAGGTTACACCACAGATGATCTTATTGGCATTAAACCTTCTTTCTGCATGCATAGAATTCTAATGGAAGATAATCATAAGACTTCACGGGAACCTCAAAGACGGTTAAATCCGATCATGAAAGAGGTTGTGAAGAAGGAAGTTGATAGCATGAATTATAGTCTATATTTTGGGGTTTGTTTGGACGTTTTATCTTTCATAATCTGCATGTTTGTATGTACATTATGTGATTTTACTACCATTTCATCTACCTTTGCGAGAATCGAGGTCTACACCTAGTTTCGTTGTAATTGCAGGTAATATGGTACGTTTTGCATCAAAAAGGAGCAAAAGGAGTCAAGAGTCATTTGGAGCTACATTCAGGAAGCACAACCATGGATTAAAGATTTACTTTGGACCAGTTTTTGAGAGATTCTACACTCAGTTATGATCACCTCGGTTGCCCAGAGATTCATCTCGACCGAGGCGATCCAGAGAAGCCGACTCGACCGAGGCGAAAACCTAGGACGCGGCGAGAATATTTTATTCTTGGAAGAGATCTTTTAAATTTGGAAAGTGATCTTATATTTTTGGGCTGAGCTTCTGGAAGGAAGGAGATATGCAGAATCATATATTTTACCTATATTTATGGGATAATATCTTCTTAAGATTTATTATCTTTGGAGGGTTATTTTCCTATAAAAAGGGTTGGATTTTCCACAAATCCGATCGTGCTTAGAGGCTGCATACACCGCATACGATCTCGATTACAGCAAAGAATACGCAGCAGCCGCATCATACTCCAATTTGGGAGAGAGTTGAAGAACCTTTTTGAAGGTTGAAGGAAGATTTGAAGATAATAGCTTTTTATAGCTTTTTGGAGGGTTTTGTAAGATTGTCTTCAATTCCTTTCCTTGTTGTCTTGTCTTGTTGGATTATTATCCAAGGAACGCTTTGTTGTGATATTTGATCCAGTTATTGAAGTCTTTTCATTAAATTCTTCCTTGTTCAAATATTCACCTTCTTCCCATATATTTTAATACTTTCATTATGATGATGAGTGGCTAATTTCCTTGTGTGATTCTAGGGTGATTGGCTGAAGGTTGTGGGAAAAACAATGATAGAATAATCTTAGATTCCAGTAGGATCCTGAAAGTTCGAGTCTTTAACCTTAACCCTAAGCATCTCGTTCGGTCGATGAACATCTCGGCCGGGGTGGAATTCTTCTGACCGAGGTGACTTATCCGACCTTAAACAGAAAGTTAAGTGTTAGAGTTTGCTAAATCCTATTCTTATTACACCTTACTGGTTCAATGCAAGCTTAGGATGAGACTTACCCGGTAATTCCTTAGTTTGTCTACCAACGATCATAAGTGTAGGTAATAAAGGTTTATCCTTTATTGGGGTTTGAGTGTGCTTCCATCCCATCTTTGTGAGTTAGCCTGAGACTTACCCGGTAAAGGTTGATTCTATTCCCTTAGATGGTGTGTTAGTTTGAGGTTATAATTCTTTATCTTGATTCCTTGAGACTTACCCGGTAATAGGAGTTGCGGTTTAGGATTAGTGTGTAGTGAGACTTACCCGGTGATCTACTCCACTTTAGAAACACCTTCCCCACGCAAAAATCTCAGCTTTGTCCGCTTATCTATAGATCTTGAGTTGGAACCACAACTAGATGCTTAATCCCTAGAATTGCATGTTTGCTTATTTGACATCTTATTCATCTTTGATTGTGTTAATCGCTCTTGTGGTTAGAATTAACGTAGCATACCGTTTTGACTTTGTTTCACCAAGTCCCTGTGATCGACCCCTGGAATTTTCTTGCTTTTACTACGATTGACCCGTACACTGCGGGTTCGCATCCTTGTTTTAAGCTTAAGTCTAGGGTTATAAATTTAAAGCTTGCACACACCGTTTGGAGCGAACAAGTTTTTGGCGCCGTTGCCGGGGACTTGGTCTAGACCGAGCCGGTACGGTTTGCTCTTGGGGTGCTTGCCCCGTTTTGTCTAACCACTCTACTTGAGTGACTTTTGCAGGTTCTTTCTTAGGTATATGCGAAGAACCCGCGCTGGGAAGGAAATCGTTCCTTACGATCCCGAACCAGAAAAGACATACAAGCGACGCTTAAGAGAAGCAAAGATGGCCCAACAAGACGATCACGATCTTGCGGCCCAATTGAGAGAGACGCAGGAGCTGCTACGTCTCAGTAAAGAAGAGCTAAGGCAAGAGAAAGAAGAGAATCATGCCAGGACTGCAGCAATCGAAGCTGAGATAGCAGTCATACGAGACCAGATTCTACTTCGACCGAGGGAAGATCCTCCTGTTGATCCTTGACCGATGCAGGATCCAGTAGTTGACCCGCGACCGAGGCAGATTCCAGTACCCGACGCCCCGGTCGATGTACATCCACCTCGGATACCAGTCCGAGATGTTCTTCTTGCAGGAATCCCGCAAACCCTAGGTCAAAGGATGGACCCTAATCAACAGCTGAGGCGTCCAGGAGTGAACCTAGGAGATCCAGCGGATCATGACTACGAACTTCGACCGCAAGTTCTAGCCATGATTCGCCAATGTCAATTCGGAGGGCTAGAGAAGGAGTCGCCGCATCAACATCTTCAAAACTACGAGATCTTGATGGAGACCTTGCGGCCTTCTAGAATTGAAAATAACAACTACAAGCTAAGACCTTTTTACTTTTCTTTAAAAGATAGAGCTCTTACTTGGTATCAATCTCTTCCTCCAGGAAAAATTAGCACATGGGAGGAGATGACTACGGAATTCTTGACCAAATTCTTCCCCCCCTCAAAGACCGCTGAAATGAGAGGGAAGATCAATGCTTTCATCATGAAGGACAAGGAGAGCTTGTCCAAATCTTGGGAGCGGTTCAAGGATATCCTTTTGGATTGCCCACATCATGGGATTCCAAAGATCGAGTTGTTGGAGATCTACTTCAAGGGGCTGGACGGAAACACCCAGTTCAATCTCCAACTACTCTCCGCCGGTACCTTCATGGACATGGCGATTGATGATGCATGGGACTTCATTGAGAAGCAAGCCTTGCACATGGAGAAGTATACCCACCAAGGAGCTGAAGGTGGAGTTAAAAGAGTCAACTTTCAAGAGACTCAACCCAACAACAATCAACTCACGTCATTGAAGAATGACGTGAAGGAATTAAAGGAGCTCTTGATGGCTCAAACTAAGAAGGAAGAGCAAGGGCAAAGGAACAACAACAATAACGGGTACCGTAACAACAACAACGGACCCCGAAACAACAACTACAACAACAACAATAGAGGATCCAACAGTAACAACTGGAGGGCGAATAATCAAAACCACGGTAACAATTATTCAAACTCCAACTCTAATGATTCCTCTAACCCTTTCCTCTCTTCTCCTTCTTCTTCTTCTACTCCATAGAAAAGCCAAGGGCAAGGATCAAATTCGTCTCAGCCGGAAAAGAAGGACGCGGTTCTGGAGGCAATCTTGATCAAGCTTGGCGCTATGGAGAATTCTATGACTTCATTTTCGAGGGCCCAAAAGTCCCTTGAACAACAACTTGCTAATAGGGCGAATGAAGCGCCAAGAGATCCAGGGAAGCTTCCAGCAAAGACGGAAACTAACCCTATGGGCCAGTGCATGGCCATAACGACGAGGAGTGGACTCAAAACTGCTGATCCAGTACCTCGCTCGTCGCAGACCACCTCGGTCCAGATCCAGTCGAAGAACACCTCGACCGAGATGCCAACCGAGGGAGAGCAACAGAAAGAAGGAGGAACGACAGAAACTTATGTTCCACCTCCTGCATATAAACCACCACTTCCATTCCCTCAGTCCAGAGCCAGAGCACATCTAGACAAGCACTTTGGTAAGTTCCTTGACTTGATGAATAAACTACATATTAATATTCCTTTCCTTGATGCTATTTTAGGTATGCCCGCATATGGGAAGTTCTTAAAAGAAATCTTATCAAGGAAGAGGAAGCTGGAGGATGTTGGTGAAGTTAGGATGACATCTAAATCTTCGGAACTCATAAAGATCATGAAGGAAAAGATGCCACCTAAGTTGAGAGATCCCGGCTCGTTTTGCATTCCCATTCAAGTGGGGGATGTCACTTGTGAAGCCCTTTGTGATCTAGGAGCCAGCGTGAGCATCATCCCGCTGGAGTTATGCACTAAGATCGGTCTTGGAGAGCCCAAGCCGGTCAAGATTCGACTTTACATGGCGGATCGCTCCATCACCCATCCCGTGGGCATTTTGGAGGACGTTCCGGACAAGTTAGGTAACTTCTATCTACCTATAGATTTTGTCGTACTTGACATTCCCGCAGATTATCCTGTTCCTATCATTCTCGGGAGGCCATTTCTAGCAACTTCGGGTTGCAATGTGGATTGCAAGAACGCCAAGTTGAAATTCAACGTTGGTGGCGATGAGGTGGAATTCGCACTACTTGCAGCTATGAAAGGAGAGCAGCTAACGGATGATATCTTCAACATCTACGATGAAGAAGAATCAAGAGAATTGGTGAGCTCTATCCTTATTAACGATCCACTCGAAAGAGTTATTAGCTTCAGTTTAATGGAGGAAGGTATAGATGCTTCTTGTGATGCAGATATACGGAGCTTGAAGGCACTGGAAGAGGATCCAGGAGCTAAAACTGAGAAGCTAGTCCAGGAGGCGAAGATTTCCAGCCTCGGATCCAGTAGCAGTACCTCGACCGAGGCACTTTCTGGACAGAGCGAGGCGTCTGAAGAACACCTCGGTCAACGCCTTTGCGCCTCGACCGAGGTCGACAGCGAGACGATTCAAACTGGGATTGCATCTAATCCAGTTTCTGACACCACTCCACTGGAAAGAGGAAGCGCAGATCCCTCTCAGAAAGCACCCCCAGTTGTGGAGCTTAAACAACTCCCTAGTCACTTGAGGTATATCTTTCTTGGGCCGGATTCTACTTATCCCGTTATTGTTAGTGCTTCCCTTTCCGATTCTGAATTAACTAAGCTAATGCATGTCCTGAGAAAGCATCGAAAAGCCATAGGTTACACCACAGATGATCTTATTGGCATTAAACCTTCTTTCTGCATGCATAGAATTCTAATGGAAGATAATCATAAGACTTCACGGGAACCTCAAAGACGGTTAAATCCGATCATGAAAGAGGTTGTGAAGAAGGAAGTTCTTAAGTTGTTGGATGCAGGTATTATTTATCCTATCTCGGACAGCAAGTGGGTTAGCCCGGTGCATGTCGTTCCGAAGAAAGGAGGGATGACCGTTGTGACGAATAAGAACAACGAGTTGATCCCAACGAGGACCGTTACGGGCTGGAGAGTTTGCATCGATTATAGGAAGCTGAACACGGCAACTCGGAAGGATCATTTTCCGCTTCCCTTCATTGATCAAATGCTCGAACGGTTGGCCCAGCATTCACACTTTTGCTACTTAGACGGCTATTGTGGATTCTTCCAGATTCCTATCCATCCGGATGATCAGGAGAAGACCACTTTCACTTGTCCTTGGGGGACGTTTGCCTATCGGAGGATGCCATTTGGATTGTGCAATGCACCAGCTACCTTCCAGCGATGCATGATGGCTATCTTTTCCGAGTACATAGAGGAGATCATGGAGGTATTTATGGATGATTTTTCTGTATATGGTTCCTCTTTTGATGATTGCCTATCTAACCTTTCTCTAGTACTTAAACGATGTGAAGACACTAACCTTGTTTTGAATTGGGAGAAGTGTCATTTTATGGTTAATGAAGGCATTGTGCTAGGACACCTCGTTTCTAATCGAGGTATTGAGGTCGATCGAGCTAAGATCGAGACTATTGAGAAACTCCCTCCTCCTTGTTCTGTTAAAGGTGTGAGGAGTTTTCTCGGGCATGCAGGTTTCTACAGGAGATTCATCAAGGACTTCTCCAAGATTTCTAAACCTCTAACTAACCTCTTGAATAAAGATGTTGTTTTTGAGTTTTCGCAGGAGTGTCTTGATGCTTTTTACAGGATTAAGGAAGCATTGATCTCCGCTCCCATTATCCAACCTCCTGATTGGACCTTGCCCTTTGAGGTCATGTGTGACGCTAGTGATGTAGCCGTAGGAGCGGTGCTTGGACAGAAGAAAGATGGACGGACCACCGCCATTTATTATGCTAGCAAAACGCTAGATGAAGCACAACGCCACTATGCTACCACCGAAAAGGAGTTATTGGCGGTTGTATATGCTTTCGAGAAGTTTCGTTCCTATCTAGTAGGGGCGAAAGTCATTGTCTACACCGACCATGCAGCCATTCGTTACTTGATGGCTAAGAAAGATGCCAAGCCGCGTCTTATTCGATGGATTCTCTTGCTTCAAGAGTTTGACCTGGAGATCCGCGATAAGAAGGGATCCGAGAATTCAGTTGCGGATCACCTCAGCCGGCTACCGGAATCTTCCCGCGAGACGGATAACCCACCCATAGACGATTCATTCCCCGATGAGCACTTGCACGTCTTGGAGCGATTGATGGATCTACTTACTTCACCCCACGATGGAGGTGAAGTATGGGGTGCGGGCACCTCTCACCTCGTTTGAGACGCATCATGGTCCAGCTAGCGACCTTAAATCAAGCGCTTCTTGGGAGGCAACCCAAGGTATTGCTCTTCTTTCCCGTTTTCTAGTCTAGCTTAGATAGTTTTTTTGTTTTTGCTTTGCTTTGCTTTGTTTTTGGCGTTCTGGACAGACAACAGGAAAGAGCACATCTGGAAGGACAGAAGTTCGAGAATCTGAGAAGACAGAAGCACCTCGGTTACTGTCAGAGCATCTCGACCGAGTTGATTCTTGAAGCAACCGAGGCGACTAGGGTTTCTGCAGAACCGCCTCGGTCCATACCACCTCGGGCCAGTCGAGACCATCTCGACCGAGGTGACAGCAGATCCAGTAACAGTATAAAAAGGGGAAAAATTACTTTTCACTTTTTTTTACCCATTTCGACCGCGGCGACAGATCCACCTCGTTTCCTTCGTTTCTCGCTCGTTTTCGAAGATTTCTGCTTCCAAACTGCAATTGAAGAGCAGAGGATCCGATTGCAGCTACAGATCTGCAAGAAAACTAAGTGAATCGGCCGGAAAGAGGTAAAAACGTTCGAAAACCTAAACTCGTTCGTTTACTGCATATTGGGCTTTGGTTGCCCTTGATTCTGTTGAGGAAATCTATAAGTACCCCTTAGGAAGCATCGGTAGTGATTTTAGGGGGAAAAGAACTGAAAATCAGAGAGTGGAATCGCGACTGTCTTCGCCTCGGTCCAGTCGTTCTGCACCTCGGTCGAGGTGATTTTTGGAAGTTGTCAGTCGACCGAGGTAGTCTGACAGTGTGTTTTGAAAATGAGTTCAGATCGCCGTTTAGCTCTTAGAGATAGATCCTCCCCTTCCCCTTCTCCTTCCTCATCCCGTCCCTACCGCCCGGTTATCCATGAGAGATGCCGGGTAGACTATGAGAGGATAGCTGGCCGTCCAGTCATCGCACCACGATTTCTGGATGTGTCAGCTTTTGACTGCCTAGGGTTAGATGTTGACCTTAGGAGGATGATTGCTACCGTCGGGCTGGATCGGTTTACTGAGATCCGAGCCCCAGCTTACATAGAGCCGACACTCGAGTTTGTTAGCTCCTTCTCCTACCTCCCCACAGACCGTTCTGTGAAGTACCGGTTGATGAACCGGAACTTCATAGTTCCTTTAGAGATTTGGAGAGAGATCTTTGGCTTTCCTGACCCCACTGTTGTAGACTTCCCCTCCCGATCCGTAGCTAGGGAGTTCTGGGGACAGATAGCCCACATTACTACACACGCAGACAGATGGCGCCCTGGAGATTCCAGGGAGAAGGTCATCTTTCACCCAGCCTTCAGACTTGCCCACAGGATCTTCAGTGAGACACTTCTGGCGCGTACTGAGACGCCCTAGAAGATCAGACAGGGTGAGCTCTTCAGCCTCTATTGCATGGTTACAGGAGGCTTCCCAGACTTTGGCTTGCTCCTAGCAGAGGATCTGCATAGGATCAAGGCCAAGGCGAAGGGAGATATTTGCTGTGGAGGTCTAGTCACCCACATCGCCACTTACCACGGGATGGACCTCAGCGTTTGCACATTGGCGGCGGCTCCGAAGCCGCTGGGATTGCAGGAGATGATCACGCGGAGGATTCTAGTTCCCCGTGAGTTGACCACTCCATACGTCGCCATGCCTTGGGAGCGGACTGCATCTCAGGGCATCAGATGGTCTGCACAGTTCTCTGTCTCCGACCCGCATTTCTGGCAGACAGCATGGGCTCCACTTATGGAGGATTACAGAGAGGGAGCAGCTGCCCCTGCTGAGGCTGAGGAGGAGGCTGATGAGGACGACGATGATGAGACAGTGGATGAGAGAGGAGGCGGCGTCCCGATGGACACAGGTACAGATACAGCTGGGACGAGCGCGCCACCCATTATTGATTTGGATGAGGATGAGGAGGACACTGAGTCGGCGCCAGCTGAGACTTCTCCGGTCCGACCTGCTAGACGCAGGAGGCGAGGAGTGAGGGATAGGGCTGCACACCGACGGATCGATGACCTGACGGATCAGGTTATCGACTCATATGCTGCACTTTCACTGGATATCCGCGAGATGCAGGAGCGTCAGCATCATCAGCACATGATGGCTCAACTACAGTTTGAGCGTATCATGGGCCATCCCTATGACCCGACTCAGTACCCCTACGTACCACCACCACCACCGCCGGATCAGGACTACTGAGGAGCTGTAGAGTTTTATTTATTATATTTTTATGCAGTTCGGCTCTTTATCCGGTGAGTCCTCTTTTATTTAGACTTTTATTATACCCACTGGGACAGTGTGTCTCAAGTATGGGGTATTTGTCTGTATTATCTGACTACGTGACTACTTGATGTATTCGATACTTTTGATGTATTATATTCATCGGATATTTTCATATTTATGCTTCATTTGCCTTTATATGATTATCTGATATTACATGCATACCTACAGATTATTTGATTGAGAAAAACGTCGAAACCGAACCGAAAAGAATAAAAAAAAATTGGTTTTAAAAAAAAAAAAAAATTTTGACCTCGACCGGGGAGATTCTGGCGAAACGAGGTATTTCACCTCGGTTGAACCAAGAACATCTCGACCGAGGCGGCGTAACAGAAAGTTTTCGAAAACGATTTTGTGCTACTTATCTGGATATGATCTCAGTGAAGATTTTGTTTACTTACTGTTTTTAAATTCTTTATGTGTTTGAAAGGTTTTATAATATGTTTAAGTTGCTAAATGCTTTGTTTGAAATTATTAGCATGTTTAATACTTTGTTTTTATCCAAATTATGTTGAATTTGAAGGTTGACACCGCAGGTTAAGTTCTCTCACATTCTTCTTGGAAAGACCAAGGCATTTCATTCTTCTTCTTCTTCTTCTTCTTGATCATGCTTAGCCCCTCATATACGTTTTGCCTCCCTTTACCTATCCGGGAATTTGGAAGCAAGCAAAGTGGTGAAAGCAAGTTAAAATTGAGAAGTGGGCTGGAAGTGAAGTGTTAGAAAGTAATTTTAGGTTTGGGGAAGTCAATCATGAAGATGAGTAACTCGGCACCATTCACATAGCCGGGTGTTTGTGTCTTGCCAAAGTCGGATTGAGCGATATTCCTAACGGGTCATGGTATGTGCATCAAGGGTTTGATGCATCTTGAGAAATTGATGATTGATGATTTCCTAGGCTTCGGTTATTGTGCACCTCTATCCATGCATCCCAAAAAGTAAAGTAAAAAGAAAAAGTGTGAAATAAGCAAAGCTTATTGGTGAAAGATGTTGCAAGTCAAAGTGAAAGTGAAGTTCATCCTTTTCCCGGATTCAAGCACCACATTACCTTACATACATCCCTACCCTACAATGTGGGAAAGTAATTTTGTTGGACTAGAGAGAGTCCCCAATAACTTATCATTTACCTAAAAGTTAAGTTACTAACATTGACGGTCATATCGGAGAACTGCAATCAAACAAGGGACAATGTAAGAAGATTCATGAAGACTTGATAAACTCATTCACGACAGATGAAGTCTATGACTGGACTCACAAGAGTATAGTGATCTCATAAGAGAACAAGAGAGGTGTAGATTGTGAAAGGAGCTAAAGAGTTTTAACAAGGAAACTGGAGGAAATAGATTTCACCAACTGTATCAAACTTCGAAAGAGATAGAAGAACAATAAATCCGTGGTCTTATTGAAGGTCAACTACCGACTAGTTGGTAATAACTGAGACATAACACGTGCGGGTCAACTAGTGGTAACTGGTTAGCAGATAAGGAGGATAACCATAGACTTATGAAAGAATTTCATAGACATTGGGAGGACCCTCCAAGAGATCAACGACGACAGATGTGAAGTTAGATTGATACGCGTGCTAGTACCCTTAATAATAACATGGAGTGAGTTCGAGCCAAGAACCCTAATTAAGAACTTAAGAAGAAAGACGAGACGGCCGGAATAACCCCCTTATGTCATTTGAGACCAAGGAAACTGTGTGAGTGATTTACTACCTATTGGTTAGGAAAAAGGTACATGTCACAGCTAGTACCGATGGCTTGTACAAGAAGAACTAGAGGAGTAAGAAGTATACACTTTTGATTAGGGTCTATGTTAGTCAAGACAGAATGTGCGTAGCATTCCATACAAGGGAGAACGATGATCCTCTTCCGATATTTACGGAAGAAACCCTTGTGACTAAGAGGTGCAAGGAATGAAGACCTGCAATTGAGTGTAAGAGCGAAGATAGACCTCACAATTGTAGAGAAGTTTTGACCTCGTCAAAGGTATAAGAAGTTGAAAGGAATCATGATGCCAATATCAAAAAGAGTAAAGGGCCGGTAGTAGAGTCAATGGAGTTCAACAAAGCAATATTATAAACAACACTAAGGAAGGAACATGAGAGAATGACCTAGTAGACTGGTGAAAGAGAATTGGTCTAAGGAAACGGAAGTGGGGAGGATAGAACGAACTAAAAAAAAGGGGAAAAGAGTTAACCGAGTAGTGGATGCGTACCAGGAATTTTACGCCATTAGAAGTATGAGAAGAGTGAGTACGATATGTTGAGGTAAGTCAACTATAGAATAAGCAACGTCAGCGGAGGACATGCAAGTGTTGTTGGTATTGATAAGTTATGTACAGTTAAGAAGAGATATATGTGATGGTGGATTATTGAATTAACTATACCGATACTTTGGAGGATTTCCTCAAGTAGGTAACGAAAATCTTCTTAGATAACTAAAGGTATAGAGAGGATCGTGTCTGAGGTTACTCCTTGGCCGGTTAAGATCAAACTCCGGTTGAGTCAGAGAGTTTAGATCCATGTTAGAAGAATTCCAAAGGTAAACGGAAGAGGTCGTCTTCCAACCGTCATCTTAATTCCTTGAGGCAAATAAGGAAGGTATTGGGTACTTCATCTGGATAGAACGTATGGTGTAATTGAGAGGAAGAGTTTTGGGGTCAATCATTTTGAATTCACGAAAAATGTCCTTATGATTAACGGGTGACAACATAATTACCAAAGTAACACAGCGGAAGCGTGATGGGTCCTAACCCATATAACAAGAAATTCGAGAGTACAGAAAATGACGTGTCGAGTGTAAGACGGTGATAATTGGTAAAATGCATTTCGTTTAGAAGGAACGTGAAATAGGCTACGTGTAGTGACAGGAAATTTTGTAGAGGAACGGTATCACCATATAGATAGATGAGAAAGTATGTGCACATAGAAGTATAGAAAGAGAGTGGTACCCCATTATAGATACAAGTGAAGCATGCCGACCTCGTCACATGTCGGCAGACAAGTAAATTGGGAACTTAATACCTAGCAGGGTACTTTAGAATGAGTTTCTTGATGTAATGAAAAAGGAAGCTACGGGAGTGTACTTACAGACCAGTACGCGTACATATAGGAAACATAATCTCAAGAGTAGAGTATAAGAAGAATTTTATACTAGAACAGATCCGAGTTGCGTTGCATGTCAGAGAAATATTATCGGTCTGATAGACGTGAGGGATATAAGAGTAGAATGTTGATGGTGTGTTAGCAGTTATCGAGCAATTATGATCAAACGATGGTGAGGTAAGATTACCTTGTGCCTAGTGTTGTCATCGCGAATACATTCTATATCACCTAAGATTTTGATACTGCGTAAGAAGTTTGAGTTGAGTTAATAAAATTTAAGACCCAAAGGGAAGTAGGTGCTAAATCATTAACAGAGAGGACCCGAATGAGTCACAATAAGGAAACATGACCAAAGCAGTTATATTACAAAGAGCATTAGACACTTAGTAAAGTGCCGGTAGATGTCTAAGAACCTTGTTTCAGAGTTGATGGTCGGGATCTTCTGAAAGGCCAGAAGTGAGTGGATTCAGCGGGAGGAATAAAATTTTATAGCTATTGTTGGTAGAGGCATCAAAAGAGCTGAAATTGAGTTTAGAATAACAATAGTAGATATCTTAAAGTAGATTGAAAAGTTATTTACAGACTAACATTCTTACCCATACTAGAGAGTGTACACCCAGTGTTCCACATGTCTCAACTGAGAGAGAACCCGACGGATCTGAGATATGTCACCAGCTAGGAAGTTTTGATAGTCGAAGCAAGACCCTAATTCTGTAGAGTATCCGGTGACCATCCCGGACGTATAACACTAGACACCATGTTATAGAGATATATGTTACGGCAAAGCTAGTGATCTAGATGAGGAGCCAACGAGGCTACCTAGGAGACAGAGAATAACCTTAGGAGTAGTTATCATGAGTTACTTGCGGAGCACACCGCAACCCCTCACCGACAAGTTAATACTTGTGTATGACTTATCAGACGATGTAACTACTTATGTGTGTGCATGTTTGTCAACTTCTATGGTCTCTGAGTGATTCTTACATGCTAGGCAGTTAGAACGAAGATTCTTTAGCGGAAGAATTATATGTTCCGATTCTATTTATAGGAAGTTATCGGAATGATGTTCTTTATTCTAAGTTTCGGGACGAAACTTATTTTAAGGGGGTACTGATGTAATAACCGAAATTTTTAATTTCGTTTATTTCCGAGTCAAACCGGAAATTTGACCAATTGACCGATTTATAATACCTAACGTTATGTTTCATCACAATTCTATCATTTTACAAGAGTCTTGTACTCACATAAAATGATGAATATGTTATCCAACCCTAATTCTTACAACTACTAGTGCATGTCCTTGGACAAGATCATGACAAGTTTTGACAAGTCATGGACAAGGCCATGCAAGTGCAACCACAATTGTTTCACTTTCTTCAGCCACCTCTTGCTACTTGTGCGTGGCCCAACAAGTTCATGGTGGTGTGTTGGCCCAGCTACATGAAGAAGCCCATGTGGATTCTTGGAAAAAGACCGGCCTTCTCCTTCCATTTCATACTAACCCACAAGATCCTCTACCGTCTCTCTCTCTCTCCTCTCAGACGTTATCACGCCGATACATCATCTCACATACCGAGATTTTCGCCCTCGAACCGTAACCGTCCTATCTCTCCATCTACGTAGGCTCTCTTCCTCGTCACCTTCCTTCAGACACAGCAACGACCGCGCAGCAGTCGTCGAGCTTCTGACCACCCATGTCCTTGGTGTCGCTAGCCACCCAACCTCACCTTTTTCATGTGCATTGGTGCCCAGGTATGCTTATCTTCTTCCTTCCTGTCGGTCTCAGTTGGAACGTGGTGATCGAGACAACCTTCCCTTCTTATCTCGAACAGATCCGGCAGGGACGATCTCCTCAAACCGCCTACACGTCTCACCAAAGCCAAGATCGAAGCTCTCATTGATCGTCTATACAGACGCCTCACCTGGTAAGCAGCGTGCCTGCCCTCGCTTGCCTTCCGTCCATACGATTGAGGTAGTGATCACCAACGCCCTTGTTCCAGCACACAGCACCCAGGGAGATTTCCTAGCCGGTTTTGTCACGAGCCAAGTACCAAGGACCGGGCGGTGCTCCAGTTTACTGCAGAATTCGAGTGAGTATTCTATCCTTCCATCTTGTACGTAGTTGAGCAGTAAAGAAGAGGGTTAGACTTAGCTGTTGAGTAGGGAGAGTGGATCATAGTGTTAGGGTGAAATCATGGTTGCGTCTGTGGGGTCTCGAACTAGAAGATCACTGGTGAGGCTTATGGCACCACATGGTGACAGTGGGGATCGAAGCTAAAATCTGCTGCATAAATGCCCTTTCCTCAGACTTGAAATACTGTCTTTAGGATGGTTTTTCGATACCTTAGAATGATCATCCACCGTTGATATTTTGATGGAGTGTAGATAGATATGCATAATTCGATGTATCAAGAGTAGAGGTCGATCCAACGGTCGGATCTAGTTTTAAAAGGTTCCAAAGTAGGCTTGTTAGACAGTTTTTACAAGGATGCTGAGTTCTGAGAAAACTGAATGTGATGTAGTTTTGAGAGATAGTTTTGAATAAGAGTTTGATCTCTGTTTGACTTGAATTTGGGATATGATATAGTTGGCATATTATGGTGGAACATATTAAAATTTGGGATGAATCCAGCTAGTGGTTTAGGAGTTATGAATTTTTTAAGTTGAGACCTTAAACAGTTTTCTGGATGTTGCTGAAATTGTTAAGTGCTGGAATTTTCTGGGTTGTGCAGTCATGTTTGAGCTCAGATTTTGATACCTTAGAAACATAATCCACCGTTCAGTTTTTAGTATGTTATAGAGGGTCATACATAGTTCAACATATCAAACGTTGAGACCGATCCAACGGTCGGATCTGGATCCATAGGAGCTCAAAGTAGGCTAGTTGAGCTGTTTGAGAAAGAACTCAGAAATTGGCTAAGTATAAATTTCTGGTTTTGGAACCGACTTTGAGAATTTGTGTAGAAGTGATTATTATGTATTTTTGGGAAATTCTGACTACTATGGATAGAGTGCATAGCATAAAAGATTTAGAAATTTTGTTGGACTTTTTATAATTTTTATTCGGTTCTCATATCTTAAGCAAAAGTCGGACCTTGACGACTTTTTATGAAAGTCAAGAATGTAGTTAACTCTTCTAAATCTTTAGCAAACTTTCCTTTGAGAGTTTGAGTGTGGTTTTGAGTTCCAAAGAATAGTTTGGGACTTTGTTATGGAATTTTATAAAGTTTTGAGACCAGGGGTAAAACAGTCAATTATCCGTATAAGGGTATTTCGGTAATATATCAGATGATAGAGTTAAATATCTTAGAAGTCAGAGACTTCTAATTAAGTGGGATACATTATTGATCCACTTGCCTTTTATAACTGATAGCATGAATTATAGTCTATATTTTGGGGTTTGTTTGGACATTTTATCTTTCATATTCTGCATGTTTGTATGTACATTATGTGATTTTACTACCATTTCATCTACCTTTGCGAGAATCGAGGTCTACACCTAGTTTCGTTGTAATTGCAGGTAATATGGTACGTTTTGCATCAAAAAGGAGCGGAAAATAGTCAAGAGTCATTTGGAGCTACATCCAGGAGCATAGCCATGGATTGAAGATTTACTTTGGAGCTGTTTTGAGAGATTCTACATTCTGTCGTGAGTCACCTCGGTTGACCAGAGGTTCACCTCGACCGAGGCGATCCAGAGACGCCGACTCGACCGAGGCGAATACCTAGGACGCGGCGAGAATATTTTATTCTTGGAAGAGATCTTTTAAATTTGGAAAGTGATCTTATATTTTTGGGCTGAGCTTCTGGAAGGAAGGAGATATGCAAAATCATATATTTTACCTATATTTATGGGATAATATCTTCTTAAGATGTATTATCTTTGGAGGGTTATTTTCCTATAAAAAGGGTTGGATTTTCCACAAATCCGATCGTGCTTACACCCGCTATCCGCTTACAGGCCGCTATCATCTCGCATACGACGCAGCACGCAGCAGCCGCAGTATACTCCAATTAGGGAGTTGTCGAAGAACCTTTTTGGAAGGTTGAAGATAGGTTGAAGATAATAGCTTTTTATAGCTTTTTGAAGGGTTTTGTAAGATTGTCTTCAATTCCTTTCCTTGTTATCTTGTCTTGTTGGATTATTATCCAAGGAACGCTTTGTTGTGATATTTGATCCAGTTATTGAAGTCTTTTCATTAAATTCTTCCTTGTTCAAATATTCACCTTCTTCCCATATATTTTAATACTTTCATTATGATGATGAGTGGCTAATTTCCTTGTGTGATTCTAGGGTGATTGGCTGAAGGTTGTGGGAAAAACAATGATAGAATAATCTTAGATTCCAGTAGGATCCTGAAAGTTCGAGTCTTTAACCTTAACCCTAAGCATCTCGTTCGGTCGATGAACATCTCGGCCGGGGTGGAATTCTTCTGACCGAGGTGACTTATCCGACCTTAAACAGAAAGTTAAGTGTTAGAGTTTGCTAAATCCTATTCTTATTACACCTTACTGGTTCAATGCAAGCTTAGGATGAGACTTACCCGGTAATTCCTTAGTTTGTCTACCAACGATCATAAGTGTAGGTAATAAAGGTTTATCCTTTATTGGGGTTTGAGTGTGCTTCCATCCCATCTTTGTGAGTTAGCCTGAGACTTACCCGGTAAAGGTTGATTCTATTCCCTTAGATGGTGTGTTAGTTTGAGGTTATAATTCTTTATCTTGATTCCTTGAGACTTACCCGGTAATAGGAGTTGCGGTTTAGGATTAGTGTGTAGTGAGACTTACCCGGTGATCTACTCCACTTTAGAAACACCTTCCCCACGCAAAAATCTCAGCTTTGTCCGCTAATCTATAGATCTTGAGTTGGAACCACAACTAGATGCCTTAATCCCTAGAATTGCATGTTTGCTTATTTGACATCTTATTCATCTTTGATTGTGTTAATCGCTCTTGTGGTTAGAATTAACGTAGCATACCGTTTTGACTTTGTTTCACCAAGTCCCTGTGATCGACCCCTGGAATTTTCTTGCTTTTACTACGATTGACCCGTACACTGCGGGTTCGCATCCTTGTTTTAAGCTTAAGTCTAGGGTTATAAATTTAAAGCTTGCACACACCGTTTGGAGCGAACAATAACAGGCGGTTGAGTTCCTGCGGTTACAGACCGAGTCGAGATAGCGAGATTATATTTGAATTCAGGTAAGTCCTTTGGGCTTACTTAGCTGACTTCTAAATATGAGCATGAATGATGATAGTGGTGTGTGATTGAGATGTTAGTGTTATAGGTTGTGATAAATATTTACCGACCTATACTTGGCCTAAGAGTAACGGGCGGTGGCATTCTGCTCAGTTAGCTTGCGAGCGCTGAGGGTTTCTTTAGGGACTTGTCCATACTCGGTTTGTAGTGATGCTACCGGCGGAGGTCAGCTAGACCTACACCCAGTTGGATAAGGAACGGAGGCGAGAACTGTTAATAGCTCTCGTGCCACAACTGTAAATTGAATAAGATGAATCACTTAAATAATAGATAATATACGGTTGAGTGCCAGCATGATGTTTGTTTAATTTTTGTTTCTGCTTGTGTTTGTGCTGTTGTCATTCTACTTATATTTGGATTGTTAGCTAACGGTTTATCCGTGTTGTAGATCTGTAGAGATAGACAGTTGCAGAGAGATCCGGAACGGATGGTCAACCGGGTCCACGTACTCATTAGATGGGGACGGGGGAGTCTTCCATACGTCATGCATGTTATGTATCTTTATTTATGCTTGTAAGGCTGTCACATGTGTACGTTCATACCATTAAAGATATTATGTTTTAGAAATTGTTTTAAATACATTGGTGCCTTGTTGTAAGATCCTAGTAAAGTTGTTGTTAAACCAAGGTCGGGACCCATTGTGAGGTCCTAACCAGTAGCTCCCCGATTTCCAAAAATTTGGGGTGTTACAATCTTGACCTCCATACTTAGGAGCGCCTATTGAAAAATCACCTTACTTAAAACTCCACTTTTATTCTCGAGCAAGAATGTAGTCCTCTTTACTTGATTCGCATCTTTAGTTCATCGACACCGCACTTGGAAAAAAATCTTACGTTCGTTATCTCTAGTTGCCTCATTGATGCTCCTTCATTGTTTCCATGATACCATTCTCACGTCTTCATGTCCCTTTTATATCGGTATAGTCTCCATCTTGGTTTCGCTTAAGTCGCCACGAGGTTCTCATTTATTTATTTGTCCTTTGGTTACACCATCTCTAGTCTTCTTCTTCGACGTCCTCTTAGAGGAGTCCGGGAAATCACCGGGTGTTTGGGTAAACTTGATGCTCAACTCGATAACTTGAGCATTCTTATCTTTGTATGTATTCTATCTTAAGCCAAAAGGTGTTGTCTATGGGGCGATGATAGCTTTCTATTATCTTAGCTATAAGGTCCACTATCACTAATATGATATTAGTATACCATATGTTTATAAATATAATACGATATAAAAGCCATGCTACTGCTATAATATAACTAGTCCATACACAATTTACAATCCAACATACAAGTATAGTCCAAAACATCCTAAGTCCACATATACATAACTACATATATACACATATATACATAATATAATAATCAATAACTACGTCGCTTAGATCCGCATAGGAAGTGGTGGTCCCGTACATTCTACCCCAACTGACTCATGCACATGATTTGAAAACGAAATTCATTTCTTTAAAACTCAGAACCCTTGAGGGTTCTGTTTATTTTTATTCGGCCTTTAGAAGATTGCGAGTGCCATTGTTGTCAACCTAGGGCTCTGATACCACTTTTGTAACACCCCGAATCCACGGGACTCGGGGCGCTACGGGTTAGGGCCTCACAATGGGTCCCGACCCTTAGCCTGACAACAATTTCACCGGATCTTGCAACAAGACACAAATAAAGGCCAAAATCGAAACACATTTTTATGCAATGTTATGAAACCCGAAAATAAAAGAAAGAACAGACTTCAGCCGTCCTTACAACAACATCAACACAATATACATTAACAACAACACAAAAACTCCAAAACCCAACTCAACCTAAAATGTACGGAACCCCGGCTGCCCACTCCTCCGGATCACTCGGCCACATCCTATCCTGCACATCAACTACAACAATCGGTATAAAACCGTTAGCTCACATTCTAGGCATTATAAGAATAATATGGCACAAACACACATAGGAACACAAACACACAACATGCTCATAAACATACACATCCGTTACTTATTATCTTTTTAGGTTATCCCATATCTAATTCATTCGTTCAAGTTTGACACGAGAGTCTTATAACTCTCGCCTCTGTCCCCGTGTAACCAACAGGAGTGTGGCGGTGCCCAACCCGTATACCCTGAGGGAGTGATGAAGAAGCCCGCCCGTATACCGTGTATGGCTTGGTCGCAGAGATCCCCCAGTCTCCCTCGGGAAACTGAGCGGTGATGTCACCGCCCGATAATAATAGTAGTAACAATGGGTCAATAAATAAGGTCAAGTAAATCCTAATCCATTTTCATGCTTAAAAGCGGTAAACATACACCACCATATACATCCAATAAGGCATAGAAGCGGCTAAGTAAGTCCGAGGACTTACCTCATTTCAAAGCTAGCTAAAAACCGATCTCACTTCTCGTAGGAAAATAACCAAAGCCTGTTCAAGACAAGGCACAATAATCAACAACTACTCACGCAAGCTAGAAGTCCTTAGACTTCTAGTACTATATACTCTTATTAGGTCATACACTCCCATAAACTAGGATACTCTCCTAGCCCTCATAAACTCATGAGATCTCAACTATAACCCCATGCTAAATACTTTCATCCTAACTCCACAATCTCAACAAGCACATACTCACAACCTCAACAAATCTCATATGATAACATATACACCTCAATCCTTATAACGTTCAAACCATCCTCAAATCCTCACTTAAAGTTCAAAGCCACTACTTGGCATTTGCCCTAAGTTATGCTAGATCCAACCTAGCATGATTCTACCACTAAACATAACAAGATCGAGGAAGAAGGTACTCACACACGACTCAAGGTTGAAGATGATCTATGGTCGTCGAGATTGGATTCGTTGGTCTATAACGGCCGCTTCCGGACCTAAACCAAAGTTAAGGAAATTTAGCTTGTATGCTAAATTTGAACGGGATATAACGTATAATATTCTAAGAAAACATCCCGCTTTTGAAAACAAGTTTAAAAACCCGTAAAACATTTTTCCGGGATAATTTATACCATTTTTATAAACATGGGTAAAAATCCGAAATACGCTTTGGGTCAAAACTATGATTTATTCACAAGGGCAAAAACTACACATTACAAAACATAGGACCAAAACTGCAATTAATATGCACAGGGGTATATTTGTAATAATCCAGAAACATGAGTCCAAATCTGTAATTAATCCAGTGAGGGCATGTTTGTTAACTTCCAAAACTTTGGGTCATAACAGCATAACAAAGAAAAACTGGGCCATAATAGTAATTAACCAAAAAGGGAGGGCCCCGATTTGAATTATTGAGGTAGGGTTTTTAACCCTTTAATGGCGGCTGAGAGAGGGCGCGGACAAGGGGCCATCTCCGGCGGCTTCGATGGTGGCCAGTGGCGAGGAAGACGGCAACCTCTCCGGCGACACAGGTGGCGACTCCCTGTGTCTTGCGGCGGTGAAGAACAAGGAAGAAGATAAAGGTGGAGGTTGAGGCGCAACCTCATCCAGTGGTGGTGCTGGGAGGCTTCTCCGGCGTCCCCTAGGGGCTGCTACTCTCGCCGGCGGAGGAGAGACGAAAGGGAACAGAAGCATCGGCGTTGCAGAGGGGAGGAGCACACGGCGACAACAACTTCGGTCTCCGGCGGCTCGGTTCAAACGCTTCCTTCAGCGTGGCACTGGATGAAGGGCGCAGATCTGTTCGACGCGCTATCTGGCTTCGTCAGATCCGGTAGCGCGAGCAGGCGAGGCAGGGCTCCTTCTCCGGCGGCATCCCTGGCGGCACAGAGGGGAGAGGTGATAGCAAAGGTTGGATGGAGTGATGGGAGGATGCAACTGGGTTGCAAGAGAAGGCAGTGAAGGGGTTTGAGAAAAACAGAGAGGAAGAGTACACAGAAGAGGTTGCGTGAGAGAAGAGAGCCACATGAGGGGTCAGAAGAGGTAGAAGGATGAGGCAGCACATCAAGTCACTGCAGCATTGCAGTTCATCAGGGACGAAGGGTCGAAAGTGAAGCATAGGTAGAAAGATAATATAAGAAAATAAATAAATGGGAAAATATGGAAGTGAATAAAATCTGTAAAAAAATAAATAAATAAATCGGAACGGAAAAACTTTCCAAACTATTCCGTAAAATAAAAATACGGAAAATATATATATAAACTCATAAAAATTTATTTAGAATGTAAAAATACTCGTAATAAATTATTTAAGTTATTAAAAATACCGTTAAAATAAATATCGAGAATGCACCCGATAAACGGGGCGTTACAACCAAAAGACTAAGAAATGTAATATTTGTATACTCTTTAGACTCCCTATTTATACAAGTTCTAAAACCATCAACTTTAGTAGCTAATCGATGTGGGATAACAAAATCCTTCAAAAATTTAACGTAAAATGGATGATGTTGATAACAAAAGATTCATTAGGTTAAAAAATAGTTTAAAATTAAAGATTTTTTTGCCCAAAAAATAGGTTGGTTGGAACAAAAATAAAATTAACGTTAAATTTTCTAATAACAAATTGTTAGTTTAATAAATAAAGATTTTCAATACAGATTTTTTGGCTTAAAAACATAATTTAGATTATAAATATTCTCTGATTTAAAAATGTTTTAGAAGTAAAGATATTTTCGAAATAAATCGGTTACAAAAAAATTTTTTGGATTTAAAAAGAAAAGATTTAATAACGTTAATTGTGAGAACTCTATTTTAGAAATACTGTCTCCACAACGCGTCAGCGAGTATATAGACTCCCTATTTATACAACGCGCCACGTCAGCGACTATATAGACTCCCTATTTATACAAGTTATAAAACCATCAAGGTTGGTAACCAATCGATGTGGGACAAAAAAAACCCCTCAAAAAATTTAACCAAATAGATTATTTTGATATTCATTTGAAAAAAAAAAGAAAAAAAAATCTTTCTTAAAAATAAAACTTTAGGGGTACGGTTACTTATATAAAAGTAACGTAAAAATATTTAACGTAATAACCAAAGGCTAAGATTACTTTAGAGAAGAACATTATGACCCACATAGTTGTAGATTAATGTTCCCAAAAATAAAATCTAATGTGATAACCAAAGGCCTAAATTACTTTAGGGAAGAATATTATGACCTACAATAATTGTAGGTTAACGTTCCCAAAAATAAAATATTCCTAAAAATAAAACTTAAGGGATACGATTACTCTTCCATAAAAATAAAACTTTAAGGGTACGATTACTTTAGGGAAGAATATTATGACCTACGTAATTGTAGGTTAACGATCCAAAAATAAAATATTATTTCAATATGAATAATAATTATAGTTGAACTTAACCAAAAGGCTAATAAATGTATTATTTGTATACTCTTTAGACTCCCTATTGATACAAGTTCTAAAATCATCAACTTTAGTAGCTAATCGATGTGGAATAACAAAATATTTCGAAACGTAGGAAGTGTGTTGTGGAAATTTCAAGGATCTGAGAAGATAAGAACGTAAAAAAAAAGGCAATTTTGGTAACTATGCCTTTTTGAAAAAACTAGAGTAGTACCTAGGCTTTTTAATATTTCAATTAAGTAAATATACCCCAACCTTTTGTATTTATTTTCAAAATCTACACAAAACTAGAAAAAACCTAGTAAACCAAATTGTTTCAAAAAAAAGGAGATTTGGGTAAATTTTCGATATTGATTAATAACTAGTGTATATCCCGCACCTTGTGCGGGTTTGTTAATAAAATAGCTTATCATATTACATTTTTTTTACTATATTATATGTTGTTAACTTTATTAGTTATATGTTATGAGCTCGTATAAATAACGCGTCAAGTGTTACATAGTAAATGAGACCACGTAACACATGTGTTGATCATTAACTAATAAGTTTTATACTAATAAATTTTTTTAAAATCTAATTTATTATTTAATAAATAATAATTTAAAGAAAAAGCATAATCATATAATTTAAAAATACCATAATCTGATACGAATTCAATTAGTAAAAAAAGATTAATTGGCTTAATTTGTGATTTAGTAAAAAAATTTAATCCGAGAAAAAATATAGGAGCGCCACGTCAGCATTAGTTTCGTATGTTTTAGTAAAATATGCTGAATATAGATGTATATTTAGTATATTGATAAAATAAGAATTACGAATTTAATAGTTCAACGGTCCACGAATCAGTAGATTACAAGGACCCACAAATTAGTATATCACAAGGACCCACAAGAGCACAACGACCCACAATGATTACATACAAATACTAATCCGATATGGATAAGTATTATATTTGATTTTGACCAAAAGGTTTAGAAATGTATGAGTTTTATAAGCCTCAAACACTCTACGTCTATTTATAAATGTTTTCGAAGTGTCATCATTTCCTCATAATCGATGTGGAAGAACAAAAATCATATTTTACAAAATAACTATTGTTTAATTAAAAAAAAGATTTATTAACTTAATTCGTGATTTAGTAAAAAGTTTAATCCGAGAAAACGTGGGGGCGCCACGTCAGAATTAGTGTCTTTTGTTTAAGTAAAGTATATAGAATATATATGTATAATTAGTATATTGATAAAATAAAAATTACGAATTTAATAGTTCAACGGTCCACAAATTAGTAGGTCACAAACGACCCACAAATCAGTAGGTCACAAACGAACCACAAATCAGTAGGTCACAACGAAAATTAGTAGATCACAATGACCCCCACAAATTAGTAGATCACAACTCACAATGACTCACAAATCATTAGGTCACAACGACCCACAAATAAGTAGGTCACAACGATTCAAAAATCAGTAGCTCAGTAGGTCACAAACGACCCACATATCAATAGGTCACAAACGACACACAAATTAATAGGTTACAAAAACCCACAAATTAATAGGTCACATGACCCACAAATCATTAGGTCACAAGGACCGACAAATCATTAGGTCACAAGGACCCAAAGATCAGTAGGTCACAACGAACCACAGAGTATTAGATTAAAACGACCCACAAATCATTAGGCTAAAATGACCTACGAATTAGTAGGTAACAACAATCCACATTCAAATACTAATCCGGTATGCATAAGTATTATACTTGATTCTGACCAAAAGGTCCAAAAATGTATGCTTTGTATAATCTTCAAACCTTATAGGTCTATTTATAAATGTTGTCAAACTATCATATTTCTCTAATAACCGATGTGGGATAACAAAATTTATATTTTACAAAATCATTATGGTTTAGTAAAAAAAGGATTTATTAGCTTAATTCATGATTTAGTAAAATTTTTAATCCAAAAAAAAACGTGGGGCGCCACGTTAGAATTATTGTCTTTTTTTTTAGTAAATTATATTGATGTATATTTAGTATATTGATAAAATAAGAATTACGAATTTAATAGTTCAACGATCCACAAATCAGTAGGTCACAAACGACCACAAATCAGTAGGTTACAACGACCCACGAATTAGTAGTTCACAACGACCCACGAATCAGTAGGTCACAACGACCCACAAATCAATAGGTCACAACAACCCACGAATCAATAGGTCACAACGACCCACAAATTCATAGGTCACAACTACCCTCAAATTCATAGGTCACAACGACCCACAAATTCATAGGTCACAACGACCCACAAATCAGTGCGTCACAACGACCCACAAATTATTAGATCAAATCGACCCACATGTAATATCCGGATATTTTTTATTCCGATTAATTCAGTAGCAAACCGGATTTCGATCCGTTGATCCTTATATGTCTACCTAGTCGGACACAATATCTCAAATTTTATCATTTTATGTAATCTCACTTCACATAAAATGATAAGATTTTTATAGCAACCCTAATCCATCAAACATTAGTTTAGAACATGACTTGTCTTTGACAAGGTCATGACGCCCTAGTGACGAGATCAAGACAAGACCATGACAAACTCGTGACAAGGCCATGCATGGGCTTGACAAAGCCATGACGAGTTTTGACAAGTTTTGACAACTCAGCCCACCTTTGTTTTGTTTTTACAATTTTCATCCCACTTCATTCCTTACCTTGCCTCAGCCCATGTACCTTTTTGGATTTATGTCCAACCTTTGTCTCTTATTTTGCTCTACACGGATCTGAGTAGCCCAGGAGACACCAGACGCCAGCCCAACGCGGCCTTGCTCCAACCAGCGAAGTGTGGTTGGTGTGCTAGCCCAGAATGTGTTCAGCCCAACAAGCAGAGAAGAGTGACAGGCCCTTAGTCTCTCTTCAGCCCACGCAGCAGCTGCTCCCCTTCTCTTTCCCTTGCCTCACGTAACGGCTGAGAAGAATGCTCAATAACTGCCGGAAATAACGCTGAAGATTCCCCTTTCCGTCGATAGCAGGCCAGATCACTCTCTCCTTCCTTCTGTACGAGATATTTGCCTCCTCCCTTCCTGAGCACCCGTATCCTCTTCACTCTTCAGCCTTCTGTCGCCAACCAACACCAGCCGACGCCACCCTTGCTGCCTGGAAGATCTTCACACAACCAACATCTTATTCTCTTCTGTACAAAGCGTTCCGCTGAAGCCTTCCCTGAGGCCGCCTGCCGTCTTGCTCACCAACCTTTTGACGCCACCATCTGCTACATGGGAGATTGTCGCACTACGTGCATCTACCTCCCTCCTGTACAAGAGCGATTCTTCCCTTGCTAGACAGACGACAAACCAAGAGGTGAGCCTGTTTGTCTTCTTCTAGTCCCCTCACTTGAGTCAATGTGTTGATGTCTACGTACTGCAGGAGACAAGGAGTTACGTCTGGATTGATCACACAACCAAAAGCGCCACATCTCGAGCCTCCTGTGCAGCCACTCTCTCGCAAGCCCTATAGGAACCAGGTGAGAGTTTTAAGCCTTCATTCTCCCTCCATAGCTGTGTGTACAGAAGATGTCTAAACCTTGTGTTATGCCCACCTCAGGAATCGAACTTGGGAGCTCTAGCCCTCCTGGACCTTGTCCTTAGACGCTGCAGGTGAGTCTCGAAACTGAGACCTTCTGCACTCTTAGTTTTGAATGTCCAGAAACAGTGTTGAGAAAGCATGTTTGAACCTCTTTTTCGATATCTTAGACACGAAATCTACCGTTCAATTTTTAGTATGTTATAGGTTAATATGCATAGAATGATGTATCAAAATTTGGGACTTATCCAACGGTGGGATTTAGAGTTATAGAGGCTCAAAGTTGACTGGTTGTGCGGTTAGAAAATATACTCAGATTTGGCTAAGTATAGAATGTGAGTTGGGAACCAACTTTGGAGATTTTTTTGTGGAGATGGTTGTTGGGAATTTTGACGAGATCTTTACTCCTATGGTTAGTATGCATATCATAGATGACCTAGATAATTATTCCATAATTTTTACTTTTTATTCGGTTCTCATTTCTTAAGCCAAAGTCGGACCTTAGCGACTTTTTATGAAAGTCAAGAATGTAGTTAACTGTTCTAAACCTTGAGTAAACTTTCCTTGGAGAGTTTTGAGTGTGGTTTCGGGTTCCAAAGAATAGCTTGGAACTTTGTTATTGAATTTTATAAAGTTTTGGGACCAGGGGTATGTAACACCCCAAATCTGCGGGACTCGGGATGCTACGGGTTGGGATCGTTGACCTTAATCGGGGCGCTTCCGGTCCTAACACCAAAGCTAAACAAAATTAGCTTAAACGCTAATTTTGGAAGGGAGATTAACGCATATTAAAAATCTAAGGAAGCCCTCTTTTCAAAACAAAGGTAAAACTCACAAAGCATTTACGGGGTGATCACAACAATTTATAAATAAGGGTGAAAACCAAAACAACTTTCCGGGCAAATAAGAAACTCTTGAAAGTTGGCCATCTTCCGAAATACGCTTTGGGTCATAAATCCGAAATAAATCCAACAAAGGCATAATATACATAATATATATAATCACAAGAATATCTCCATAATTAAAAATCGGAGGTTAGAAACCGTTAACACATTTTCGAGGCAAACTATCCCGTTCCAAAACTATGGTCATAATCCGTAATAAAACTTTGGGTCAAAATCCATAATTAAACCTGTAGGGGTAATTATTCAAATTTCCAAAAACCTGGGTCAAATCTGTAAATACAAAACTATGGGTCCACACTGTAATTAACCACCAAAGAGAGGCTGAAATAAAAACCCTAAAATAAAAAGGCTATCCCTCAACATTTCACAACCTGCGTAACAAGAGAAAAGGAAAGGAAGTAGGCGGCGGCCAGCAAGGAGGGAGGCGGCGGCCAGCAAGGAGGGAGGCGGCGGAGGCTCCGGCAGGCGGAGCGACAACGGCGCGGTCTGGTGGCCCTTCATCTCCGGCGACAGATGCGGCGCAGAGGAGACGGCTCTCTCAGTATGCGGGATTCGTTGCTCTAGAGGAGGTCGCGCAGAGGACCGAGAGGGGTCGGGACTCCGGTTCCAAGGCTCGACCGCGAAGGAGGGCGGCGGAGGGACCTGTAACACAGGCGAGGCTGCGGCGGAGCAAGGTCGCTGGTGTCTACGGCGTTGGATCCTTTGGCGTCGGCTCGGTCCAGAGGAAGACGGAGGTGGCACGCCGTTGCAAATCTCAGCTCGTTGTTGAGGACACAGGAGAGGGCTTTCGGGTCCGGCCGTTTCTGGTGGTGCATAAGCTGGAGGTTGGTGGCTCGGAGGAGACCGGTGGAGCAGGCGCTGCTGGGGCTTGCCAATCGACAACATTGGCAACCAAGGTGGCATAGATCTGGGCTATCGGATCGGTTAGCCGGTAGACAAAAGAATGGAGATGCAGAGGTGTAAGGTGGGGCGACAGAGGGCGGAGAAGGTGGTGTGGGCTCCAGCGAGGCGAAGCTCCAGTCCGGTGTTGCAACAGTCCTGGTTTGCAGAGAAAGGAGATCGAGAGAGGGATGAAGTACACAGCTGTTCAATCATCAACGGGGTAGTAGGGAGAGAGATGAGAGCCAAGTAGAGGATAGGGGATGCAGGTGTGAAGCAGGGTCAAAAATGAGATTGAGGGAGAGAGGGAGATAGCGTGAGGGATGGCAAGCAACAGAGAGGAAGGCGGAAGAATCCAAGGGTCGGGGTGCAGAACTCATCAGCCAACAAGGAGAGTGAAGAAAAAAAAAATAAAAAAAATAAAAATAAAGAATTTGAAGCTGAAAAAGTAATAATAAGATAATAGACTCGTTTTCAAACGTGAACGAGATTTACGAATCGGAACAATCTTCCGACTTTCCGTAAAATAAATTACGGAATATATACAAATGTAAAATATATAAACTTATAAAAATTAATTTACAACGTGAAAATACCCGTAAAATATTATAAGTTAGTAAAATATTGATAAAAATCGGGAAAACTAAATATCGAAAACGCGCCTAAAGATTGGGGCGTTACATTAGATCCTCCTAAAAAGAAGTTTCGTCCCGAAACTTACTATGCGTCGGACTTCTCGGTCCTTAAGCCCGAGGTATGAACTCTCAATCTAAGAAGGCTTAAACCTTCAATCTATATGCACAATCTACTCAAACTACCACATTAAGATCTAACCGATCATAGAACACATTCCTGCACCGGCACACACAACATATAACATCACACATATACACAACTAAGGGAAGAACTAGGTCCAACCTTTCGATTTATCAATGCTACTAGCTCAGCGTAAAACTCAACTAGGGATACTATCCCCCGACTTCCTGTTAGCCTCATTGGTTTTGTGACGCCACTAACTCATCAAGACCGGCAAAATATCTTGACCCATACCTGAAATTCCTAGATTGATACACATGAAACAGGGGGTGAACACTCTCTTCTCTTGGCGGCAACGCCAAATTTTAAGACACTTCTCCAACTTGCGCTAAGATCTCAAAAAGGTCGATATACCGGAACTCAACTTCTTTCTCGGGTCTTTCTCAATGCAGCACCAAAGAAGATCGAACTTCCCATTTACACCGTTGGCTTTGGTTCTTGTCAAACCGAACTTTGATGTTACATTTCCTCAATGCTTGTTGCAAGTTCCAAGTAACGAAGGAAGCACTTTACTCCTTACTACTTCTATTCACAAGACACGTATGCTATTACTTTTACATTGCTCTGCAATACTCGATCAAGACCTTGTCTTGAAGAATCACTTGTACACTTCAAACCCATCATTCCTCAAAGCAAATCAAAACAGTTGTACCAATAAATCTCCTCTTTAGCTCTCAAAACTCTATTATCAAATCTCCGTCTCATTCAATACTTCATCGTCATCCGTAGTAGGTTATCATAATTGGCGTTATACAACTCCTCCCTTAACAGATCTGGTAAAGCTCGGGACATCTAAGAAAACTTGTCATACAACTTCTCTCTTCTTCGAGTATAGACCAAAATATCTTATCTGGGGCATTACTAAGCCCATATGGAATTACTACAACTCGTAGTGACCATGTTTGTCCTGAATGTTGTGTTTGCAATATCCCAATCTCGACTCCTCGATTGGTGACAATCAGACCTTAAATCATTTTTAGGAGCGACTACTGACCCTCGTGACCGATCGAGTAGATCGTCAATTCGTTGTAAGGGATACTTGTCCTTCACCATTATCTTGTTCAACCCACGGTAATCAAAGTACAACGAAGATAACCGTCTCACTTTTCGCAAACTGGGGTTCTTCATAGCATTTCACTAATTCTATTGAATTCTTATCACTAAGTTCTTACAATTTCTTCTTCACTCGCTTCTACAACTCATGCCTCTGCACAAGTGTTATTTCATACGGCGCCTTAGACATCGAAATTAAAAAAAGCTCAACCTTAGTGGAAAATTCCACATTTTGACGTATTGGAATCCGTGATATCTCATCTTTCATCTTTTCTCTTCTCGTCACACATCGTAATAACCGACACAATCTTGTCTTATCACTTTACAAGTGGTCATGACACAATTGATCTATCTCGATCTATTGAGGTGACGTCCTTTAAACACGTAAATTGTTCCATCTTCAGCTATGACCGTGTATGTTCTCTATCAAGGATCCTTCTCCTCTCGAATCCGTACGGTTCCATCTTCTTCTTCTTTTTTTTTTTACCTTAAAGGCATGGTCGTAATAACCTTTTAAAAACTCATATTTATGTGTTGCCACAACCGTCCTAACTGTAGGGCATAATCACATCTTATCACAAATCGATCTTATCTTCTTCGCTTTCCATAACATCCTAACATATAGAAGGAGATCTTCGTCTTCTACACAAGCTTTCACCATAGACATCATTTCTTCAAGTAGGCGTAGAAATTTATACTTCATTTTCTTATGTAACGTCAAACCGACCGTAGAGGCTCTAACCTCAACCTTTCATGTACTCCTTATACATCTCATATCGATATCAAACTTCAAAACCTCAGTCTTCTCTTACTCTCGTTGGCCACCTTATGTACCTCCTGGTATCCTTGAACAGCTTCACAACTGTACTTGTATGCCTTCAGGCAAAATTCCCAACCATAATCACAAAAGGATCCACTCATTACTCCGCCAATCACTAACATCGTAATTCCAAGTTTGAAGCGTTGCCCTAATCTAGGTCCTCTCTTTCACACCAGAGCGACCATGGCTCTTTTGTGTGAGTTTGACGCCTCTCTCTCTCTCATCTTTTTCTTGCGAAAACATACCCTTTGTTTCATTAGAACAAACATACTATTCATCCTCTTATTATACTCCCGTCTACACACCACAAACAATGAAAATATCGCCTTCCTCTTGATATACTAGTTGCCTTTACCCTGATCAAACCTTAAAACTTTTAATCCGGGTCGATCTCTCATATGTTGTTCTCATGACCTAAGAAGGTCGTAAAGGATCATTACAATCACTCCCCGGGAGGTCGGTTACAGTCATATGCTTGAACCCACCAATGCTACTTGATTAAAACATTTTCAATTCCGTTGATATAACTCCTTATTGCTGACATTGAACCATCGCGAATACTTTAAGCTCTTGTTGTCGATCCTTTGTATGCCCATAATCTTGCTTACTCATCCCCTCTACCCTCACCAATAGACAACCCGCACCTGTGCGTTCTCAGTTGTCACCGATTAACTTGTATCCGACTTTCTCCGACGTCGACGACTTATTATTCTACTACACTTCTCATGTTACCATTCTCATGACGGCTACCCTCCTCGGGTACTCTACCTTAAATAGTTCCTTCTTCATTCCACGCTTCCTTTTCTTTATAAGATAACTATATCTTCTTGGCCTTGTTGTTTCACACGCCCCGCTTACATAGGCTTAATTGTTCTCTCGTGATATCTTGTAAATGTGTTTTCTCAACATCTCTAACGTTAGTCAGTATCCTCTCGCATTTCTCTTGGTCGGTATCTTAAGTCCTTCAATTAAAGCTCCTTGTTTCTTCATTCATCTTCTTGGGATCATCATTTTTACACACTTCATCCTTCTTGGCGTTTCTTAGCCTTATCATCATAAAGGAAACCGGTCAACTCCACGTGAATCCCCACCATGCCCTGCTTCTCATAACTCTAGTAATGTTAACACTTCACTTATTGGTACCTCGTAAGCTTAACTTGTGGTATCTTAAATCTTTAGCAAATGGTTCGATCACTCTTCCCATCTTGACTCAAAACTTAGGAGCGTCTAAGGAAAGCTTCTCTTCTTGGAGGAATACCACCTTTAACCTTGCTAAACTGTACACGTCCCCTCTCTTATTCGCATCTTTAGTTGCCCACGCGTCTTCTTGAAGAACCATAAGTTCGTTACCTCTATTGGCCTCGTAGTCGTTCAATCATGGCTTCTTTATAACCACTTATACACCTTAACGTTGCTCTTTTTACTTGTATTACCTCCATCTCGAATTCTCTTAAGTTGACTCAAAATTCCCTTTTATTTGTTCGTCTCTGCCGCTAATGTCCTCTTTATCCTTCAAATGGTTTCTTTGACGTCCCCAAAAGGAGTCCAATGAATCGTCAGGGTGTTCGCCAGAACGTGATGCTCAACTCGGTACTTGAGCATACTCATCATCGTATCTATACTATCCTAATCCCAAAAAGGCGTTTGTCCAAGGGCGATGATAGCTTCCTATCATCTTAACTATAAGGTCCACTACTACTAGTATAATACTAGCATACCATAAGTGTATGTATATATAACTATATATATAAGTCCTATGTTCACATTACAACTAATATATCACATCCGGAAATCCAATACAACAATACAAGGGCCAAACATGTACTATAGTCCACATATATTCACTATACACATAAATCAAGTCATCATGCAACTACAATCCACATATACTATACATACCTACATATCTACATATATATATATATATATATATATATATATATATATATATATATATATATATATATATATATATATATATATATATATATATATATATATATATGTAAATCCAATAAACTAAGGTGCCGAGATCCGCGGAAGAAGTGGTGGTACG
>BSUD01000003.1:128524440-128587741 GCA_033239045.1 Fagopyrum esculentum | reverse complement strand
ATCCACATATACTATACATACCTACATATATATATATATATATATATATATATATATATATATATATATATATATATATATATATATATATATATATATATATATATATATATATATATATATATATGTAAATCCAATAAACTAAGCTGCCGAGATCCGCGGAAGAAGTGGTGGTCCGTACATTCTACCCCGACTCATGCATGTGATTTTGAAAACGAAAAGTCAGAACCCGTGTGGGTTCTATTTATTCCTCATTCGGCCTTTAGAAGATTGCGAGTGCCATTGTTGTCAACCTAGGGCTCTGATACCACTTTTGTAACACCCCAAATCTGCGGGACTCGGGATGCTACGGGTTGGGATCGTTGACCTTAATCGGGGCGCTTCCGGTCCTAACACCAAAGCTAAACAAAATTAGCTTAAACGCTAATTTTGGAAGGGAGATTAACGCATATTAAAAATCTAAGGAAGCCCTCTTTTCAAAACAAAGGTAAAACTCACAAAGCATTTCCGGGGTGATCACAACAATTTATAAATAAGGGTGAAAACCAAAACAACTTTCCGGGCAAATAAGAAACTCTTGAAAGTTGGCCATCTTCCGAAATACGCTTTGGGTCATAAATCCGAAATAAATCCAACAAAGACATAATATACATAATATATATAATCACAAGAATATCTCCATAATTAAAAACCGGAGGTTAGAAACCGTTAACACATTTTCGAGGCAAACTATCCCGTTCCAAAACTATGGTCATAATCCGTAATAAAACTTTGGGTCAAAATCCATAATTAAACCTGTAGGGGTAATTATTCAAATTTCCAAAAACCTGGGTCAAATCTGTAAATACAAAACTATGGGTCCTCACTGTAATTAACCACCAAAGAGGGGCTGAAATAAAAACCCTAAAATAAAAAGGCTCTCCCTCAACATTTCACAACCTGCGTAACAAGAGAAAAGGAAAGGAAGTAGGCGGCGGCCAGCAAGGAGGGAGGCGGCGGCCAGCAAGGAGGGAGGCGGCGGAGGCTCCGGCAGGCGGAGCGACAACGGCGCGGTCTGGTGGCCCTTCATCTCCGGCGACAGATGCGGCGTAGAGGAGACGGCTCTCTCAGTATGCGGGATTCGTTGCTCTAGAGGAGGTCGCATAGAGGACCGAGAGGGGTCGGGACTCCGGTTCCAAGGCTCGACCGCGAAGGAGGGCGGCGGAGGGACCTGTAACACAGGCGAGGCTGTGGCGGAGCAAGGTCGCTGGTGTCTACGGCGTTGGATCCTTTGGCGTCGGCTCGGTCCAGAAGAAGACGGAGGTGGCACGCCATTGCAAATCTCAGCTCGCTGTTGAGGACACAGGAGAGGGCTTTCGGGTCCGGCCGTTTCTGGTGGTGCATAAGCTGAAGGTTGGTGGCTCGGAGGAGACCGGTGGAGCAGGCGCTGCTGGGGCTTGCCAATCGACAACATTGGCAGCCAAGGTGGCATAGATCTGGGCTATCGGATCGGTTAGCCGGTAGACAAAAGAATGGAGATGCAGAGGTGTAAGGTGGGGCGACAGAGGGCGAAGAAGGTGGTGTGGGCTCCGGCGAGGCGAAGCTCCAGTCCGGTGTTGCAACAGTCCTGGTTTGCAGAGAAAGGAGATCGAGAGAGGGATGAAGTACACAGCTGTTCAATCATCAACGGGGTAGTAGGGAGAGAGATGAGAGCCAAGCAGAGGATAGGGGATGCAGGTGTGAAGCAGGGTCAAAAATGAGATTGAGGGAGAGAGGGAGATAGCGTGAGGGAGGGCAAGCAACAGAGAGGAAGGCGGAAGAATCCAAGGGTCGGGGTACAGAACTCATCAGCCAACAAGGAGAGTGAAGAAAAAAAAATAAAGAATTTGAAGCTGAAAAAGTAATAATAAGATAATAGACTCGTTTTCAAACGTGAACGAGATTTACGAATCGGAACAATCTTCCGACTTTCCGTAAAATAAATTACGGAATATATACAAATGTAAAATATATAAACTTATAAAAATTAATTTACAACGTGAAAATACCCGTAAAAATTTATAAGTTAGTAAAATATTGATAAAAATCGGGAAAACTAAATATCGAAAACGCGCCTAAAGATTGGGGCGTTACAGGGTAAAATGGTCATTTACCCGTATAACGGTATTTTGGTAATTCTTTATAAACGATTATATATCTTAGAAGTGGAGACTTCTAAGAAAGTGAGATACATTATTGATCCACTTGCCTTGTGTAACAAGCGATGGAGTATTCTACGGTTGCTGACCGAATTGAGATTTAGACAGTCGAGAGGGATTCAGGTAAGTCCTTTGGGCTTACTTAGCTGATTTCTAGATATGAGTATGAATAATGGTAGTGGTGTGTGAATGAGATGCTTATAGTTATATTTTAGTAATATTTATATACCGACCTATACCTTGGTCTAAGAGTAACGGGCGGTGGCATTCTGCTCAGTTAGCTTGAGGGCGCTGGGGGTTTCTTTAGGGACTAGTCCACACTCGGTTTGTAGTGATGCTACCGGCGGAGGTAAGCTATACCTACACCCAGTTGGATAAGGAACGGAGGCGAGAACTCTTAAGATTCTCGTGCCACAACTGTAAAATGAATAAGGTGAATCACTTAACTACTAGATAATAACCGGTTTGTGTGCCAGCATGATGATTGTTTATGTTACATTGGTTGTGTTTGTGCTATCTTTATCCTGCTTATATTTGGATTGTTAGCTAACGGTTTATCCGTGTTGTAGATCGGTAGAGATAGACAGCTGCAGAGAGATCCGGAATGGATGGTCAGCCGGGTCCACGTATTCATTAGATGGGGACGGGGGAGTCTTCCATACGACATGCATGTTATGTATATATATATATATATATATATGTTTGTAAGGTTGTCACATGTATACATTCATGCTATAAAAATATTATGTTTTAAAATTGTTTTAAATACATTTTTGCCTTGTTGTAAGATCATAGTAAAGTTGTTGTTAAACCAAGGTCGGGACCCATTGTGAGGTCCTAACCAGTAGCTCCCCGAGTTCCGAGAACTTGGGGTGTTACAACATGGTATCAGAGCTCTGAGTTTGCAACAATGGCACTTGGAATCTTCTGAAAGACCGAATGTAGAAATAAATAGAACCCGAAAGGGGTCTAAAGTTTTTAAAATTTAGTTTACTTTAAATTCATGTGCATAGTCGGGTTGTTGGGTTAGTAGTACGTCGGACCACCATCGCTCTCCGTGGATCTCTACAACTTAGTATGATAGTAAATGGTATATGGACTTATATAATATTGTATATTTGTGTAGGTTGTATAGATATGGGTATATAAATGTATAGATAACATGTTAGTACCCTACAGGATAAGACATCCTTTAGTTGAGTTATCACGATGTGAGTATCGCCGCATGATGAAACGTTAATCGATCTTATAGAGTATCTATGTGAAGATAGTGTACACAAACCCGGATTTGAACATCATGTTCTCGAAGGTACTTTGATGGTTTCTGCAATTTTCCGAAGAACGGATGGGAAGGAAGTAAAGATGTTGAGATAATTTTCACCACGAGTACAACCCGATGAGAAAGAATTCCCAAGTCAGCTCAGACAGAAGGAATAGGAAGTCATGCAGGGGACTTGGTCGTATGAAACCAAGAGATAAATTAGAAGAACAATGCAAAAGACGACAAGAGATCGGATTAAAGATAACAATAAGGGAACAAGAATCATATAGAACGGAGTACAACCAAGATTTGCGGAGTAAAGGGCGTTACAATCAAGGCGGACGCCGCCATATGCAAGCATAGGCATGAGAGTACAAAGAAGATAGGGTGTTAACTCAGTTGTGAGAATTGAAGGAGTACAAAGACAAACATTGACAAATGAGTTTAAAGACGTGAAATAAATTTCATAATCATAGGGACGGTTTAACTTACTCAAAGATGCAAGAGTTTGCAAGAAATCATGACGTAAGTATCAAATACGGTAGAAGTCTGAAATTAAGACGACAAAATTCTATAAAGGTGGCATTACAACACAACACCAGACAAAGGGAAAGTGATTTTGGTGGACTAGAGAGTCCACAATAACTTCTCATTTACATAAAGATCTAAGTTACCAACATTAACGGTCATATCAGAGAACCGTAAACAGACAATGAACAAAGTAATAAGAATTGTGAAGACATGCTTACAAGTTATCGTGAAATACTTAATAAAATCAATGACGACAAATGAATGTTAGACTAGACTCAGAAGAGTATAGTGATCCCATAAAAGAACAAGAGAAGTGAAGACATGGAAGGATATGAAGGAGTATTAACAAAGAAACTGGAGGAGATAGATTTCACCAAGTGTATCAAACTTCAAAAGAGATATTGGAACAATAAGTTCGTGATCTTACAGAAGGTCAACTACAGACTAGTTGGTAATAACTGAGACATAACACGTGCGGGTCAACTAGTAGTAACTGGTTGGCAGATAAGGAGGATAACCAGGGACTCGTGAAAGAACGTTATAGACATCTGGAGGACCCTTCAAGAGATCAACGGCGACAAACGTGAAGTTAAATCGGTACATGTGCTAGTAACCTTAATAGTAAGATGGAGTGAGTCGAGTCAGTTGTAACGCCCCGTTTATTCGGGTGCATTCCGACGTTGTCTTTCTCCCTTCCCTCGATTCGCTATATCTCGAGTTCTTATTTAAGTATATATTTTTTTATATATAGATTTTAAAAATAACTTTTCCGGGTATTATATTATTTTAGGGATACATGTATGTATTCCCGTATTTTTATTAATTTAATTATGTCGGAAATCGGGATTTACCGATCCGGGAAATCCCGTTCCAAATGTAAATCGAGTTAGTTTCCTTTTCAAAAAAATATAAAATCCCTCTTGTTTACTCTTTTACTTATTTATTTTCTTTTCTTCCCTTCTCTTTTTCCTGCTTGGCGTGTTGATGAAGTGATTGAGAAGCGTCTCCTCGTTTCCCCTGCTGCAGCTGCTCACCTACCCTAGCCTCCTACTCCCCTCTTGATGAAAAACCCAAGCCCAGCCTTCCTTTCCCTATTCTATCGTTTCCCCTCTCCCTCATATCTCTCTTCTGCACAATTATTTCACTCTCCTCCCCTCTTCTAATCTCGAACGGAAGGAACCGCTGCCGCCTACAGCGCCGCTAGGAGCCCGCCGAGAAGAGCAGACGCAACCTCACCGCCTCGAGCCGCCTGGATTGCCGGATTGGTGAGTGGCCGCATCTATCTACCCTCCCTTCTCTCTTTGCTCTTTCTCTCTTTTAAATGGTGGATGAACCTCTTCTATTCTGGATTGAACTGCCGGCAGGGAGATTCGGAACCACCGCTAGCCTTGAGTCCACGCCGGTAGAGCCGACACCGGGCGTTGTTGTGCCGCCTAGTGGATCGGAGCCGCCAGCAGGAGTGCCAGTCGCGCAGCCCGCCGCCTCGTTTCTTCGCCCGCAACCCTAGCCCCTCCTGCCGCCAGAGGTCGCCGCCGCAAGGCCCTCACCAGCACCGACCGCCGCCTCTGCTGCCAGCGCCGCCGCCGCCCCGTGCACCCTTCCTCCGCCTGCAGACGCCACAGGGCTTTGCCCCTTTTCTTTCTTCTGTCGAACGATTGCTGAAGGTTGAAGGAGATTGGCACCTTTTGCCCTCTCTTTACTATTTATTACAGTTTGTGCCCATTTTGTGTGTAATTGCATTTCTGACCCAAAAACTTTGGAAAAGGAACATTTATATCCTGCGGTAAATTATTAATATTATTAAACCCTTAATTTTGTTAATATTTGTGACCCAACTCCTTTACAAATTATTTTGGTGTCCTTGATGGGTTTAACTCGATTGTTGGATAAATTAGAATTTTGGTTTTTCAATCAACCTTCCATTTTGGATAATTTACCCGGAAATGGTTTTCACGAGTTTAACCTCGGTTTTGGAAAACGGAGTTTTCATTTGAAAATCTTTATGCGTTAAACCTTCCTTTTTAAAATTAGCGTTTAAGCTAATTTTGCTTAGTTTTGTCCTTAGGTCCGGAAGCGCCCAACAGGAACAATCGAACTCGTTCTTAACTCCGTGGACCGTGCTTCACCTTGGATCTCGTGTGAGTACTCTCCTTCGTTAGTTCGGTAATGGTAGTATATCATGTTAGATGAACTTAGCATATCATAGAGCAAATGCCATGTAATGGCCTTGAACCATAGGTATTAGTGTTTGGATTGGAACTTGTTAAATTACCTTCTTTACGATCTTATGACGATCCTCGAGATAATAGGTTGGACCTAGCATGCTAGAGATAGATATTATATATATATATATAATATATATGTTGGAAACTAGAAGTCCGAGAACTTCTAGCTTTTTAGTTGGTTACTAATAGAGTGCCTCACTTGGTCAGGCTTAGAGCATTTTCCTGCGGGAAGTTGAGAGTGGTTATTCGAGTTACCTTGAGAGAGGTAAGTCTTCGGACTTACTTAGCTTATATTCCATGTATTAGATTTATTGAGTGTTTGGTGGTGTGTGTTTTATCGCTTTCATTATAACATATAAACCGGTAATAGGACCACCGACTTTTATATTTATTATTTTTGGCCCAAGTGTATGGTAACGGGCTGTGACAACTTGCCTGGCTCCCGCGAGAGCTAGGAGGTTCTTGGCGACTATCCCGTGCTGGTAGACGGTCGGATGCATCAGTACCATTCCATGCCGGTAAGTAGGGACCGAGGTGAGTTTCGGGGATTCTCGTGTCACAAACCTAAGTTGAATTAGAACGGGATACGACCTAATAAATAAAGATAATAAACCGGATTGTTTGTTGAGCATGTTTATGTGATGTTATGATATATGAGTGTGTTTGTGCCTTCATCATGATTCTAATGCTTAGAATAGAGCTAACGGTTTTAAACCGTTTGTGTAGATGCCTTGCAGGTTAGGAATGCGGCCGAGAGATCCGGAAGAGTGGGCAGTCAGGGTTCCGTACATTTTAGGATTGGGTTTCGGTTGGAGTCGTGTTTGAGTTTTGTATTCTATGCCGTATGTTGTATGGCATTTAGTCTTTGGAGTTGTATTTTCGGTTGAGGTCCTTTGTTGTATTATTTTGGGTTTTTCTTTTCACTGCATAAAAATGTATTTCGGTTTTGGCCTTTATTTGTGTCTTGTTGCAAGATCCGGTGGAATTGTTGTCAAGCTAAGGGTCGGGACCCATTGTGAGGTTCCAACCCGTAGCATCCCGAGTCCCGCGGATTCGGGGTGTTACATCAGTAACCCTAATTAAGAACTTAAGAAGAAAGACCGGACGGCCAGGAATGACCCTAGTATGTTATTGGAGACCAAGGGAATTGTGTAAGTGATTTACATACCACAACTAGTACACATGGATTATAAAAGGAGAACAAGAGGAGTAAGCAGTACACACTTTTGATAAGGTTCTATATCAGCCAAGACAGAGTATACGTATCAGGAAGAATGATGATTTTCCTACGATAATTGCAGAAGAAACCCCTGTGACTAAGAGATGCACGGAATGAAGACCTACAATTGAGTGTAAGCGCGAAAAATAGAACCCCACAAGTGTAGAGAAGTTTTGACCTTGTCAGAGAGATAAGAAGTGGTGAGGAATCACGACGCCAGTATCAAAAGGAGTAAGAGGCCGGTAGCAGAGTCAATAGAGTTCAACGGAGCAATATTATAAACAACGCTAATGAAGGAACATATGAGAATGACCTAGGGGACTAGATAAAGAGATTTGGCCAAGGAAATGGAAGTGGGAAGGATAGAACGAACTAACAAAGGGGAAAGGATTAACCGAGTAGTTGATGCTTACCAAATTTTATGCCAGTAGAGCATGAGAAGAGGGAGTTAAGAATATTGAAAAGAGTCAACTATAGACTGACTGACGTCAACGGAGGACGTGCAATGTTTCTTTTGGTATTGAGGAGTTATGTACTTGTGCCGTTAAGAAGAGATAGTTGTGACTGTGGATTTATGAATTAGTCTTACCGACGCCTTAGAGGATTTCCTCAAGTAGGTAATGACAACCTTCTTTGACTAATTAAAGGCATGAAGAGCATTGTGTTAGAGATTTCTTATTGGCTGCTTAAGATCAAACTCCGGTTGAGTCAGAGAGTTTGGATCCGTGTTAGAAGAATTCCAAAAGTAAACGGGAGAAGTCGTCTTCCAATCATTATCTTAGTCCCTTAAGGCAAGTAAGGAAGGTACTTGGTATTTCATCCGAATAGGACTTATGGTGTAATTGAGAGGGAGAGTTTTGGGGTCAATCATGTTAGACACACGGAAATTGTCCTTATGATTAATGGGTGACAACATAATTATCAAAGTAGCACTGCGGAAGCGTGATGGGTCCTAACCCACAAAACAAGAAATTTGAGAATATAGGAAATGGCGTGTCGAGTTTAAGACGGTGATAATTGGTGAATTGCATTTCGGTTGGAAGGAACGTGAAATAGGCTACGTGGAGTGACATGAAATGTTGTAAATGAATTGTATCACAATCTAGATAGACGAGAAAAGATGTGCACACATAAGTATAGGAAGAGAGTGGTACCCATTATAGATCCAAGTGAAGCATGCCGACCTCGTCACATGTCTGCAAACAAGTCAATTTGGAACTTAATACCTAACAGGGTACTTTAGAATGAGTTTCTTGATGGAACGACAAAGGGAGTAACGATGTAATAAAGGTATTATGTAGGGCCTGCACTAACAAGCTCAAGGTGAGTAACTATCAAGCTGAATCGAAAGACATATAAGAAAAGGAAGCTACGGGAGGTTACTTACAAACCATTACCCGTACATATAGAAAACATAATCTCAAGAGTAGAGTATAAAGGGAATTTTATATCAGAACGGAGTTGAGTTGCGTTTCGAGTCAGAGGGATATTATAGGACACAGTGCAATGTTAACAACTATTGAGTAGTGTGAGCAAATTACGGTGATGTGAGATCACCTTGTATATAATACCGTCATTCCGGACATATTTTTATGTCACTCAAAACCTTGGAAAATACGTGAGGGGCCTAAGGTTGAGCTAACAATATATTAGAGATCCATAAATATTATAATAATGTTAAGTGAATGCAGATGTTGGCCACTAGGGTTGTGTCCCCAATGCTAGACCAGAAAAGGGTAAAGGTGATGATTACTTACCTGAGGAATAAGATGACTAAGTCATAAAAAAAAAAAAGAGACCAAGTGGGTCGTGATATGAAGAGCATTAGGCACTTGGTAAAGTGTTGGTGGAGGTCCAAGACCTTTGGCCTGAGTGGGTAGTCAAGTAAACATAACGAAGGGAAGAAAGTTGACTAGGTTATTTTTTGTACGGTCATCAAAGGACTTGGAGGTGAGTTGCAAAATGTGACCACTTGAGGCTGTAAAGTGGTTTATAAGTGATTGATGGACTAGTAATCCTCACCCTATTGGAGAGTGTAACCCTAGTTTTCTACGGATTCAGTTAGAGGTATACTTACCAGACAAAAGTTAGGACATCGGCTTAGAGAATCGGGCAATGAAGCCGGATGATACCGGTGAGATATCTAGTTACCACACTAGAACGTGGCAGTAGGCACTTGTGAGGTCTGTACATGAAAAGATTTCAGAGTTAGTGGTTTTATAAAAAGCCGACGAGGCCACCTTGGATACTATGGGTAGTATGAGACATAACCTTTCAGAGACCTTTGTGGAGATAGTGTAATCTAGGGAGCGACGAGTTAGGATTGGGCCCTATATCTGTGTTATATTGTCTGACTACTTGTTTATTTTCATGCTCGAGTGCTTAGTCGGGATGTGTGTTATTGGTGACCTTGATATGCAGGATACTTATATGTGGAAACGATGACTCTTGTGCGGTAACAAGTAGATACACTAGATTCGTACCTTGAGGGCTGACCTGATGACTGATGTACTTTAAGTTTCGGGGCGAAAATTATTCTAAGGGGGGATTGATGTAATACCCGGTAATATTTCTTCTGGCTATTTCAGAAACAAATCAGAACTCGACCGTTGTGACCTCTTTCCGGCGCTTAAATTCTTTTGTATGGACTCCGACATTACGAGTCTTCTTTTAAGTTTCGGGACGAAACTTATTTTAAGGGGGTACTGATGTAATATCCGGATATTTTTTATTCCGATTAATTCAGTAGCAAACCGGATTTCGATCCGTTGATCCTTATATGTCTACCTAGTCGGACACAATATCTCAAATTTTATCATTTTATGTAATCTCACTTCACATAAAATGATAAGATTTTTATAGCAACCCTAATCCATCAAACACTAGTTTAGAACATGACTTGTCTTTGACAAGGTCATGACATCCTAGTGACGAGATCAAGACGAAACCATGACAAACTCGTGACAAGGCCATGCATGGGCTTGACAAAGTCATGACTAGTTTTGACAAGTTTTGACAACTCAGCCCACCTTTGTTTTGTTTTTACAATTTTCAGCCCACTTCATTCCTTACCTTGCCTCAGCCCATGTACCTTTTTGGATTTATGTCCAACCTTTGTCTCTTATTTTGCTCTACACGGATCTGAGTAGCCCAAGAGACACCAGACGCCAGCCCAACGCGGCCTTGCTCCAGCCAGCGAAGTGTGGTTGGTGTGCTAGCCCAGAATGTGTTTAGCCCAACAAGCAGAGAAGAGTGACAGGCCCTTAGTCTCTCTTCAGCCCACGCAGCAGCTGCTCCCCTTCTCTTTCCCTTGCCTCACGTAAAGGCTGAGAAGAACGCTCAATAACTGCCGGAAATAACGCTGAAGATTCCCCTTTTCGTCGATAGCAGGCCAGATCACTCTCTCCTTCCTTCTGTACGAGATACTTGCCTCCTTCCTTCCTAAGCACCCGTATCCTCTTCACTCTTCAGCCTTCTGCCGCCAACCAACACCAGCCGACGCCACCCTTGCTGCCTGGAGGATCTTCACACAACCAACATCTTATTCTCTTTTGTACAAAGCGTTCCGCTGAAGCCTTCCCTGAGGCCGCCAGCCGTCTTGCTCACCAACCTTCTCTTTTGTTTTAGTAAAGTATATAGATGTATATTTATTATATTGATAAAATAAGAATTACAAATTTAATAGTTCAACGGTCCACAAATTAGTAGGTCACAAACAACCCACAAATCAGTAGGTCACAAGGACCCACAAATTAGTAGGTCACAAGGACCCATAAATTATTAGGTCACAACGACCCTTAAATTATTAGGTCAAACGACCCACGAATCAGTAGGTTACAACGACCCACAAATCAGTAGGTCACAACGACCCACGAATTAGTAGGTCACAACGACCCACGAATCAATAGGTCACAATGACACAAATCAGTGGGTGATAACGACCCACAAATCAGTGGGTCACAACGACCCACAAATCAGTGGGTCACAACGACCCACAAATTTTTAAGTCAAATCGACCCAAAAATCTATAGGTCAAATCGACCCAAAAATCTGTAGGTCAAATCGACCCAAAAATCATTAGATCAAAACGACCCAAAAATTATTAGATCAAAACGACCCAAAAATCATTAGATCAAAAGGACTTACAAATTAGTAGGTCACAACAATCCACTGCACATACAAATGCTAATCCAGTATAATAAGTATTATACTTGATTCTGACCAAAAGGTCCGGAAATGTATGATTTGTATAATCTTCAAACATTTGAGGTCTATTTATACATGTTGTCAAAGTGTAATCCTTCTCTAATAACCGATGTGGGATAACAAAATTCATATTTTACAAAAAAAATAAGGTTTAGTAAAAAAAAGTTATTGGCTTATTCGAGATTTAGTAAAAAAAATTTAATCCGATAAAAATATGGAGTCTTAATTTCTTTTTTATAAAATAATCAAAGATTCTGGCTATCTTTTAAACAAATCTTTTAAAAACATAAAAAAGGATTATTTTTTTTAATATTCTTAATTATTTGTGCCGGAAAAGTGTTTACCATTTTGTTTTATAAAATTTATATACTTTAATAAAAAAAGATTTTTTGACCAATTTGTTTTCTGGCACAAAAAATAAAGATTAATTGGCCTATATGATCTTGGAGAATCTCAAAAAAAAAAAAGTTATTGAATAGAAATATGTTAGTTTAGTAAAAAAAGATTTTTTGACTTAAAAAAATAAAGATTTATTGACTAAAAAATTGTGGAACATTTGATTGCTGCTCGCACAGCGTGCCACGTCATCAAATCAGGTACTCCCTTTAATAGATAGATTGTTCTAAATAATAAAAATAATAAAAAATATTTTCTGTCTTAAAAAATAAAAATTTGGGTAGATTTTGGTGGTTATTAAGATTATATTTTTTTTTTGCTATAATCTATAATTTGTTAATTGATTAAAATTTGGAGAATCTTAAAAAAAAAAAAAAATTACGTCCAATTTTTAAATAAGAGACGGTTAGTTTAGTAAAAAAATTTCCAAAATTCAAAAATATCCTAACATAAATATACTGTTCATAATTTCCAAAATCAGATCTTTCAATCAACATCGTTTTACCAGAACTGTGCCACACCTCCCTGACTCCCTCCCTATCCATGGCGTCTTCGTCGAAGCCTCAGCCGTTGAAGAAGGAATCTGTACCCGTTTCAATAGGAAAACCTGGTGACATCTTGACCACCATACCCGAAATCCCTAATTCCCCAGTACGAGACGGACTTCTCACTCCTCCGATGGAAGAATTCGATTCTCTGTCGAATTTGTCTCATCTCACTCGCCAGGAACTCCTCAGGCGCCGTCTCAATAACGTCAAACAGCTGTCTAAGGTATACCGAGATCACTACTGGGCTTCCATGGAACAAATTAGGGGTATGTACAGGGACTACTACTGGAAGTACGGTGTCAGTCCGTTCAAGGAAGACGAGGAGAGGGATACTGTCGGTTCGGTTAACGTGGAAGGGACCGGGGAGACGAATGCGAACAACAATTGCAGTTTTGGTGGGAGGAACAACAGTGTTGGTGTTTCTTGCGGGAAATTAGGGTTAGGGTTTGAGGAAGGTGGCGACATTGGGCTCGATTTGAAGTATGCGGGATTCAATCTGTGTACATTCGTTGGTTGTAAGTTTAAAGCCATGGCGTTGACGGCTTTTTGTCATCTGCATATTCTGTCTGATCCTCAGCAGAAGCTTTACAAGGCTTGCAACTTCGTTATCAAAAGGTATCCTTCTTTCCTGTTTGTTTTTGCTGTCAATATATTTGTTTCATGTATCTTAAGAGTGGTTTACATCCCTTGACTGCTGTAAGTTTGGACACAAAATTAATACTAGACTGATATCAAGCTTGCTATTTTGAGATAACCAAGAAAATTCGTGTATCAAAGAAATTACTCATGGCCATATACGTTGATATCACCACTCATAACCAAATCTTCATATCCTATATTAGTACCGATTCGTAATATCTTTTATATTGATACCAACTATTGATTCATTAAGAAGTTCAAGAATCTTTCATTGTTTGATTAGTTTCATTGACATTACTTATCGTGAATTGAATTTAGTTAGTGTGATTTTACACCCTTACGATTTCTTAAGATTGCAAAGTAATGGTCTGTTTATTTGAAAACGTGTACTGGATCCATGTTTAACCTTTTTAGTCCTCTTTGACATGGCAATGCTAAGAATCACGCTGGTCTTTCGAACTAAGCATTAGCTAATACATTTGATGATTCTTTGACTTCTTTTAAATAATAATGTGAGTTTTGAATAAATATATTCTCTAACTCATTGTAGTGCTTCCAACATTGACCTAGAACAACTATTTAAAGGCTAAATTTGTTTTTATATCTGAGAGGTTGCTTTTTTCATATTGATTTCCATTTAAAATATTCAGTTCTACTTTTTTTTTTCTTCCCCATCTACCGATGTAAATTATTTTTATTCCCGAACTCATCTAATCATCTAATCACTCTTATGTGAGTGAAAAACAATGGGAGATTGTTGAACTGAAGAAGACTAAACAACTAAGGTGTAGCTGTCTTGAGAGGTTGCTCTAAATTTCTGGGCATCATCTTTGCTTTGTAGTCTGTCCAACTTGCATTTAATTCTATCTCCCTTCACTTCACTTCACAAAGACTCCTTGGGTTGAGAGTTAAAGGCAAGATTCTAGTGACATGTATGTGATGTCAATTGTGCATTCTAAACATAGGGTTTATTTTGGTTGTTGAACATGGACTTCCGCATCCCTGGAGGCTACTCTCCAGGGAGTATTTTCCCAAATGTTGTAATTCCTAGAATCTTGAAAATATGTTTGCTTAAATAAAGAGATTAACGGGGGATGTGAAGTTGTGGGGATTAATAAAAAGAAATTTGGTAGTAAAAGATTGGTGGAGGGACTGGAAATCTTACTCAGTCTCCCAGGTAAATAGAATTACTGTATGTTGGAGGAATTTCAATTTATATCTTTCTTTGATATTTATATTAAAAAAATGAACCTAACACATACATCATATACTTCGTCCTGGGATTTTTTGACTTCTTGTGAAGTTGTTCACAAATCAAACCGGGGGTTACCAGCTCATATTCTGCAAAGAATTCACTGGTTGTTTGGATGATGATGTTATTACTACTACTTGTGTGAAGTCTAGTTTCTATGTTATGAGATATTGCACCAAAAAATTATAATATTTGCATTAAAAATGGCTAGGCTAGCACTTTGATAACTGAAAAATCACTAAGGAAAACATCCCAAATTTGCACTGGTGTTATCATTCATTGTTTTAACTGAATAGCCTACTTGTTTATGTGTATCAAGGGCACAAGCAGGTCCCATACTTTGTGGGAAGCCAATACTGAGATCTACCGTTCCATCATTGTGTAATGTTCATATCGAGAAGGCCCAGAAACATGTCACCGGTGCTTTAAAGAAAGCTGGTCTTACCACTTCTTCAAGCAAACTTGCACCAAAATTCCATGTTATTGTTGCTGAATATGTTCATCAAATCAAAGCCAAAAGACGAGCATTTAAAAGGTCAGGTGTTCGCAGCATGGTCATCAAAGAAGAATGTATTTCTTGATTTATCAGTTTGTTCTATAAATATATAGAGGTGGAAATTGATCAAGCCAATAACGGATGGTCGGGAAAGGTGCAGCTTGCCTTAAAACATTGAGTCTAATGAAGGTGCGTCGACAGCATTTCACTTGTCATTTGTTGATAACGTGCTTCTGGTTGCCAAAAGTTTCTGTACTATCTTTTGTGGCTCTTGAATTTGTTACTTGCGTGTTTAGAACCACATTCTTTGAGGAGAATGTGGAATTATGTTGATAATAAAGTATTAAGATTGTCACAGAGGTCTTTCCCTTGGTGATGTTCATAAAGAATTAAACTATTTGCTGTTTGGTAGTGTTACTTGTACCTTTTTTGGGTAGATAGTGTTAATTGTACCTGAAACTACTGTTTAAAAATTAATGGAGGTACTAAGTTACACCATACATTTTATATACCCATCCTATTTTGATGGTCTGTGCAGGCAGGATATTTGCTTCTGTTTCTGCTGTTGATATTGTGTTCGGATTTGTGAGATTCCTTTGGAATGTGATAAAGAGAATAGGAAAGTCATTGTTCAAAATTTTATATGTTTGAGATAGATAAGGACTTGATCTTATATACTTCTCCATCTGCTGCTCAAGCATTGTCTGTTTATTTGTTTCCAAGTATTTGTTTATTGTTATGCTATAGTTTGTTAAAGCTATTTCAAGGAGCCTTTATTTCTATGTACTGCATCTAATTCTTTCCATCTCTTCCTTGACACGAGGCTGTGTGAGCACTGATATGTTCAATTGGAAAAACATGCTGAATCATGGTGTTACTTAATGAACATAACCACTGGAAAAATTTTGTGCATTAGTTTGCTATGAACTACGAGAAGTTATGCTTTGCCCAAACTCATCATTTTTGGCCTACTCACATATACTCCATCTTATTTTCGTATCTTATGATGGTACGCAGATACAATTTGGAAAATTATAAGGTATATGTCTACCTGCTTGATTTTCATAGATTTGCTCCAGATATATGCCTTATCAAATACCCAAATTTATATTGAAGAGGGGGTTGTTACAGATAAATATGCAAATAAACAATAGTAATGGATTCATACATCAAGAAAAAAATCACTCACAAATTTCTGTAAACAAGTCAAAAGAGATTGTAAAAGCTACTTGTAAAATGCAAAAGCACAAGCAATTATGGTTGAAGTATAAGCTAACTATTGTGAAGCTGTCAACTATTTAAAGGTTAAATTGAATTATATATGAACTTATATGCGGCTGTTATTTCCTTTCTGGTGAAAGAATAGTTTAAGGATATCCACTGTATGCTTTTGGCTTTCTACTTCGATTGCTTTTCATTAAAACAGGATAGAGATTGGGTGCATACTACATAATCTTGGATGAAGAGGTTGGTACAAATTGGGTGTGAACCATTTTGTAACCAAATGTCTTTTCATGCCTACAATATGAAGTTGATAAGCAAATTGGAAATGCATGTATCATATATCTGGAGGATCTTATAGGAATAGTAATTTCTGTTGCATGATCTATACATTCCTACCTACTCCAACTTCCATTAACATTCCCTAGTGGTTTGCTTGGATATCCTGTGATCTTAGAATGCTTTTGTAAGTGACCCTCACTTGTCGAATCTTCAATCTAAATTACACGAACCTGCATTCAAGATTTCTATTGACCAAATTAAAATCAGTTCCAGGTTTCCAATGGCACTGTCCAGTAGTGTTAGGAAGGATGGAATCTGTTAGGCATTCATTTTGCCCGTAAAAATGTGTTTTTCTAGCATGATCTGCTTACTGATTTTTGTACTGATGGGTATATATGACACGGCTTCATAATGGAGTATCAATAGGTCATAACAAATAAATTTATACTTTTTCTAGTCCTCGACATCATTTCACGAAATCTCTTGTGACCATATTGCATGTATGCTTTCCATGGAAGGTTCTGTGTTTCAGCAAAGTTACATGTGCACTCCAATGTTCTACTTAGTTCCCCTTATGTCTTGTTTGAACAACAAAGTGAGCGACTTTACAAGCTTAAGATTAAAAGTTCAGTGTGCCTTGTTTGTCTGAGCAACACAAAGAAGCTCTAAGCTGAAGTTGCTGCAATTATTGGACAGATTTGGAATTGAAGTAGATGATAAACTTGGCTGCGTTAGAATTGAGGTTGTCATGATTATGTTAATCACCCTGATAGTAAGCTTGACCTGAATTTATAATGCAGATGCATATTGGGTTATGAAGGTTGATAAGTGGGTATCTTCTGGTTTCTCTATATACTATAACTGGTACCTCATTTCTGTAATTTGCAGGCAGGGTTGGCAAAGGTAATTAGTAGGAAAGCAGGTTTTTCATTAGGGTGTGGTTAATATGTGCTAAACAGCTTGTGGAATTGTGTAATCTACTTGTTTGACTTGTGTCCTCAAAGGCTGCATCTCTTCCCCAAGAAGCATGCAGTAGCACTGTAAGTATTTTCATTAATACTGGGCGTGTAACGACTAACGATTTTAATCGTAAACAAAACTGCTAAGGTTAATTTTAGAAGACGGTATCTAGGAACCCTCGTCTCTAACTTTGAGACCAAAGAACATGAGAAGATTACTTTTGGTTTGACCAAATTTTAGTTTTTTTTTCCATCTTTACATACGACTCCAAAGTGTGAATCAAGAATTGGTTAAACAAAAACATTATGTAGGTGGACCGGCATTGACCTCGTATTCTTCATGTCTTGCCCCTGGGACAAGGCACACTAGGTTCTATAAATTACGATTCTTGAATAAGTTAAGGTTACAGCATTCCATTAACAAATTGTTTTGGGAGCAAGTGATCAAATGAGTAGATTACTTATTGTAAAAAAATGTTACGATTCCAAAGAAATGCATACATCATTAAAAGGTATGTTTTTTTGCATGTTTCATAGACGTGTATTTAGACCAATCAAACATGTGTTGAGTTGTCGCGAGTTTGGGTTGTTTTGTTAGATCCCTGGTTAAACATTACTAATCTAAATCTACATTTTACAAGTCACGGGTTATAGTTGGGTTGTGATCGTTACAAGTCACCCCTTTAAAAAAAAATAGAGCGTGTTATATGCAAAGCGCTCAAATTCATAAGAACCAACAAAATTTGTCAGACGCATATCTAGAGTGATGATGGCGGTGTCCAAAAAATATTTTTTGATCAATCTGCGTGCCGGCGCTATTAGGTAGCGGCCCAAATAATACACGTAACTAAACTATAAATTTCTCATAATCCAAAACAATATTCATAGCCTAAATAATACCCATAATCTTAAAAATAATAACTCATATATTCAAATCGATAACTCATAATCAAATCTAGATACTTTAATAAATGTTATACTCATAAATCAATCCAAATACTCATAATATCTCAAACGCTTTCAAACACCATCATCTCAATAACTCATCAAATCAACCATTATATATATATATATATACACACTTGCCCCTTCATCAAAACCATCTCATCTCCAAAACCAACCAAATCATAATATCAAAACATGCTCGAACATTTTTATTTTAGAAATCGCATATCAAACTCGGAATTGTATTTTATTTTATAACATGTCCACCTCCAGCGTTGAACACGAAGATACCTTCTAACCCTTAACCACGGGATGTGCACGACAATCACAGATCAAGTGAATCCTCGCCATCCACTAATGGTCAGGAATATCCTCAGCCCGTACAAACCATGTTTTACAACCAATTGATGAGCATGACTACCTTAACCGAGTAGCTAAAAATCGCGAAAACAAAATACGTGGTCACAGACCGAATCATCTCATCAAAACAAAAGACAATTTTCTGTTGTAGTCATAGACCACATCATCTCATAATATCTCAATATAATAACCCGGTTCAACAAGTCATAAACATATCCAAAAATAATCCAATAATCACTTTAAAAATTATAACCCAAATAAACACGACACCGGCAATATTGACAAAGCATCTCAAGCACGTATTCACAATGCTTTCAAAGTTATATTATCAACTCATGTGTCATAGTCTCAAACCAAAGGTACTACAAACCCAACTCCATAGAATTAACATATCAAGCTCTAAGGGTTTGCAATTTATTTTTACGTTAATAAATCAATATTCGTGTATTTAGCTTTTTCGAAAATACTAACCTAAATTTAGGTTTTACAAGTTTGGGTCAACCCAATAAGTTTAAGCCGTATTATGATCTTTTGTTGTTAAAAAGACAAAAGTTACTAATTAATATTGTTGAAAAATTACGTTAACATTATTATTTATTTATAACATATTTCTTTTCTATTAATATTATGCCCGACCATGTAAATTTATGATGTTAATATATAGCATAAATTAGAACATTTATATAATCTAAATGAAAGTGAAAAAACCGACATAATATAAATTAGAAATTTTATTTAAAAACTTTATAGAGCTGATAAAATTAGCGTTGTGATTTAACATTATAAATATTTGACCAAAACTTGCGGTTTCTTCATGGTACTCGTAATGGAGTCTACCCGTGACCCGGTCCGACCCCTAATGCCATAGGCCAAATATATTACATATAAGGTATACGTGTATTTAGACATGTACAAAAGCAGGTTCGGGTCGGACTATAACTTAAAACTCTACCCGGAAGGTGTGGGTCGAGCCACAAACATTGTCCATATCTACCCATGTAGAAACCAGGTGGACTTTCAGCCCGGCCCGGATGACCCGTATGTACTTGATTGTGTTTTTTTTCTTCTCGGGGTGTATCATTCAAAACAAGTAATATAATGTATTTAACACAGTTTTTCAATCCAATTATACTTACATAGTGCACTACCAATGAGTCTAACAACAATCGACACAAAAAAATAAATAAATCCAAATACTTGACAAACAACAAGTACAGTCAATTATCCCTGCAATCTTGTATTGGAAACGAGTATAATTCGTCAAAATACTCAAAACAAACTAAATGAAAAATCAGAATAAGTGACACTGGAAAAAACTAAATCATATATACATATATTGTCTACCCAAAATGTTTACCCATACCCGTCCCACCGAAACACGGGCCTAATTGGGCCAAATCCAAACGGATCAAACTTGCTGCTATTGTCCATGTTCTTTCCCAGACGGGTCGACCCGAATTTGTACAAACCTACGTGTATTACATCATTACGAAATAAAGACGCATTATGACATAAATTTGTCTACTTGACGCTCTTAGTTCTTGGTCATGAGAAACCCTTTTGTTGTTTACGTGTATGGAACTCTTTTCATCATCTTGGTTAATTAACATAAATGTGCAGCATGTGGTTGTAATTAAGAAGAGTTTTGATATGCGTATCGACAACTCTAACTATGATACATACAACTTCAATTTATATCTTCTCGTCATGCCTACATCTAACTATGAAATTGGAGCATGTAAGTACAATTCCTATTAAAGGAAGCTTCGCATGTTTTTCTCTCCTCGATTGTTATTCGTATGCAACGCCAAGAATGAAATTTAGGTAAAAATACAACCAAACATAATTGAATACATTGACATTCTCCAACTTTTTTAATTATTGAAATTAATCAACTTCTACAAGACCTAATTTTTCAATTTAGCGGTTACAACTACTTGTTCAATGCTAATATACTCTTTTGTTGCATTTTAATTACGTGCCAAAACACGTACACACAACTCGGATGCAATATGATACTATCCGTTCAGTCTAGAGTGCTCGGGGACAAGCCATGCAATTCATTATTCGAACTGTACCAACTTTGTTAGGTTCACGTTCAACTCGTTTTGAAAATGAAGTCAAGTTTTGATATGTTCATGTTCATCTGGTTTAGAAAGTGAACGAGTTTTAACTGGGTCTAGATAATAAACAAAAGTAAAAACGTAGTCATACTCAACTCATTTTGTCCGAGTGTGAATTTGACTCGTATAAGAACACAAATTGAATAGGAGTAACTTGGGGCGAAATGAATTTGAAAGATAGTGGGTTGTTCCAATATGAGGCACAAGAAGCGAATTCAAAGAATGTGTAGAAGTACATAATACGGAGGTTCCAAAATGGCGTATAATGAGTGCGAATGAGAGGATGAATTCAAAGAGAGGGATTGATAAGTAAAGGAATGGTGAGGACCATATAGAGGAAGGGAATAGGAAATCGTCACATATATATATATGCTTAGGATAATACTTGCACTATAATGTATAATGTGATGAGTGAGTGGGTTGCACTGACCAGTCATGCCCCCTCCGCCAAAGATCCACACCACCCTATTCAAATCACCCAAAATATCATAATTTTGTATATTTAACACTACAATTATGAAATAAAAATAATTATGTTAATCTTATTTGTTAAAAATTATATTATAATATTTTTTATATTAATTTGATAATATTTTATTTTATGAAATTAACTCTCAGCAATTTCAAACGAACCCTTAATATTTCACAATAAGAAATATTATATTTATATTTATAGACAAATAAGAATAAGTTAGTGTTGATAATTCATTATTTTATTTTAGAAAAAGCTAAAGAATATATACATCCATGAGAATAAACGTAGAGAAAGCAAGAGGCTTTACAAATGATTCACAATAGCCAATAAGCTTGCTTAAAAGGGAGTAGTTTTTCCTAAGGTTCTCCTTAAATATAGTGAATTCTCGAAATGTACGAGGTCACATAATTGATGTGAACATCGGACTAGTACGTATATGCTACGTACGTACCATTTTAGTTGTATTATATGAGTACATCTCCGGCCCATATATTCATCATATCTTCGTTTATTCATGCATTATATATTTGTAGTGAAAGATAATGCGTGTCCAAATAATCCTCCAATCATCTAAACTAAGATATTAAACTGTTATGGGATATAACATAAGAAATTACATGATTTAAATTTAGACCATGCAATTCGCAATTAGATATCACTTTTGGGTATGATATATAAGCATAAGATTATCGATGGATACAAATTTGTTTGGTTGTATCAAACATATAGATGTCCAAGTTAAACGCTATGTAAACATATAGTATAAATTAACATAATTACTTATTTATATCCGTACAGGCCGGGGCTGCCAATTTCAAGTCGTAAAGATAATGATGAAACGCACTTCGTATAAAAATTACAACCAAGTCCCTCACTTTTAAAGAATTTCATCAAATTAATCATCAACTTTCAAAATTACATATGCAATTAATAAAAAATTAACAATTCTATTCTAGAACCTAGCAAATCAGACTCCCGTAAAACAAAGATTATCACAAACAAGGCAACCGTTGTATTCCCCAATTGCCCTCGCCTCTTTCGGCATTTACCCCTTGTATCCTAAGTTCTTTTTCTTTTTTCTTTTTTTTCACATTTATTTTTGTATGACTGTGTGCATGTAGTATGGTTTGGGTGACCCCTAAATATTAAATCCGCCGCCGTTGTCGAATTGTTCTTGAAAGACGAAAATGTCCTCAGCATTCCACGACATGTTCGACGTGTCCTCGCCACCGGCGCCGAACCACGGGTCCACAGACGGCCACGCGTCCAACCCCTGGTCAAAGCTATAGCCACAGGGACTAGTCAACGAATCCGCCACGTATTCACCCACGTGGCTCCAGTTACCGTTATTAACCTCTCCCTGGTAACCGTAATTATTATTATTGACAGCAGTAAATTCTGTTGAAGCCGAAGACATATGCGCGCCCATTGAATCAGACGACGTCGTATTCATCGAACTCTCGTCATTGGCCACGTTACTCATAAAACTCAGGTTTTCCAAGATTGGAGTAGGCTGGTAGATTTCTTGGTGGAGCTGGTGGTTGTAGGCGGCGGGGGTGGTGGTGGTGGAGGAGGCTGCTTGGATACGCTGCTCGACGAGGCGAGGCATCCAGAGATAACGCATGGCGTCCTTGAATTTCTTGCTGTTGACGTCACATTTGAGTTGCTTAGCGTGTTTCTGAACTCGAGTTCTCCAGTAGTTCTTGATCTCGTTATCGGTCCTTCCCGGCAAGAACTGTGCTATTTTAGACCACCTGAAACTCGATAAAGAAACCACATTTAATTACAATATAACAGAACATGGTTTGGTTGAATCAGCTTATATATTAGGCGGATTGATTAAAGATATTTTGAGATAGACCAACCTGTTGCCCCAGCGAGAATGGAGTTCGAGGATCAAGAGCTGCTCTTCAAGCGTGATATTTCCACGGCGGACATCAGGGCGGAGGTAGTTGAGCCACCGGAGCCTGCAACTCTTCCCGGTTCTCTTGAGGCCTGCGCAAGTAGCGAGGGAGTTCCAGCGGCCTTCGCCGTGAACAGCGATGTAGTTGATGAGAGCGAGGTCCTCGTCGACGGTCCATGGGCCGCGGCGGAGATCGGCGGCGTTGATGTCGTCGTCGGAGCTGATGCTGCTGATGCTGTTTCCTCTTTCTAAGATAGCATTATTCATGAGGGTGGATTGGCCTTCCATTGTCGTGGGATTGAGAGAATTAAGAAGAAGAAGAAGAAGAAGATGGAAATGGAGGATTGAGGTGGGAAGAAGGTGAAGGGGGCATTTTATAGAAGTATATTTGGGGGTTGAGATTTGACAAATGAGAAGTGAAAAAAAGGAAGAGAGAAGGTGTGTCTAAGTCGTCATGTGATGGCCCATAGTGGCCGCAATACGTAATCCGGACATGTTTTGTTTCCTAACTTTCTTTATTATATAACTAATTCCTTTAATTAATTATCATGGAAGAATTACATTTACTTAAATTTTTTTCAAAGGATTTTGAAGTATCTAAAAGGAAAAGTAGTGGGAGGTGATTATAATTATATTATAAAAATGTTAGGATGGTAGTAAAATGAAGAAAGTGAAAATGGTAGTTGCCAGTAGTGGTGGTAACGTGGTATGACTTGTAAGCGTGTGTGAGTTAGCTTCGAAGTTTGACTGTTTGACTTTTGAAGCTTTCTTCTACGTGGCTCGCCCACAACCCTTCTAATGACTGTAAAAAAAAAAAGTAAAACCCTAAATCGGTGTTTTACTCTGGTACGCCGAGTTCATTCGTTTTCACTTTTTAGCCCCTCTTTAGTCTTTATAATATTAAATTATTAGGCGAGAGGAATGTTAATGACACGTGAAGAGTTGAGGTATAAGACACTTGTCCAACTTTAACCTTGTATGGGAATGGGAGTCTGTTACACTTAAACTGCACGGATCTTACATTCGGCCAACCCGCATTGCACATACCCTACCTATCCAAACCTCGTCATAAGAGGCCACGTAACTATGCAAAATCATTAATCATACATACCATCAACTTTTATGTGGATAGGATATGTATATATAGACTCATTAGCGAATGACGGAATAAGGTACATCCAAGTCACCCTGAATACAGACATGCTGGGCATGCATATATTCATGCCCGAGATTCCTATTCATACCACATGTTTCGTGTTATATATATCCGTGGTCCGGATATACGTTGCAGAACCGTAGTTATAAGTTGATTTCGTTCAAAAAGTTATAGGAAAATGACTACGACTACGCATAGCGGATGTATAGTCCTACTACGCATGACGTATGCGTAGTCGCCCATATCAAAAATTCCTATAAAAAAAACTAAGGAAAAAATGACTACGGCATTGCATAGCCATAGTAGGGTAAAAAAAAAAATTTACGGCTACCGGTACGAATAACAATAACCATTGATGCGGGTGGACATACTCTCATCTCAAATCTTTTGGTTGTTTGTGTTTTCTTACCACATTAAAACGATCAATACATAAATTTCAAGCATGAGCAAACATATGCATTCTTTAGATACAAGATAGATTATTGATGCAGTGAATAAGGAAAAAAATATAAAAATTCTCCATCGTTTGTTCAATATTAAAGATTTGGTCTTCCACATTACTTGTGTTGAAGTCACTTATCTTTAAAATAGTGTTGCTATGACACATAAGAAATATCTTAGGAAATGCTTCCTATGATATCAAACTTGATTTTGCAACCGTTGGTTATTGTTGAGCCGTGTGGAAATGTCTCACATGTACAATATCATGCTAGGTGAATTTAACATTAAGTGTTAAGGTTACCCCTCTAATTGTCAATTAATTTTAGGATGAAATCCCAAAAAACTTGTGTGTAGTTTACCTTCGGATATAAAAAGTTACTTTACATATCAAGCTCCTTTCTAATAATGTTGGTGTTCCTATCACAAATCCGTATTTCTATCGATTTCCTCACAAGTACAAGGTATGACTAGTCATTCACTGCCCATGCCCTTGGCCAACATATGTAGTGCATGTCTTTTGATGTTCATATACAAGCTTTAGTCCATACTCTTCGTTATGTACGTTCATGGTACTATTGGACGGGGGCATCGTTCTATAAGGAGATACCAAGCTCTCTTTGATTGTTTTCTCGCATTTTGATTGGGATGCTTGTCCAATTTCTTGCAAACCAGTTACATGTTTTGTTGCTTCTCTCGGAGGTTCACCTATTACCTACAAGTCTAAGAAACAAACCACTATTTTTCATTGTTTTGTTGAGGCTGAATATTGAGGTATGGCACTTGCTTTTGTTGAAGTAACCTAGGTTGTTCGAGTCCTTAAGCAATGGGTATTTCTTAGGATTGTCCCTACGGTCCAGATTGTAATCTTACGAACCGTATCAGACCGGGCCGTTATATATTTTATTTTATATTACAAAAAATTTTGTAGGGATTAAAACCGGTCTGATCAGGGTTTGGACCACAACGGACCAAATTGGATCAGACCGGATTTTTACAATTACGGTCCCGGACCGGACCGTTAATTTCGGTCCGGTCTGGTCCGGTTTTCCGATCCGGTCTGATATGTGCAACCCTTGTGTTTCTAAGCTTAGTCATGTTACACTCTTTTTGTGATAATTAACAGCTCTACTATCCATATAACAAAAATGTAGTTTTTCATTCACCGAACCAAACATATAGACATCGATTGTTATTTCACCTGAAAAAGTTGTTGAAGGCCTTTTACATTTTTACACAATATTGAGCAAGTTATGTGTGTGTGAGGGAGAGGGGGGTCATTAGAAAGTTTGTAGAAGTTCATCTCCTCTTCTATTTCAATATAAAGTTCCTTTATGTAATAGTTTTACTCGCTTACATGAAGTAACAAGTTACATCGTCATTCATGAGTCAATAGAGATATTATCGTACTTTCTATTACAAAAGAGTTAACATTATATAATAAACTACAAAATAAGGTACATTTGGACCTGTGGATGCGCATGGACAATGTTAGAGGTCCGGACATAACTTTTTATTTACTCCGGATAGAACCCGCATTTTAGAAGTTAAATATATATCTAGAAAAAGAATGTTAAAAGGAAAGTGAGATGAAATGAAAATCCATAAAATGGAGACCGATAAGTCAATGATTATATGATAATTGTCAACAAAGAAAGGTGAGCTTGCAAGATAAATAGCGAAAGATTTAGGTTGCAAAATTCCAGGTCTTCCATATGTGTGTAGTGTACTTGGATTGAAATTAAGGGAGAGTGTGGAATTGTTAGCACAAAGAAGAGCAACCTCAACTACCCATCCCACAATCCGGTATCATAAGTGTTCTTCTTTAGCTATATCATTCCACCCATTTACAAACATATTTACATATTCCAGAATATGCCTTTTTTTTTTTTATTGTTAATTTCTCTTTGCCGAATATGATCATTATGTTGACTGCCATGAAAGTCACATATTAAGCTTTATGTTACTTACTAATGTGAAGTGGTTTCGGGTTTAATACGTTATGCTCCGGTCAATTACGTCTTCAAATATTATACATATACAACTACTATATAAGTTCATATATAATGAAAACAAATGCTTTATAGAATAAAAATAGGTTTTAATATTTATTATACAAAATAAATGTAATTTTTTCTGTTTTGTGTTGTTTTATTTTAATTATGAATTAATACTACATTTTTTTTAAAAAGAGTTAATAGTAGATTTTTAAGTTCTACAAATATAAGTTCATATATGATGATTTTATGGCTGTAATTATTTTATTTGAGAGATTTATTTCTGAGAACTTAAGTTCTACAAATAAGTTTTTTTTTTAATAGTTGAATGTTTAGAGATGAAGAGAATAATACGTTTTCTTTTTATCCGTAAAGTTAGTTCAACTATTTACGAATTTAGGGATTGGACTAGAACTTGCTTTGATTCATACTAAAAAAACAAAAGTATAGAATATATATATATATATAAGTATAATGAAAACAACGCCTAGCAGAATATATGTAAAAGTTAGGATTTTTGAATCCTAATAATGATATTAAGGGTGATTAAGGGTGATTAACTTAATCACCGATTATGATTTACTCATAACTCGTGAATAGTGCGTATGACTTTTTTCTTTGAGAGCTCCAATTAATAAAATTGCAGTTGTGATAAATGTTCAAGACATCGAATATGTCATATATGTGAAATAACATGAAAAGGCAAAACGATCAAGGGTCGCTAATTTTGTTTCTTAACGGCTAAGAAAGGCGGTTTAGGATCCGTATGCTCCTTGATATTGACATCATATGGAAGTGCATCCTCACATCTTCTCCATGCTTTGTTTAGCATCTTGAATTTCTCTTGATTGCTTCCATGCAAAGTGCTTGTTCACCCTTGAATGACTTTATTGTCTCATCGATCAGATCAACAAGTGTTGTTATCATGTGTTTTGGAGTAGTTATAGAAATTTCTAGAGTCTCGTGATCTCTTGTGTGTGACCTTGATATCTCTTGCTCGAGAGTCCGTATTCTTGACTTCATTTCGGACGTTGCATTTCTTGTTTTCGTGACTCTTGCTCGAACATAAGGGTCAAAGCTTCTTGTTCTCTCAATCCTCCTCTTGTTTTCTCAACCTCATTTGCAATCTCGAGTAATGTATATCTCCTTCTTTCCCATGTTGCAATTTCTCCTTGTAGATTTGCTAGTTTTTTATATAGTTCCGTAAGAAATTTACCTTCCCCTAGAGATGAAGTCATGTATGTAACGACCGGATTTTCGTTACGCTTGGATAGGGTTAGAGGAGGGTAGAAGCCGGGCACAGGGGCTCACGTCCTTGCGGCTTAGGCGACGCAGTCGAGTAGGCCGCAGGTGCGGCTAGGTTTCCCACAGGGGCGGTGACACGCGAGGGCGGGGTAGCTGCATTTTGGGCAATTGTTCACCTTCCGATCCTTTTAACTCATCTCTTTAATTCCATGGGGAGTTATTGGCTGAAGACCTTTGGTATCCTCCCTCCTTTATGCAACCAATCCTTCTCCTCCTCTCATTTTAACTCACGTTATTTTCTTTCCTCCTACCAACTTCATCCTCTTGCTTTCCTCTTCTCCATCCTCCTCATCCATTCTTCTCTTGGCGTGCTCCAGCTTGGATTCAACATCCTTGAGGCCGGGACTGCAGTGACGGAACGAGGGTAAGGCTCCTTCCTCTCTTCTTCTTCTTCTTCTTCTTCTTCTTCTTCTTCTTCTTCTTCTTCTTCTTCTTCTTCCTTTCCCTTCAATGGCTTGAATGGAAGATCTTCAAGATCCTTGCTCAACGATCTATCGTTGGTTTTGTGGTTTGAAGACGAAGCTAGACCTTAGAGGGAGGCTAAGACCAAGTGTGAGAAGTGGAAGACGTTCATAGCGCCAAAGGAGACCCTAAAGGACCGGCTGCACAATCGAAGAGCTCGACAGACGGACTTTCTGCACAGACAAGCGTAGGGGCGGTTTCAGTCAGGCGCAGGGGTGGACCTAGATCGGCGTAGGGGCGGACCCAGATAGGCGCAGGGGCGGCTCAGGTAGGCGTGGGTGCGGTTTTGCTCCAGTAAGTCCCGAATCTCGTTCTTTCCTTTCCTTCTTTCATTCCTTAGATTCGTTATACCTTAGAAGCATGCTAGGCTGGCTTAGGGTAGTTGAATTGGAATGCTTTAGAGTGGTTGGACCTTAGAGGTCTAGTGTGAGTTACGTGAGTCTTGTGGTGGTATGTTGTTGAGGGTTCGTTTCGAGCTTTGTGGAAGCAACCTTTGTGTATATTGTTAGGTTGAGAGTTGGATAGGTCTTGGATTGAGAAGGTAGTCCTTTTGGACTAGGTGGGTGAGGAGTTTGAGCCTAGAAGTCTAAAGACTTCTAATGGACTAGAGTGTGGTTTGATTGTGTGCCTTGTCTTGAATAGACGTTGTACGTTTTCCCGAGATAACTTACGAGTGAGGTGTTCGTGTGCGCTTCGGAGACTGGTAAGTCTACGGACTTACTTAGCTGGCTTCTTGTATGAGTGTGATGTGTATGAGTGGTGTTTGTTAGTTATGATAAACAACAAAACCGGATTAGGCCGACTTTATTATATTACGTAATTGACCCAAGTGTATGATAACGGGTCGTGACATCACTGCCTAGTTCTTGCGAGAGCTAGAAGGCTCCCTGTACCAGCCCAGGCAGGTAGACGGTCATATGCATTAACACCATTCCTCGTCGGTAAACGGGATCAGGGGCGAGGTTTGGGAATCCCTCGTGTCACAAAATAAGTATCCTTAGTAATGACCTATCACCTAATTAAAGATAACAAAAGGATTGAGTGTTGCATGTTGATTGTGTATGTTGTGTGTTTGTGTTTTTACCTTTATACTTATGCATAGATTGTTAGCTAACGGTTTTATACCACTTGTAGATGCCTTGCAGGTTAGAGAGGCGATCGAGTGATCCGGCGGTAGTGGGCAGCCGGGGTCCCGTGCATTATAGGCTGGGACTGTTTATTTTCTTTCACGATTGTTGAGACTTATGTTGTTTACTTTGGTTTTGAGACTTGGCTGGATTGTTTTTGATTTGTACTTTTTCTTTCGCTCATGATATAAAACTATGTGTTTTGCCTTTTTATTTGTGCCGTGTTGTAAGGTCCGATGAAGTTGTTGTCAGGCTAAGGGCCGGGATCCATTGTGAGGTCCCAGCTCGTAGCATTCCGAGTCCTCTAGGATTTGGGGTGTTACAATATAGTCTTTAGTCTTCATTACGGGTTTCACTCAAAGAGGAAGATTGAACCGATGTTGTAGTGACAAAATCAGTCATCTCGATGGGGCTATCAGCTGATCCGGCTGCATTTGCAACTTTTTCTTTTTGTATGTTTTGCATGAGTTTTTCCGAATTGGAGTTAGGTGTGGAAAATGTATTTTTGTAAATTCTTCTACTTTATACCATATCTACAAATATAAAAAATAGGGAAGAAATTTATGACACAAGGTTTTAAAATTAATTTATCATTCAAATCAGCATCTTTCCCGAGTACTGCCCCAATTTGATGAGGATTGATACACGAGTCTCAGATCTCACAAATAATTACAAGACTCAATGTAATATAGGGAGTCAGGATCGTGCACAAAGAAAGCGATGTTTTAATTTGACATATTAATAATGAAACAATAAAAAATAACAATAAAAAAATAAAAAACTAAAGAAATTACCAAAATCAAAACAAAATAAAAAAAAATTAAAACAAACCGTGGTCGATCAGCCAACGGGGGTCTTGTCGATCGGCAAAAGGTAAAAACTCAACAAATAAGAAAGCAAAAGCAGAAGAGAAAGCAAATACTACCATAACTCTCATAAACATACATTCATTATTTAAAGAATAAAATCAAATCAACATCATCGATCAATAAAGTCGGGCACTCCAAACGCTAGAAAAGACGAACAATAGCCAAACATACCTGAATAATACTTGAAGCGTTATTAATTGAAGGAAAAAGAATTGGTCGATTTGTCTCCAAGGGGGTGGTTGAACGTATGGTATTACAAGTTGTGATTCGGGAACTTGGAAAAATGTAGGAGAAAGGATGATTATCACATAGGGTTGAATATCTTATTTATAGGGTGAGAATCAAACATATCCCCTAAGATCTATCTTAACTACGAAAATAAAACTAAAAGAAGATAGACGTCAAAGCGGGCCAGTCGACCAACTAGTGTGTGGGCCTGGCCGATAAGCCTAGTCTAGAAACTTGGTGTGAAGCTTTGCGCTTCGACTAGTGGTCTTGTGCAAATCATGTGACGGGAGAAAGAACATTGTTGATCGACCGGCACAATTCCCTAGGTGTTCTTCTCCTTCACTATCATATCTCAATTATTTTTGTCTTGACCTTAACTTCTTTGACCGCAAAGAGATCCTTAGTGTGTATGAGGGTATTTCGTCGTGAATATATCCATTTCCGCTCCACAATTGCTTGGAATGTCTGCAATGACATAAATTGACAGGTAGATCTCTAAAACACATATAGGAAGGAAATAAGTCGATAAACTATGTTATTGTATCCAAAAGAGTAAATGAATGGAGTAGAATGAGAGAGGAAAAAGACGCTAATTTGAATGCTATCGTAAAGATACTTTTAAAGTTTGAAGATGTTTGAAGTACCTATGCACGTACCAAGGAGATTCCAAAGAACAATGCACGTATTAGGGAGAATTGTAACGCCCCAAATTTTGGCGCGTTTTCGTTTTTATTATTACTTTTTTTTTTCCCGACTTCTATCGATATTTTCGTAGATTGAATATTTTATTGAAAGTATTTTTAAGACGTAAAATACGTTCCGAAGTTTTTTTTTTAATATTTTTTGGATACATTTATGTGTACCCGTCTTTTTAATTTTCGGAAAAGGGTCGGAAAGTTCTCCGATCCGATAATTCCGTTCCGAACTCTTTTGATCGAGTTTTTATGATATGACTAGTGAGACCGAAAGGTCAGCCTCCTTGCTTCTAGCCTGCACCCTACCCGACCTGTCACTGTTGTTTTTCCCCTTTCCCTCAAAGAACCCTGTACTCCTCCCTCTACAGTCTACACATTCCACACTCAGCAACCCCTCCCTCACTCTTCCCTTGTTGCACCAGGTGAGCCATGCTGCCTTACCGGAGAAGCCAACCACTTCTCTCCCTTGTGCACCCGTTGGCAACCAGTGGATGAAGCAGTCGGACCCATCGCGTCTCCAGGCCTGCGTTCCCCCTTCCCCTTATGTCTCCTGCGTGCCTTGCCCAAACCCTCTCACCTGCCACCAGGAGGCCTGCCCTCGCTCTGCCGGAGGCCATTGTAGGCCTACTACCTCAGACTGCCCTAATCCCTCACTTTCCCCTTTTGCATAATACAACAACTGTCTGTTTTCCCCTCTCCCGTTTCTCTTCCTCTCTTCTATTCTCAATCGGAGCCGCAACTGTCTGCAACGCCGCCCGGGGTCCGCCGGGAAGAACAGAAGCCGCCTTGCCTCCGCCTCGAGCCGCCGGCACGGTGAATGGCCGCCTCTCTCTCTCTCCCTCATTTCTCTTTTTCTCTCCTCCCTGCGTAACTCCCCCTGGTTTTTGTGTAGTAACAACCTGCTGCCGGAGACGCTGTCGTGGAGCCGCCGCTTGCACCGACGCCGGTCACTCGCCCCTCCGCCGCCTGCGCCAACCACCAGGGTGTTGCCCACTTGCCATTTCCCTTGCTCCTCCTCTGTCGATTGCAACAGCAGGGTGAAGAGAAGATTTTGAATAATTGTAAATGTGCCCCTTCTTTTTTTGATTATTGCGATTTTGGCCCCACTTTATTAATAACTGCAGTTGTGACCCAAGAATTTTTAGAAATGAACTATTATGCCCCTGCAGTAAATTATTACATTATTGGACCCTTAATTTTGTTGTAGTTTGTGACCCAAATCCTTTGCAAATTAACTATGGTGTCCTTGTTGGTTTAAATTCGATTGATGGCCCGAATTTGAATTGCGGTTTTATGGTCAACTTTCCATTTTGAGTATTTTGCCCGGAAATAGGTTTTAACGAGTTTAACCTTGGTTTTGAAAGCGGAGTTTTCATTGGAATATCTTTATGCGCAAAACCTTCCTTTCAAAATTAGCGTCTAAGCTAATTTTGCTTAGCTTTGGTCTTAGGTCCGGAAGCGCCCCGATAAAGGCCATCGAACCCGTTCTCGACATCCGTAGATTGACTCCCGTCTTTTGACGTCGTGTGAGTATTCTTTTCCTCGACCTAGTTATGTTTAGTAGTATCATGCTAGGTTGTATCTAGCATAACTTAGAGTGAATGCCAAGTAGTGGCTTTGAACCTTAGGTGAGTTTCGAGGATTTGATATTGTTTGATAGATTGATGTTGATTCTAAGCTTGAGGTGGCATTGCGGTCTAGTGAGGTTGTTATAAAGGATTCAAATATATGGTTTGATCTTGTGAGAATCATTAGGCTTGAGGTGTTGACATTATCTTGTGAGGTTGTTTATTGCTTTAAGTTGTATGTTGAGCATGTGAGAATTTAGGGGTTGAGGTTGTATGATTGTTGAGGTTGTATGATTGTTGAGGTTGTGGACTAGAAAGAGAGTATCCTAGTGGTGTTGTGAGTTATGATCTTGCAAGATCCGAAGGTTTAGAAGTCTTAGGACTTCTATCTTCTGTTGAGTGTGAGGTGAGCACGAGGGATTCTAGGATGCGGTCCTAGAATTGAGAGCCAAATGGCCTTGCGTAGATCATTTGTATAGAAGTCTTAGACTTCTATTGTGAGAGTGTTGTTTTGATATAGTTATCTTCTTGTGAGCAGGTTATGGTCTTCCTCCCCTAAGGAAGCGAGAGTGTTGTGAGTTGAGTGTGATGACGAGGTAAGTCTCCGGACTTACTTATCTCGTATTCCTTGTATTAGCATCTATGTGTGTTGGGTGGTGTGTGTTTATTCCTTATCGTTTATAACAACTAAACCAGTAATAGGACCACCGACCTTATATTATTTTGGCCCAAGTGTATGATAACGGGCGGTGACATCATCTGCCTAGCTCTTGCGAGAGTCCTTGAGGTTCTTGGCGACTAGCCCGTGCTGGTTAGACGGTCGGAGGCATCTGTACCGTTCCATGCCGGTAAGTAGGGACCGAGGCGGGACCACGGTGGTCTCGTGTCACAAAACTAAGTTGAATTAGAACGGGATATGACTTAATAATAAAAAGATAATAAACCGGAATTGTGTGCTTTGATAATGTTGTGTGTTTATGATGATTTACTTGTGTTTGTGCCTTTCCCATTGATTCTAATGCTTCGAATATGAGCTAACGGTTTTATACCGACTGTTGTAGATTGCATTGCAGGTTAGGATTGCGGCCGAGAGATCCGGAAGAGTGGGCAGCCGGGGTTCCATACATTTTAGGATTGGGTTTTGGGTGGAGTCGAGTTTGAGTATTGTAATTATTATATGTTGTATGGCGTTAGCCTTTGGGGTTGTATTTTCGGCTGAAGTCCTTTGTTGTATTCTTTCGGGTTTTTCTTTTTATTGCATAAAAATGTATTTCGGTTTTGGCCTTTATTTGTGCCTTGTTGCAAGATCCGGTGAAATTGTTGTCAAGCTAAGGGTCGGGACCCATTGTGAGGTCCCAACCCGTAGCATCCCGAGTCCCGCGGATTCGGAGTGTTACAAAAGTGGTATCAGAGCCCTAGGTTGACAACAATGGCACTCGCAATCTTCTAAAGGCTGAATAGAGGGAAATAGAACCCTCAAGGGTTCTAAGTTTAAAATGATTTTTCGGTTTCAAAATCACATGCATGAATCAGGGTAGAATGTACGGACCACCACTCATTCCGCGGATCTCGGCAGCATAGTTTATTTGTTTTTGATATGAATATATATGTATATACTTAAATATGAAGATATGTATAGTATATGTGGATTGTAGTTGCAGGATGGACGTGATTATATGTATAGTATATATGTGGACTATAATATATGCTTTGGACCTTGTTGTGTTGTAATGAATTACCGGATGTGTTATATTAGTAGTTATATGGATATAGGACATATATAAGTTTATATACGGACTCTTATGTATAGTAGTATATAGTATGAGACCTTATAGTTAGGACGATGGAAAGATAAGATCACCTTTAAGATGACGTTGTTGACTTGGGATAACGTTCATACGTGGAGGAGTACGCTCAAGTATCGAGTTGAGTGTTTTGTGTTGACGAACACCATGGCGTTTCTCGGATTCCAAAAAAAAAAGAAAAAAAAAAGAAAAAGACATCGAAGAAGAGGGCTAGAGATGACATAAACGAAGGACGAACAAGTAGAAAGAAGAACTCGAGACAACTAAAGATAAAGCGAGATATAGACCATACAAGAAAAAGAAGCAACATTAAGGTGTAGAAGTGACTTTGAATAAGCCAAGACTGATCGACAATGAGACCAATAGAGATAACGAACTTAAGTTCTTAGAGAAGACGCGTGGACAGCTAAAGATGCGAATCAAGGAGGAGATGGGTATGTTCTAGCAAGGTTGATGGTGGTATTCTATTAAAATGTGAAGTTTTCTTTAGACACTCCTAAGCCTTGGAGTCAAGACGAGAAGAATGATCGAAACATTTGCTAAAGATTTAAGATACCGCAAGTTAAGCTTATGAGGTACCAACTAGAAGTGTCAACATTACGAGAGTTATGAGAAGAAGGCCTGGTGGAGATTCACATGGTAGAATTTTCCTAGAAGAGTTGACCGGTTTTCCGTTATGATGATAAGGCTAAGTGATGCCAAGAAGAAAGAAGTGTGAGTATATGTTGATCCCGAGAGGATGAGAGATGCAACAAGAAGCTTTTATTGATGGAGAGACTTGAGATTCCAATCAAGAGAAACATGAACGGACAATATATGAGGCTAGAACTTTGGTGAAGGTGTACTTGAAGGACAACATGGAATAATGGTTAAGCCTATGAGAGGGAGTCATATGAAACAACAAGGCAAAGAAGATATAGTTACCTTATAAAGAAGAGGAAGCATAAAATGAAGAAAGAACTAACGAAGTTTAAGGTAAAGTACCCCGAGAAGGGTAGCCTTCATGAGAATGGTAAAATGAGAAGTGTAGTAGAGTATAAGTCGCTGACTTCGGAGAAGGTCAAATACAAGTTAAGCGGTGACAACTAAGAACGCACAGGTGCGAGTTGTCTATTGATGAGTGTAAAGGGGATGAATAAACAAGATTATGGGGTCATGAAGAGGGGTAAGTAGGACGGGGAATATTCGTGGTGGTTGAATGTCGGCAATAAAGATGTATATCAAGGGAAGTGAAAATGTTTTAATCATGTAGCAAATTATCGAATCCAACAAGTGATGGTAATGTAACTTGTTGAGAGGGATTGTAACGATTTGGTGCGATCTTCTTAGGTCATGAGATTGTCATATGGAGGAATGACATGAATCAGGGTAAAGGGGACTAGGAGAACAAAAAGGGAAGGGAGTCTTCTATGGTTATTGTGCGTAAAGGGAGGATATATATATATAAGGGGATGTATGGTATGTTTGTTCTAAAGAAATGATGTCATGTTTTCGCGAGAAAAAAAAATCTAAGTCAAAGCTCCGTGATTCGCATGGCGAAGCCATAGTGGCTAAGACGTGAAACGAGAAATCTGGGATAGGACAACGTGACAAGCTTAGAGTAATGATGTTAGTGCTTGGTGGAGTTATGAGTGGATCTTTCAGTGATTGTGGTTGGGACATTTTGCCTAAAGGCATACCGGTACAGTTGTGAAGTTGTTCATGGAATATCGAGAGATGCATAAGGTGACCAGCAAGAGTAAGAGAAGAACGAAGTTTTGAAGTTTGAGGTCGACAAGAGATGTACAAAAAGTATATGGAAGATTGAGGTTAGAACCTCTACCGTCGGGTTGACTTTACATAAGGAAAGTGAAGTATAATTTCTACACCTGCTTGAAGAAAGGATGTCTCTGGGGAAAGCTTATGTAGAATACGAAGAGCTCCTCCCATATGATGGGATGTCGCGGGAAGTAAAGAAGAGAAGGTCAATTGTTTTAAAACACGGTTAAGTCCTGCTGATTGGGCCCTTATGGTTGCACATAAGCGAGAAATCTTAGAAGATTTTTGTAATCATGTCATCAAAGGGGGAGAATGAGATTAAGTTAAAGGAATACTTAAATAAGGCTACAAGAGTCAGAAGACTCGAACAAGTCTCTCGAGTTCAAGAGATGAAGGATCTCTGAAAGAGGAAGGTAAACATTGTAGCTAAAGATGGAGCAATACACATGTTTGAAAGACGTCACCCCAACAGATCGGGTAGACCATTAGTGACATGATCAACTATAAAGCGTTAAGAAAAGGTTGTGTTGGTTACTACATTATGTGACGAAAGAAGAAAAGATAAAACCGAGATACCACGGATTTCAATACGTCAGAATGTGGATTGTTCCACAAAGGTCCAGCTTGACTCGATTCCGAGATCTAAGGCGCCGTATGGAATGATAGTTGTGAAGAGACATGAGTTGTGGAAGCAAGTGAAGGAGCAATTGCAAGAACTTATTGAAAAGAGTTCATTAGACTTAGGGAAATGCTATGGAGAACTCTGAATGTTATCTTGAACTCTCGATTTGAAGTTCATATTGGTATATATCTTAAACTCTTGATTTGAAGTTGTTATGGAGAACACTAGTTGACGAAAAGAGAGACAATTATTTCCGTTTGTACATCGATTACCGTGAGTTGAACAAGATAACAATGAAGAACAGTTATCCCTTACCACGTATAGATGATCTACTCGATCGGTTACAAGGGTCGGTAGTCTCTTCAAAAATGATTTAAGGTCTGATTGTCACCGATTGAGAATTCGAGACTGCGATACTGCAAATACGACATTCTGGACAAACCATGGTCACTACGAGTTATAGAGATTCCATATGGGTTTACCAATGCCCGGATAAGATATTTTGGTCTACTCGAGAACAAGAGAGAAGTTGTATGACAAGTTGTCTCGGGATGGCAACCCTCGAAGGTTACAAGTTTTCTTGGATGTGCCGGTCATTCCCGAAATTTGTGGAGAGATTCTCCAAAGTAACACCATCAATGACTAACCTACGTTGGAAGACGAAGATGTTTTGGAAATGGACAAGGGTCATAAGAGTTGATAAGGGTTAATAAAAGAGATTCATTGGTGCAACTGTTTTGAAATTTCCTCGAGGTTTGATGGGTTTGAAGTGTATAAGTGATTCTCCAAGACAAGGTCTTGATTGGGTATTGAGGAAACGTAACATCAAAGTTTGGTTTGATAAGAACCAAAGCCAATGGTGTGAATTGGGAGTTCGATCATCTTGGTTAGAGACAAGCAAAGAAGAAACATAATCGAAATGTTGCATTTAGAAAGACCCAAGAAGGAAGCTAAGTTTTCGATATATCGGAACCATTGTGAGATCTTAGCGCGAGTTAGGAAAGTGGTTTGCCGGTTGGCGTGGCCCCCAAGAGTAGAGGGTGTTCACCCGGTATTTCATGCATTTCAAATTACGAGGATCTATTCGCAAACAAGGAACTGACGAGGCTAACTAGAAGACGGACAATTATATCTTTTGTTGAGTTTACGCCGAGTTAGAAGCTTCGATTGAATCAATGGGTTAGACCTAGTTCTTCCCTTAGTTGTATTATGTGCTTGTGTGATGGTATATGTAGTTTGTGCCTGTGAGGGAATGTGCTTTATTACTTTTTTTTTTCCCGACTTCTATCGATATTTTCGTAGATTGAATATTTTATTGAAAGTATTTTTAAGACGTAAAATACGTTCCGAAGTTTTTTTTTTTAATATTTTTTGGATACATTTATGTGTACCCGTCTTTTTAATTTTCGGAAAAGGGTCGGAAAGTTCTCCGATCCGATAATTCCGTTCCAAACTCTTTTGATCGAGTTTTTATGATATGACTAGTGAGACCGAAAGGTCAGCCTCCTTGCTTCTAGCCTGCACCCTACCCGACCTGTCACTGTTGTTTTTCCCCTTTCCCTCAAAGAAACCTGTACTCCTCCCTCTACAGTCTACACATTCCACACTCAGCAACCCCTTCCTCACTCTTCCCTTGTTGCACCAGTTGAGCCATGCTGCCTTACCGGAGAAGCCAACCGCTTCTCCGCCTTGTGCACCCGTTGGCAACCAGTGGATGAAGCAGTCGGACCCATCGCGTCTCCAGGCCCGCATTCCCCCTTCCCCTTATGTCTCCTGCGTGCCTCGCCCAAACCCTCTCACCTGCCACCAGGAGGCCTGCCCTCGCTCTGCCGGAGGCCATCGTAGGCCTACTACCTCAGATTGCCCTAATCCCTCACTTTCCCCTTCTGCATAATACAACAACTGTCTGTTTTCCCCTCTCCCGTTTCTCTTCCTCTCTTCTATTCTCGATCGGAGCCGCAACTGTCTGCAACGCCGCCCGGGGTCCGCCGGGAAGAACAGAAGCCGCATTGCCTCCGCCTCGAGCCGCCGGCACGGTGAATGGCCGCCTCTCTCTCTCCCTCATTTCTCTTTTTCTCTCCTCCCTGCGTAACTCCCCCTGGTTTTTGTGTAGTAACAACCTGCTGCCGGAGACGCTGCCGTGGAGCCGCCGCCTGCACCGACGCCGGTCACTCGCCCCTCCGCCGCCTGCGCCAACCACCAGGGTGTTGCCCACTTGCCATTTCCCTTGCTCCTCCTCTGTCGATTGCAATAGCAGGGTGAAGAGAAGATTTTGAATAATTGTAAATGTGCCCCTTCTTTTTTGATTATTGCGATTTTGGCCCCACTTTATTAATAACTGCAGTTGTGACCCAAGAATTTTTAGAAATGAACTATTATGCCCCTGCAGTAAATTATTACATTATTGGACCCTTAATTTTGTTGTAGTTTGTGACCCAAATCCTTTGCAAATTAACTATGGTGTCTTTGTTGGTTTAAATTCGATTGATGGCCCGAATTTGAATTGCGGTTTTATGGTCAACTTTCCATTTTGAGTATTTTGCCCGGAAATAGGTTTTAACGAGTTTAACCTTGGTTTTGAAAGCGGAGTTTTCATTGGAATATCTTTATGCGCAAAACCTTCCTTTCAAAATTAGCGTCTAATCTAATTTTGCTTAGCTTTGGTCTTAGGTCCGGAAGCGCCCCGATAAAGGCCATCGAACCCGTTCTCGACATCCGTAGATCGACTCCCGTCTTTTGACGTCGTGTGAGTATTCTTTTCCTCGACCTAGTTATGTTTAGTAGTATCATGCTAGGTTGTATCTAGCATAACTTAGAGTGAATGCCAAGTAGTGGCTTTGAACCTTAGGTGAGTTTCGAGGATTTGATATTGTTTGATAGATTGATGTTGATTCTAAGCTTGAGGTGGCATTGCGGTCTAGTGAGGTTGTTATAAAGGATTCAAATATATGGTTTGATCTTGTGAGAATCATTAGGCTTGAGGTGTTGACATTATCTTGTGAGGTTGTTTATTGCTTTAAGTTGTATGTTGAGCATGTGAGAATTTAGGGGTTGAGGTTGTATGATTGTTGAGGTTGTATGATTGTTGAGGTTGTGGACTAGAAAGAGAGTATCCTAGTGGTGTTGTGAGTTATGATCTTGCAAGATCCGAAGGTTTAGAAGTCTTAGGACTTCTATCTTCTGTTGAGTGTGAGGTGAGCACGAGGGATTCTAGGATGCGGTCCTAGAATTGAGAGCCAAATGGCCTTGCGTAGATCATTTGTATAGAAGTCTTAGACTTCTATTGTGAGAGTGTTGTTTTGATATAGTTATCTTCTTGTGAGCAGGTTATGGTCTTCCTCCCCTAAGGAAGCGAGAGTGTTGTGAGTTGAGTGTGATGACGAGGTAAGTCTCCGGACTTACTTATCTCGTATTCCTTGTATTAGCATCTATGTGTGTTGGGTGGTGTGTGTTTATTCCTTATCGTTTATAACAACTAAACCAGTAATAGGACCACCGACCTTATATTATTTTGGCCCAAGTGTATGATAACGGGCGGTGACATCATCTGCCTAGCTCTTGCGAGAGTCCTTGAGGTTCTTGGCGACTAGCCCGTGCTGGTTAGACGGTCGGAGGCATCTGTACCGTTCCATGCCGGTAAGTAGGGACCGAGGCGGGACCACGGTGGTCTCGTGTCACAAAACTAAGTTGAATTAGAACGGGATATGACTTAATAATAAAAAGATAATAAACCGGAATTGTGTGCTTTGATAATGTTGTGTGTTTATGATGATTTACTTGTGTTTGTGCCTTTCCCATTGATTCTAATGCTTCGAATATGAGCTAACGGTTTTATACCGACTGTTGTAGATTGCATTGCAGGTTAGGATTGCGGCCGAGAGATCCGGAAGAGTGGGCAGCCGGGGTTCCGTACATTTTAGGATTGGGTTTTGGGTGGAGTCGAGTTTGAGTATTGTAATTATTATATGTTGTATGGCGTTAGCCTTTGGGGTTGTATTTTCGGCTGAAGTCCTTTGTTGTATTCTTTCGGGTTTTTCTTTTTATTGCATAAAAATGTATTTCGGTTTTGGCCTTTATTTGTGCCTTGTTGCAAGATCCGGTGAAATTGTTGTCAAGCTAAGGGTCGGGACCCATTGTGAGGTCCCAACCCGTAGCATCCCGAGTCCCGCGGATTCGGGGTGTTACAAGAATTACAAAGAAGAATTATTTTGTCAAGGGGAGACATTCGACATTTAATATTTTGATATTAATCTTTGTGCTTTATTGTTATATCGTGAAAGTTATAATATTTGTGCTTAAATTGGTACATCATATGATGATAGTACTTGTACTTAAATTGTATACGTTTGCCATCATCAACAAGGGATATGTTGGAAGTCAAGGACTCCACGTTTTATGGTATCTAAGTACCCATGAGATATCTTGATTGATAAAAGGGGTAGTCAATGTATTATCTTTTAATCTAAGATAAGTAATCACTAAACGATTTTAAAGTCCGATCTAACATAGTTAGGAAGGGAGTGGTTTTGATCTCAGTTGGTTGATAATATGAGGTCTCTAATATAAAACATTGTGTCACATTGTTTTAATATTTAGGTTGTTTCTATTGCATGAAATTTTCAATTATGACATTTCTATGATTCTTCTAACAATTTACACGTTCCAACATTTATAACTGTTTTTTTAACAATTTATTTTGACAGAATTGAATTTTGTTGTCGATTTCTTGGAAAAAACTAAAAAAGAACAGATAAATGTTAGAAATAATAATACATACTTGTAGCTGTTTTGTAGACTTTAAGGTGCAATTATCATGAGAATTTTGGAAATAACTGTTTGCTTTGATGGATAGGTAAAAATAACTAGAGATAATTGGATAAATTACATTACTTCACTAATATGAGTCGGTAGATGTCTCATCCTATAATTTAGTTAGTAAATAGTATTTAAAACACATATAGACCGATTTGTCTTTATTTGCCACAATAAGTTTTATGTTAATTAATTACAAGATCATATTTCTAGAATCATCTAATTGGTTACAAGATTCCTATAATCTTTAATTGACTATGAGACCAATTTGTATTAATGTCATATTTTATGATAATTTGTATTGGTTTTTATTAAAATTTATATAATATTCAATTTTCCTCATTAAATATTAAATAATTTATAAGTTAGCATTTTACACTTTTATTTATTGTAAGTAATATTAACTTATTTTGATATTTCTTGTAAATAAGGTGTATCTCTTGTAATTTTAAATTTCTTGTAAAAGATATGAAAATTTAAGGATTTTTTTTATCTTGGTACCCTTAAGGTTTTGACTTTTTCTCTTGGTATTCACTAAGTTTCAAAATTTCTTTCGGTACCCTCAAAGTTTGGATATTTTCCTTTTTGTTCCCTTTCTCACATTTTTTTGTCAATTTTATCAAATTTGTTAAATAAAATTTTGAGAAAAAAAAAGTAAATTAAATTAAATTCTCATTTTTAACAAAAAAAAAAGAAGAACAAAAGTCCGGAGGGAGACTCTTTCTCACAACTTGCGATACAAGAGATTCATCTCATCACCGCCGACTCCGACTCCCATCGTCAACTCCGACTCCGTCGTCACCTCCGGATTCTCACCGCCGCTTCTGTCGTCAATTCATGTATGAGTATCGATTTTAGGGTTTCGTGATTTTAGGGTTTGTAAAGGATTGCGTGTTGTTTTACTGTATTTCTATTCGACTTTATTTGATGTGTAACATTACAATGTCCATCTGAACTACGTCTTTAGGTTAGAACTTGGTAATTGGGTGGGTGAAATTGCTTCTAATTGTAATTTTTCTTTATGGGGTTTTATGATGATTACAAATTGGAAACATGAGTTTGTTTGTCTAGGATTATCTAAAATTAGGCTTTCATGATTATGACAAATTGGGAACATGGTTATGTTTATCGTTTATGTTAAAAACTTTACAAGGATTTTTTATAATACTTGTGATTGGCAACTTTCTAGAAGAAATGGAGATCGATGATTTGTCATAACGGGACTCTCCTCCACCTTTGTACAAAGGTTAAAATTCCCCTCCATTGCCTTTTTGCTTGGCATTTTGAGCCTGTTGAGTTAACCTAAAAGGATAAATATTAGCATCATCTAAATCATATGCCTTCCCAAAATTCCATTTGTGCAACAAGAGTAACCAAAACATTGAACGATCAAACTAAATTGAGAATTGGTTGTTATCTTTCACTTGTGATTGACAACTTTCTATTTTTGCAACAAGAGTGACCACCACTAAACAATCGTAATGAATTGAGGATTGGTTGTTATCTTCCACTTGTGATTGACAACTTTCTATTTGTGCAACAAGAGTGACCAAAATACAAAACAATCGCACTTCATATGTTTGTGAGGTCTCCCAAATATGCCAAAAGTGAATTTTTTTTTTTGCTAATTCAGTTTCATGTGATGAACCTTTTTTCCTGGTGTTGTTGTTGTTGTTGTTTTGCTTTGAAATTGAGAATTGGTTGTTATCTTCCACTATTGTTGATGTAATCAACCTTTTTAAGTGAAAATTTTTGATGTGATTTTGTTCAATGCAATCTCGATTTAATGAAATCTCACAGTAAAACCACCGCTTCATTGTCTACATTAAGGTTTGCAAAGGAGTAATATAGATGTCATCCACCAAAAAAAAGTTTGTGTAGGATTTATCGGTCAGAAAAGAATCCATATATGTCGTATTATGATCGATTGTAATGTTTGATAATTCTTCAAATGGGTGAATCCATCACATATGATAAGCTATGGTCGAAGCAAGCATGTGAATGAAAGTAATTCTCACAATGATACAACAATTGCGGCTTCTAGCGATGAATTGTTCCAAGATTGAATGATGAGATTAAGGAGATAAAGATATTTGTCAAATGATTGACTTCTGAAGAGAAAGAAAATCAAAATAAGGAGTTCATGATATTTATTTCAAAGTGTCATGAAAGTGACTATTGTTTTGTACTTGGTTATATTAGTCATTTTTTCGAAAATTGTGTAGCAAAATTGCTATTTGGAAGTTGTTAGGAAATTTAGGATTATCATATTATTTTATTACCTTTATGTGTTTTTACGTGCAAACATTATTGTTAAATTATGTAGTTTTTATGTTACAAAGGTACTCGGATCTAACTATTAATAAGATACCCCCGATCTTTTATCTTGCACAATATCCGAACTTTGAAACATCTGTTATTGTCCACAAAATTCAGAAAAAAGTAAAAAAATGTTCATAAATTCAAAAAACAATCAATAAATTCAAAACAAAAGTACAAATTCTAAGTATCAAATTCTTGTTGTTGTTTTCCAATTGCTTTTACATGTTTGTATACAGATATGCTCACAAAATTCAGAAAACAAATTTTAGTTGATGTACTGCTTCTATTTTCTCCATGAAATTAGAATTATGATAATGTAAGGACACAAGGTACTAAAATTGGTTGAATTTATTTTCTATCAGCCTTTTAAGGGTGATTAGTGTTGATTAACATATCGCTTATCAATCTTTGCAAGATGCAATTAACTTGAAAGTAAAGCGGTTGATCGATGTGGCTCAAAACATTAAGCAGAGAAAATCTTCAGATGTTATTCACTCCACATTAAATTTCATCTTAGGTTCCCTTGCAATTTTTGTTATTGGTTGATATATGTACAATTAATGTATTTTACAAAGTAATCTCGCTTTTACACATTTTGTTACTGTTATTCCCACCCTGCTCAGGATAAGTAGTTTTTCACTTATTTTTCTAAACTTTGTTCACTCTTCAAGGCTTTGCATCTATGCATGCAATTGAACACCAACAAGTTTTTGCTTCATCAAGGGTAAGTATTAACATGACTAGTTATCGAAATGAATGTGCATAGCGAAGCTATAGAATATGATAGTTATATGTATTGCTTGTAACAAATGTTGTTCATATTCTGAAAATGCTCATATTGGAAGTACAAATGAGAAGCTTAATGACAATAGTTTCCATAAAAATATAAAACAAATTAATATCAGCTCAAAGTTGTTGATTTCTCGCATACAATTTATACTAGTTAGAAATAAAAAAACATATACAATTTAACTTCCAAAATAAAAAATCAACAAGAGTCAACAAGAATCATAAATCAACAAGTCATAATTTCAGCTCATAGTTGTTGATTTCTCGCATACATTTTATATAACTAGTCATGTTGACTAGGAGGATTTCATGGTGCTCATCCCATAAAATCTGGTGCAGTTTCTTTGGGTTCTAAAGGCCTTTTACTTTTCTTTCTATACCTTTGTTCAAGGAAAATTCCTTGTTTCTCTCTAATCTCCCTTGTAGTCAAACCGCCTTTACATGTCCTAACTTATGCCCTGATGACATGAATTATGTACCATCATATTCATGCACATTGCAGCACATTATCTCTCTTTACCTTGCATTTAGAAGGATTTTGCGTACCTTTTATGTTCTATTCAATCAATTGTCGGAAATAGAGGTCTACACGAGATTTTGATGAATTACAGGTAAATAGAGTTGAATTGGAAGCAATAATGAAGCAAGAAGCATCCAAGGATGTTAAGGAAGCTAAAGGAGCCTTTGAAAGATCACAAAATGCTAAGGAATTACAAAGGAGAAGCATAGGAGACGAAGCAAAAGAAGAACACTTTCTGTTGAAGAAAATCGTGCCAACAGATATAAAAATCGGACGATTTTCATTGGATGAAACTGAACGATTTTGCACCTAAATCGACTAGGTCGATTTTCTTCACAATTCAGCCAAATGAAAAGACGACATAAAGCCCAATTAATTTGGGCTAGAGAGGAGTTTTGCCAAACGGCCCATCTGCAAGAAACTATAGAGGAGAACCCTACGAACGAAAACGGGGGGGTCGCACGGGAGAATCTTTACACGTTTGTGAGAAATCAACGATTCTTGGAGAGAGATTGAAGAGCTTTTGCCGGAAAGTCATTCTTGATCTTTGATTGTGAGATTTCTCTATTCCATTGTTTTGGCTGTGATTTGTGAACACATTACTGAGTTGTTTAAGAGATACATTGAGTAGAATTGACAATTGTTTACAGATTTGACGAGTTATTGAATTATTCGTTCAAGATTTGGTTTCTTTGCGATTTTTCACTCAAGAATTAATTTGATTCGATTTTGAAAATGGTTGGCTAAAACCATTGTGATTCTGGGGAGAATAGTTGATGATTAAGGCTTAGATGATGATAGACTGAACTCATTCAAACATTAGGACCCTGAGAGTTTAGATCTTGGTTTTGCGACAAACAGGAAAATCGGGTTGTTCTTGAGGAAAATCGGCCGATTTTCTTATGAACAGGGCGATTTATTCTTCTGACGAACTTTAATTGAATTAATCTTTAATCAAAACCAATCCTTGCCCAAACCCCAATCTTGATTAACCTTTCTATCCTCTAATTGAATGTATGAAGGTGCTTCAAACCTCTTTCTATATTTAATAGGTAAAGATTGCAAGAATTTGGGTAATAAAGAGACTCATCATCCTTTATTAAGAAATTAAATGTGCTTCCTAATCTTTACTTTGGAGAGTCATATCCTGGAGTTTTAGATAGTTAGTTTGATCATAATTCTTATCTTTAGATCTTTCTATATTGCAGCCTCAACAACCCTTATAGAGAGAACCTATAGATTAGTCATATAGGTTTCGGAACTTCATCGTACGAATCCTACTTTTGAACGTTTAATCTTGGCAATATAAATTCTGTCCTAGATTTATAGAAGTGTCTTGAATCGAAAGCATAAATCGGATACTTGAATCCTTGGAATCATTCCCATCTTATTTGATCACAAAAGCTTTTGCACTTTTCGCTAGATAATTGAAATTGGAATTTATTCTCACCAAATCCCTGAGTTCGACTCTGGAATTCTTACCTTTCTACAGCCGATCCGTACACTGCGGGTTCGCTTTGCTTTTGAGTTCTAGACATAAATTTAAGACTTTGACGCACACCTTTTGAGCGAACAAGTTTTTGGCGCCGTTGCCGGGGATTTGGTCTAGATCAAATCCGGTTTTCGGTTGTCTAGCTTGGGAGCTCTTGCTCTTGTGATTTGATTTGTCTACTTGAGTGATTTTGCAGGTTCTTTAGGTATATGCGAAGGACTAGATCCACTAAAGATCTAATTCCTTTCGACCCCGAATTAGAAAGAACTTTGAGGAGAAAGTTGAAGGAGAAGAAAATGGCCGAAAACGATGAGAGAAACTACAAGGCTGAATTGAACGAAGCTCAACGCCAACTCCAACTGAGTGAGAAAGCTCGAAAGGAAGCTGAAATAAGTCATCAATTTCAAATTGATGAACTAAGAGCTATGATATTGGACATGAAATTGGAGTCGAACACCTCCAAGAAGAAGAAAGTCAAGACACCAACTAAGTCCATTCGAGATGACTCGTCCGATGATGACGGGATTGATCCGGATATGCCGGAACTTGAAGAGATTGATCCATCACTTCGTCCTAACCGAAACACTCCAACACCTAAGGTCGTCCCTCGCATTACGACTAGGAATGTTAGAGCTGCTAATAACGAAGATAGACCCCGAACTTTGGGGCAACGGATGGATCCTATTCAGCAACCGCGCCGTCTAGGTGTGGACTTTGGAGCTGAAGACATCCAGGAGTTTAGCTTCTCACCACAAGTCATTACTATGGTCCGTCAAAGTCAATATGGCGGAGCAAGTACTGAATCTCCGCATCAACACTTGCAGAATTTTGAAATTCTCATGGAAACTATGAAGCCGAAGAAGGCTACTACAAGCAACTACAAGATCAAGCCGTTCTTCTTCTCTTTGAAGGACAAGGCTCTGGCTTGGTACCAAACACTTCCGGCTGCGAAGTTAGCTACATGGGAGGAACTGTCTTCGGAATTCCTCACCAAGTTCTTTCCGCCATCCAAAACAGCGGAATTAAGAGGTAAAATAAATGCTTTTTCTATGAAACCTAACGAAAGCTTGTTTCAATCTTGGGAAAGGTTTCAAGATCTCTTGTTGGATTGCCCACACCATGGCATTTCCAAGCTGGAATTATTAGAGATCTACTACAAAGGGTTGGATACGGAGACACAATTCAACCTCCAATCTCTATCTTGCGGCACATTTATGGATATGAGAGAGGATGATGCTTGGGACTTCATTGAGAAGCAAGCCCAAGTGATTGAGAAGTATTCCCACCGTAAGGTGGAATCAAGTAGCCGGAATCAAAGCGATTCGGGAGCCAAGTTGAATCAAGCGGCTCAAACACAAATATTCTCCCTCAAGGATGACATCAAGGAATTGAGGGAAGTGCTCAAAACGAGTCTTCAAAGGACTCAAGAGCAAGAAGCCAACTACATGGGGCGAGACAACAACCAAAGGAATGATAACCGGAATTCCAATTGGAGCAACAACAACAATAACAACCGAAACTCCAATTGGAATAACAACAACAACAATAGGAATCCGAATAACAACAATTGGAGGTCAAATCAGCAAGGTTCAGGTAATCCCTACTCATATGCTGAAAAGGCTCTAACCCCTCCATCTTCTTCTACTCCTTCTACAAGCCAGGGGCAATCAAGCGGATCAAACAAACCAGATCCTATGCTAGAGACGATCCTAGGCAAGCTACAAGGATTGGAGAGCTACATAACTTCGGTTGACAAAGCCCACAAAGCTTTAGAGAACCAAGTATTCAACAAGGCCGGAGAAGTTCCAAGAGATCAAGGGAAACTTCCCGGAAAGACAGAAGATAACCCAAAGGGAAGGGTTATGGCCATAACTACTAGGAGTGGGAAGACAACCGCCGACCCTCAACCTAAAGTAGTTGATACTTCCACAAAAGAAGGAGAGGCAAAAGAGAAGGAAGAAGTCTATGTTCCTCCTCCCGCTTACAAACCACCTCTACCTTTTCCTCAATCTAGAGCGCGAGCACGCCTAGATAAACATTTTGGTAAGTTTGTTGAACTTATGAGTAAGCTCCATATTAACATACCTTTTATGGATGCGATTTTAGGTATGCCAGCTTATGGGAAATTCCTCAAGGAGATCCTCTCCAACAAGAGGAAGTTGGAAGATATAGGTGAAGTCAAGATGAGCATGGAGTCATCCGAACTCATCAAGACTATGACGGAGAATATGCCACCCAAGCTCCGCGATCCAGGATCCTTTTGCATACCCATCACCTTGGGAGAAGCTACCTATGATGCTCTTTGTGACCTTGGAGCAAGTGTGAGCATCATACCTCTAGCTCTTTGCAAGGCAGTTGGTCTAGGAGAGCCTAGACCAGTGAAGATCACACTCTACATGGCTGATCGTTCCACTACTAAGCCGGTGGGAATATTAGAAGACATCCCGGTAAAGCTAGGTAAGTTTTACATACCTATAGATTTCGTCGTTCTTGACATACCTGCAGATTATCCAGTTCCCATCATCCTTGGGAGGCCATTCCTCGCCACATCTGGATGTATGGTGGATTGCAAGAATGGCCAGCTATCCTTCCACATAGGTGAAGAAAAGATAGAGTTCATACTATCTTCCTTAATCAAGGAGCCAGCCTTGAAAGATGACGTTTTTGAAGTTGTTGAGGAAGAAGAGTCTAGAGAAATAGTAAGCTCGATCTTAATGAAAGACTCCCTTCAAAAGGTTCTTAGCATGAGTATCATGGAGGAAGGGGTGGAACATGACTGCAATGAGAATGTGAAAGCATTAAATGCTATGGATGAAGAACAAGAGGCAAAACTTGAAGAGCTAGAGAAGACTCCGGAAATTATGGAAAAAATCGACCTGTCTCAAAAAGATCGTCCGATTTTTTCAGATTCAGAACGATTATTTTCAACAGAAACTAAAATCGACCTGACAACAATAAATCGTCCGATTTATGAAGAGGCAGCACGATTTTTCCCGACAGAAACTAAAATCGACCTACCAGAAATAAATCGTCCAATTCAGAAAGAGGCAGCACGATTTTTTCCAACAGAAACAAAAATCGTGCAAAAGATCGACCGATTTATTCCAGAGGTGGTCGATTTACTGAGTAATTCTATGGCTTCTCCGAACTTCACCGCAGCCACTTCCGAATCTAATGATGAGGTACCCACACCTATAGAGACCTCCTCCACAACATCCGAAAGTCACGATTCATCACCAATCAAGGCACCTCCATCCCTAGAATTGAAGCAACTCCCCACGCACTTAAGGTACGCATTTCTCGGTACTAATTCCACATACCCAGTTATAGTCAATGCAAATTTGAATGATGATGAATTAGAAAAGCTCATGCATGTTTTGAAGCAACATAGGAAAGCATTAGGTTACACCATTGATGATTTAGTAGGAATAAAGCCTTCTCTATGTATGCACAAAATACTAATGGAAGAGGATTACAAACCTTCACGCCAACCTCAAAGACGGTTAAACCCGGCAATGAAGGAAGTCGTGAAGAAAGAAATCCTTAAGCTACTTGATGCAGGTATCATCTTCCCTATTTCTGATAGCAAATGGGTGAGTCCGGTACAAGTAGTACCCAAGAAAGGAGGCATTACCGTTGTTGCCAACAAAAACAACGAACTCATCCCTACACGGACAGTTACAGGGTGGCGAATGTGCATCGACTACCGCAAACTGAACGTGGCCACGAGGAAGGACCACTTCCCCCTTCCTTTCATCGATCAAATGTTGGAGAGGTTAGCCCAACATGCCTACTTTTGTTATTTAGATGGATATAGCGGTTTCTTTCAGATACCAATTCATCCGGATGATCAAGAGAAGACAACCTTTACGTGCCCATGGGGTACGTTTGCTTATAGAAGAATGCCATTCGGTTTATGCAACGCTCCAGCCACCTTCCAAAGGTGTATGATGGCAATCTTCTCCGAATACGTAGAGAATATCATGGAAGTCTTCATGGACGACTTTTCGGTATATGGTTCTTCCTTTGATAACTGTCTCTATAACCTTTCACTAGTTCTTAAGAGATGTGAGGACACTAACTTAGTCTTAAACTGGGAAAAGTGTCATTTCATGGTCACTGAGGGAATTGTGTTAGGCCATTTAGTGTCAAAAAGGGGAATAGAGGTAGATCGATCAAAAATAGAGACCATTGAGAAGTTACCACCCCCTTCATCAGTAAAAGGAATTAGAAGCTTCTTAGGACATGCAGGCTTCTATAGGAGATTCATAAAGGATTTTTCTAAGATTTCAAAACCTTTGACTAATCTTTTGATGAAAGATGCGACTTTCGAATTCTCGAAAGATTGCCTAGATGCCTTTTGCAGGATCAAAGAAGCATTGATTTCGGCACCAATCATCCAACCACCCGATTGGACTCTTCCTTTCGAAGTCATGTGCGACGCAAGCGATGTCGCTATCGGAGCCGTTCTTGGTCAGAAGAAAGATGGTCGCACTCATGCCATCTACTATGCTAGCAAAACGCTAGATGAGGCTCAGTACAATTATGCAACTACGGAAAAGGAGCTTTTAGCCGTAGTATATGCATTTGAGAAATTTCGTTCCTATCTTGTAGGTGCGAAAGTGATAGTCTATACGGATCATTCCGCAATCCGATACTTATTCACGAAGAAGGATGCGAAGCCAAGGCTTCTAAGATGGATCTTACTCTTGCAAGAGTTCGATTTAGAGATCCGTGATAAGAAAGGATCGGAGAACTCCGTCGCCGATCACCTTAGTCGTCTCCCGCAGCTCACCGGCAAGTCAGATGAGCTTCCGATAGACGACTCCTTCCCTGACGAGCAGCTGCACGAAATTGAAGAGTGTCTTCAACACATATCACAAGGTAATGATCCATGGTTTGCTGACATCGTAAATTACCTTGTTTGTCAGGAGATTCCACCCGGACTTTCATACGCTCAAAAGAAGAAATTCTTTAGAGACGTCCGGCAATTCTATTGGAACGAACCTCTCCTATTCAAGAGAGGTCCAGATGGCATCTACAGGAGATGTGTTCCCGAAGATGAGATAGATAGCGTCATCCGACACTGTCATTCTCTACCATGTGGCGGACATGCTAGTTCCCACAAGACTTGTGCTAAGGTACTTCGCTCCGGCTTCTATTGGCAAAGTATGGGGCATCGACTTTATGGGACCTTTCCCATCTTCATGCGGCAACCAGTACATACTCCTTGCCGTAGACTATGTCTCAAGATGGGTGGAGGCAATCGCTTCCCCTACTAATGATGCATTGGTAGTGGTGAAGTTCCTCAACAAGACGATCTTCCCAAGGTTCGGAACTCCCCGAACCATCATTAGTGACGGAGGAACGCATTTCACAGCCCGTCGATTCGAGACTCTATTGGCAAAGTATGGGGTGACCCATAAGATAGCTACACCCTACCATCCGCAAACCAGCGGACAAGTCGAGATATCCAATAGAGAGATTAAAGGGATTTTAGAGAAAACCGTCTCTAAAACAAGGAAAGATTGGTCAATGAAGCTTGACGATGCGCTATGGGCATACAGGACAGCCTTCAAAACGCCAATAGGTACGACTCCCTATAATCTCGTTTATGGTAAATCATGTCATCTTCCTGTAGAGCTAGAACACAAGGCCTATTGGGCTATCAAGTGGCTCAACTTCGACATGAAAGAAGCCGGAGAGAAACGGCTCTTAGACATCAATGAGCTAGATGAGCTCCGACTGAATGCGTATGAGAACGCAAAGATTTACAAGGAACGGACAAAGCGCTGGCATGACAAGCACATCATCCCGAAAGACTTGAAGGAAGGAGACCAAGTCCTCCTATTCAATTCAAGGCTGCGTCTATTTCCAGGTAAGCTCAAATCCCGTTGGACAGGACCTTTTGTGATTAAAAGAATTTTCCCCCATGGTGCAGTTGAAGTATGGGGTGAACAAAGCGGAAATTTCAAGGTTAATGGCCAAAGGTTGAAGAAATACACACCGGAAGCTCCGATCGAGGAGATAGCTCCTATCCTCCTCCATTGAACACAACATCATACACCGTCTAGCTAAAAGACGATAAATAAAGCGCTTCTTGGGAGGCAACCCAATGATAGTATAGTTTTCCCTTCTTTCCCTCGCTTAAGTTAGAATAGATTAATTGTTTTGTTTCTTCGTTTTTACCTTTTTATGTTCCTCGATCCACTCTTGGTTTGTCGTGTCATTAATCGCAGGAAACTAGGTTCAAATTTGAGAGATTCATGAAGCATGGAGCACAATCGAGTTATATCATCAAGATCCAAGAAAACAAGGAAGAAAATCGATCTACCATAAAAAGATCGTCCGATTCTGTAACAGAGCAAGACGATTTTTCACAACAGAAACAAAAATCGACCTGGAGATCGACCTGCCAAGAAAAATCGTCCGATTTTTTCTGTCAGAGAGAAAAATCGCCCCGACAAATAAATCGACCAGAAAAATCGTCCGATTTTCTTCAGAAATTGTCGACCCTATATAAGGACTTCACACTCGATTTTCTTCATTCACACACCTTCAACTCGCGATTTCCCTCTCTCAAAAACGCCGGAAAATCGCCACACCCCCAAATCCTCATTCCTTAACCATTTCAAGAGATTCTTGGCTCCAAATTGAAGCATTTTCAACAAGGAACACGGATCTACCAACAACACGCACGGCAATCGACTACTCCACAAGGAATTCAGGTTTTTCTTTCCAAAACCTAAGTTTTCTCACTTGAAATCAAAGTTGCTTAGGAAGTGCTTTGTTGTTGGAATTGATAGAGGAATTTGCTTAGGATTCATCATAGAGAACTGTGTGTGGTGATAGATTGAACAGAACTTTACAGAATTGTGAGAATCGTTGAAATCGAGATAAAAATCGACCCAGCCCAGAAAAATCGGCCGATTTTTGTGAAGAACAGGTCGATTTTTAGGACTTAGAATGGATCTTGTCAAGAGGATAACTAGAAACACGGGGAAGAAGAAGGGATCTTCTTCCAAAGCCCCCAACCCACCACCACCACCACCTACCAACATCCCTAGGCTCCCTCCTCCCCTATCCAAGCATAAGAAACGCTATGAACGCATTATAGATCGCCCATTCACCCCTCCCCGTTACATAGTGCTCGATGACTTAGATTCGCTATATGTTCGAGAGGATGTTGATATGATGCTTGATAGAGCAGGGTTGAGACAGTTTGCTACCATCAGGGAAGATGCTTATAGGGAGATCACCCTAGAATTCCTTAGCACATTTGAGCACGATCCTAGGGAAAGGATGGTCACTTTCCGCCTCATGAGCCAAGACCACACTTTGTCTATTGATGCTTTTGGCGACTTGTTTGGCTTCTCTTCTTCACATGCAGGCACATTTGCTAGAGGCACCAGCGCTAGTGATTTTTGGGAGGCTATTTCCGTAGGAGAGTACGGCGGGGATAAGTGGAGACCCGGAAATTCCAAGGAGACAAGCATGTACAACCTTTCCTTCAAGGTAGTACATAGGATACTCAGTGAGAGTTTGTTTGCCAGGACCGAGACCCCGCAGAAGCTCAAGGCTGATGAGCTTTTTATCCTCTACTGCATGGCATCTACCACCACTCCCGACATCGCCACCATGCTTGCTGACTATCTAGGAAAGATAGCCAACAAAGCTAAGGGCGACATTTGTGCAGGAGGCTTAGTCACTCACGTGGCTAGGACTCTAGGTTATGACTTCTCCGGATGCACTCTAGCTGAGAGTGCCCTCCCTTTAGGCTCACAGAGGTTAGTAGTCCGACAGGTCTTGATTCCTCGAGGAAGAGGAACTCTTCATGTACCGATGCCATGGCACAGGGATCCGAAGAAGAAGCCATCCGAGATCATATGGAAATCCGAATACACCATTCGGAATACGAGGAACTGGAAGGAGACTTTTGAGGCGATGCTTGAGGAGCTCTCACCTCCTACTTATTATGATGATGATGCAGGTGACTCAGATGAGGAGGCTGAGGATGGCGGACAGGAGACCATGCTCGAGTTTGAGAGTGATACTCATAGCGGACACGCTACGGACGCCATGGACACTGACACTCATGGAGTAGGACCGAGCAGGACTAGCAGACAGGATGAGGAGACGGAGGATGACATGCAGCCACCTCGACACTCCTATGCACATGCCCCAGGCCCTAGACGAGGACGCCGAGCTCCACGCCATTTCAGGGAGCTAGTCACTAGCTTCCAGAGCCTCAGCACCGACTACCATGCCCTCCGCACCGATTACGACACTCTGAACACACAGTTCAGGAGCTACAGGGAGGAGACGGACGCTAGGCATTCATCCTATGACGGCCAGATGAGGGACATGTACTACCACCAGTTCGGCCACTTCTACGATCCCTCCGCACCGATGTATCCATATCCACCACCTCCACCACCGACAGAGGATTGAGCTTCCACTCCTTTTACATTGTAAGTATTTTTCTCCTCCTTATGCTTGATTTTCACATTGGGGACAATGTGGATGTCAAGTATGGGGTGGGGGTACTTACAATACCTTACTCTTCATTCTAGCACTCTATGTACTTTCCACTACTCTTGACAAATTGGCTTGTAATAACTCTTGCACTACTTGCTTTCTATTACCATCACTCGCATTTGCATGACCTTTTTCAAAACTATGAATTTTCAAAAAAAATTTTAAGTGCTTCTTATATGGAAATGACCTCTATGATGAACATTGTGTTTATGGATAGGCAAAAAGATGCTTAGTTATGTTGAGATCCTGACTATAGCATGAATGAAATTGCTTTTGTTACTTGAATACATGAACAAGTTATATGATTTAGTTGTTTTGATGAGAGAATGAAATAATAATCGAAGCTATATTGCAAGTTCTTTTGCGCCATTTAAGGATGACTAAGGCAATTCACTTCTTTTCTTTTCTCATATCTTGATCATGCTAGCTCCTCAATGAAATATGTAACCCTCCTTTTACCATCCGGGAATTAGGATAGGTGATTGAAAAAGGCATGTTTGATGTGGGAGGGCCAAGAAAAATGTATTGAAAAAGTGCAAAATTTCATAAGTTTGGGGACGTTGAACATGAGGATGAGTAACTCGGCACCATTCACATAGCCGGGTGTTTGTGTCTTGCCAAAGTCCGATTGAACGACAAGTCCTAACGGGATATGGTATGTGCATCAAGGGTTTGAGGCATCTCGAAATTGAGAAACGCCAATCTCCTAGGCTTCGGTTTTTGTGCACCGCTGTCCATACTCTCAAAAAAGTAAAGTATAAAGAAAGCAAAGCTTTCTACATGCAAAGCATGTGAAGTGAAGAAAATTCTTGAAAGTGTTATGTGTTCCTCTTTCCCGGATTAGCACCACAATTGCCAAAAAGAATTCCTTCCCTTAATACGTTTCTTGAACCCTTTCTTTGATTAGAAGACCTTGAGACTTTTATGCATGTGTTCAAGACTTAATGGCTTAGATTTGTTTGAATTTGATTGCCTCTACACCTCTATCATGTTCTTTATTTATGGCTTCAAGGAAGAAAAGAGACTTTATTCATTTTATAGTCATCATTGATACATTCTTTGCTCTTTTATGCCTTGAAATTTCACTTTGAGGGTGATCCAATAAGAAGAAGCACTACCAAAAGAAAAGTTTCTGATTTTCATACATACATAATCCATGACATCTTTTATTCTAAATTTGAGTCTTGCTTAGGGACAAGCAAGAAGCAAGTATGGGGTATTTTGATGACATGAATTATGTACCATCATATTCATGCACATTGCAGCACATTATCTCTCTTTACCTTGCATTTAGAAGGATTTTGCGTACCTTTTATGTTCTATTCAATCAATTGTCGGAAATAGAGGTCTACACGAGATTTTGATGAATTACAGGTAAATAGAGTTGAATTGGAAGCAATAATGAAGCAAGAAGCATCCAAGGATGTTAAGGAAGCTAAAGGAGCCTTTGAAAGATCACAAAATGCTAAGGAATTACAAAGGAGAAGCATAGGAGACGAAGCAAAAGAAGAACACTTTCTGTTGAAGAAAATCGTGCCAACAGATATAAAAATCGGACGATTTTCATTGGATGAAACTGAACGATTTTGCACCTAAATCGACTAGGTCGATTTTCTTCACAATTCAGCCAAATGAAAAGACGACATAAAGCCCAATTAATTTGGGCTAGAGAGGAGTTTTGCCAAACGGCCCATCTGCAAGAAACTATAGAGGAGAACCCTACGAACGAAAACGGGGGGGTCGCACGGGAGAATCTTTACACGTTTGTGAGAAATCAACGATTCTTGGAGAGAGATTGAAGAGCTTTTGCCGGAAAGTCATTCTTGATCTTTGATTGTGAGATTTCTCTATTCCATTGTTTTGGCTGTGATTTGTGAACACATTACTGAGTTGTTTAAGAGATACATTGAGTAGAATTGACAATTGTTTACAGATTTGACGAGTTATTGAATTATTCGTTCAAGATTTGGTTTCTTTGCGATTTTTCACTCAAGAATTAATTTGATTCGATTTTGAAAATGGTTGGCTAAAACCATTGTGATTCTGGGGAGAATAGTTGATGATTAAGGCTTAGATGATGATAGACTGAACTCATTCAAACATTAGGACCCTGAGAGTTTAGATCTTGGTTTTGCGACAAACAAGAAAATCGGGTTGTTCTTGAGGAAAATCGGCCGATTTTCTTATGAACAGGGCGATTTATTCTTCTGACGAACTTTAATTGAATTAATCTTTAATCAAAACCAATCCTTGCCCAAACCCCAATCTTGATTAACCTTTCTATCCTCTAATTGAATGTATGAAGGTGCTTCAAACCTCTTTCTATATTTAATAGGTAAAGATTGCAAGAATTTGGGTAATAAAGAGACTCATCATCCTTTATTAAGAAATTAAATGTGCTTCCTAATCTTTACTTTGGAGAGTCATATCCTGGAGTTTTAGATAGTTAGTTTGATCATAATTCTTATCTTTAGATCTTTCTATATTGCAGCCTCAACAACCCTTATAGAGAGAACCTATAGATTAGTCATATAGGTTTCGGAACTTCATCGTACGAATCCTACTTTTGAACGTTTAATCTTGGCAATATAAATTCTGTCCTAGATTTATAGAAGTGTCTTGAATCGAAAGCATAAATCGGATACTTGAATCCTTGGAATCATTCCCATCTTATTTGATCACAAAAGCTTTTGCACTTTTCGCTAGATAATTGAAATTGGAATTTATTCTCACCAAATCCCTGAGTTCGACTCTGGAATTCTTACCTTTCTACAGCCGATCCGTACACTGCGGGTTCGCTTTGCTTTTGAGTTCTAGACATAAATTTAAGACTTTGACGCACACCTTTTGAGCGAACATGCCCAAATGCCATGCACTTACTACAACAAACTATGACAAACCTTTTTTCTTTCTTTCTTCATCCTCTTCTCGTCTTTGGTTTCTTGGTGGCCTATTCACTCCCCTTTTCATGCTTGGAGGCTTTAAGCTTGGAAAATCAAATGTCGTTCATTGTCCTTCGTCGAGAACGGGATGAAAATTATAAGTTTGGACTGAAACCAATCGGATACATACGATTCAAGATCTTCCCATGTCCTTACCTCCAAGAGACCTATAACTGCATGTTTCCAAGGGGTTCCACTAATTTTCCATTCTCCACAAACACATATCCGGTTGGTGAAGTTCACGAGCCAACAAGAGTGGTCATCCTTAACCTCACACTATGTATTTGATGCTTTATAAACTTGTCAAAACATCACATCCAAAATCCTTATAAAACAAAAAGAAAACAACAATCGTAATAAGAAAACGGACAATTTCATTAGGCAATACTTGAAACGTACGCGAATCTAAAACGCTCTTCTTCAAATTTTCAGCAACTTTTGGTTTGATTTCATTTGATAGCCATTTTAGTGTCTCTTCTTGCCTCAACACATATCTCACCATGTGTATTCTTCGGATACCTAAAATGGACAATCTCACTGTGCATAAGAAAATGAAAACTTGTATGAAAGCAAATTTAAGCTCATTCTAACCTTCAATTAGACTCAACACCGGACCATATCTGTCTACACCAACAATATAGTTGAAAGATTCGACAAAGTTACTCAAGTTTTCAGCACAACATAATGTATGATCAAACTTGTGTCGGACCCACTGTTCTTTTTCTCATGCCTCGTGTAACAACTTAGCAACACCAAATCACGCTTCCTTTTGCATCATCTTTATAGCCTCATTGAACGTGAACTCGGAGAATGCTTTGCAACATTCCCAAAATAATGAATGCATTTGGCGTCCATGATATTTCTTCTTCAAATTGGAGCACAAGTGTCTACACCAAAGGTGTTGGTTCACACCGAGCCAACTATCATCTAGGGCTGATTCAATACCCTGACAATAGAAAAACGCAATATTAATATCTATAAATCTTATAAAACTAGGTAAAATACATATAGGGTTGGTTCATATACCTTATGTCTGTGTAATAGTATAGTCAAATTTTGTTTTTCATCATCCTTTAAGCATCTTTTAATTGTGAAAAAAAAATGAAACCATGTGATCTTGCTCTCATTTCATACACACCATATCCTAAGAGGAAAATTTGTTTGTTTCCATCCAAAGCTATTGCAGACAATAAAACTTTGCTATATTTTCTTTTTAAAATGGAAACCATCAACTCCAAATAATCATCTACATCATTTAAAACCCTTAATCATTGGCTTTAGGGAAATAAATATATTCTTGAGTTGAATAGGGTTCTCTGGAAGTTCTTCAATAACTTTCTAAGCACAATGGACCTTAGAACCATGTTTGGTACTTTTTAGAACCTCGCAATAAGCTGTTAAATTGGAAAATGAAGTATCATGGCTTCCTTGAATCTCCTCCAAGCACAAACTTTTTGCTTTATAAGTTTTATTCTCCTTAACATAACATCATATCTTGACTTCAAAAGCTCATTCATGGTCTTTCCGGGAATATCTGGATTCAGTCTTACATCTTCAATGATCTTCTCAACTGTCCAATACTTGGTTGTCATAAGATTAAACTCATTTAGCCTTGTGCAAGTATGTGCACCATCCAATTTCTTTATAACCCAAGTGTATCCATCTTTTTACTATAAGCATGAAGACTCCATCCACAACTTGCATCCACACAAGCAACTATAAGCCTATTAGTATTTGATTTTAGAGTGACGACCGCAACTCCTTCTTGGATACAAAAACCCCTCAAAACACGAGACAAGTGTTCCTTCTCGAAGAAAATCATCCATAGCCTAATCTTAATCATCCCAAACTAATTATCGGTATGAAACTCACCATTCTCATATAATCGTCAAAGTATGCATCTTTATCCACCTCTCATTCATTGGATTTTTCAAGATCATAGCCATCATCAACATAAGGCAAAGGAGGGTCATCTTCTCCAACTAATCCATCATCCCAGCCGGTTGAATCCCCATCTGAACTATCTAATGAGTCATATTCATCATCATCATCAATATCAAAATCATCAAATCCATTTAGCAAGTTGTTGCCTGTAATTGTCGAAACTCGTCGTGCTCTACTAATGCTACTAGAGGTCGGTGGAGTTCGGTTCACAAAGTTATTTCCAACCGGAACATGGATCCCTTTTCTTCTTGTAGACGTGGGCGAATCCTCTTTGATGGAAAACTCAAAAATCTGATATTAGTTTGCAAAATATCTCTTGTTCCATTGCTAAGCTGCATATGTGAGACATTAAAAGACACAGCTCTACTTGGTGGAGGTAGTTGACATGTTGGTGGGGCTAGTGTAGGTTGTGTTTCGTCCATGAATCCCGTGGATGAGATATTCTGATGAGAAGACATAAGGATGTTATCATTTAATGACATCATTGATTCAAGCAAAGTCCTTCCCAATTGTAAACTCTTACGTGGTTTATCTGCACAACCAATAATAACTTTCAACTCCTTTTTATCGTGATATAATCTGAACAATTCCAATAAATCTCAATCTTTCTCCAATTTACGACTTTTATACATACAACATACTTGGGTTTTCTGGAAGAGTGAAACCCTTTTTGCAGCCCCTCTAGTAACTCAATGTAGATATCCAACATGTTGCACATAACAACATCATTGACAATTACATCCAAGTACCAATCCATATTCCGATGTAGTATCAACACCTTTTTATCTCCCATCTCGAGTAACAGAAACCGAGCACAACCTAATGCATACAAGGTAAAACTGTTTTATGCTTTTGAATGCATAAACAAATAGTTAGACATTTATGAATTTACAAAACAGCTTGGCATTTCTGAATTTACAAAACTGTATATTGTATCTCATGACACATGCACAAGAGACTGTTTTACATTTCTGAATTTACAAAACTGTTTTACATTTCTAAATTTATAAAACATGAGCAAGGTTGTATATTGCATCATTAAAACAACAACCAATATCAATAGGCTATGTTTCCTAAAATCTAACCCTAAAACATCAGTAAAACAACTTTTTTTTTTTTACAAATCTAACAAATATCATTATGCTATGTATATTGCATCAATAAACTGCTATCATTTAAAGTAAAATTAAAGCATCAGTAAAACAACAAAAATAAAAATCAAATTTTAAAAAAAGTCAAATACAAACCCTAAAATCTAACCCAAACAAAGCACTTCAAATGCGCATTGCAAGTGCAGCTATTTGCAAATCTAACCCAAACAAAGCACTTCAAATGCGCATTGCAACTGCAGCTATTTGCAAATCTAACCCAAACAAAGTCGAATAACAAATCTAACCCAAAGGAAGCACATTGCAACTGCAGTCCATATCTAGTAAAACAAAGTCGAATAGCAAATTTAACCCAAACGAAGCAGTATAGATGCACATTGTAACTATTTACAAATCAAATAAAATTGAATACAAACACTAAAATCAGGAAGATACTCTTACCTGAGGTGACGACAAAAGAGGCGGTGACGACAAAAGTGGCGGATGGGAGTCGGAGTCGGACTTGACGATGGGAGTTGGAGTTGGTGGTGACGAGGTGAATCTCACGTGTCGTGTGCGAGAGAGAGTCTCCCTCCCGATCTTTCTATTTTCTTGTTTTTTATTTTACATTAAAAATGAGAATATAATTTAATTACTTTTTTCTAAAAATTTATTTAACATATTTGATAAAATTGACGGAAAATGTAAGAAAGGGCACATAGAGGAAAATATTCAAACTTTGAGGGTACCAAGAGGAAATTTAAAACTTAGTGGATACCAAGAGAAAAAGTCGAAACCTCAAGGGTAACAAGAGGAAAATTCCAAAAATTAATAGACGAATATAGTCAAGGAGAATCGAACTTTGGTCGACAGTCTATATCTTCACCCTAATACCAATTGAACAAGTTGAAACTCATGGTATATTTTTCTTTTTAAAAATTATAGATATATCTTAATTATGATACTCGAATTTCTCCATGTAAATAATTATCTTGTACAAGAACTAAAATAAATAGTTTCTTATACAAGAATTAAAATAAATAATTTTTGTATACAAGAATTAATATAAATATTTTTTTTACACGATTATTCTATCGTATACAAGTAACTTAAAATATCGAAAATATTATTAGATTAACTCTATTGTACAACCCAAAAATCATTATACAATAATTAATGAAAAATCTTGTAACAAAATAAAAAAATTCTTTTTAACAATTTTTTTCAGTTGATGGAAATTAAATTCCTGGTTACTTTTATAAACTTTAGTACCGATATTTAATCACACGAGTACTAAGAGACATAAATTTTAATAACTATTTCTGTTTGGGAAACATATTTTTGTAATGATGTGGTCACTGTTCATACTGTTTTGCTCCGACATTTACTTTTTACATAATGATTTTGTTTTTTGCATAATGACTTACTTCGGTAATTAAGCATTTTTTGTAATAAACTACTCATTTTTAGCAAAATCTTACTTGCCCTCAACTCGTTTGATGATAACTATTTTTTTTTTTACTTTAACTTAAGTCATTTAGGTTTGAATTGTTTGATGTCTTTCATGTTTGAGTTTTGTGTTTGGTATCTTTTAGGTTTGATTTTT
>BSUD01000003.1:128476394-128524336 GCA_033239045.1 Fagopyrum esculentum | reverse complement strand
GTTCATCTAGTTATTATAAAGATAATAGCAAAATATTACATTTTTTATATTTATATAAAATAAGATTTTAAGTTTATAGTTTCATTTAGTTAATAGACCAAAATTTGAAAGTTAATCACGCTATTTACACTGAAAAAAAATTGTTTGAAAAAATCAAATGAAATATTAAGTTTGTTGTTTTATTACAAAAAAAAAGGTAAATTACTATAATTTATTTATAAAGTATTATTTTTTTACAATCTAAATAATGTGATCAACTGCAGAAATTAAATGAAAATTTTAAATATTTATATATATTTAATTATTAAAAAAAACACAATACATTTATTTCAATATTTTGCTTCCTTATGAAGGACACTACATGGAAAAACAATAAATTTTAAAGGTATCATTTGCAAAAAAAAAATATATAATCAAATTTCAATAACGCAAAACCGATTAAGTAAAACTATTGACTACTCATCCGAAACAAAAATTTGATGGCACCGAATTTATTATTACTGTAGAAGTTTTTAGATAGTCTTTTTTGAGTTTGTTTTTTTATTAATTAGACAATTTAGTTTTTTAATTAGGTAAATATACCCTAACTTTTTGTATTTTCTCTCAAACTCTAAACACTCTTCTCTCAATGGTTACATTTACTAAATCTAAAACTTAAAAAAGCCTAATAAATCAATCGTTGTTTCAAGTTTTTAAATAGGTCCTCAATCTGTCAATCAGAAATCATATATAGGTTTATTTAGAAATAATCTAAAGTGGTATAATTTATTATTAAAATATTTAAAAAGTATATCTAAAATGGAAATTTTAATTAAAGGATGAAATATTATATTATATTAATGTATGTTTAATTTAAGCAGGTGCAGGAGATAGACATAGATTACTTTATGACTTTATGGTGTACACTGTGTCTCCAGAATACCAACTTGTAGTTAGCTTAATTATTTTTGTAATCCACGGTTTAATTCATTCTTAATAAAATAAGAATTGTAGCGCGACCTTTTTGAGGCAATTTTAAACAACCGCGGTAATTTGACTCTTCCTTTCTCATCATAATGTCGCCCCATAACAAATTAACAACGGTAAAAACAAAAAAAAAAATAGAGTCAACGAGTTGACTTCTTTGGCTTATCAACCGTCAAAACTTTTCAGAAGAAAGGTTAGATATGTTAAAGAAAAATTAACTAATATTAAGATATAAAATTTTACTAGTTTTGAACAAGTTCATTAAAACTGAGAAAAATTTTAAGAAAAAGAAATATTATTGAAAGTAGGGGATGTTAACCCATTAGGATCCCAATTATTTATTTTTATATAATAATATTAAAATAGAGTTATACAAATTTTGAACAAGTTAATTAAAACTGATCAGTTTATTTAGATTTAAATGAAAATTTTATTTTGTAATGGAAAAATAGATAAATGAAATAAGATATTTTATCAAATAATAATGATAAAATGTAGTTCTTGAGTATGCTAAAAACTATTACAGTATTATGACTGTTTGTTAAACGATAGTTTTATAATAAACAACTAAAATAAGTAAATAACATGACTATTTGTTAAACGATAGTTAATTATTATATTATTTGACCAAAACATTTCTAATTAATTAATTATTTAAAATTAGTGTTTTTTATTTTTAAAATACCTCTTTATAATTATATTTATTTTAGTAAATACTTCATTTATTTTTTATATTATTACCACTTTCTTGTTTACTTGTTATGAAAGAGTTAATTTTTAGATATTTTAAATAAAAAAAAAATCATTATATAAAAAATTATTATATACATTTTCTTACTATGCTTAAAAGTTCTTATTATAAAAACTTATTTTGAAAAATGATTTAATTGATCAATTAACAATTTGACAAATAAATAACTAAAATTAGTAATGATATTGTATAACGAGTTTATTTGAAATAAATTTATTTAACATCACCGTATACATGTTGACGAATTTTAATTTTATTGTTGTAAAAATAAATTTAGTAGGGTAAGATTATATATTATAATATTGTAATATTAATAAGTAAGTAAATAATTGTAGCTAAGAGTTAATTCGTAGTAGATTAAGTGCTCGTTTAGTATGAACGTAAGAATGAGGTTGGAATCGGGAACCATAATAAAGTAAAAAATTTGAAAAATCAATCATTATCGATACTTTGTGATGTAATGTTTGAATGAAAGATTCCTAAAACATATCATTTTGTTTTATATAAATTATCAAATAAAGAATCATATTATATTTTTTGATATATATATATATATTATTTTTTAATTTACATTTAGGAAAACAAGACCAACTAGCTAATGATTTCAAATTATAAATATGAACTAATTGTCAATCTAAATAAATATGTATACGTTTTCTTCTATAAAATCTATTTTATCTAATTATCCGGCTAACCAGTTATATTATTGTGGAAAACTTTTACATGACATATCATCTTCATCAAAATATGAATATTATAGTTAATTATTTTATTTATTAATTTTTCTAGAGACATTTTATTACAAATTACTTAAAATATAATTCAACTTAACTGATGGGTAAAATTTTTTATAAAAAATTATTAATTTTACTTTGTAAATTTAATAAGTGGTATAATATATGTATAATGAGAATATATAAATGTTCTAGAGGAGTTGAATTGAACCATTCAATGAAATTATTTACATTACGATTTTAAGTTGTATCAAACACATGTATAAGTAGGCTTATCCCGAGCGGTCAGCGGTGAGGCGATTACCAACAAAATACACGTATCCAAATGCTTAAAATATGTGCCACATGGTAGAATGTTCCTTAAAATATATAGCAATTACTATACGTTAACTATCCATTACTACCGATCCATTATTCTAATAGAAAAGGTTTATGAACAATTCCAAAAAAATGAAGGCAGTTGAGTAACATATACGTACATTAATTACTACGTATAAAAGTAGCTAGGTTGGTTTCAAATTGTACAATGTCTCCATATTATATATAATCAATTCGACACTAAATAGCATTACCAATATTTATAGGATTAAGTTATCCTAATGGTCGGCTTTTTAATGTATCATTTTTAGTTTATTCATAACTTTTACTACATAATACAAAAAAAAAAAAATCCAATTTATATTTTAGTATGTAGCTAGGTTTAAAGTATTGATTTAAAACAATTTATTTTTTGAGGTTTTTTTTTATATTTAGTTAGGATATGATAACATGAATATTTTGAGTTAACGTGTGTGTACGCGGTTGATGTGGCATTTCAACACGTTTTTTGCACTTATTTAAATATTATAAATTCCGACATAGAGTGGTAAACTACCATCTCATTCGATAATCCTTCATTGGAACTGGAAGTGCATGTTTGGTTCGTAGGAAACAGGATAATGGAATTTAATGAAATTAATTGTTTCAAACAAATCCATTCTTATTTAGACATATACAACAATATACAACATACCATACTTATATATTTTAACCATGATTTATAATCTTTTGAGAAATATATTAATGAAACGTAAAAAAATAAATTACACAAAGTTGGACGGAAATCGACTAATAAGTTGATCCTCACATCCTTTTTGAATGAAAAACGCAATTCTAGTAAAAAAAAAAGCACGTACTCTTACTATATCAGGGAAGCCCTTTAGCATACGAGTCCAACCTTTTAAGGAGCTCCACAAGGTGATCCTCTTTCACCTATTCTGTTTATTATTGGGGCGGAGGGATTTTCCCATCTTATTGATCGTGCGGTTGCTGCCAACTGCCTCCATGGTACTTCTGTTTGCCGTGGGGCACCTACGGTGTCGCACCTATTTTTTGCTGACGACTGTCTTCTTTTTGCAAAAGTCACTCTTGCAGAATGCTCTAGTATAATTGCTATGCTCAGTCAGTAAAAGAGAGCTTCGGGACAGAAAATTAATCTACACAAATCTGAGGTAGCTTTTTGCGACACGTTTGGATGGTTTTCAGCAGAATCTATTGGCAGATTGTTTAGGTATTTGCATGGTCGATCATCATGTCAAATACTTGGGACTCCCGTCTATTATTGGTGTGACACCCCTTTTCATTTCTAGTTGATTACCAGTTAATTAACCCTGTTTAAAACAATAAGCGGAAAAGCGAAAAACGTAAATTTTTAAAACTTTATCTTACGACCATATTCACAACATATATACATACTAACATACGTCATAAACTCTGTTTAACAAAACACGACTGTTTAAAACCATGCGAAACATCCTAGGCGGTAGCATCCCATAACAATCCACCTGATATGATCTCAAATCCAGGTGTTGGGTCCAACGTCCTTGCCTTGATCAGGCCGAGTCTGAGTAGCTGAAAAATATGTGGATATAACAACAATGAGCCACACGCTCAGTAAGGGTATACAAATCGCACTCTCCCAATATATATAAGTATCTAATATCCCGTCCCCAAAGGACACTCTATACCCTTCCTCACATTCCCAAGTCGATCAATGCATACATATCCACATTCACATATAATTCCACAATCATTCACATCACATTTCACATAAACATTCAAGCATGTTATCACACATCACATATAAACATATAATCTCATATAAACATCTCATATCATCTCATCACATATAAATAATCATAACATAACATATAACATGCTAGACTCGATCGCATCGATGCATAGGTGATAATTAACTAACTAGCTCCAACTGATCGTACGATATATTTTCTCATTGCTTTCGTATTTCTTTTCTTTCTTTCTTTTTTTTCTTTCGGTTGGCCAACCCGATAGCGTCATAGGCCCCCTGTAGATCAGGTAGCGACCTCGACCATCTTGTCCTAAGACCCCCTGTAGATCAGGTCGCGATCTTGGACTATTTTTCTTATCTTGAGGCCCCCTGTAGATCAGGTAGCGACCCCTGGCTGTTTTTCTTATCTCGAGGCCCCCTGTAGATCAGGTAGCGACCTCTGAGGCCCCCTGTAGATCAGGTAGCGACCTCGTCCCCCGGAAACCCGTGCGGGACCCAGTTGGGCTAATTAATCAATTACCATCCTATATTATCACTTTCATATCATAACTCAATTTCAAGCTTCCATCATATTCTTCCATCATATTCTTTCCATTATCATCTCATGTACCTCATGCATGCATTCATAAATCATATCAAGTCATCATCGTCATTCCACTCATATACATATAAGCATGCATACAATCATAACAAACATATATATACACTCAAGCATGCATAAAATCATAGCATATTAAATACATAACATATATTAAGCAAATGTAATTCATATACACTTACCTCGCAGGTAAGAACAATAAAACCTCGCAAACCAACTATTGAGTCCGTTTCCCACTCGGACTATCCTCCTTTCTCGTATTTAGATACGCTCACAAAGAAGTAAGCTATAATTAAACCGAACCCTTCAACAACACCTGTTGAGAATATCATATTCCTCGTATTAAACTTCTCGCTTCAACCACCAGTTAAATTCATTCCTTTGAATTTAATTAGCTTATAGCATTTTCTAGAATCCCAATTTAATTAATTAACCTTTAATTAATTAATTAAATTTCGCCAGAACAACGTTTTGCCCGCAGGCAATTTCTGAACCCACCTGTCAGTAAATCTCAACAAACAAACAGCTCATAATCACCAGAATAAAGTAACGAGCATAATGGAATTTCCAATTATCCATTTTGGCAAGCCTAAGGTCAATTTAGGCAAAATCGCAATACGAAAAACGAATAAATTCATAACTTATTCGTTACTAACCCGATTGATGATCCGAAAGAAGATTCGGAATCACAACGACGCAGGCTACACTCGGACACCATCAAATTCACCGAAATCTGAGCGGCGGAACCTCCCTAGTATCATATATGCTCGACCAGACCTTCCCTTGCTCGGAAATGCAGAAACTCGGTACCAAAATGAAGAGAATGAAGAGAGGAATCCAAAAACTCAAACGGATTTGAAATCGGATTAGAAACGAAGAGTAGATCTGAGTTTGAAGGTTGAGAGAAATCAGAGCTTTTACGAGGAAACGTGAAAGGAAATGAATTAATAAACGATATTTCTGCTATTTATAGCGAAGACGATAATTATCCTTTAGCGGAGTCGATAATTATCCTTTCACCGATCCGAAAGCGGTTTAAGCCCCCTTCTCCAAACTTCTCGAAATTGGAATAATAAATCTGGAATATTGTATGGATAATTATTCCGCAATTGTCTCGAAAAACGCGTATTCCTAAGCCGTCTTTCTTAGCCGCTAAGAAACGAAATAGCGACTCTTTTGGCCATTTTGCCTTTCCATGTTTTTTCATATCTAGGATATGTCCGATGTCCTGATCATTTTTCTCAACTGCATTTTTATTAATTGAAGCTCCCAAATGCTCCAAATAACACCGGGTTTATATCATCTAGGAGCTGGTTACCTCGAGAGGTATCTCGTGTTAAAACGGATTTAACTTCCTAAAATTCCCGATTAGGCCATATTTGATTTTTGACTGTTACAAATATCTCCCACTTTAAGAAATTTCGTCCCGAAATTTAAGAAAGGACGTAGAACCAAACTCGTAGATATATAAAAAGGATGCACAACCGGATCACAATTTCTCGAGGTTTTTACTTAAAAAGGTAGGGGTATTTCGCTTTCATATCTCGTTCGGTCTCCCATGTAGCCTCTCGAGCTGAATGATGTCCCCATCTGACCTTCACCATCGGAATCTCCTTGTTTCTCAATCTTCGAACTTGTTTGCCTAAAACCTCAACTGGTTCTTCTGGGTAGGACAAGTTCTCAGATACTTCTATCTCAGGTTCGGGAATGATATGACTAGGATCTGACCTATACCTCCGTAGCACCGATACGTGGAAGACGTCATGCAATCTTGATAACTCTGGTGGTAATGCCAATCTATACGCAAGTGGTCCGATCTTCTCTAAGATCTCATATGGACCAATGTATCTCGGTGCTAACTTTCCATGCCTACCAAATCTCATAACTCCCCTCCAAGGAGATACCTTCAAAAACACTCTATCGCCTATCTCATATGTCATCTCTCGTCTATGGCGATCAAAGTAGCTCTTTTGACGATCTTGTGCTGCCTTCAAGCACTGCTTTACTACTTGTACTTTCTCTATTGTCTGTTGTACAAGTTCGGGACCCTCTATCTGTCGCATGCCCTCAAAATCTCAACATACAGGTGTGCGACACTTCCTTCCATACAAGGCCTCGTAAGGGGCCATACCAATACTTGAATGGAAACTGTTATTATACGCAAATTCGAGCAATGGCAGGTTAGAATCCCAATTACCTTTAAGCTCCAAAACACAAGATCTCAACATCTCCTCCAAGGTCTGAATCGTTCTCTCTGATTGTCCGTCTGTCTGAGGATGAAATGCCGTACTGAAATGCAATCTTGTACCTAAGGCAGTTTGCAGACTTCCCCAGAAATGCGAGGTAAACCTCGGATCTCTATCGGATACAATCGATACAGGGACTCCGTGCAGTCGAACAATCTCTCTCACATACAACTCTGCCAGCTCATCCAAGGAGTTATCTTGTCTCATCGGTAAGAAGTGGGCAGATTTCGTCAATCTGTCTACAATCACCCATACCGTGTCATTCTTTCTGAAAGTCCTAGGAAGTCCAACCACAAAATCCATTGTAATCCGCTCCCACTTCCACTCAGGAACTGATAAAGATTGTAATTTTCCTGCTGGTGCTTGGTGTTCAGCTTTCACTTGCTGGCACACTAGACATCGAGCTACAAAATCAGCTACCTCTCGTCTCATCCTGGGCCACCAATAGATCTTCCTCAGGTCATTAAACATCTTCGTACTCCCAAGATGCATGGAATACCTCGAGGAGTGTGCCTCTTCAAGTAGCTTCTTCTTTAACTCTTCAATGTTGGGCACGCATATCCGTGTACCTCTGTATAACACTCCCTGATCAGACAACTGGAAGTGTGTAGTGGTAGCATCTCCCACTTTAGCTTTCAACTTCTTCAGTGTAGCATCCTCATCTTGTCTAGTTGAAATCTCATCGAGAATCAACGGTCTAACCTGAATGTTAGCTATCAACTCGGATCCTCTTACATCCATCTCTACTCTCATAACTCTGAGAGCTAATAGATGCTCAACTTTGTAGTTGACCTTACTGCCTTGGTCACTGCTCTTTCTGCTGAGAGCGTCAGCTACCACATTCGCCTTTCTTGGATGGTACTCTATAGTGCAATCATAATCCTTGAGTAACTCCATCCATCTTCTCTGCCTCAGATTCAGATCCCTCTGAGTGGGAATATACTTCAGGCTTTTATGGTCGGTAAACACCGAAAATGTATCACCATAAAGATAGTGCCTCCAGGTCTTAAGAGCATGAACTATAGCAGCAAGCTCTAGGTCGTGTGTAGGGTAGTTCTGCTCATGAGGTCTCAACTGTCTAGATGTATAAGCTATTACCTTCCCTTCCTGCATTAGAACTCCTCCTAAGCCACTCCTAGATGCGTCGGTGTAAACCACAAAGTTACCCTTATCTGAGGGTACAACCAGAATAGGGAACGTAGTCAATCTTTTCTTAAGTTCTTCAAAGCTCTCTTGACAACTGTTATCCCATATAAACTGCTGATTCTTCTTTAGCAAGTTAGTCAATGGGCGCGCGATAATCGAGAAGTTCTTTACAAACCTGCTGTAATAACCCGCAAGTCCTAAGAAGCTGCGAATCTCCGTAATGCTCTTCGGAATTTCCCATTCTGTAATAGCCTTGATCTTGGATGGATCAGGTTGTATACCATCTCGTGATATCACATGCCCTAGAAAGGCAATCTGATCCGTCCAAAACTCGCACTTGCTGAACTTCGCGTACAACTGTCTCTCCCTCAGAATCCCTAAGATACGTCTCAAATGTTCTCTATGAGTATCTGCATCTCGGGAATATATCAAGATATCATCAATGAAGACCACGACAAACTGATCTAGATAAGGTTGGAAGATCGAGTTCATCAACGCCATGAATGCTGCAGGTGCATTCGTCAACCCAAAAGGCATAATTGTAAATTCATAGTGTCCATTCCGAGTACGAAAAGCTGTCTTCGGTATTGAATTCTCTGCTATCCTCAACTGCCAGTATCCCGATCGAAGGTCAATCTTTGAAAATACTGTAGCACCCCTTAATTGATCAAGCAAGTCCTCTATCCTCGGTAAGGGGTACTTGTTCTTGATTGTGATTTTGTTCAGCTGACGGTAGTCTATGCACAATCGTAAACTACCATCTTTCTTCTTCACAAAAAGCACTGGTGCACCCCAAAGAGAAATACTCAGGCGTACAAAACCCTTCTCGAGTAACTCCTCTAGTTGTTTCTTTAAATCCTTTAGCTCTAGCGGAGCTATCCTGTAAGGGGTAATTGATATCGGTGTTGCACCTGGTAATGTCTCAATCTCGAAGTCTACCTCTCTACTCGGAGGTAAACTAGGTAAATCATCAAGGAAAACGTCAAGAAATTCTCTGACAATATCCACCTCAGATACTCCGGGGCTAACAATGGCAGAATCTGACACACTAGCCAGATAAGTGTGATACCCTTCCCGAAGTAATCTAAAAGTTGTTGCTGCAGATATGAGGCAAGCAGGAATCATATTCCTCTCACATGTCAAAATCACCTCTTTCACCCCATCTACCTCCATGGTGACTTCCTTTATATAACAATCAATCAATGCTCTATGAGTGGATAACAATCCATACCTAATATCACATCAATCTCTCTCAAGAAATCATCTCATGTCAGCACAGGTGGTATACTACGGCCATTGGGGACCGTGTCCCACCAATCTCTAAATGCTTCCTCGAGCAAGGATATAGCATATTGTACACGTCTCTCATTAGCGTAGATAACTCCATCTAGAATGGACACATTGTTCCTCAATCACTCATCCATTACTAATGGATAAGTGGTCCCCTCAAACGGCTTATCTCCTTGGCGGAGAATCTTCTCGAAATTCTTGTCCATCTTTACTAGAATAATACCCGCTTGAGACATTGTTATGTCTATGGTGGTATAACTTCTCTCAAATATATCACTAAATCAGGTATACCAGCCATATCCGATGGTGGTAGTGATATTGGCTAAACTGGCACCTTAGGGTGCTCCTGATCATTTCTACCCTGAGCATGTACACACTCAGTCGACCCTTTAGCTGTGCTCCGCCATCTAAAAGAAAAAGAAACTTTCAAAAGCTTTTCAGAAAACTTTCCACAACCCCAAGCCAAGGAATCATATCCCTGCTCTGATACCAACCAAATGTGACACCCCTTTTCATTTCTAGTTGATTACCAGTTAATTAACCCTGTTTAAAACAATAAGCGGAAAAGCGAAAAACGTAAATTTTTAAAACTTTATCTTACGACCATATTCACAACATATATACATACTAACATACGTCATAAACTCTGTTTAACAAAACACGACTGTTTAAAACCATGCGAAACATCCTAGGCGGTAGCATCCCATAACAATCCACCTGATATGATCTCAAATCCAGGTGTTGGGTCCAACGTCCTTGCCTTGATCAGGCCGAGTCTGAGTAGCTGAAAAATATGTGGATATAACAACAATGAGCCACACGCTCAGTAAGGGTATACAAATCGCACTCTCCCAATATATATAAGTATCTAATATCCCGTCCCCAAAGGACACTCTATACCCTTCCTCACATTCCCAAGTCGATCAATGCATACATATCCACATTCACATATAATTCCACAATCATTCACATCACATTTCACATAAACATTCAAGCATGTTATCACACATCACATATAAACATATCATCTCATATAAACATCTCATATCATCTCATCACATATAAATAATCATAACATAACATATAACATGCTAGACTCGATCGCATCGATGCATAGGTGATAATTAACTAACTAGCTCCAACTGATCGTACGATATATTTTCTCATTGCTTTCGTATTTCTTTTCTTTCTTTCTTTTTTTTCTTTCGGTTGGCCAACCCGATAGCGTCATAGGCCCCCTGTAGATCAGGTAGCGACCTCGACCATCTTGTCCTAAGACCCCCTGTAGATCAGGTCGCGATCTTGGACTATTTTTCTTATCTTGAGGCCCCCTGTAGATCAGGTAGCGACCCCTGGCTGTTTTTCTTATCTCGAGGCCCCCTGTAGATCAGGTAGCGACCTCTGAGGCCCCCTGTAGATCAGGTAGCGACCTCGTCCCCCGGAAACCCGTGCGGGACCCAGTTGGGCTAATTAATCAATTACCATCCTATATTATCACTTTCATATCATAACTCAATTTCAAGCTTCCATCATATTCTTCCATCATATTCTTTCCATTATCATCTCATGTACCTCATGCATGCATTCATAAATCATATCAAGTCATCATCGTCATTCCACTCATATACATATAAGCATGCATACAATCATAACAAACATATATATACACTCAAGCATGCATAAAATCATAGCATATTAAATACATAACATATATTAAGCAAATGTAATTCATATACACTTACCTCGCAGGTAAGAACAATAAAACCTCGCAAACCAACTATTGAGTCCGTTTCCCACTCGGACTATCCTCCTTTCTCGTATTTAGATACGCTCACAAAGAAGTAAGCTATAATTAAACCGAACCCTTCAACAACACCTGTTGAGAATATCATATTCCTCGTATTAAACTTCTCGCTTCAACCACCAGTTAAATTCATTCCTTTGAATTTAATTAGCTTATAGCATTTTCTAGAATCCCAATTTAATTAATTAACCTTTAATTAATTAATTAAATTTCGCCAGAACAACGTTTTGCCCGCAGGCAATTTCTGAACCCACCTGTCAGTAAATCTCAACAAACAAACAGCTCATAATCACCAGAATAAAGTAACGAGCATAATGGAATTTCCAATTATCCATTTTGGCAAGCCTAAGGTCAATTTAGGCAAAATCGCAATACGAAAAACGAATAAATTCATAACTTATTCGTTACTAACCCGATTGATGATCCGAAAGAAGATTCGGAATCACAACGACGCAGGCTACACTCGGACACCATCAAATTCACCGAAATCTGAGCGGCGGAACCTCCCTAGTATCATATATGCTCGACCAGACCTTCCCTTGCTCGGAAATGCAGAAACTCGGTACCAAAATGAAGAGAATGAAGAGAGGAATCCAAAAACTCAAACGGATTTGAAATCGGATTAGAAACGAAGAGTAGATCTGAGTTTGAAGGTTGAGAGAAATCAGAGCTTTTACGAGGAAACGTGAAAGGAAATGAATTAATAAACGATATTTCTGCTATTTATAGCGAAGACGATAATTATCCTTTAGCGGAGTCGATGATTATCCTTTCACCGATCCGAAAGCGGTTTAAGCCCCCTTCTCCAAACTTCTCGAAATTGGAATAATAAATCTGGAATATTGTATGGATAATTATTCCGCAATTGTCTCGAAAAACGCGTATTCCTAAGCCGTCTTTCTTAGCCGCTAAGAAACGAAATAGCGACTCTTTTGGCCATTTTGCCTTTCCATGTTTTTTCATATCTAGGATATGTCCGATGTCCTGATCATTTTTCTCAACTGCATTTTTATTAATTGAAGCTCCCAAATGCTCCAAATAACACCGGGTTTATATCATCTAGGTATCGATCTCTTGTTAAGACGGTTTTGATTCCGTTAAACCCGTTTAACTTCCTAAAATTCCCGATTAGGCCATATTTGATTTTTGACTGTTACAAATATCTCCCACTTTAAGAAATTTCGTCCCGAAATTTAAGAAAGGACGTAGAACCAAACTCGTAGATATATAAAAAGGATGCACAACCGGATCACAATTTCTCGAGGTTTTTACTTAAAAAGGTAGGGGTATTTCGCTTTCATATCTCGTTCGGTCTCCCATGTAGCCTCTCGAGCTGAATGATGTCCCCATCTGACCTTCACCATCGGAATCTCCTTGTTTCTCAATCTTCGAACTTGTTTGCCTAAAACCTCAACTGGTTCTTCTGGGTAGGACAAGTTCTCAGATACTTCTATCTCAGGTTCGGGAATGATATGACTAGGATCTGACCTATACCTCCGTAGCACCGATACGTGGAAGACGTCATGCAATCTTGATAACTCTGGTGGTAATGCCAATCTATACGCAAGTGGTCCGATCTTCTCTAAGATCTCATATGGACCAATGTATCTCGGTGCTAACTTTCCATGCCTACCAAATCTCATAACTCCCCTCCAAGGAGATACCTTCAAAAACACTCTATCGCCTATCTCATATGTCATCTCTCGTCTATGGCGATCAAAGTAGCTCTTTTGACGATCTTGTGCTGCCTTCAAGCACTGCTTTACTACTTGTACTTTCTCTATTGTCTGTTGTACAAGTTCGGGACCCTCTATCTGTCGCATGCCCTCAAAATCTCAACATACAGGTGTGCGACACTTCCTTCCATACAAGGCCTCGTAAGGGGCCATACCAATACTTGAATGGAAACTGTTATTATACGCAAATTCGAGCAATGGCAGGTTAGAATCCCAATTACCTTTAAGCTCCAAAACACAAGATCTCAACATCTCCTCCAAGGTCTGAATCGTTCTCTCTGATTGTCCGTCTGTCTGAGGATGAAATGCCGTACTGAAATGCAATCTTGTACCTAAGGCAGTTTGCAGACTTCCCCAGAAATGCGAGGTAAACCTCGGATCTCTATCGGATACAATCGATACAGGGACTCCGTGCAGTCGAACAATCTCTCTCACATACAACTCTGCCAGCTCATCCAAGGAGTTATCTTGTCTCATCGGTAAGAAGTGGGCAGATTTCGTCAATCTGTCTACAATCACCCATACCGTGTCATTCTTTCTGAAAGTCCTAGGAAGTCCAACCACAAAATCCATTGTAATCCGCTCCCACTTCCACTCAGGAACTGATAAAGATTGTAATTTTCCTGCTGGTGCTTGGTGTTCAGCTTTCACTTGCTGGCACACTAGACATCGAGCTACAAAATCAGCTACCTCTCGTCTCATCCTGGGCCACCAATAGATCTTCCTCAGGTCATTAAACATCTTCGTACTCCCAAGATGCATGGAATACCTCGAGGAGTGTGCCTCTTCAAGTAGCTTCTTCTTTAACTCTTCAATGTTGGGCACGCATATCCGTGTACCTCTGTATAACACTCCCTGATCAGACAACTGGAAGTGTGTAGTGGTAGCATCTCCCACTTTAGCTTTCAACTTCTTCAGTGTAGCATCCTCATCTTGTCTAGTTGAAATCTCATCGAGAATCAACGGTCTAACCTGAATGTTAGCTATCAACTCGGATCCTCTTACATCCATCTCTACTCTCATAACTCTGAGAGCTAATAGATGCTCAACTTTGTAGTTGACCTTACTGCCTTGGTCACTGCTCTTTCTGCTGAGAGCGTCAGCTACCACATTCGCCTTTCTTGGATGGTACTCTATAGTGCAATCATAATCCTTGAGTAACTCCATCCATCTTCTCTGCCTCAGATTCAGATCCCTCTGAGTGGGAATATACTTCAGGCTTTTATGGTCGGTAAACACCGAAAATGTATCACCATAAAGATAGTGCCTCCAGGTCTTAAGAGCATGAACTATAGCAGCAAGCTCTAGGTCGTGTGTAGGGTAGTTCTGCTCATGAGGTCTCAACTGTCTAGATGTATAAGCTATTACCTTCCCTTCCTGCATTAGAACTCCTCCTAAGCCACTCCTAGATGCGTCGGTGTAAACCACAAAGTTACCCTTATCTGAGGGTACAACCAGAATAGGGAACGTAGTCAATCTTTTCTTAAGTTCTTCAAAGCTCTCTTGACAACTGTTATCCCATATAAACTGCTGATTCTTCTTTAGCAAGTTAGTCAATGGGCGCGCGATAATCGAGAAGTTCTTTACAAACCTGCTGTAATAACCCGCAAGTCCTAAGAAGCTGCGAATCTCCGTAATGCTCTTCGGAATTTCCCATTCTGTAATAGCCTTGATCTTGGATGGATCAGGTTGTATACCATCTCGTGATATCACATGCCCTAGAAAGGCAATCTGATCCGTCCAAAACTCGCACTTGCTGAACTTCGCGTACAACTGTCTCTCCCTCAGAATCCCTAAGATACGTCTCAAATGTTCTCTATGAGTATCTGCATCTCGGGAATATATCAAGATATCATCAATGAAGACCACGACAAACTGATCTAGATAAGGTTGGAAGATCGAGTTCATCAACGCCATGAATGCTGCAGGTGCATTCGTCAACCCAAAAGGCATAATTGTAAATTCATAGTGTCCATTCCGAGTACGAAAAGCTGTCTTCGGTATTGAATTCTCTGCTATCCTCAACTGCCAGTATCCCGATCGAAGGTCAATCTTTGAAAATACTGTAGCACCCCTTAATTGATCAAGCAAGTCCTCTATCCTCGGTAAGGGGTACTTGTTCTTGATTGTGATTTTGTTCAGCTGACGGTAGTCTATGCACAATCGTAAACTACCATCTTTCTTCTTCACAAAAAGCACTGGTGCACCCCAAAGAGAAATACTCAGGCGTACAAAACCCTTCTCGAGTAACTCCTCTAGTTGTTTCTTTAAATCCTTTAGCTCTAGCGGAGCTATCCTGTAAGGGGTAATTGATATCGGTGTTGCACCTGGTAATGTCTCAATCTCGAAGTCTACCTCTCTACTCGGAGGTAAACTAGGTAAATCATCAAGGAAAACGTCAAGAAATTCTCTGACAATATCCACCTCAGATACTCCGGGGCTAACAATGGCAGAATCTGACACACTAGCCAGATAAGTGTGATACCCTTCCCGAAGTAATCTAAAAGTTGTTGCTGCAGATATGAGGCAAGCAGGAATCATATTCCTCTCACATGTCAAAATCACCTCTTTCACCCCATCTACCTCCATGGTGACTTCCTTTATATAACAATCAATCAATGCTCTATGAGTGGATAACAATCCATACCTAATATCACATCAATCTCTCTCAAGAAATCATCTCATGTCAGCACACGTGGTATACTATGGCCATTAGGGACCGTGTCCCACCAGATCCAATCTTTAGGAATCAATAGAAAAGGCAGATTCCATCTCCAGTTGCTCCCTCAAGCAAGGATATAGCATATTGTACACGTCTCTCATTAGCGTAGATAACTCCATCTAGAATGGACACATTGTTCCTCAATCACTCATCCATTACTAATGGATAAGTGGTCCCCTCAAACGGCTTATCTCCTTGGCGGAGAATCTTCTCGAAATTCTTGTCCATCTTTACTAGAATAATACCCGCTTGAGACATTGTTATGTCTATGGTGGTATAACTTCTCTCAAATATATCACTAAATCAGGTATACCAGCCATATCCGATGGTGGTAGTGATATTGGCTAAACTGGCACCTTAGGGTGCTCCTGATCATTTCTACCCTGAGCATGTACACACTCAGTCGACCCTTTAGCTGTGCTCCGCCATCTAAAAGAAAAAGAAACTTTCAAAAGCTTTTCAGAAAACTTTCCACAACCCCAAGCCAAGGAATCATATCCCTGCTCTGATACCAACCAAATGTGACACCCCTTTTCATTTCTAGTTGATTACCAGTTAATTAACCCTGTTTAAAACAATAAGCGGAAAAGCGAAAAACGTAAATTTTTAAAACTTTATCTTACGACCATATTCACAACATATATACATACTAACATACGTCATAAACTCTGTTTAACAAAACACGACTGTTTAAAACCATGCGAAACATCCTAGGCGGTAGCATCCCATAACAATCCACCTGATATGATCTCAAATCCAGGTGTTGGGTCCAACGTCCTTGCCTTGATCAGGCCGAGTCTGAGTAGCTGAAAAATATGTGGATATAACAACAATGAGCCACACGCTCAGTAAGGGTATACAAATCGCACTCTCCCAATATATATAAGTATCTAATATCCCGTCCCCAAAGGACACTCTATACCCTTCCTCACATTCCCAAGTCGATCAATGCATACATATCCACATTCACATATAATTCCACAATCATTCACATCACATTTCACATAAACATTCAAGCATGTTATCACACATCACATATAAACATATCATCTCATATAAACATCTCATATCATCTCATCACATATAAATAATCATAACATAACATATAACATGCTAGACTCGATCGCATCGATGCATAGGTGATAATTAACTAACTAGCTCCAACTGATCGTACGATATATTTTCTCATTGCTTTCGTATTTCTTTTCTTTCTTTCTTTTTTTTTCTTTCGGTTGGCCAACCCGATAGCGTCATAGGCCCCCTGTAGATCAGGTAGCGACCTCGGCCATCTTGTCCTAAGACCCCCTGTAGATCAGGTCGCGATCTTGGACTATTTTTCTTATGTTGAGGCCCCCTGTAGATCAGGTAGCGACCCCTGGCTGTTTTTCTTATCTCGAGGCCCCTGTAGATCAGGTAGCGACCTCTGAGGCCCCCTGTAGATCAGGTAGCGACCTCGTCCCCCGGAAACCCGTGCGGGACCCAGTTGGGCTAATTAATCAATTACCATCCTATATTATCACTTTCATATCATAACTCAATTTCAAGCTTCCATCATATTCTTCCATCATATTCTTTCCATTATCATCTCATGTACCTCATGCATGCATTCATAAATCATATCAAGTCATCATCGTCATTCCACTCATATACATATAAGCATGCATACAATCATAACAAACATATATATACACTCAAGCATGCATAAAATCATAGCATATTAAATACATAACATATATTAAGCAAGTGTAATTCATATACACTTACCTCGCAGGTAAGAACAATAAAACCTCGCAAACCAACTATTGAGTCCGTTTCCCACTCGGACTATCCTCCTTTCTCGTATTTAGATACGCTCACAAAGAAGTAAGCTATAATTAAACCGAACCCTTCAACAACACCTGTTGAGAATATCATATTCCTCGTATTAAACTTCTCGCTTCAACCACCAGTTAAATTCATTCCTTTGAATTTAATTAGCTTATAGCATTTTCTAAAATCCCAATTTAATTAATTAACCTTTAATTAATTAATTAAATTTCGCCAGAACAACGTTTTGCCCGCAGGCAATTTCTGAACCCACCTGTCAGTAAATCTCAACAAACAAACAGCCCATAATCACCAGAATAAAGTAACGAGCATAATGGAATTTCCAATTATCCATTTTGGCAAGCCTAAGGTCAATTTAGGCAAAATCGCAATACGAAAAACGAATAAATTCATAACTTATTCGTTACTAACCCGATTGATGATCCGAAAGAAGATTCGGAATCACAACGACGCAGGCTACACTCGGACACCATCAAATTCACCGAAATCTGAGCGGCGGAACCTCCCTAGTATCATATATGCTCGACCAGACCTTCCCTTGCTCGGAAATGCAGAAACTCGGTACCAAAATGAAGAGAATGAAGAGAGGAATCCAAAAACTCAAACGGATTTGAAATCGGATTAGAAACGAAGAGTAGATCTGAGTTTGAAGGTTGAGAGAAATCAGAGCTTTTACGAGGAAACGTGAAAGGAAATGAATTAATAAACGATATTTCTGCTATTTATAGCGAAGACGATAATTATCCTTTAGCGGAGTCGATGATTATCCTTTAGCGGAATCGATAATTATCCTTTCACCGATCCGAAAGCGGTTTAAGCCCCCTTCTCCAAACTTCTCGAAATTGGAATAATAAATCTGGAATATTGTATGGATAATTATTCCGCAATTGTCTCGAAAAACGCGTATTCCTAAGCCGTCTTTCTTAGCCGCTAAGAAACGAAATAGCGACTCTTTTGGCCATTTTGCCTTTCCATGTTTTTTCATATCTAGGATATGTCCGATGTCCTGATCATTTTTCTCAACTGCATTTTTATTAATTGAAGCTCCCAAATGCTCCAAATAACACCGGGTTTATATCATCTAGGTATCGATCTCTTGTTAAGACGGTTTTGATTCCGTTAAACCCGTTTAACTTCCTAAAATTCCCGATTAGGCCATATTTGATTTTTGACTGTTACAATTGGTCGGTCCAAAAAGGCGGTATTTGCTTTTATTAAGGAGCGCATCTGGAAGAAAGCTCAGGGATGGAAAGAGCGACTTTTATCTAGTGCGGGAAGGGAGGTACTCATAAAGTCGGTCCTGCAAAGCATACCTACCTATATCATGTCTATTTATCGACTACCGGACGGACTTATTGACGAGATCCATGCTATTCTCGCAAGGTTCTGGTGGGGTTCGGAACCCTCTCATAGGAAGATCCATTGGCGTAAATGGGATGATCTTTGCTTACCTAAGCGCCAAGGTGGTATGGGATTCAGGGATTTAAAGATTTTCAACGATGCACTACTAGCACGCCAAGGTTGGCGCATTCTCACTAGCCCAAATTCCCTTGTGGCCTTGGTTCTTAAGGCGAAATACTTTCGGAATTCGCCTTTCGTTGCTTCGCTTCGAGGCTTTAGACCTAGTCTTACATGGCGAAGTATATGGGGAGCGAAGGCTCTCCTTATCGAAGGGCTTGGATGGCTTGTTGGAAATGGACATCTTATTAATGCTAGCTCGGAACGTTGGATCCCTTTGGACGTCGGGTATGGGCGACCGACTCTCAATCCGGGAATGGGAGAGGATGTTATGGTCTCTGAATTTATCACCCTTGACTCACATTCTTGGGACGAGGACGCACTTCACGCGGCTTTCCACGCCAACGACGTCTCACGTATCCTATCGATCCCCCTCTTCGATCACTCAGATCCGGACTGTCTAATCTGGGGAGCTCACCACTCGGGCTCCTTCACTGTTAAAACTGCCTATTGGCTTGGGAAACTTGGGAACGAAAGCCTCACCTTGAACCTTGCATGGCCTAAGATTTGGAGATGCTCACTTCCGCCGAAAGTCCTCCAATTTGTCTGGCGACTTTGTAATGGGTTCCTCCCTGTTGCAAGTGTCCTTCGTTACCATCACGTCTTGGACTCGGATTTATGTCCTCGATGTAACTCTGATGTAGAGACAATCTGGCATGCACTGATTTACTGCCCCGAGTCCGCCCTTGCCTGGGATGGCTCTCCTGCGCTTCAAGCTTTCATGAGTTCTTCACGGATGGAGCCTTTGCAGGTAATTGAGGACATCAATGCTTCTTCGGGCACTGTTGGAGTTGCCGAATTTATCACAAATTGCTGAATTTCATGGACCGTCAGGAACAAAACCATGTTTGATTCGGGTACCTTCTCGAGTCAGCTTTTGTGCACCCGTTTCCGGGGGATGGTCGAGGAGTTCAAACATTGTCCCCCATTGCCCAGATTCTTCATCCGTTCTCCCCCTTGCTCTGATGTCTCATGGAAACCACCACCCACTGGCTCAACCAAGCTTAATACGGATGTTGCTTTCCTTAATGGCAATATCTGTCTTGGTGGTGTTCTTCGGGATCAAGATGGTTCCCTCCTCCTGGTTGCCTCCAAACGTTTCGTCGGTACTGTCAACCCTACACTAGCTGAAGCTTTGGCGGTTCTCTTCATGGTTAATGCTGCTAAAGACTTTGGAGCTCAAAGCATTGTTGTGGAGTCGGACTCGTCTTGTCTTGTACAGCTGCTGACGCTCCATGCCCTCGATGGTTGCCCTCTTCCTCACTCATATGTCTCTATCATATGCAAAAAAATCTTATCGCTTTTAGCTTGTTTGCATTCTTACTCGTTTAGGCATGTTCGCCGTTCGGCTAACACTACCGCCCACTTTGCGGCAAGACTTTTGCATTCTGATGCTTCTGCTGTTTGGCTTGATCATTTTCCGTCAAGTATCGTTGAACTTGCGGGGATTGATCTACTTTAATATACTACCACTTTTCCCCTCAAAAAAAATAAGGAGCTCCACAACATCATCTCCAATGTCAGCAAACGTGAAAAAGAAAAGGGGAGAAAATGATACCCTTTGGAACTACAAATGGTAGCCACGTACCCTTACAGCTAAACCTGCGATGAAACTAGTAAGGCCAGAAGAAGAGAAGGGGAGAAAGTGATACCCCGTCTCGCTACTTCGCGGATCAATACTCAGCCAAAAGATCTCAGTTTTACCGACATTGACCTAAAGCGGGGCCATCGGCCATGATGATGGCGAGCACTTTACTAACCATCAACGTATCATCAATCAACGTCTCATCATCAATTTATCAATTATTAAGCTTCAACATACAAGTGTTTGCAATCTTCCGGATAAGGGGATGGAGAACAAGTGAGAAAAGCAAAGGGTCAAGGGGGTCACCCTGTTGAACCCCTGACAAGAATAGAGAACATGCTCACCATAATAGAGTTGGCCCGGGCGGGCATAACAAAAATCAACCCAAGGGGAGATAACAGGGCACAACCTACGGACTTGAGCAATCATAGCACTACGGTCAACTAAATTGAAGGCATTCTTGAAATCTGCTAAAAGCATGGTATGTCTATCATCACCACCTTGAGATTCCACTAAACGGTTGACCGCGTGCAGAACCGCCTCCCCGCCCCAAACACACCAATGCCAAACTGAGCATCCTCAAAATAAGGTTCATGAGACTTACAAATAGCAAAAGCATCCACTTTAGAGACCAAACGCCTCTAGATGGAGCCAACAACAATGCGGCGGATACCGCCCCTCCAATTTAAGAAGAGGTGTGAGGGGAGCACTCGCAACGAATTCGCTAAGGGGGGCAGGACACCGCCCACTAAGGAAAAGGTTAACAACACCGGTAACCGAGTCCATCAGCTCATTCGCAATAGCAACAAACCACCACCAAGGGAATCTAAAAAGTGTTGGGCACGCATGCCGTCCCTACCACATGAGGTACCCTTAGGAAAACTCCTAATCATGTATGTAACAAGACTCTTGTTAACTTGTAAAGCAACACCCGGACGGGATGAAAGGCGACAGGAAAACCGAATGCTTATCATGAAGCTCCTTAAGAGTGTCCACGGACAAGGGGGTAATATCGGAGGACGTGAGAATACGAATAGCAACAACAAAATGTCCATCACTGACCTTCCTTTTGCATTGTCTCATATTGGCCTCTTCTTGACTTAGATCAGCATCCCTCGGACGGGAATCAAACTCAGAAGACAAAAGATCATCAACAAGGCATCTGATACCTCCTAGTTCCATCAACAACTGAATAGCTCTCACAATACAATCATCCTGCAACCTTCTCTTCAAGTCCAAACGATTTTCGGAGCAAGATTTGGGCTTATACCGATGAAGAATACATCGATGCAAAATAAGGAGGCAAACCCACGCAGGCACGCAAGAAGGATCAGAGATAGCCCGATCAAGGGCGCTATTAAGAATCCTAGTAAACCCCAATCTACACTACCACGGGACGCTCTTCATAGTATAAATGTTTGCTTTAAAAACCTTTCCAACCATAAGTGCATTGAATTCCACATCGGGATCCGGAACACCCCGACACAGCAAAGCATCACTCAAATCCTAAGAAAAACGGACTTAAGAGCAAGCCGAGGAAAACCATGGATGAAGAACGCAACAGACTCATCATTAGATAAAGGAGCTTTGACAACATCACTTGCATGGAAGCAATTCTTTGCCACCATATGAGTGACACAACATTCCCCACGGAACCAAAGGCCAACTTATTTAAGGACCGCGCCAAACTTACCATACATACAATGATCATACCCAATAAGGATCTTAAACCCGGGCAAGGCTTCAACACATAAGTGGATATCCCGCAAGTGCCTTATAAAGTAGGTCGGGGTAAGGCCCTTACCCCCACCACAGGTCGTGCTCCGACTATTTTACAATTCATAATAGAAACTCATTTCACGATCAAACATATCTAAAATTATAGATGATCATGCTTTGAAGGGGGCATTTTATGCAGCTCTTGCGTCTTGCAGGAAATTAAGGTTTTAATTCACACAATTCTCACATCTTGCAAACAAACACCTTGAAGTACACATAGACCTAGGAATCATCCTTGCACAAATCTCGCATCTTGCAATGGATGATCGTCCGACTACCATAACATATAAAATGAGACATATGATCAAATGATAAAGTTAACCATAAACATCATAAAAATCATCATGCACGTCGAGCTCTATGGACTCTAAAATAATGAGAATTCATCAAGACATACTTACAAAACCTCTTCCACTATTAATCAGTAGAAGACAAGACCAATCGGATCGGGCCATAGACAAGTCGGCCGACTTGAGGGGACCGATCGGCCAACTTCTTGTGGAGATCAAACCCTTCGGACCAACCTTATTTATAAGGATGACATATAACCTAATCCTTCTTGAGTTTGAGGTTAATCCTACAAAACCCTATCTCTAAGGATTAAAATGAAAAGGCTAAATCCTATCTTTTGGATAACATAATCTCTAATAGAGCATATAATTAAGGAAATAAAAGATATATTGGCCAAAATGAACGTAGTTGGTTTAACCAATTGGTTGACTTGTATGAACATATCGGCCGATCTGCTACAATAGAAGTATCGACTCGTAGCAAAATGCGTCTTCTTGGAGGAAAAGATCAAGTGCTCGGAATTAGGATATAGGTCGGTCGATTTGTTTGTGTAGGTCGGCCGTCTTGATCACGAAGACATCTTTTGAAACTTTAGTAAAACTGGATTTTTTATTGTTATGGTTGGACATAGAAAACCCACGAGTAACACTTTCGAATAGTTTTTTTAAGCTCTACAACCTCACAATTCACACGAAAGTCCAAAACTGGTGCATTGTAGGATGGTCGAAAACAAAGATTTTTAGTTTTTTACATGCTTCATAAACTTTTTGACTTGGTTCCTTCGCTCTTGGTTCTCAATCGATCCGGTCTTCATGAAAACTTCCTCGATCATTGGGAGAACTTAGTGTGTGATAAGAATTCTTCCAATAATAATTCCATTTAGCTATTGGAAGGAATAGAATGTCTACAATATCCTAAAATCACAAGTAGATCTCCAATCCACAAAAGGAGAAAAAAATGTATCATAATATGGCGTAAAACTATACTATATGTTTAAAGGACTAAGAAGAATGAGGGTGAAAATCAAAAGATGTTACAATACTCGGTTTTAGACATTCTAGTCATTCCAATAGAATGTTATCCGATTTTTATTATGCGGTGCATGTACATATGTTACAACACTCGGTTTTAGGCCGTTGGGCGTTAACTAACCTAGAGTGACGGCTAATCATCTCGAGATCTAATTAACACTAATAATGACCGATTACAACTCATATTACATCGATCGATATAACTAAGAACCAAGATCGATGTCACATCCAACATTTATAGAAGATACTTACAACCAATCGATAAGTATATATAGTCATTGTGTTTGATGTACTTTTGGTAGAACGAAACAATTGCCAAATAGGGTAACGAATTTCCCTTGCTAGGTAGCATCGGAGCAGTTCACTTATTGAAATGATGATGATAGATTAGATTTGATGTGAGCCTTAGATGGATATGGTCAAAGTGTGCCGTCCAGATCGAAGTGGGTATCTCCTTATACACCAAACATCACACTACGAGGTATAATATGACAACATCGGACTCAAAAAGATTTAGTTTGAGATCGGAAATTGGGCATTCGTCATCTAAAAAGCTCAACTTGCACTGCCCACTTGGCATTTCTTTTTCCTTTTTTCCACACTATTTATTGAGCTTTAGCAATCATCAGCTTTTCAGTGGAGTGGGATACCAATTTTGTGCTAATCATCACAGATTAATGATATTAAGTCCTTAATATTCAACACGTTAACACGACCATATGTATATTACACTATAATCTAACATAGTTAAACAATGTTCCTCATTATTACATGTACCATGTAAACTCTGACTCCTCACTTCCGTCCCACGTGTATAAAATCCAAAAAGATATTTTAGATATCTTTTTATTTCTAACATATATTGAACATGAAGTATCACTTATTCTAATTAATCTATTTTGTTGGAGATTATAAGGTCCACATCAAAAGTTATGGACATTTCGAGCCTAGTATATAAGGTCGGTGGGCTACCCCTCCTATTGCCAATTGGTTTTAGAATGGAATCTCGCCGGGTTTATGTGCTGGATTTGTGCCTAATTCTGACATATTTCATTTCAATTTCTTATTTCAATTTCATACCTACAACAAGCGTTAAGTACTTCCTTCGTACTGTCAACAAACCAAAGAGTAAAGAAAAGAAGAAAGTTAATTGACTCTGTGATCCAACACTTTTACTCAAAACTCATTACGTCAAATGAATAAATAAAAGAAAATTCAAAGGCAAGCCAATAAGAGTGTCTGTAAACCAAATATCGACTCGCTCCTGAATTCCTATTAAAATCATCTATTTATGGTAGTTTATTTTTTATCTCTTATCTTATAGTTAAGGTAGGACTAGAAAGGCTATAATATCGTCTAAATAAACGATTTAAGTCAAGAGTTTAAGTCTTCGTTTCTGAGCGAACGCGAGTATACATTGATATGCATATCCCCAGAATGAAGGGGGTGATCTCGTAGTTCTTTTGTAAAAAAAAAAAAAGTAAATGAAAGAATATCGATATACCAATTATGATGTGTTATGCATGTGATATCCCTACTCATACATTTGCCGACACCCTATAAAGCGTCAATATGTAGACATACCAATGTGAATTTATACAAGGAAATGTCAAACCAAAATAATTTTTGTATAGAAAATGATGGGTCATTAAAGGTATATGAGTTCGCTTTTTTAGGCTTGTACCCAAATGTTTGCACCTCATCGTAATTGGCATGCCATTATTAGACATAAAGATATTAGGAAAATGTTAGAGTACGAGCTCAATATATTGGACCGTATATTGAATTTATTTATTAGTTTATTTTTTTTGAAATAATTTAGTTTATTAGACTTTTTTTAGTTTTCTGTTTAGTAAATGTATCCCTTGAGAGAATAGTGTGTAGAGTTTGAGAATAAATACAAAAGGTTGGGGTATGTTTACTTAATTGAAATATTAAAAAGCATAGTTACTACTATAGTTTTTCAAAAAGGCCTAGTTACCAAAATTGCCCTTTATTATTTTGCCCCTTCATATGTGATTAACGAATATATGATATCCGCCCGTCAATTACTCGATCCATGATAGTTGCACTTGAGGGAGAGTGTTGAGATGTGAGAAATGTCTCACATCGACAATATAAACTACGTGAAACTAACATATAATTAAGTTTTATGGTTATTCTTCATATTGTCAATTAGTTTTAGGATGGAAACCGAAGACTTGTGTGTAGGTTCATATAAAGATAAATTAATATAACATGGACTATATATGTGATACTCCAATATTATAGGGCATATTATGTAAATAGCAACAAGTTGTAACCGATATAAAACGGACAGTTACCCATCTAGGGTTTGGTTATATTTAGTTTTGAAGAATCGTTCTCAACTCATGTTTCCCAAGACTTTCCAGTTGTGTAGACTAGACAATGGTTTGTTGATTCATAAATTATAATTTTATTATTTGTATGAAGGTCGATCATATGACTATATTCATGGCCAAGTAAGAGCATATGAATGTCTTAATGTGAACACTTATACTTTTGGACGCATCTACAATTTAAATATAATCAACATATGATTTTACTATTTTAGTGAGTGGATCATATGTTATAATTTATTCTATTTCATTATTATGTCTCTTATATAAAGTTTTGTTTCTATGGATCGAGATTTTAAATCTTGCTTCAACTCATCGTTTTAGTTAGATGTTAATAAAACAGATTTGGGAAAGAAGATAAAATAACACAACATCAGAAATATCATACATGAAAGGTGATGTCCAAAAATACGCAAAGTTATGGTTATTGCTATTCTTACCGCAGAAAACATGCTATTTATACCGCTTGTCCGACTACGTATCGCGGAGCCGTAGTAACTGTTTTTTTTTCTAAAAAAAACTATTTTAAAAGAAAATTATTTGAGCGCTGGCGTCCAAAACCCGATTTTTTTCCAACGAGATTTCACGCTATACATCGAAAAACACTGTTGGAGATAATAAGGTCCCACGTCGAAAGATCCGAGCCTAGTATATAAGGTCGGTGGGGTACTCCTCCTATCGTCAATTGGTTTTAGGATGGAACCTCGTCGGGTTTATGTGTTGGGCTTGGGTCTAATGCGCATGTGCACTCATATGCACACGACCCCCGCTCTGCCGGCCCGTCTGTATCGGACTTTGACAAACACCGACATTTTAACCTGATTTAAGATTTGAGCGCAAGCGCCAGGAGCCGGCGCTCAAGTAAATATTTTAAAAAAAAAAAAAAGACAAACGTTTACGCTACGTGTGTTAGGCGCGTAGCTCTAATCGGCCTTAACGCTACGCGTAGACATCAATGTGGTACACATAACATGAAACGTGTGGTACAAATAGCAATGAAACAAAATTATATCACTAAAATTTAATAATACTATTATTTTTTTTAAATATCAACTATTATTATAAAAAGAGAAGGTGGTTATAAGTTATAAGATTTGTGATATAAAAAATGTACAACTTGTCTATAGTTAGTGTTAGTGTTAGTGCCTCTTCTTCTATTGGGATCAAAACTCCTTCATCCACTTGATTTATTATTTTTAAAACATAATTAAAACAAGGGTAATTATGTTTTTTTTTTTGTTTTTACATTCTATTCTACAAAAAGAAAGTGGTCTACTTTGAAAAGGGGGTTAGGGTCCTTCGTGTGCAGCCTCGACTCCGATTGTGCAACATTCTCTTGTGAGGCTGAGGACTCCATTTTGCATTTCCTTTGTGCTTCTCTATTGGGCACCCTCGTAATACTTGATTTATCATTTGTTGTTCATTCATATTCGATGTAATTCTTGAGTTTTGAAACCCACTAATAAGGTCATCCCCATAAATAAATAAATAAAATTGGTGAAGTAGACTCTTTTTTATGGGTTTTGTATAGACCCTTCTAATTTTTATCACCCTAATTGACTCGCTATTACTCTATTAATGACATATTTACTTAATGAGTACTCTTAATAAAGTAATAGTGTTAAAAAGCCTAATTAGCCATTTTATTCAACAAAAAAAATAGCACAAATTAAATAGCTTGATAAACTTATTTCAATAGAAGTGTCACGTCATCAATAAATTACCAAAAAGTCGATTTTTTTATAACTTGTCTCAAATAGTTGAGTAGCTAACACGTCATAATTAATTTTTTTAATTTTAGAAAAATCTAAATAGTATTCCTGAAAAAATAAAAAATAAACCCGAGAATAAAAATCCTGTTTTTTTACTCAAAGTTTTATACCTGGATTTTTTTTCAAGATTAAAAATATAAACTATTATATGCGAATAAAAAAATATTCTAAACTTTTAAAGTTGTCAAAACCTATAAACATTATTGTCTAATAAAACTCCCCTAATAATTATTTCTTTCAAATGAATTTTTATTGGAAAATAATTTACCGAACAAATCCGGTTGTAACAACTTAAAGAAAAGAAAATTGCTTGTAGGAACTTGAATTTTATATTTGAAAATCTTTTTGAAGTTTTTTCAAAACTAAATGATTTATTAACATTTTTATTTTTTGATGAAAAAGAGCTTTCACTCCCGCCGCAAGGCAATTAATAAGGAAACAATTACAAACGTGTGAAGCGAGGAAGGGCCACCCCTCGCAAATCATCCATAATCAAAACTCTAGCACAAATAGGAGGAGAACTCAAAATATGAACTCCAAAACCGTAAGAGAAAGCAAGGTTAGCTAAAGCATTAACCACTCGATTGCCTTCCCTGAACACATGGTTGAAACTGATACACCAATCTCTAATGATAGCGTGCAACCAGGCTAGAAAGCGGGTGCACGTTGCTGACCCCTTTCTCGATAAAACCGACCACCAGAAGTGAGTCAATTTGCACCTCTACCTCCCAAAACCCCATACTCCAAGCAAGATCAAGCCCATGTATAACTCCCCATACTTCAGCGGCCGGGGCTGTAGTAGCACCTAGATTCGAAACAACTCCACTTACCCATTCACCCGACTCATCCCTTAGCACTGCACCCGCCGCTGCAAGTTGTTGGGGTCCTTTTGATGCACCGTCCGAGTTCAACTTGATCCACCCACGTTTCGGTTTGCTCCAATTAACGAGAATTTCTTTCTTCAATTTAGTGTGGTGAATGTCCCCTTTTCGTTAGTATCTGGGCATGCATGACAACAGGGCGAGCCTGAAAGATGCCTGCGATGTCGCTCCAAGTTCGTCAATGGTAGTTGCTAGGCCAGTTGCCACATGAAAAGTCTCACTCTCTCTTTAACCTTCATCTTCCATATTCTCACAAAGATAGCCTCACGAGCCTGTTCCATTTGCCTTGTCTTCCTCACCATCGCATACGCAGAGGCAACCGAATACTCTTCATCCTTTGACGGCAGCCATCTGATGCTATCTTGACCTCCGTGCTCCCACACGCCTACGCCAAGAACCCTTAGCAAACTGGTATTACTCAGTCGACAAGAAAGGTAACTAAAGTTCCAGCCTCCCTCTTCTCCCCAGATGTCACGAACTTTTAGCTCCTTTTCTGTATCTGAGAGCGCAATCTGAGAGGAGAGATGTAGCGGCTCATCAAACACCCAAGGATCACTCCAAAATCTAGCCGTTCGTCCATCCCTAACACACCATCCGATATTCTTCACAATCACTTGGTTATAAGCTATTGCAATACCCCTCCAAATATGCGATGCGCCTCCCACGCATAGAAGTTTCTCCGGCCATTCAGTGGATCCAACCTTGTACTTTCTCAGCAGGATCCAAGCCCATATTTGATCCTTGCATCTGAAAATTCTCCAACCTAATTTGCTGATAATAGCCAAGTTTAAGTCTGCAGCCCTTCGTATCCCAAGCCCACCTTGCACTTTCGGTTGGCAAATTTTATCCCAACTCAGAAGATGAATCATGCGTCTTCCTGAAGTGCATCCCCAAATAAAGTTACAATAGAGAGCATCAATTTTATTTGTAACACTGCTAGGGAGGAGGAAAGTATTCATTTGGTAGAGAGGCATTGCTGAGAGAACCGATTTCACTAGTGTGATTCGACCTGCCAAGCTGAGCTTACTAGCTTTCCAGCCTGACAGTCGTGCTGACATTCTTTCAAGTAGAGGATTGAACACTGATTTGGACACCGAGTCATGTATGATCGGTATACCCAGGTAATTCTCTAGATTCCTTGTACAAGGGATTCCACAGTCTGTACTTAACAGCTCTTCCAGAGGGCCCATCATATTATGAGACACAAACACCCGAGACTTAGCAAGGCTCACCTGTTGTCCCGAAGCTTCACAAAATTTATCCAGGATATTTTTCATGACCCGGATCTGAGCCACCGAAGCTTCCGCGAAAAGGAGGATGTCATCTGCGAAGAACAAATGAGAGAGTGAAGGGCCTCCTCTAGATATCTGCATTGGTTTCCAAGTCCCTTCCCCAATTGCAGCTTCTATCATGTGCCCCAAACGTTCCAGACAAAGAACAAAGAGGTACGGGGAGAGAGGGTCTCCCTGTCGTAAGCCACGTTTCATACGAAAATCTTTGGTCCGTTCCCCATTCCACAAGATTCTCATAGAACTAGAACCAATACAATCCTGAATCCGATCGATCCAAAGCTCCGGCAACTGCAGGTCATGGAGAGTATCAATCACAAACTCCCATCTTACTCTATCGTAGGCCTTCTCAAGGTCGAGCTTTAGCACCATCCAACCTTTCTTCCCTTTCTTTCTTTTCATGGAGTGGATGGCTTCCTGTGCTAGGACAATATTATCCGATATTAGTCTTCCCGGGATGAAGCTAGCTTGGAGGGGACTCACCAGATAATTCATAACCGGTTTGATCCGATTAACAAACATTCTCGTAATCACTTTATAGGATACATTACACAGGCTGATGGGGCGAAAGTGTTTCATGGATTCGGGTTTATCAACCTTCCCTATTAGCACGAGGAGCGTTTCATTTGCCGAATCCGGGAGAGAACCCATAGCCAAAAAATCTCTAACAAAACGAATCAAAGAGCCTATGATCCATAACAATTAATCCTTTATAATAACATTGATAATTAAAATTGATTTATTAGACAATAGATAATATACAAGATAGTAATTGTTAAAGGTTAGATTATTTTGATTTATAAATAATCGTGTGTATTATATATTGTCATTTTTGTAATGATTATTTAAAAAAAATGAAAATTTAGTCAACATTATTTGCAGTGTTGTAACCAAAATTGATGTTAGCACTTTGCAGTAAGATCAGAAACTAATTAAAAATTAAGCTAAAAGTAATTGTAAATGACAGTATAGTAGATATAAAGGGTAGATGAAGCCTATGATCCATGATGGATTTGCCCCATTGTGAACCCTACCCATGACCATGATGTGAATATATGTTCTTTATACACAGTCTTGTCACATTTCTATAATTAATATTAATATTAATATTAAAATTGGATAGACTGCTCACTTTTCCTGAAGAACCACATCCGACTTCACACTTGAAAAGCTCCATCACTTTCCATACCAATACCTCATATATCTCAAAATACTAATCTTGGAAATCTCCCCGTACTAAATATGCGTAAATATGAATAAAAAACTATACATATACAAAGATTTAATCAATCAATGAAAGACTAACAAGATCTATAGCATTTCAAATTGGCCAAAAAGATTGTAACCTGAATCGCGTAACTTGATCTTTTGAACCGTTGATTTCGGTGATCCAATTCGACATTGAGTTGACCGGGAGTTCGGAGATGGGAATCTCCAATTTTGTGCAATCCTAACACATTCCAATTTGATAGGATCTACTATGAAATGAAACCATGCATACAAGTAAATTAGACTAGTTATTGTATATGAATAAGATTCGTGAGATATTTCTATTATTGTCAACTTATTTTGTTGTAACGCGTAGATTGTTAGTAGTACCTTAGAGACGTCTTAGTGAGAATTTTCTTGTAAAGGAAGAGATTTAAAGTTATTAAAAAAAGTAATGCAAGGATGTATAGTGAAAACCTCAAATTACCAAATAGTAATTTGAGATAAAAATAAAATAAAAAAAATACTCACTCCTAGCTATGATATGTCTGACTTCAAAGAACGTTTATTAATTACTTATCTTGGTTATAAGATAGTACTTGAACTACACTCCTTCGAACTTAGATAACCTAATCCAATACAACCTCAATAAATCTTCGTACAATAACTTTGGAAAGCTTTTGTCTTTCTCTTTCAAGCTTCTTGACGCCTTAAGCTCTTAAGCAAGCTTGATTTATCTCTTCGTAATTGATGTTTAATGATGTGCAAGACTAAATATAAGTTCGGCCGCTTCCCTTAAGCGTCACATAAACCGTAGATAAATCATGTATTGATTAGGTATTTCCTTAAGTGTTAAGTCTAGAAGTCCCTTCAATACTTTTGCATTGAAAGCCCCTCTCTGGTACTTCTACGATCCTAAAATGTGAACTCAAACTTAGAACGTTCATTCATATGAGGTTTGTCAATCAAAACCTTAGGTATCTAGATACCACTTAATTGAAAAGCCTTTAACTTCTGACATATTTTATGCGAATATACAACTTCAATAATACAACGTATACTTTTTAATGTGTAAGGGAAGAAAATGTACCACATCTATAACACAAGACATTGTGAGCCTAATATATAAGTTCATGGTTACTCCTCTTATTGTCAATTGGTTTTAGGATATAACCTTGTGTGCTTATGTGTGTGTCTCACTAGATGTGTGCCCTCCATGTCATAAGGTCCTGAGACGTATATAAAAATAAAATTAACATGGTATCATAGCAGGTCAGGTCCGGTTCCGTTATCCTAACTTCAAGATTAGCCAAAAGAGAATGAGACGCAAAATCCGCCGAAAAAAATTGTGGGTAAGCTACACAGAGATTGTGATGTTCAACCTATGTCAAGTGTTAGCTAGTTTAGGTATTTAACACTTGAGGGATAGTGTTAAGATGTAAGAGACGAAAATGTCCAACATTGATAATACAATACATTGTGAGCCTAATATATAAGTTAATGGATTACTTCTATTGCCAATTGATTTTAAAATGGAACTCTGTGTACTTATGTGTGTGACCCACTATACGTGTGTACTGCACATTATAATATTCCGATACAGATATAAAAATAAATTAACAACAATGGGGATTATCTGAAGAGCCAATACACTTAGCATTAAATTAGGCTCCTTTAATGTTTGTTCTTTCTCGTTCACAAGCTAGTGGAAGTCACAACCTTCTCTTTTTAGTTTAAAAGTGTTTATAAATTTGTTTCTTGTTTACAAAAATGAATTAAGCATGCAATTATGATCCTTGTTGAAATAGTGTGTCAACTTCAAGTTCACCAATTGTCAACATTAAATGCTCAACTTTATTTTCTAAAAGGCAACTTATTGCAAAAAATATCCTGCTAAGTTGAAATTTTGGTTATTTCTTTTTCATCACATATGCTTATTAAGTAATACTATATTAGAGTTTAATTAAGTTATACAATAATTGCATTGCATTCTTTCAAAAGAAAAAGAAACTGAAGACAATTGACTCTATTGGACTTTCTAGAATGCAGCTATTTGGAATAATTCAAATCATGTGTCCAATTTTCTAATATTTTTTCCACCTCAACTTACAATATAGTCTCATTTTTTAAATTTTCAAACCAATGACTGTATTTTTATGCCATGTATTTGTATATTTATATTGTTAGTCATAAGAATCTGCAAGCTATGGTTGATACTGCATACTTTGTTTGTTTTCAGCTACCAAGTTGGACATGATCAATGCTATTTTTGTCCTTAATCTCCACTAATCCCCGTTTACTTACATTCTCATTCTTAAAGATCAACTATATATATATGCCAAAACAATTTTTATTAATAGACTTTCTCAATAAAGAATTATTGTGCATTTAATTTAGACAAATAGTAAAGTCACGGGTAAACTTAGGGGTGGACATAAATTTCGGTGAATCCCGTCTCGGTCTCATTCCGATCCCGACGGGATTTGAAAAAAAAAAAAAAAAAGTGTATCCCGTCCCGTGAAATAATTGTGGGACGGGACACGTGACGGAAACTTCTCATCTGATTAATCTCGTCCCGCCTCGCATATATATATATATAAATTCGCAACATGTAAAAGAATGTTATCTTTTAGTATTTTATTTTTTATTATATATATAATATTTTATATATAAAAATATTATATAAATAATTAATATATAAAATTATAATTTTATATTAATAAAAATTATAAAAAATAAAATTCTAAAAGATGACGTTCTTTTACAATGTTGCGATTCGCAACATGTAAAAGAATGTTATCTTTTGTAAACTATCATTAGTGTAGTGAAGTGATAGGTTTTTTTTTAATGCGAATCGGTAAGAAACACTTTGGTGTATCTTCTATTCGTTTTGAATGTATTAACTACTAATGTAGGCCTATTGAATCGGTAATTTGGTATCGAACTTTTTTATCATTTGTGTCTTTAAACATAAGAGAAACCAAGTACAATGTTGAATATACTCGGTGCTTAATTTTTGCGGGATTAGCCTCGTCCCATCCCACGTGGGACATGGCCCGCACGAGACGAAGAAAAAAGTTGTAAATCCCGACCGTCCCGTCCCACTTATAATTTGCGGGACGGGACGTATGACGACCTCAATCCCGTCTCGTCTCATGCCCAGCCCTAGGTAAACTCGGTATTCTAGGACAAACACCATTTCGTGTGTAATCTAACCTAAAATTTGAAACTCAGGTTCGAGCATGACACCTAGGACTGCTCATAGGTCCGAACCTAGACCGGACCGGACCGATTGTAAATCGAACTGTTTGGACCGAAAACCGAATCAAACCGGACAATGCTCAGTCGTAATTACACCCACCCAATGGGCCGCGATCTTATATATTGAGTATTTTTCATTGTCGATGTGGTATAAGATCCTAGAACAATAAGTGTTGAATGAAAGTGTAAGTAGGTGATGGAAATAGAATTGGGAGCAGTTGGAGACTCTCAAGAAAATTGAATTGATATACAATATTAGAATGTAAAGCTGCAATTCCTTAATATTTTGTTGTCTCCAACCCATCTAAGGACAAAGAGTCGAACATGGATCCATGTAAGCGACATGTGAAGTTTGACTTGGGGGATATGATTGACATGAAAATATATATAGTATTATCTGGATTCTGGATAGTCCAACTTGAAGTGGGCAAGTCAAACAGCAAATGTCAAAGCAAAAATTAATTGAAGGTCAAAGCAGAATATCAAAATAAAAACTAAGGGAAAATACCCGAAAAGTTGAGTTACATTGAAGTCAATGTTGTAAGTTGATTGATTAACGAGAGAGAGAGAGGATTGAAGTGCAAGTTTTGAGGTTACGTACTTAATTGTACATCTCGTTTATTAGTTGTGATTTTGCAAAAGAACCAACCTTTGTTTGACATAATTGACAGTTCACCGGTTTTATGTACAATAGGAAAAATGTAGGGTTTTCGGAGGCACTTGCAAAGTCAATGTGGAACACAACGTTACATCTCATCCTCATTGGTGAATGTCATTACTTACGCAATCATAAACCTCATTTAGCTTTACAAAACTTGGCCCGGACGCGTTTACGATAGGGCTGCACACATTCAAACCGGACCGGACAGGAAACTAAGGTCCGGTCCAGTCCTGGACCGTAATTGTAAAATCCGGTCCGGTCCAAGATATTACAGTCCAGTCTGGTCCTGAACCGTAAATTTCCGGTCCGGACCGATTTTTTACACTTTAAATATTTTATAACTGGGAGAGCATGCAGTCCGGTCCGGTCGGTCCAAAACCGGACTGGACTGGATTTAATTCAAAAATAAATATATTTTAAAAAATTAAAAATATAATAAACGGCCCGGATCGGCCCAAGCCCGGTCCGGTCGATGTCCGTTTCACACAAGTAGTGAAATGGTCCGGTCCGATCCGGTCCGTGAGTTTACGGTCCAGTCCGGACCGTTTGGACAGCCTTAGTTTACGAGCAGCTATGGACCCATTTATGAACGAATCTCAACCAAGGTAAACCCGAGTCGGATGATTCTCTCAAAGCCAAAATACAAAGTTGGTACTTACATAAGATACATCTACCACAAGCTTGTGCAAAAGCAAACTCAGCTTCTCAAGTATACAAAAAGGGAAATAGGCAAAATGTGGAGTATCCTGTATGAATTTGTGTTAAACCTTTGGGAGCTATGAAGTGTTCATAAAAAAGCGGCTCAACTAGTTTGGATCTTACTACTAGCCTTCTTTCCTTTCTTCTGTTTTTGCTTCAACTGGGAAAGCCCAGCTGCTGTGATCTTTACATTTCCGATCATCGCAGCTACCAGCTCGGGGTCAGTGCATGCCTTCATCAGTTCCTTCTCTCTGTTGGTGGATTCCGGCATGTGGCTGAACAGATTCATGGCAGTTTTTGCAGCTTCAAGGAACAAACAAAAAATATTGAGAAAACAAGTAGTTCTAGTCCCGGTCCTAATTACCTTCTGCTAGAGCATTCCTTGTAATAGTTATATCATAGATATATTCTGGTTCACACATTTCAGGAGTCCAAGCAAAAACTAAAAAGAGGCATTTACAAGACAATAGCTTTGGGCCTCCAATTTCCGTGATAATGCTACGACTTTTAGTATGCTTGTATTCAATCAAAACAATTCAAAAGTTATCCCCAATCAGTTTAAACAAGCATGCTAGTGCAGTTTGAGTTCCATTCAGCATATCCTGTGTAATTATGATCAAAGCACTTGGAATACACATCTATAGCTACATGCTACTTTCAACTTCTTATAGCTACTGAAAATACTTACAAGGGCAGTTGTAAGAGTAGAGAAATTATATAATAGACAAATATAAATAGATTTACAAGCAAAAATACCTTTTCCTTTCTTGGCAGTGCCAGGAATAATCTTCACGCGATATTTATATGCTTGCAAAACATTGTAGGGAGCACAGACAGGCACAGCATACAACAGAATGTCGTTAGGTAATGGGTTTCCAGTCAAATAATCTACATCATTCAGTTTTTCCTTTTCTTCTTCGCCAATCTCATGAATATCCTCTTCCTCCATGACCACCCGATCGGCTTCAGCAGCGTGATCTGCATCCGTGTGTTCTTTCTTCTCAGGGCCGTCACTTGTATTGCTTACAGCAGTTCCACCAGAATGTTCTCGACAATCACGAGAGAGATGTCCAACCTTCTTGCACTTGTAGCATATTTTAGGGGCATCTTCCAACCCTAAAATATTTAGTAACCACTTATATTAATGAAATAACTAAGAGCTTGTCACATTTTCTATTATAAATTCATGCTATAGTTTGGTAGGTTCAAATTTTTGCGGCATGTAACAACCATGAACTATTGAGCAAGAATAAATAATCTCTCAAAATTTTGCAGCATGCAACAGCCATGAACTATTGAGCAGGAATGAACTATATCTTTTGTGGCATGTAACTAAGTGCTTGCCAACCTTTCTGGCTTTCTGCTGTGGTGAATTCACTTGAAATTTATGAACTATTTGATAAGAATGATTTTTCCAAAAAGGTTAGGTTTATAATTTTATTCTGATTGTAACCCATGAACTATTGAGCAATTACGTGCGTTCACTTGAAACAATACAGGATGTCTAGTACACTACAACATCCAGCATAAACAATCTCTTTCTACAAATTACAGTGAGATCTAACTTGTCAAATACAACATTGAGATACTCTACTTCACAGAGCAAATGTGTGATTATTGACCTATGAGAACTGCAACCAATAAGTGCACACAATGTAATTGTTTTAGATCAGCTTAAATAATATGGAACAAGAATTTGATTGACAAGAACTTGGACAAGGGAAACTGGGAAATATAATTGATAACACTTTCTCATATGACATACCATCAACAGGTTTCTTTTCGTTGCTTGCCGTTGCATCCTGGACTTGTGCAGTACTTTCAATCTTGTTTGCGTTTCCAGCCGACTGAAACATATAACAGCAAAATGAAGTTAATGATGCATGCAGTTGATAGCTGTCACTAAAGAAAGCAGATATTCACAACTCAAGGGATTATGAAAGCTAGATTGAAAATAGCATAATAAATCAGGAGATGTATCTCCAGTAACACCATGCCATGAAGGAAAATGCTCGACAAGCTAAAATTTATGATTCATCTATAAATAATCCCACAAATGAGGTGAACATCATCAAAGGTGATACTATAATCAACGGTATAATATTTAAATCCAGGAAAGAAGACAAGCTTTTATAAGCTAAGGTACTCACAGCAAGCAAAGCCATACGAATACTTCTTTCTTCTTCATCCTGGTCAGCATACTTCTCCTTTATCTTTTTGAGCTTACTCTTCTGTCCACGGATAGCTTTTCCACCACCCACCTTCGAATCTTTCTGACTAGACTGATTGGCAGAAGGTTTATCTTGATTTTCTTCTTTTTCAAGCACATCACTATCTGTACTGTCACTTTTCTGCCCCTTCTTGAGCTTTCTCCTCTCTGCTTTGGAGATGTAAGGTTTTTCTCTTATACTAATGTTTTTCTCTTGAGAATTGCCTTTCTGAGACAAACTGGGAGGACCATAACCTCTAGTAGTTGTAGTTGCAGGTCCAAGTCCAAGTGCTCTATCCATGAGATCCTCAAGCTGTGGATTAACTGAAGTGATGTCTTTTTCTTCAGGCACATCCTCAGTATCAGCTTCAGCTGATATTCCCTTATCTTCGACTTGCATTTCTTCTTCTAGATGTTCTGGTTTAGCATCCAAGACATCACGAGCAAAGTTCATTCCAGATGGCTGTGAGAACTCTTCAGAATTATTGTTGGGTGAAACAGTTCCTTTCAATTCTTCTCCTACAGTATCTTCTCTTGATTTTTCATCCAACTCGGAATCAGACTCTTCCTTGAGAGAATCATTCTCAACAATGTGTGTCCCATCTTCCTCCCCTCTGACTCTCCTTTCATTTAAATGTGAGCCAAGAGAACTCTCATCCAATCGAAACAGTAGCCCAAAACCCATAACTAAAGGATGTGGGGGAAGGAAATTCTTCTTCCCACGGATCATGAAACTACCCACTGTAAGATATTCTCCTGTCGGGGCAGTTTTACTCACTTGATGAGGATAGACCCACCAAGCACTGGTAACAATCTTCGAGTCCCATGCTTGGCTGTGGCAAACCTGCATAGTGAATATACGCACAAATCAAGACCCTGCCACAACAGTGCACATCATGCAAAAGATGTTGGGGTAAGATCAAATTACAGTGAAGCATCCAGCTTGATTAATTGTAAGAGGAGGTACTGGCGTTTCAGGCTTGTGATTCTTGATTATAGTGCTAGAAGCGCCATGAAGGTCTGCATGAACATATCTGTTTTATGTGCACATTTGGATGGAAAAGAAAAAAGAATCATATTAAACTCTGTCTGATATAAACGGAAAATCAATACAAGCATAAAAATATTGCAAATGAAGCAAGCAGAGAGAAATGACAACAGAAGAGACTACAGGTCTTCACAATGGAAGTTCTACAAAAACCTGTACAAAGGTCAAAATTTACAAGTACTACATCTAAACTACTTACAAAAAGTCAAATATTATCCAATGTTCAGGTTTCTATGAGAGCAGTGATTATGGTGACCCTAAAGATGGGTATGAGTACATGTTCAAGATGAAAAGGAGTAAAATGGTATCAACCAGAACTAGTGAATATCAGTGCATATTTAAACCCTATTTCATCTTTGTGCAGATATTAGAGTTAAATACTGCCAGAAAAGAAAAAAAAGTGAACCGAATGGGAACAGTATGCAATTTAAATCATATGTTTTCAATACAATTAAGACTTACAGATCTCCTTTTGACATATATCTTTTCACTATCATCTCATTCTGTTGAGCATCACGACCACTGATGACCAAATAATTCTCACTGCTAATAAACCAATTGAATTTCTCAAACCAATGCACTTTGCGCATATGAGTAATCATTGCAACAGTTTTTTCCTGCAAGTTGAGAAAGACAGGTAAGGAACTCGTTCATCAAGAAGAAGAAATTCAGCAAAATGAGCTATCCAACAGATAAAAATTAAAACGGCTTCATCTCACAGAAGTTTCACCAAAAAGAGAAACAAAATCCCACCAACTGAAGAAACTCGACTTTAAGCAGATAGAACTTTATCAGCTCAGGAACTCTTCAGTAGTAATCAATATTTAACACACCTGAGACAGCTGAAGACGCGTCTTTCTCTCAGCAGCTTTGAAAGCCTTCTCGTGAGCTGTTACTGTTTTTTCCTGTTTGCTTTCCTGCTTTTTCTTCATTTCATACCAACGGCGAGCATTGGCATGGGCTGACAGAGAGAGATCAACTTCCACCTGGATAGATGATATGGACAAAAAAAGAAACTAAGACTTCTGACTATTTTAGATCTAGGATTGTTGGCTTCATCCATGTATAAACAAAGATAACAGCCATCATTTGATATTTGACCTTATCAACCGGTGATGTCTTTTCTTCATCATCCATTTCATCAAGATTGTTGCTTAGCAACAATGTCATGCAGTTCCGCTCCAAATAAAGCTTGTCAATTAACCCAGCCACAGGATTACCAGACTTCTTCTCTTCTTTGACCATACGAGCAAGATCTTCCCAACTCATTCCATTAGCAAGAGCAACACGGACAGCTAAAATGGCTGCATCTACATCCTCCAAGTTGTATTCTATCAATTGGGCCATCCAGACAGATTGTTCAACCTCTTTTTTCAGAATATGCACACGATTTTCCTGCAGTATTAGAGTTGCTATTATGTCAAGATGAGAGCATCCCCATTATTATACTCTTCCACCAGCTAGAGCAAAGATGACTACAGATCAATTATGATGGTATATTTGAGCAAGTGAAACCATATTTCAGAATTACATTTTCATCCAAAATAAAATGGTAAAGTGATCAAGTTTCACAAGGAAGAGAGAATAAAAAAAATTCCAGGGATGGGGGAGGTGGAAATAATGTATAACACCTTTGGCAGAAAACAAAAAAGATCTGAGTGGCGAACATGTTTTGGGTCTGTTGGGAGGAAAGGTTATAATAGTAAAATCTATTTACAAAGCTCTAGCACCCAGATACCTAAAGAGGCAATGAAGAAATATGCTTACTTCTGTTTATTTTTCCGAAAACAAACAGAAGTAAGCTGGCCAAGTGATGGCCATAGCAAGTGCATATACATCACAGAGCACTGATAGAGTGATGACAACCTGGTCCGTGCGAATTTTGTTTAGCTTTTGAACAGCAGCTCCTTCTTTTGTCTTCTGTTGTTGTTCTACACGTTGACTCTCAATTTTACTATAGAACTCATCAAGAGCAGAGTCAAATGTATCAAACTTCACAAACTCCCTTGATCTTAGTTGAATCATTAGTATAGGGCAATAGTCATCGTACATCTGCACATAAAATCAAAAATTAATTCACTGCCAGAGAATAAGATTACCAAGCTAAAGAAAGAAACCCTCAGTACAAATACAAATAACCTAAAAGTACGGACCAGAAGTGTACAATGTTAGAAGATCTTTCAAGTAAGACAGCAATCTTATCCCAACTCATGAGTAAAAAAGGAAAGTGACATAAACAGAAGAATAACCTGTCCACAGATGCCTTGGTCAGTTAATTCATGACCCTTTTCCCCTGATTTTTTGTTCTGCATTAAAATGTATCCTTCAGGAATTCTACTACCAGTTATAACATCCTCCAACCAATCTTCAAATCTTGCTACAGCTTGGGCCAAATTCTGGAATTTCTCATCATCCAATATATTGTCTTTTGCCACTTTAGTGCTTGGAATAAGACCGGCATCTAATATAATATGCTCAGAAAGCTGAGGACCATAACCCAATGCCTCCCCAAGGATCATTTTCAATGTAGATTGCTTAGCACGTGCACCGTCATGGGAAGTATTGCTTGCTCCGGTACCTTTCCCGCTTTTTTTGCCACCTTGCTTTCCTTTTGTAGCGTCGTGTTTGTTGCTCCCGTTTTCATTGGCTTCAATTGGTTCATTATCACATGTTTCCTTTGAATATGTTAAAGCGTCCTTCAATTTTACAATGCTGGTCCGCTCAAAAACTCGGCACATTTCAATAGGGTACCGATGACGTGACATAATTGCAAGTCCTTTGTCATCATCTCTGTAAAATGTGCAATGATACCACAAAGCTTATAATCCATATCCATAGCAAATAAAAATCCAACTATACACTATAGAACACCTAATAGACTATGAAACTAATTAAACACAAGTTTCCCCAAATTCTAAGTTCTAACAAAAGATTGACAGCACTATAGCCAATAACCATTAAGTGTCTCACTGTCAGGAAAAAAAAAGAGGAACAGCAAAATAATTATGCCTACCAGAGACAGTTATCAAGCTCCACTTCATTTGCTGCATTATCGATTATCAGGCATCAATACTGGCAAGCCTGAACTATGTAACAACTGCTATTGTACCGTTGAAACTTGAAACAGATGATTTCCAAAAGTTTAAGACTTAAAAAGTGTTAAACAGTCACTACACTAAAGTTGACCAACCCTCCAGCTGAACCCCGCTTGAACTGAACCCTCCTAACATTTCTTCATTTCTTAGCCTTAAGAATACTTTAATCCTTCCATTGCATTAAATGTTGAAATGTAGCCTCCATAGATACTATCAATCTATATGACCTACAACTAGCCTTTACCAGGAGTTTCACAGGTCTATCATTTCCTTGAAAGTACAGGATACACATAAAATAGGACATAGTGCAGAAGTAACCAACCTATGAGACCGAAGAAGAGTCAATACTGTGAATTCACTGTCTGTAAGAATGATGTTTCCTTGCGCATACAGCTCCAGTATAACGTAATGTGCATTGGCGCCCAACCCAAATTGGAAAAGGATAATCTGCACAAGTAAGACATATAGTTGACTAGATATATAGTCCCTGCTCCCAACAGAAATAATTTTGAAAAAAAAAAGTTTACCCTGTCGTATCCAAGTTGTCGCACATCTTCTAGCCTTCTCGTTCGTATATGTTTCCTTATTTTCAGTGTAAAACCTGATGGTGTATTACTCTTATCCCTATAAAACACAATATCAATGCCCCACACAGATTAACATTTATATCAAAAAAATACACATAACATCGCTAGAAACCTATAATGAATAATACATGAGTAGCATCACATGATATGCAGTTTTTGATGAGTTGTTAGGATAAAAGCAAGCAACACAAACTCTTCTTACCGAACATAGGCAGTGGTATGCAATCTAACACCACTTTCCATTAGCAGCAGAACCTTCTCACTCTCCCCTGATTCCGTGACCCCACTACTGTTCATCAACTTGAATATATAGGTCTGCACAAAAGTTATACTTCAAATCTCAAGCAGACAAAAAACGCCAGCAATAGGAGGTGTTCCCCAGACAATCACAATTGCACTGCTTATAATCCGAATTCCAAAAGAGATGGGATAAATTAGGGTTTTTCAGGTGAGAAGGCGAAAAAGGATGCTTGACCTTAGGAGAGAGGTCGTAGACGTTGGATAAACGCATCCCGATCAATCTCCGGAGGCATTTCACCTCGGCGGCCACGTCAGCAGTGTTCATCCGCACCTTCACCATGTTTATCAGATGTCTTCGCTGTGGAAGTTGATTGAGACGAGAGAAGAGGGGATTTGACGGTAGGAAATGACAGAAGTTTCAGGATTTTGAGGAGGATGAGAACGATCTACTGCGATTAGGGGAATTAGAAGACTGTTCGGCAACGCCAGTGATCAGCGGCGACAGGGTGGCGGAGTCGGAGCAGCGAGGGTGGGTGTTTGGGTTTTTATAACAGCGCAGTCGACGATTCTGATTACAGCAGCAAGGACACAGGAAGCGACAGGCGGCGTCTTTTTTTTTTTATTTGAAGGACGAAGGAAGCCAAAATGACTAGTGAAGTACAGGGACAAATGAGAATCTTCAAGAACTACAAAGCCAGACTCGCCCAAATAACACACGAGATCACTCACTTTGATAATGCAAATTTCGATCACTATCTAATGTGGAAGTTATGTCATGTTTAACACTATCGGTGCTAAATTGTCATGGTTGGATTTCTAACAAAAATGTTATTTGTTTCGAGCTGGATGGTTTTTTTTTATCATTTTAGAGCCGGATTGATATCAGAATTTTTAAATTTATTTAGATTGTTTAGTTGGATATTGAGATTATGTTTTGGGAGGTGTTTAGTATTAGATGTGATTTAGAGATTGTATTTTTTTTTGACAATTCAATCTAAGAAAGATTTTCCTATATCCCCTTCCACGTTTCTCCCTTGTGGTCTAAGCAGTCTCGGCCACTCGGAATCTCTTACCTTGGCAACAAGATTCAAGAATCTCCCTTAATGGTGTCAATTAATCGGTCAAGACAACCATCTCAACCCTGGCGCTAAGGATTGCCTTCAGCAAAGGCGATCCCGATGAGTGACAATCCACTATTTCGGCTCAATGGTGTGTAGGTACACGTGGTGGATCCATCTTACCCAAAGACTATCTCGTTGGGCATGAATGTGATAGTAGTATTTACTCATGAATGCTACATGTCAAGACTTGAGGTCTAGCAATCCTAGACCTCCCTCAGTCTTCAACACTACCCTGGTCAACTTTAGACGTTCATCAAAAGACAAGTATCTCATGTTCCACGATGAAAGGTGTCTCCCAATCATGTTAATTAGTGGAGAATAATCCCCTACTCTTAGTATGGTAGGTGAAATGGGTACCTATATATCTTAAAAAAAAAAACTCACATGCCGAAAATCCCGAGAAATGTGTCAACTTAAACACCTCCTCCTCCGACATAGATATTAAGAAGATAAAGGACTTGGGTAGCCTAATAACCAACCCTGAGATCCTCTCAAACCTACGTAGACACTCTAATAAAGTGTCAATAGACGCTCTATCACCCCGGCAAAAAGTAGCATATCATTAGGGAACATCATATGAGATATCCTAAGCTCCTCGAAAAGAACTTCATGTAGATCACAAATAGGAAAGGTAAAAGCGGACAACCCTGCCTCATCCCCCTGGTCCTTGAAAGAACCAATGTGAAGTTTGGTAGCCCGGATCGAGGAAGACGACATAGTGATGCACTCCATTACCCAGTCAGTGAATGTGGTCGGGAACTACAAGTCCAACATTGCAAAGCGTATGAACTTCCAAGAGATCGTGGCATATGCCTTGACAAGGTTTATCTTCATGAACATTGTCATGTCGGACATTATATCTCCTCAAAAGCACCTGGACGAGGAAAACATTATTTGACATCAACCTTCCCAAGACGAAGGTAGATTGGGCCGGTCAATGAGGTAGCTAAGGCACGAACCCAATCGGTTTGCCATCAGCTTGGTGATGATCTTATAGACCACATTACGTCAAGATATCAGTCTAAATTGCTCCACATGAGAAGGTGCTTCTACTTTAGCAACGATTGAGACAATAGTATGGTTCACCTGCCTCAATAGCTTCCTGTTGACAAAGAACTCCCGAACCGCAACACAAATTTCACTCCCGTCGTTTCCCAAGTGGCCTGTAAACCTTAGAGAATAATTCATCCGACCCCTTACGCTTTCAGCTTTTTATTTAATGGACATGTCAAATGTCATTGAAAAGGAAGTTGGGGGTCCATACCGCCAATAGACCAAAGTGCCTCCATAATCTCTATGTTGGACACCGGTCCAACTAGCCTATATTGGTCTCCATCTACAACTCTCGGCCCCGCCGAAAATCAATCCCTCGGCGCGTCTTCCACCCCCTCTCCGTCCCAAAAAGCTCCTGAAAGAACGAAACAAACTCCCCAGCCACTCCCTATAAGGAGGTTGTGGTCAGGCCATCAGTTAGATCGAGCGAAGGAATAAGTTTCCTTCGCCAATTAGCCTTCATAAGACTATGAAATTATGAAGTACATCTATCACTCTGAAGAACGTACCCGATCTTCGCCTAATGTGCATAGAAGCTTCTTTTTGCATCATTAAGCCTCCTAGCTTCAAACCTAAGCTCAACCAAATCAGTCATGAGGGACTCAGACTCGAGATCTAGTCTAAAGCTCTCTAAACAAGTAACAAACTCCTCATTTTCTATCTCCGACTTCTCCGAGATATGTGCAAAGTGTCGAGTGTTTAGACCTCTCAGTGGCCTTGTAAGATCATTAAGGAGGGAGCACAAGCGATACTAGTAGGTTCCCTGGAGTTTGTAGCTTGAGTTCTCCTTCACAATATCTTGGAATTGTTCATGAGAGGCCCATATATTACAGAACTTAAAATGGGCCTCGTAGACCGAGGAAAATGTATGATATGGGAGATTGTAGGCTTGGGATCCGAATACTTCCACTTATTCGGAAAACTTGCGTGACAATACACCCCTTATTCGAGCCCGTCATGGTTAACCATGACTTTATCAATCCTACTCTAAATAGTACCGTTCATCCAAGTGAATATGTTATCAGTTGTGAATGGAACATTTTGAGATGCTTAACTCCTCACAAACATCTAGCATACCCTTGCACTCATACAGTCATACATGCCTACCGGTGCACTATTAACTCGTTATTCTAGGTACATGACGTTGTTGAAGTCACCCAAGACAAGCCATGGCATGGGGCACATGCTAAACCAAGCTTTAACGGTGTATCACACCTGATGACAAGCAATAATACCGCACACACCATGAATGAAGCAGACATCATACTTAATCCCAATAACTTTACAAGTGACAAGGCCACTGACAAATTTACTCCGTAATGCCGCACTGTAGGACCCTTTCGTACTTGCATTGTTCCCATAAATAAAAGTGGAAAAACTTTCCAAAAAATATTTGTTAAGAATATCTTAAAAATATGTTGAAGATTGTGATAAGAGTAAAAATACAATATACTTATTATCTAAAGGAAACTACATAAAATCACCCTTAATAATTACACTTTTGCAACAAACCACCCTTTATAAAAATTTTAACATAAAACCACCCTTAATGTTCAACTATTTGTAGTAAACCACCCCTTATAATTTTTTTGGCATAAAACCACCCTTAATTTTTAAATGTTGGCAATTAACCACCCCATATTAATTAAAACTACTTCAAATAATTTAAAACTGAAGCGTAGACAAAGTAAATTTTCATTATTAATATCATAGATGATTTTAATAGCTTGATTAAGTATTATAGTTTGGTTAAGTATTACAATTTATATCAGAAATATAAAAATAAAATAATTATTATTACCAATGTACAAAAATAATCCAAAATAATTTCTTGTTACGCACAAAATTAAACGTTGACTTTTTAAAGTTATAGCTTATTAAAAAAATATATTTTTAATTTAGGCTTGAAAACATGAAATAGTATATAAATTACAGAAAATAACATTTGTATAATTTATTTTTTGTAGACGGTTAATAAAATTTGTATTATTTTTTTGATTATTTTTTTTAGTATAAATTGTAATCTATATTACTTACTAAAACAAAGGACACTAAGTCCATATGTCAATCAACTAGGTATGCCACATAGGATCTTTTTTAAAATATTTTCAAAAATGCCATTCTATATAAATTTTGTGTTATTCATCTTATTAATTAAAATAAAAAAATTTTGTTAACTAACTAGCTAAATTAATAAATTTAAAAATACTTTTAAAATATTTTTCGTAAATTCTAAGTAAATTTTCAAATAAAAAAAATATATGATAACCAACTAGCTGCTAAATTAATAATTTTATAATTTTTAACTAACTAATTGCCATTTTAATTAATCTCTAAAGTAATTAGTAAATTATTATTATTATTA
>BSUD01000003.1:128462496-128475977 GCA_033239045.1 Fagopyrum esculentum | reverse complement strand
ATGGAATAGATTTTCAATAACAATCTCGATTTTTATCCGATATGCTTTTTAAAATTTTACTCTTATAAAAATCTAATTTTAAAATCTTAACTTTTTTTAATGAACAAATATGAAAGACTCTCCTACAAGTATTGAATAAAAACTATGTTTTGGTGATTTATTTTTTAATTTTTCACTCTAATTAATTCAAATTTTAATTTTCACTAACAATAAAATTAGGATTTGGTGATTTTTTTAAATAATTTCACTCTTATAATTTTTGTTTATAAGTTACGGATTTTATATTTTTTGTTGTTCAGTTTTAAAATTATTATTTTTAAAGATATAAATTCACCTACAATTTCAATTTTTATTCAATATGATTTCTTCATATTTCACTCTTATATAAATCAAAATTTAAAATTTCGATTCTATAGGTTACATATTTCAATTTTGGTTATTTTTAGTTTTAAGATTATTTAATTTAAAGGGATAGATATTCAATAACAATCTCAAGTTTTATCCGATATAACTTTAAATAATTGGTGGTAGTTATTGGTGTCGAACTATATAAATATAATTACTCAAATAACATAACCTTAAGCAAAATATAAATTAAATAATATAAATACATATGTTATATTGTTGAATATTAAATTTTAAATTATATTTGATACAAATATTCGTGCACAATATAAACGATCATAATTATAATCTAATTTATATTTTATCCGTATAATCAATATACACGCCATTCAAAATATTCATTTGAAAATACCCGTTATCTATATGATCAATATACGCATTATTCAAATATTTATTTAAAAATACCCGTGCAAGGCACGGGTTATGAACTAGTACTTAACTAAACTATAATACTTAATCAAACTAGAGAAATTGATTGTGATATTAATAATAAAAATTTACTTTGTCAATGCTTCAATTTTAATTTATTTCAAGTTAAACTAATTAGTATGGTTGATTAATTGCAAACATTTATAAATTAAGGGTGATTTTATGCCAAAAAAATTACAAGGGGTGGTTTACTACAAGTAGTTGAACATTAAGGATGGTTTTACGCTAAATTTTTTATAAAGGGTGGTTAAGTGCAAAAAGTGATTATTAAGGGTGGTTTTACGTAGTTTTCTCTACTATCTATCTTAATAGTTTATTTATTTATTTGTTAATTAGTATAATTTTAAAATGAAAATACACGAAAAATAACACGTCGCATAGAATTCATAAAAGAATAAAAGAATGACTTGTGGCGTAAATGTATTTTGCTTTAATAATATAATAGTATAGTTCTCAGTGCCAAGGCACATGCGTAGTTTTAAAGTCTAATAGGTAAATATTTTTTTTCAAATTTATTAAACACTTTTAGCGTATCATAATGATTTTGATTAACTAATGCCAAGAGAAATTATAAATAAATTTCTTATGTTATTATTAAATTAACTACAGTTATAGATAAATAATAAAATATAGACTAATTTATGCCATATCATATATCCTATTTTTAAAAAAAGTATTTGTTAAATTTAAATATGATTCTTAAATATTATATAAAAATTATATATTTATATTATTTTAAATATAATTTTTAAATAATGAAGACGATGTAATAACTATATTATAATAATTTATACATTTGTTAATTTAATGAGTAATTACTAATTAGTTAATATGAAAAATATATATTTAAATGTTAAAGTTAGAATAAGCACTTATTTAATCATCTTATAAATAGAAGTGAATTTTTTTAAAAAAAATTATTTAATAAGGATATTTTAAAAATATGTAGAATATTATGACAAGGCTAAAAATAGAAATTATATATTTAGTGTATATTTTAAGTATCTATTTATTTATTAATTAGAAAAAATATAAAATAAAATTGTATTAAAAAATGACATGACATGTGATTCGCTTTAATATACTTTTAATATAAGTATATATATGTAGATTTATATATAAATGATAATTAATTGCATTAATGTTCACAAAAATCACATATTTTTGGTTGAAACTGATCTTATCTTATATATATCTATTAAAGTAGAGGCTTTTTGCCACATGTCAACACGAGATTTCTCTAAGCCTACCAAAATATATTTTAAAGTTAATTATTAAGTTATATATTTATTAATCAAGAAGTAAATATTTTTACCAGGTAAATCTTATCTAATCTTTTCCAATTTTTATAATAATAAATTATGCAAATTTTTAAAAATATATTAAGTTTGTTATTTATCAATCACTCTGATAATTTACTAAGTTCGATCTCTAATTTAAAAAGCTCGAATAACTTTATGAAAAAAATAAATGAGAATTGAAATAGTAAATGTAATTCTATTCACCATCATTTTATCTTAAAAAATAGTATATATTTTATTTCATAAATATTAACAACTTATTAAATTCAATCCCGCACAAAGTGCGGGTAATATACTAGTATATATTATAGGAGTAGCATCTAAATCCACGTGTCTCAACCTGAGAACTCTAATGTGTAACACCCCGAATCCGCGGGACTCGGGAATGCTACGGGCGAGACCTCACAATGGGTCCCGACCCTTAGCTTGACAACAATTTCACCGGACCTTTCCAACATGGCACAAATAAAGGCAAAAACATAAAACAATTTTAATGCAAATGATGAGAAACCCGAAAGAATGCAACAACAAATTTCAGCCGAGATACAACTCAAACCAAACGCCAAACAAGCGGCACACGAAACGTAATATCCGGAAGACAAAACACGAGACAACTCCAACTCAAAACCCTTCGTAAAATGTACGGACCCCGGCTGCCCACCTTTCCGGATCTCTCGACCGCAATCCTAACCTGCAAGGTGACTACAACATTCGGTATAAACCGTTAGCTCATATTCAAGGCATTATAACTAATGGGAAAGGCACAAACACACGGAAATCAACATAGAACACAACATACTCAAAGCACACCAATCCGGTATGTTATCTTTGTTATTATTAAGTCGTATCCCGTTCTAATTCAACTTAGGTTTGTGACACGAGACCACCGTGGTCCCGCCTCGGTCCCTATTTCCGGCATGGAACGGTACGGATGCCTCCGACCGTCTAACCAGCACGGCTAGTCGCCGAGAACCTCCTAGACTCTCGCAAGAGCTAGGCAGATGATGTCACCGCCCGTTATCATACACTTGAGCCAAAATAATATAAAGGTCGGTAATCCTATTTCCGGTTCCGTTGTTATAACATAAACAGTTACACACACCACCCAACACACATCAATGCTAATACAAAGAATACGAGCTAAGTAAGTCCGGAGACTTACCTCGTCTTAAAGCTAAACTGGCAAATACCGCTCTCAACTTCTCGTAGGAAGGTACTCAGCGCCTGATCAAAACAAGGCACGAAATCAACATCACTCTCATGATCTAGAAGTCCTTAAACTTCTAGACCCGATGATCTCGTAAGATCATAAACCATGACAACATAAACTAGAATAAAACATGTCTAGTCTAGATGATCTCAACGATAGAAACGCTATGCTAGAATGCTCACATCCTAGTCCCCAACCTCAACCAACATAATCACAACCTCAAGCCTCACAAGCCTCACAAGAACAAACAAACGCTTACACCCTTATAACCATCTTAAGATGAGACGCACATCAAGGCTTAGAACATCAACAACCTCAAACACTCATCTAAGGTTTCAAGCCACTACTTGGCATACAATCATACATAACGACTAAATCCATACACAACGTAACCCAACATTTCCACAATATACAAATTACCTAATCATAATAGGTCAAATTCCACCATCATCACAAACTTCACCAAAAACAACAACTACTACATTTAATCAATAAAATCACCCAATTACAATATAATTCACTTAGCCCTAATAACTTCTAATTCAGCAAACCCATACTTTCCACATATATCAAACCAAGATTATAACTACAAAATTCAGCAATCATTATAAACACAATTACCTATAATAACATACACACTTAAACTAAGCAAGCTTGGACATACAAAATCACTAATTTCACAATTTAGGGTTTAACGTACAAGAGACTCTCACCCTAAAGCAGACCCAAATCTGCACACAAAAGAAGATGAAGACGATTGCTGGTGCTAATGGGGTAGAGGGGCGTCACTGGTGGCCTGAAAGAAGCGGCCCAGAAGATGGTGCCGGTTGCTAGTGCTGAGGGGAGCAGACGTCTCCAACGACGGAATCTGGTGAACAGTTCGTGGGCCAACACGCCACGTCTTCGGTACCGGGACTGGCAGCAATGGTGGCGGAAATCCGGCGGTAACTGGGCAGCAACCACCGGCTACATTACGGTCGAGCCTTTCCCGTTCGACTCTCGCAGATCTCTGGCGCGGGACTGGAGGTTCGTGGTGCGACTAGTGGCACCGGTTATAGCGAAGACGAAGGAGAGAATCATCGGGGGCCGGTCTGCGGTGGAGAGGAAGGAAGGACCATCGGTGGACTCGGCGGCGACCCTCGGTGCAGCCAACCAATGGCAGACGGCGGCCGTCTTCAACGGCTGCGGCGCGACTCTTGCCGAACTGTCAGCGGCGAGAGAGAGAGAGAGAGAGAGGAAGACCATGGTAAGGAGGCCGGTGTGAGAGGTTCGGAGGCCGGCGAGAAGGGCGGCGTGAGCAAGGGTGAGGAAGAAAGCATCCTGCGGTGAGGTGAGGAAAGAGAAGGGAAAGAAAGAGAGTGCGGCTAGGTTAAGAAAAAGGAGGAGAGTGGAGTTGGTTCTCTTCAAATATCAAAAATAAAATCAGCCCCATTGGGCCCAATTGACGGGTCCGGTTAGCTTGTCTAAAAAAAAAATTTAAAAACTCGGAACAAGTTCTAACCGGTCAGGTTCGGTTGATTCGGAATTTATCGAAAATAATTATTATTATTATTTTTTTTTCGGGTATTACATCAGTTCCCCCTAAAAAATAAGTTTCGTCCCGAAACTTGCTAATGCAGAACTCTCGGGCATAACTACCTCGGTAACCGCTCAAAAACCATAAACGTGTCAACTCTCTACTCGATAACCATCACACAATCGTATAACCGCGTCAAGACCTGCAAGGTACACACATATACTCATACAAAACGCACACAATATATCACCTCTAGATCTAACCGATTAAACTGCACCTTCCCGCTCGGGGCACAAAACACATAAACTCGCACACACATATAACACCTAACCCATCGGCGATATCAACACAACTAGCTCATCGTGGAAACTCAACCAAGGGTACTATACCACGTCCTTCAGGTAACCTCACTGGCTCCTCGTCTGCCACTAGATCATCACGACTAACATCACAACTCGATTAATGTATATACTCCCATGACTGGTACGATAGGAACATCAGAAAACACTCTCCACTCTTGGTGGCAACACCAATCTGTAAATCACTTCCTAACTCCCGTCCAGATCCTAAAATGGTCCAATAAACCGGAAACTCAACTTCCCTCTTTTATGTCGACAATGTATGATGCCTCGCGTCCTTGGTACTCTTAACCAGATCTACTCCGTATCAGAACTCTAGAGGCCTGAGCCTCTCATCTATATACGTCATCTGGCGACTCAACCCAGCTATTCCCACATATATTATCAAAACTCCAATTCTACGGTGTACTATACTTCCGTTCGTAAAATGCATCATAACGGCCCACCATAAACACATCTCAACTATCATTATGCGTGAACTCAACCACGGACAGTGTGCGGATCACACTCGTTCTCATTTTAGCATGGAGGCTCCCAACACGTCCTTTAAGCACGGAGACTCCCACCATAAACACATCTCAGTTATCATAATTTTGAAAAGCTCTCTTTATCTGACCATACCTGAGAACGAAAAACTATCATGAAAGACAACTAGTCCCTTAGTGGCACGATCCTGCTTCCCAAAATTCCGAGATAAACCGCCCATCTCGATTCGAGATAACGATACTCGGTATCCCAAATCATGTTACTATAACTAGTAGACTCCACAACTAGCCAACTCATCGGCCCTATTTCCCAAAAAGGGTATAAAATACGTTATCTCTATCGGGTTGTCCGTAAAGACCCAAATTACATCACAGCTGTTACTCGGTCTCAAACCGGTAATAACCTCTATGGAGGTATCTTCTCACTCCCAGTGCATAACTTGCGGTGGTGGAGTCTTCTTCCGGTCTTATGGTGCTCCAACTTCACCTGACAACGCTCACTTACTAGCTATGTTCTTAGCCACATCGCCTTTAGGCCGCCTCATCAATGTGAACATTACCAATCCGAGTACCTCTTACTAACACCAGGGTGAACTAGTAAGGGTAGTGTGAGCCTCCTGGAAACTCGAACTCAACTCTTTGTTATAAGTACACATAGACGCTTCTGGCGTCTCCACAAAAAAGTCAACCCATGATGGTACCACTCAAATCCCGCTCTTCGGTTGGGTCTCTTCACATATCATATAAGTTAAAAAAAAACTGATGTTGAACCGTCAGATAAGTTGTTGTTTCCTCTCAAAGTGTCCACTTACCACGGTATTGGTGATCACATTCACCTACCCCGGATGATACCATAATCATATGACCCAAGTCCTTAACCAACTCTACCTATCACCTCCGGCGGGTATTTAACCCTTGCTGAGCGAATATATAAATATAGTATACTCTTCTCGTCCGTACATGACTAACATGTAGCTCATAACACAAATACCGACACAATCTTAAGCACGTGCCCTAAGGCGGCTAACTCTCGACGCTTCATCAGTCATTCTCCTTAAATGCCCACAATTGTCCACATACACACGAGACCTCTTTTGTTACTTCATACGCATCCTAAGTCCCGCTTGGATGTTTCCATAATGTCATACAGTTCGCATAACTCAATGTTTGCGTCAAAGAAAACGGAATGAAGGTCACTCACCTCTTTTGTTTCTAATAAAGCTCCATGAACACGTCTCAGTCATTATGACCTAATCAACTTCCTCAGAAAGAAGGAAAGTGTCAAAATCATACCGCAACTCGGCGTTTATGGCCTACCAACTTATAAGCTGCATATCTCCTCCACATACCCTGGAGGTATTACAGAAACTATCGCCTCATCCTCATCCGATCAACTAGATATCCTCAACACCGCTACGTCTCTTAGGAGGTCACCTCGGACGTTCCAACCCGTTTAGATAACTCTGCTCATCCCGCATAACCTGTATTATCGTCGTCCCATGTCCACCTTGTTTCTCTCAATTCTAAGAGTACAACAAAGCATCGTCAAATATGAACATAAAATCCTTCGTATTTCTCCCACCTCACTAACTGTCATACTTAACATTAGATTATGGTCCACCTCATACAACATCGCTTACTAGTCTGCAAAATTTAGCATAATCTTAGGGTCCACCTTGGAACCACCAGAACCACAAACCGAACGTCATCACCACAACTCGATTCAGAAACCCGATGAAGGCACATCTATATGACTCTAACTCATCAATCGCACTTGTGAGTCCAGAAAGCTTCACTACATTAAAGTGACCATACCGACCCGAAATGCCGTCTTACTTAAGTCCTTTCCTTTCTCCATCCTAAACGGGTGACGTCTCGACTGCAACACGGTCACACAAAACATCGTACTCACATGTAACTGTCTAACGAGTCGTCCACTATGGGGCAAAGGTACTTATCCTTGTTAGTAATCTTACGCGTTTCTCGATAGCCAAATTACCACTCCTCAACTCGTACGTTTTCCCACCACTCGTACCAGAATGTTTGGAGGGGAAGACCGGAAGCAATTCCCCATTCCAAACTATGGAAAGCTCTAACTCATGAATTTCTCAAGCACCACCACTTTAAGCTTAAATCTTACATCGTCACTATACCCATGGTCCCCCGTTTAGCACCATAGCCTCCAAGGCTTTTTCGGGTGAGTCAAGAAACTTTGACTCATCTCTTGTTCGCGACAAAATATCATTCGTTTCATAAGAAAGAAAGTATAATGCATCTTCTTCTTTTTCTTTTTTTTTCCTTTTTTTTTTTACATCCTCGTTTGCATAAAGCAACAATGGAAATCTCACCTTCCTCTTAATCCACTAGTCCTCTAAACCATGCTCAAACTTTAAAGGTCCAAATCCGCGTCGTTCTCCTACATGTCAATCCCATGACCGTAAAAGTCACGTAAGGTCTTTGCATTCCTTCCCTAGGAGGTCAGTGATGGTTACTTGCTTAAACCTCTCCAACGTTATATGACCAAGACAATTGCGCCTTAGTTGATACACCTCCTTACCATTGGCATTGAACCACCGGGCATACACCAACTCTTGTCACCAATCCGCTATATCCCACAATCTTGTTAACTCTTCCTATGCATACCCATCACTAGGCAATCCCGCACATGTGCGTACTTGATTACCACCGGTCAGATTATAGCTGGCCGCCTTGAGGTCATCGACTTAACTTTCTTCGATACTCTTCACGCTACCTGTAGCACGAAGGCTACCCTCCTCGGGGTACTCTTACCTTAACTCCGTTAGCTCCATCTACTCTCCATGATTCCTTCTCCTTTCACAAGATAACTATACTCTTCTTGAGCCTTGTTGTGTCATCCGACCCACTTTTATAAGCTTAACCGCTCTCCCATGATGTCTCGTAAGTTCATCTTCTCAAGTACGTTATCCTTAGATATCTTCCACTCATGTCTCTCTCGTTTGGTATCTTAAGTCTTTCGATAAACAAAAGCTCCTTATTGAGTCTCGCATCTTTTGAACCCATCATCACTACGCACTTCCTTCTTCTTGGCTTTGCTTAGCCTAATCATCATAACGAAAACCGGTCAACTCCACTGAGGAAATTCTACCATGTGAATCCTCACCACACCATTCATCTTATAACTCTCGTAAGTCCGATAAGTCATCCACTTATAATCTTGTAATGTTGATACTTCACCCCTTTTCGTATTTCCATAAGCTTAACTTACGGTTACCTTAAATCTTTCACAACTTGTTTGACCACACTTCTCATCTCATGCTTAGGAGCGCCTTTGGAACACTTGCCTTAATAACGCCATTTTGTTATCATCGATCGAGATTATGGTCCTCTCTACCTGATTTGCGTCTTCGATTTACCGGCACGATACTTGGAAAACCTTAAGTTTGTTGTCTCTAGTTGATTTATTGATGCTTAATCCTTGCTTCCTTAGAACCAGTCTCATGTCTTCAGGTCGCCTCCTTACTTGTATAGCTTCGATCTCGGTTTCACTCAAGTTGACTCAAAGTTCGCTTCCATTTGTTCGTCATTCGGTTACGTCATCTCTAATCTTCCTCTTCGACATCCTTTTAAAGGAATCCGAGAACCGTCATAGTGTTCGTTAGCACGAAATGCTCAACTTGATACTTGAACGTATTCCTCCACGTATGAACGCTATCCCAAGCCAACAACATTGTCTTAAAGATAATGATATCGTGCTCATCTTTTCTACAAGGTCTTACATCTCCATATGCTACTATATAATAAGGGTCCGTATGTAAGACTATATAAATCCTATGTCCACATCACTACTATAATATATATAAAATACATCATGCAACTACAATCCACATACACATATCTACATATATATATTTATATATCAAATCCAATAAACTAAGCTGCCGAGATCCGCGGAAGGAGTGGTGGTCCGTACATTCTACCCCGACTGACTATCCTCGTGATTTTGAAAACGAAAAATCATTTTAAACGTAGAACCCTCTAGGGTTCTATTTCCCTCTATTTAGCCTTTAGAAGATTGAGAATGTCATTGTTGTCAACCTAGGGCTCTGATACCACTTTGTAACACCCCGAATCCGCGGGACTCGGGAATGCTACGGGCGAGACCTCACAATGGGTCCCGACCCTTAGCTTGACAACAATTTCACCGGACCTTTCCAACATGGCACAAATAAAGGCAAAAACATAAAACAATTTTAATGCAAATGATGAGAAACCCGAAAGAATGCAACAACAAATTTCAGCCGAGATACAACTCAAACCAAACGCCAAACAAGCGGCACACGAAACGTAATATCCGGAAGACAAAACACGAGACAACTCCAACTCAAAACCCTTCCTAAAATGTACGGACCCCGGCTGCCCACCCTTCCGGATCTCTCGACCGCAATCCTAACCTGCAAGGTGACTACAACATTCGGTATAAACCGTTAGCTCATATTCAAGGCATTATAACTAATGGGAAAGGCACAAACACACGGAAATCAACATAGAACACAACATACTCAAAGCACACCAATCCGGTATGTTATCTTTGTTATTATTAAGTCGTATCCCGTTCTAATTCAACTTAGGTTTGTGACACGAGACCACCGTGGTCCCGCCTCGGTCCCTATTTCCGGCATGGAACGGTACGGATGCCTCCGACCGTCTAACCAGCACGGCTAGTCGCCGAGAACCTCCTAGACTCTCGCAAGAGCTAGGCAGATGATGTCACCGCCCGTTATCATACACTTGGGCCAAAATAATATAAAGGTCGGTAATCCTATTTCCGGTTCCGTTGTTATAACATAAACAGTTACACACACCACCCAACACACATCAATGCTAATACAAAGAATACGAGCTAAGTAAGTCCGGAGACTTACCTCGTCTTAAAGCTAAACTGGCAAATACCGCTCTCAACTTCTCGTAGGAAGGTACTCAGCGCCTGATCAAAACAAGGCACGAAATCAACATCACTCTCATGATCTAGAAGTCCTTAAACTTCTAGACCCGATGATCTCGTAAGATCATAAACCATGACAACATAAACTAGAATAAAACATGTCTAGTCTAGATGATCTCAACGATAGAAACGCTATGCTAGAATGCTCACATCCTAGTCCCCAACCTCAACCAACATAATCACAACCTCAAGCCTCACAAGCCTCACAAGAACAAACAAACGCTTACACCCTTATAACCATCTTAAGATGAGACGCACATCAAGGCTTAGAACATCAACAACCTCAAACACTCATCTAAGGTTTCAAGCCACTACTTGGCATACAATCATACATAACGACTAAATCCATACACAACGTAACCCAACATTTCCACAATATACAAATTACCTAATCATAATAGGTCAAATTCCACCATCATCACAAACTTCACCAAAAACAACAACTACTACATTTAATCAATAAAATCACCCAATTACAATATAATTCACTTAGCCCTAATAACTTCTAATTCAGCAAACCCATACTTTCCACATATATCAAACCAAGATTATAACTACAAAATTCAGCAATCATTATAAACACAATTACCTATAATAACATACACACTTAAACTAAGCAAGCTTGGACATACAAAATCACTAATTTCACAATTTAGGGTTTAACGTACAAGAGACTCTCACCCTAAAGCAGACCCAAATCTGCACACAAAAGAAGATGAAGACGATTGCTGGTGCTAATGGGGTAGAGGGGCGTCACTGGTGGCCTGAAAGAAGCGGCCCAGAAGATGGTGCCGGTTGCTAGTGCTGAGGGGAGCAGACGCCTCCAACGACGGAATCTGGTGAACAGTTCGTGGGCCAACACGCCACGTCTTCGGTACCGGGACTGGCAGCAATGGTGGCGAAAATCCGGCGGTAACTGGGCAGCAACCACCGGCTACATTACGGTCGAGCCTTTCCCGTTCGACTCTCGCAGATCTCTGGCGCGGGACTGGAGGTTCGTGGTGCGACTAGTGGCACCGGTTGTAGCGAAGACGAAGGAGAGAATCATCGGGGGCCGGTCTGCGGTGGAGAGGAAGGAAGGACCATCGGTGGACTCGGCGGCGACCCTCGGTGCAGCCAACCAATGGCAGACGGCGGCCGTCTTCAACGGCTGCGGCGCGACTCTTGCCGAACTGTCAGCGGCGAGAGAGAGAGAGAGAGATGAAGACCATGGTGAGGAGGCCGGTGTGAGAGGTTCGGAGGCCGGCGAGAAGGGCGGCGTGAGCAAGGGTGAGGAAGAAAGCATCCTGCGGTGAGGTGAGGAAAGAGAAGGGAAAGAAAGAGAGTGCGGCTAGGTTAAGAAAAAGGAGGAGAGTGGAGTTGGTTCTCTTCAAATATCAAAAATAAAATCAGCCACATTGGGCCCAATTGACGGGTCCGGTTAGCTTGTCTAAAAAAAAAAATTTAAAAACTCGGAACAAGTTCTAACCGGTCAGGTTCGGTTGATTCGGAATTTATCGAAAATAATTATTATTATTATTTTTTTTTCGGGTATTACATAATGCCACGTGTCATTTTAAAAATTAATAACAAACCTAAATTTTTAAATTAACTTTCTTAAATATTAAATCTTATCATATCATAAATATTAAATCTTAAAATCTTTAAATTCGGTAATTTCAATAACATTGTTAAAATCCAAAAATAATTACTAAAATTTTACTCATATTTCTCCTCAACCCACAAACTTTTTAAAATCTTTTCATTATGTAATTTAAATGTATATTTTTTAATTGATGATATAAATTGGATAATTTTTTAAAAAAATACCTAAAATTTTTTGTCAACCTTATTCAAAGAGTGCATTATAAGTTTTCTATGTTGATTTTATCACATTATGTGTATTAAAACTTTTCATTAAATTTATAGTGCATAAATTATGTTATACTCTAATAAAATAATTTTATATTTATATCTATAATAGATATTAAATCCAATCCCGTGTAGGAGACGGATAATACACTAGTTATTATTATTAAATTTGAAAGATGTTTAGCCTATTTTCAACAAATAATATTCGACGATATGCATGCCATAATTATTTTTCCTTAACTAGAAGGAAAAAATTTGTTTGTTGTGTCTTGATTATCACAAAATTTAAATTATTGAATAGACAGGGAAAAATAACCCAAAATAATACCAACTATCAACATTGAACCGAAAATAATACGAATTTTGAAAATTACTACAAGCGATACAAACTATCAATGTATTTACCAAAAATAATACGTCATATTTTCCGGCAAAAACCCTATCTCCGGCGATGATGTGGCAACCGGAATGTTACATGTCATCAAATAAATGGGTTGAATAAGTGATGTGGATTTAATTTTTTAAAAAAAACAATTTAATAATTAAAATAATAAAAAATAAAAAATTATTATTTTTAAAATTTTAAATAATAATTTTGTTAAAAAAAACTTACAAATATTTATTTTAAAAAATATTTTTTTAAAAATAAATTGAAATTTTTGAAAAATAGATTTGTAAAAAATGTAATAATATTTATTTTTTCAAAAAATATAATATTTTTTATAATTTTTTTTAATCAAATTTATTTTCTGGATTTTTGTAAAAAATGAAAATTTTAATTCTAAAAAACATTTTAGGAAAAAAAAGATCAAACTTTATTTAAATTTTCGAATTTTTTTTACAATTTAAATAAAAAAAATATTTTTTTTAGGAAAAAAATTCGAATAAAAAAGATCAAACTTTATTTAAAAATATTCGAAAAAAAAATAGAATATTTTTTT
>BSUD01000003.1:128422632-128462220 GCA_033239045.1 Fagopyrum esculentum | reverse complement strand
AAAAATTTTTTAATTTTTTTTAGAATTAAAAAAAAAAATATCAATGAATTTATTTTTTTTATAAAAGATCAATGAATTTTTTATTTTTATTTTTCCTAAAAAAAATATTTTTACATTTTTTTACAAACTTGTTTAAAAAAATGTTCAATCTTTAATAAAAAAATTTTTACAAAAAATATTTTTTAAAAAAATTTGTACAAATGTTTTTTAAAAAATTATTATTTAAAATTTAAAAAATATTTTATTTTTTAATATTTTAAATATTATAAAATTGATTTTTTGAAAAACAATATCCACATCACACATTTACTGCATTTATTCGATGACATGTAACATTCCGGCTGCCACGTTATCGCCGGAGCTAGAGTTTTTTGCCGGAAAAGTATGCCGTATTATTATTGGTAAATACATTGATAGTTTGTATCGCTTCTAGTAATTTTCAAAGTTCGTATTATTTTCGGTTCAATGTTGATAGTTGGTATTATTTTGAGTTATTTTTCCAATAGACAGAGATTATTTATTTGGTTGTTTGTGGGTTTTGAACCCTTGTTGAAGAAGTATAGCTCGCCAATACATTCATGGCCCAAAAGACAAAACCCAATTAAACTTTTGGGCGAGCCGATATCTTTCTTCCTCTGCCCGAATCTTATCCTAGCCAAAAGGAAAGCAGAGAGCTGAGAGACACAATCAGAACTGGAAATCCATCTCCTCCATCTCTCTCACTAATGGCGTGTTTTACACAGCAGTTCGTGGGGATAAGGAGATGCCCATCTCTCTCAACTCCCCATCTCTCCAAACATGGCGTTACCAATCACAAGTCTAGAAGCCTCAAGATAGTAGCGGCTACCCCTATTTCAAATGCCCAGACTAGGGAGAGGCAGAAGCTTAAGGACATGTTCGATGAGGCTTATGAACGCTGTCGTACTGCCCCTATGGAAGGTGTCGCATTCACCCTTGATGATTTCCATTCAGCTATTGAAAAGTATGACTTCAATTCCGAGTTGGGTTCCAGGGTAATCTCCTCCTTTTTCAGGTTTATTTTTTCTAGTTTATCTAATTTCATGTTGGATATTGGAAATTGCTATTATTATTCATTGGCTTGTTTGTAAATTTTATGATTCAACATTGATCAAGCTGTAGAAACTGTGAAAATTTTGTTGATTTGCCATCCGGCCCTAGAATACTGTTAAGAGAATACCTTGTTCATGAAGTGACTAGTATATATGTTTAAAATGACTAACTTTAATAGAGAAAATGTAGCTGTTTTATGTATGTTATAAGTTTTAGAAAATCAGTAAGGTGCCTCATGACAAATGAGCATGTAACAGTTACTTAATACCCTAGGATGATTAGCTTACAGTAAAGGATTTTTGATGATCCATGTGCATTGTGTTTTACCTTAGGGTTATTTCAGATCTTCAGGTTAGATCTTGGGGGTGAAATACTATTGATGGTAAATAGTTGATCTATGATTGTCTTTATCTCAGGTGAAAGGGACTGTATATCTTACAGATGCTAATGGGGCATTAGTCGACATCACTGCCAAGTCCTCTGCGTATTTGCCTCTCCAAGAGGCGTGCATGCACAAAATAAAGCATGTGGAGGAAGCAGGAATAGTTCCTGGGGTGAGAGAAGAGTTCGTTATTATTGGTGAGAACGAGGCGGACGATAGCTTGATCTTGAGCTTAAGGAATATCCAGTATGAGCTCGCTTGGGAGCGCTGTAGACAGCTACAAGCTGAGGATGTCGTTGTCAAGGGAAAGGTGGGTCTCCCTGCACCATAATTTTCGACTTTTGTTACTTTTCTAAGGTTCTTATAGTTCTTATTACACGAGTGGCGAGATTTAGTCAAAGTATCAAATTAGTTTCATTATCATGACCTGAAAAAAAAAATTGTTGCATTAGCATGCTCCCATAAAAAGGATAGTTGCATTAACATTGTTGGTTATTTATCACTAGGATGTATGAATAGTTCATTATTCAGTTTTTATACTCAGAGGCTTAACTCTTTTTATTACTTGTTCTATTGCTTTGGCTAGGTGAAATGGTTTTGTAGAACAGGACTATTTTATTTATCTTCTTTAAAGGGATGTGTCTTGATGGTTTGTTTTCTTGGAGCAGATTATTGGTGCAAACAAGGGAGGAGTGGTGGCGTTGGTGGAGGGTCTTCGTGGATTTGTTCCATTTTCGCAGACATCATTTGTTAGTATCCCTTTATCCCTTTTTACTCTAACTTGCCTTTCCTATTTGACTTCTATAAGACAATGGAAGACTTGTGTGTACTGCCCTCCGGAGTTTACTAGTTATGCTAGATGTTTCTTGAATGGTTTTGAACATTTATAGTAGAAGTATATTATCGTAATCATTTAATCACACAATTTGCACTGCTACATGCCTGTGCTCACTTTTCAGCATTTAAGCTTGGTAATAATGTTCGAGTAAATGGGCTTGTGGGATGTTATTGTACGGATGAGCATAATCAAGGCTCTTATTCTTCTAATAGGATAAAATAGGCTCCTGTTGCTTTGTATTTTACAGTCAATATCCAACATTTTTTACCTTTAATTTTAATTAAGAAAATACAAACTAGGCTTTAGTAACCCATTCTTCTCATGATGTTTTATCTTCGTTGCCATTGTAGGCTTATTATATTTTGATGGAATTAATAGACATTATTGCATTTTAACTTTTAGGGCATCAACTTAACAATCATTTTCTTGAGAAAACAGTTTGCATTAATTCCAAGTCACTTTTCTTGTTATACTATATTAACATGTTGGATGAACACATTTTCTGGACATTAATTTTCAGCTCTTTTTGTTTACCTTTGAAATTTTTGGTGTGTGCTTGATCAGAAATCCGCTCCTGAGGAACTCCTTGAGAAAGAGATTCCACTTAAATTTGTCGAGGTAGATGAGGAGCAGTCTAGGTTGGTACTTAGCTACCGGAAAGCCATGGCCGACAGCCAGGCACAACTTGGTATTGGTTCCGTTGTTTTGGGAACTGTTCAGTCCCTCAAACCATATGGTGCCTTTATCGACATAGGTGGCATCAATGGCCTTCTTCATGTCAGTCAAATTAGCCATGATCGTGTGTCAGATATTGCAACTGTCCTTCAGCCCGGCGATACTTTGAAGGTAATTTTCTCTTCCACCTCATCATTCTGGAGCTCGAGTTTCATCATGTCCATAACCATTTTTACATAACTATTGAAATGCAGATTATGATCTTGAGCCATGACCGTGAAAGAGGCCGAGTTAGTCTGTCTACCAAGAAGTTGGAGCCAACTCCTGGAGACATGATTCGCAACCCAAAACTTGTTTTTGAAAAGGTATATTTCTTCAAATTGCCAAACCGAATCCCATATCATAATTTATGAACCACGACTCTTTATATTCAAATCGCATTGAAACTGTTTATTCCCATGATGTCAACCAACAGGCAGAGGAGATGGCTCAGACTTTCAGGCAAAGGATTGCTCAAGCTGAAGCCATGGCTCGTGCTGACATGCTGAGATTCCAACCCGAGGTAACTCTGTGTTTGTTTGATGGATGAGAAATACATTTGGTTGAATCAGAGATAATGCAAATTTGCAATTACTGAACGAGTCTATGGTGTATTGTCTTTGTTATGCAGAGCGGTTTAACTCTAAGCACAGATGGAATATTGGGTCCGATTAGCACAGAGTTGCCTGAAGAAGGTCTGGATGGGATAAGCACAGAGTTACCAGGTCTGTATGATAGCGATATCCCTCCAGCTGTGGATGAATGAGCTCTGTCTGGAATGAATATCATCTCCCAATCAAATTTGTTGTACTAAATACGATCTCATTTGCTTGGCTTGTAATTTTGAAATGAGCATTATACCCGCAATGCTGAATAGAGCTGTTAGTGTATAGTGTGCTGACCATTCGACATTGAATTTTAGGCCCTCGCCAAGTTGTTTTTTTAACGTCGGGTGAAGGTTCCTTCTGGTTTGTGTAGAATCAGACTAAAAGAAGCAAACAACATGAATTTACATAGCTGCCATATTGTGTTTCAATAAAATATCTAATACTTATAAATAATAATATGAAATATTATCTATTTCAGAAGATTAACATTGAGTCCTCGCTCGGTTGAAACTCTGAAAACGAAATGAGAATGAATCTAGTCCGTACCTTGTTCATGAAATTTTTTAGAATGTTCATGAAATTTTTTAGAACTATTTTATGTAGTTTTATGCAAAATGCATTTGATTATCCTATTTTGTTTTCATATAGGGTTTCAAAACTAATCAAATTTTGCTACGATTGTTTCAAATAACGAGGAATGATTTCAAAAAAAATTCATGAACAAGGGTATACATATAGATTAGATTCGTTTCTATTTTGTTTTCGTTTTTGGAGTTAAAAACCAAACAGGCCCTAAAACTAGTATTTTAGAAGTTAACATTAAAACCCGTGTTACACTTTCTAATTTGTATCTAATACACACTTTCAATTAGTCTTACCAAAAACAACACACTTTCAATTAGAAACTCATGCAAGTAAAATCAGTGAAATTCAATGGCAAAAATATTGTTTCAATTTGGCATGAAATTTGAAGTTATGGTTAAGGTTATAATCTACATGAACAATGATATAAGTAATACCAAAGACTTTAAATCTCATAAAAAAAACTAGATATAGTTATTACTACATACAAAATTTATTTGAGAAAAATTCAACTAAGTTTCCAAGACCCAAGATGATGAGGGACCATCCCCAACACCACCTCAAGGACCAATCACAAGATCAAATACCAATGCATTGAAGGAGAAGTCAACCACATCATCTTTAAGTCCTACCATGGAAGGAGTTATCACTAGAGCAAGAGCAAAGAACATTCATGAGGAAGTTGCTAGCTTATTGGCAACATATACATTTAAGAGACCTCACTCATACCCAGATCTCCTTTAGTGGCATTGTTGGCTATTGTGGAAGGACCATGCAAGGACCAAAATGATCAAGCAAGCATAAAAAGTGGCTAGGACGAAGAAAGAGTTCCAGAGAAGAAATCTCGGCTCCGAGGACCAAATTTCGCCCGACATTTAAGCAGCTAGACCGAGATTTGGCTTCTGTCAAGGTTTATAAGATCCGGTTGCGATCTTATTAACTATAGATATCTTTTATTATTTTAATATCTTTAAATCTCTAAACAATCTAAAGGTATTTGTTGATTTTTGATCCTATCTTTTAGGATTATCTTTTAGTTAGAAATCTTATCTTTTGATAGGAGAATCTTTCCTATAAATAGACTTAGAGGGGAATATTATTAGGTAGATTTGATTTGATTAATATTACCACAATACTGTGTGAACTCGCTGCTTCGCTTACGAAGTTTGTGTTTTATTCATTCCTATTCAATCAAAAGAGAGAGTCTTTGATTGAATCGTTGTGAATCCTTGCTGGGTGGTGTTTGTGTGTGTTAATCTTCTTAACGATTGGTGCTCCTAGTCAATTCTAGTCCCTCCTTGTGCCTGTCTTATTTAGAAGACTTGTGTAAGGTTAAAGAAGGAGGGTTGAGGTAAGCTCTTCGTTAAGGGGTTTTGACACATAATTGATCAAGGTTATTTGCGGGAATACCTTGATTCATATCTTCCTATATTTCCATCAAATTTATTCAATATTATCATCTTCTTAACTATCCATTATCTATTCATCAAACTCACGTTCTTTTGTTCGAGTTTTCCAAAATCTCGGCCCGGACAGGAGTCTCGCCTGAGATTCTTGCTCTAGATTTGTTCTCTAGGACTGTTCGTGGACTTTCAATCTAGATTAGACAACCACGACTTCAACCCTTTGTCACAAGACCATCAAACTTGACAACCACATACATGATAATACTTTTAGGTAAACATAATATTAATAAGCATAAATATTATCTATACAAAATGATCTTTAAGTGTCAAAATTCCAAAAACGTTGGGATCTATTTTTTGGTAAAGAACATTGGGATCTATTGATACTACTTAATAAAACCCTCTAGATATCTAGTTATTGTTTTATACAATAAAACTCACCAAAAGTATTCACATTGTCGAGTATAAGAGAAAATAGGGGACTTGGTGGATGCAAATATAACATTTTACCTTCACAAAACTGTATATATGACTCATAGAAATAAGAGATGAATTGAGAAAAGAGAGAAACCCTTGATTTGAATAATTGGAAATAAGAAGTTTACCAAAGGGAAGGAGTAAAGACATTTATTGCAACTACATCATCATTTTTGTTTGAAATTGTCACACTTAGGTTACCAAATTAGTTAAATATAACTTAATTTAGTATATTAGATCGCATTGTATATTTAATAAATGAATATTATTAGATTTCCGGTTTGACCAAATCTAAAAAATATGGTTAAGTTTGATTCTAATAACGAAAATATAATCAATCAATTAAATTGTAACGTCAAGGCGATAATTGACTTTATAAAATCGTGATGTTTGTCGATATGATGAAGTGTCCTCACGAATAAGTGACACGTAAAATTTAATTGATGTGACTAATGATGACAATGTCACCCCGACGGATACCCGACCACCCGATCCAACAAAAAGGGTAAAAACCTGTTAAACGACAGGTGAATACGGTTGATATATGAAGCGGGTGGTTGATTAAGTAGGATCCAGGTGAACGTTTCATTCACCCTTCACCCGACGTATTATCCATCCATCCATTCGGCATGTATTCACCCACTTAAAACTATATATATATATATATATAATATTTGTTGTTTTATATTATAAATTGTTTACCTTGATTTCCTTACTATATAAATTAATGGAAAAATATCAAAAATAATACCAACTATCAACATTGAAGCGAAAATAATACGAACTTTGAAAATTACTAGGAGCGGTACAAACTATTAAGATATTTACCAATAATAATACGTCATACTTTTCCGGCAAAAACTCTAGCTCCGGCGATGACGTGGCAGTTGGAATGTTATATGTCATCAAAGAAATGGATTAAATGTGTGATATGGATTTTATTTTTCAAAAAATTAATTTAATAATATTTAAAATATTAAAAAAAATATTTAATATTTTTTAAAATTTAAATAATAATTTTTAAAAAGAATTCTACAATTTTTTTTAAAAAATTTTTTTTGTAAAAAATTTTTAAATAAAGTTTGAACATTTTTTTTAAACAGGTTTGTAAAAAAATGTAAGAATATTTTTTTTTTATGAAATGTTAAAAAAAAATCGAATATTTTTTGTAGGAAAAAAAAATTACAAAAAATTTGGGAAAAAAAATTCTTTAGGGATTAGGTTACAAGCTTGAAAAAAAATTAAATTCGAATTTTTTTTTAGGATTAAAATTTTTATTTTATACAAATATCCAAAAATAAATTTGCTTAAAAAAAATTATATTTTATATTTTTTGGAAAAATTAATATTATTACATTTTTTTACAAATCTATTTTAAAAAAATTTCAAACTTTATTTTTAAAAATAATATATTTTTCAAAATAAATATTTGTACAGTTTTTTTTAATAATTATTATTTAAAATTTTAAAAATAATAATTTTTATTCTTTAATATTTTTAATATTTTTAATATTATTAATTTGTTTTTTTTTAAAAATAAATCCACATCACACATTTATCCCATTTATTTGATGACATGTAACATTCGGGTTGCCACGTCATCGCCGGAGCTAGGGTTTTTGCCGGAAAATATATGACGTATTATTTTTGGTAAATATATTGATAGTTTGTATCGCTCGTAGTAATTTTCAAAGTTCGTATTATTTTCGGTTCATTGTTGATAGTTGGTATTATTTTGGGTTATTTTTTTCTAAATTAAATTAAAGTAAACCTTATATTTTCTTTCCTAATATATTTTGGTCCTTGTTAGTTCGTTATAATTTAATTTATTTATTTTATCTTGCTTGGTTATAAGGGTTGTACTATTTTTTTGATAATGAAAAGCGGTTCGATCCCATAGACGGCACATCGACTATTGGATCGAAAGGCCGAAAAGAATTGGCAGACGGACTAACAGTTATGGAGGACCAAACAAAGGAGAAAAAGAAAACAGAAAAATACATCATCAAAACCCGAAAGCAGGGACGTCTTCAGGGGAAAGCAGAACAATTTAGTCAACTAGAAGCGACGAGCATGAACGTTTATCTTCAAAGGAAGTACACATGTAGGAAGCCTGAGGAACAATTGTGGAGACCTCATATTTGGACTATAACAGAGCCGTCAAGGGTCGATCACACATCCACGCCCCCTTCTCGACAAACAATCGAACCGCCACCAAGACTACATCAAATCAAAGAAGACAAAGCTGCAACCTATGGGTATCCTGATATAGAAATGTGTTCAACTTTGATAGTTTAAAGAGAGAGATTTACAAGGGGAACATTGTTCGAAAAGAGTTGATTAACAACACTGAATCCTTGTTTAAGAAATTAGAATGAATATTTTGTAAATCCGTTTTTATTTCTTACCATCCTAATAAATGAAGAGAATTGACCATTTTAACGTTTTGATTTAATTTTAAAGGGTTGTTTGTTGGTTTTGATTATAAAGTGTTTTCCATACTAATAAGGCAAAATACAAACGGATATTTGCATATCATGGATTGGTAAATTCCATGACCTTTTAATTTTTCTTTTCATCAATGGTGTTTTTGGGGCCGTTAGGCCGGGATCGTCCCCGTTAGACAGCGAGAATGGAGCCGACGAAAAATGACCAAACGTTAGTAACCTATCTTTTACAAAATAATAATTATTACAATGATTGTCTGTGAAGCCATGATGGTGGCGGGCAAGAGGCATGTGAAGCCAAACAAAAGACAATCTAAAAATTGTTTTAAGGTAAAATTTTGTGTGGGGTGCTCGTCAAGCATTGAAGAAACACACTCACCTAATAGTTTTTATATCTTGAGAGACATGATGATTGCTTGTTAAAGCAGATCATGTCGGATTTGTAAAATCCATTATGGATCTTCAACCATTTGGTGGTCTAGACTGTGTGATAAATGTCATACTCAACATTCACTACAATCAACATTCACTACAATGATCCAAATGATACCACAAGTATTGCTTGTAAGCCTAAAGAAGCACGTAAGTACTTGTTGTTTTAAAATAGAGTCATTTACAAATGGAAAAGGAGCAATCTAGTAAACAACACATACATCTAGCAAGAGGAGTCAACCCTCTATAAACATTTTTAAACAATATACAGATGATAACACGATTTATGACTTAGTTTTAGACACTCATTTAGATAGATTTTCCGCTCATTCATGCATGGTTTAGCATTAGTTCACGGCGTTTGCACTCAAATCACGTATTTTGTCGAGATAGACGTCTACTCGGACTTTTGCTTGCTTTGTAGGTATTTTGGGAGATTTAAGAGCCTAATCGATACATCCGAGGATCATTCCTCAAGATGACACACTTCCGGACTCATTGGAATGCAAGCTAAGGGCTAAGGAGGACTCATGGAACCTTGCCAACACAAACCATGCACCGAATCATGGCTTAACGAGCCTAGGAGAGGCTTCTGGACAAAACCACGGTCTAAGCCCTTTCCACGGCCGTGATTATGACCGTGATTCTTGCCAGGACCACATCGACAGCTGGCCACGATCTCTTCCATTGCTCTTGCATCTTAGTGGGTATTTAAAGGATTTTGCAGGCTGTAATTGGGGATCCTTCTCCTCTCTTTTGACCTACCTTTCTTCCCCAAAACACTTCTCCATTGTTGCCTCTCTTCCAAGCACCCATTAGGGGTGTTCTTGGAAGAGATTAGTGTAGATTCTCGTTTTAGAGTGAGATAGAGTGGATTTGAGTGAAGCTTTCATTGTTGTCAAGTTGGATTAGCTCTTGGAGCCTTGTAAGAATTTGGTAATTTCTATTCTATGCTTTTAATGTCTTTTCTTTGGATTGCTCTTCATCATTTGACCATGACTTGCAAGCATGCTTTATTTGTGGAGATTGATCTTGAAATGAATGTTGTTGGCTAGATAGATTGCGATTCTAGGGTAAGGAAACAAGGGCTATGGCTAGGACCATGATAGGATGAACTTAGATTTTTACCCTTGGATGACTTGTGTTCTTGAAATCCTAGTGTTTGTTGAGCTAATTCTATCCTAGGGAGACCTAGTGTTAGCAACTAAGGGTTTAGAAGAGACTTACCCGGTGATTCTTACTCTTAGGTTTAGAAGATGACAAACCCTAGGTAGTGGTGAGCCTCACAAGCCGCCATTGGACTAAGTGTGCTAGAATAGTTGTTTAGGACTTCCCTTTCCGAGACTTACCCGGTAAGGATAGGTTAGACCCCTAGGTAACAAATCCGGTTTGTGTAGAATTCCTATCCTTAGGTTCTTAGAGACTTACCCGGTGATGAGACCTTAGGAATGGACTAGTGGACCATGAGACCTACCCGGTAATTGATCCCAATCTAGAAACGCTTAATCCCAACATATCATAGTTAACCCGAGGAATGAATAGATAGCTTGAGTCTATGCCATGCCCGGACTTCCAAACTCTAGAATCCGCTTTGTTACTTCCATTTTCCTATCTTTTGTTTTAGTGTGTGTTTGTGTTGCTTGATTGTGTTCATATACTTGTGATCTTTGTTTGATCACCCAAAACCCTCCAAAAACATTGTGTTTTCCATTTTTTTTATTCCTCATCTTATCTTAGTCTAGATTCATACTATCTTCGATCATTGAATGACTTAGTTTCACCTCAGTCCTTGAGTTCGACCTCGGAGTTTCTACAAACGACCCGTACACTGCGGGTTTCGCTAGGTAGTTTAGGATTTAGTTCGAGTTATAAATGTAAAGCTTTTTGTGCTACTAATCCTAGCGTAACAACAGACAAGGGTGTTTGCGATTAAAAAAGGGAGCTCACTCAAACCTTCCCTTTTTGTCGGATTTGTATATAGGCTTGGAGAACGGGGAATCTCCGGGGGTTGAATCATGGTAGTAGCGATTGATGATTAGGTTTCTTGGGTAAGGAGGGGGATTTTTAGAGATGGAGGCTCTTGTTTTCGTCAGTGTTAAGCAATGTGGTTTAACACATCAAGGGTGATTTGCTTTGAGATACGATGGAGGCTCTTGTTTTGAGAGATTGAGTCAAGAATTTGTTACAGAGAAGGAAAATGTGTTCTTTCCTTTTCTTCTTCTTTTGAGCTTCACAATGGAAAGATCTCCAAACATCACGCTTGGTTCTTCTTCGTCTCGGTCTTCCCACAAAGCGAGTGATTTCACTAGACCAATAATGGCTCAAATCTAGAAAGATGGAGCAAACTTCAGCCTGTAGGCAACTTTGATTTATTTTTTCCTACCCATTAGGCAACAGGGTGGCCGAGAGACTCTTTGAGAAGTCAAGAAATATGGATTCCGGCAAGCGGTGGCGGTGGTCTTTGAGCCATCGGCGGAGGGGTTACGCTTTAGGGTAGTGAACCACCTCAGATCCAAAAAGACAAAGAAATAGGTGTAAATCGCAGTGAGCAATCCTTTGAGGAATCGAGTAAATCTAAGGGAAGCCGATGTCGTTGTTTCCGGCAAGAGGTGTGGCTGGTGGCATTAGCCTTTGGGTCGGATCTGAGACACATGTGGTGGTGTGATAGGGGTGAAAAATCCAGTGACTAGGGTTTATTACTGAGGGAACAAGAGAGAGCATTTGCCAAAGGACTTCCCATTTCTCGAAAGCAGCGATTTCTTGTTTTGAAAGAGAAAAATACATGGGTGGAGAATGGTTATAGGGTTGTACTTGATATTATGTACAATCTTATGTTATTTTTAGTTGGATTTCTTGATTATAAAATATTTGATTTCTTACAAATTTATAAATAAGGTGCTAAACACCCGAAATCTCACCCGATCCACCCGCTTCATCCGTTGGATCCAATAGATTGGATGCGTGAGACCCTTAACGGGTGGAGGGTTGGGTGACTTGTACCATATTTGGTGATCAATCGGGTGGTGGTCAAAGTCACCCACTCGCCACTCGATCCATTGTCATCCCTACACACATTCGAAACCATCTACAACAAAACCAAAACCATTTTCGTACAATGATATTACTAGAGAAACATTAACCGAGCTCTAAATAATATCCCCGACCCTTATGAAAAAAAATCCCTTCAAACAACTCCTCTTTCATCTTCATATCTACTAAAGATTAGAAGAAAATATTTCTCTCTCCGACCAATGGCCAATTTTTGGCAAAAAATCTGTCCTCCCAAACATCTGAAAAACAAAGAATTTGAAGAAAGTTAGAAATAAAAGAGAAGGAAGACCGATCATCGATAACACCATATCGGCTATATGAGGAAAAGGCTTCCGTAAGGTTTCACCTTGAGCATTGTGTCCTGCTTGGGTGGGTTACCCGGAGCAGGGTTCCATTCTTTATTCGGTAGTGACCTCTTTTTCTTCAAGAGAATGGAGAGAAAAATCGATGAAAGGTGTTGTAGTTCTAAGGTCTACAATTTCAGGAAAGTAAAAAATTTTAAGCGAGTCCTAGGTTCGATACCCGGAGCAGGGGAAGCATATAAAAATTTTAAGCGAGTCCTAGGTTCGATTTCGTTCTCGAAGCTATAAAAGAGAGGAAATTCGTATGTATTAGAATGATATCTATGAGCAATGTGGGATTGGAGAAATACAAATGCATACAATTTGGATATTTAAAATGTCTAGCCTAGTCGCGCCGCTAGGACTGTCTAGGAGAGAAAATGGAAAAATGGAGCACAAACCCTAGCCAGAGGTTTTGAATTAGGGGTGAGAATAAGTCCTAAACTGAACCGAATTGCAATAAAACGGACTGGATCGAACCTAAAACCGATTTTCTTGAAACCCTTAGTCCGAAAACCAAACCTATAAAAGCAGGCTCGGTTTCGGTTTGGGCCTAAAAACAATAATTTGAAATTTTAGAATCTTTAACAGTACCTATTAGGAATGGTTTCGGTTCCGTTTAGGTTTAGGACCTAAACGGACCTAAAAAGTAAAAGTTACAAATCTAGATAAAAATAACAAATATGAAATATCTAAATCTAAATCTATCGCAATAAAAATAAAAATATGAAATATCCAAATCCAATAACGTAAAATTCGTAAATGCAATAAAGCGATACAGTTTAAATCCCTAACATTTTTAGCATAAAGAGTTAAAGCCTATAAAAATAATGATGCCATTTATGTAACACCCCAAATCTGAAGGACTCGGGATGCTATGGGCTAGGACCTCACAATGAGTCCCGACCCTTAGCTTGACAACAACCTCACCGGACCTTACAACATGACACAAATAAAAAGGGCAAATGAACAAGTTTTTAATGCATGAAGAATATCCGAAATACAACCGAAAACAACTCCAGCCGAGTTCTCAAATCCAAGACAACATGACAATGTCTCAAGATAACAAATAAAGACAAACCGATCTCGTCCTATAATGTACGGAACCCCGGTTGCTCACTACCACCGGATCACTCGACCGCCTCCCTAACCTGCAAGACATCTACAAGCGGTATAATACCGTTAGCTAACATTCTACGCATAAGCATAAAGGTAAAAGCACATACACACACAACATATGCAATCAACATGCAACACTCAAGTCCGTTTATTATCTTTAGTTAGGTGATAAGCCGTTACTAATGATACTTATTTTGTGACACAAGGGATTCCCAAACCTCGCCCCTGTCCCCGTTTACCAATGAGGAATGGTACTAATGCATCTGACCGTCTACCTGCCTGGGCTGGTCGTAGAGAACCTCCTAGCTCTCGCAAGAGCTAAGCAGTGATGTCACAACCCGTTATCATACACTTGAGTCAATTACGTAATATAATTAAGTCGGCCTAATCCGGTTTCGTTGTTTATCATAACTAACAAACACCACTCATACACATTAAACTCATACAAGAAGCCAGCTAAGTAAGTCCGTGGACTTACCAGACTCAAAGAGAAACCCGATCGAACTCTCTCAACCTCCCGTGGGAAAACACGCAACGCTTGTTCAACATAAGGCACACTGATCAAACAACACTCTAGTCAACTAGAAGTCCTTAGACTTCTAGGCTCTACATCCTTACAAGAACAACATCACTCTAGTCAACTAGAAGTCCTTAGACTTTTAGGCTCAACATACTCACAAGAATAATAACTCAAGATAGATCAACACTCTCAGTCCACTGCCTCAAAGGCTTCCAACATAACAACTCAGTCCCAAACCGATATCCTCACAATCCTAAGAGATCATGCCACAATATCACAACTAACATACCCTCAACTCTCACAAGATAGCCCTATGGGTCAAGCCAATACTTGGCATTGCATATCACCTATGTTAAGCCATTTTAACATGCTACTAAGATGGTTCAAGATCAAGGAAGCGAAAAGGGAAGAAAGGAACAAGAGATCGGAGGCTTACTGGTGCAAAAACCGCCCCTGCGGTCAAGACGCCGCCCATGCGGTGTGCAGGACCCAGAGTCCGCCCCCGCGGCTTACATAGGCCGCTCCTGCGGTTTACAAGATCCGCCCCTGCGGCTCACAGGATCCGCCCCGCGGTTGTAGTCCAAAGACGTCGACTCTTCGATTCTTCGATGTACATCAGCCTTCCTATTGCCTCCTTTGATGTTGTGAATGTCTTTTAACTCCCACCACAAGATCATAGCCTTCCTCCATGGTCTAATCATGCAAGGACATAAGAAGGAACAAGAGAAGACTCTCTTGAGTGAATCCATGGATCTCACTCTTCAAAGGTACAAGAAGGCAAAAGGAAGAAGAAGAGATGAAGGAGAAGGAAAAAACTTACTCTGGATCACGTCTCTGCAGTCCAACCTTTGTGTGACAGCTTCAAGAGGAGAGAAACACTAAGGTGGAGGATGAATGTGAAGGAGATGAGGGAGAAGGAAGAAGAGTAGAGAAAGTAACGTGAAAAGGAACGAAGGACGGAGATAAGGCTGCATAAATGGGAGGAGAACAAAGCTCAAGCAACCCAAGAATCATCCATAGTAATGTGTCGGCATAAAGGAGTTAGGAGATGAAAGGTCGGATGGAAAAGACACCTAACTCCCGCTCTAACGTGTTACCACCCCCGCGGGACGTCCAAGCTGCGGTCGCGGATGGCCGCGGTCGCGGGCCTTCTAAGCCGCAACATAAGAAAAATCTTTAATATTGTGTATCATCAAAAAAAATACACAAAGTTTAATTAGTCCAACTGGTATAAGGGTGGGTCGGAGGGAGGTGCAACTCATTCAGATTTTGAATCCTACCTTTGACAACATAAGAAAAAGTACCTTATTTCACCATTTTTCTCAAATTTTAAATATACTAATTATTGATAGAAGAAAGTGATATAAGTCTCATATTTTAATTTAGAATTTTTTTAAGAGTAAGAAAATTAATTATATACAGTAGTTGTAATTGTAATAATAAATAATATATTACCAAAAATCATATTGTACAGTCCATTGAACCTTGATCAAACTTCATTATATTTAAAAATTTATCCTTTTTTTACTATACTTTTTGTTAAAATAAATATTATAAAATAATCTTAAATTTTACATACCAAAGTTGTATTAATATATGATAAAATCAAATTCATGGATATTATCCATCCATTGAATCGTGATCAAAATTTAATTATTTTTCAAAATTTAATTATTTTTCAAAATTTTATCCATTTATCTTTATTATAATTTTCTTTTCAAAACTTATCCAATTTCAATAAGTCTAGTGGCAAACCAAATCAAATTTATGCAATTGGAAATATACAGCCGCCTCCAGTTGGCTGATTCCAAACAAATTGGATCCATTTCCTTTCTTACACGTCTTCAAAGTATATATAAACCACTCACATATACACTTTCACACATCCATCATTTCTTGAAAGCTCATTTTAGTTTTTTCAAGACAACCATGTCAATATCTCTACTCTTGTCGATCATATTCACAACCCTACACATAACAAGCCATGTACTCGATGTCGAGGCTCGAGGGGTGCGATTGCCCCACCGACACCTAGACGACACGAGACCACCTCCGGTGGTTGTGGGATTATGCTACGGACGGCAAGGAGACAATCTCCCAACACCATGGAGCGTAACAAGGCTTTATAGTCAATACAACCTTAACAAGATGCGGATCTACCATGCGGATTCGGACGTACTTAATGCTCTAAGCGGTACCGGCATTGAGGTCATTGTTGGCACGACCAACTCCGACGTGGAGTTGCTCGCCAACAACACGGCCGATGCACAAACTTGGTTCTTGGAACACTTCCGGCCCTACTTTGGAATCGTCAATGTAACTTACATTAGCATAGGGGATGAGGGTCAGTTGAACCCTATCCGTGTAATCTTGGCCGCCATGCGTAACCTTCAGAGCGCCGTTGACTCGGCTGGAATGCACGACTCTATCAAGGTGACCACCGTCGTCGGCATGAGGGCGCTTCAAAATGTTAACCCTCCGTCCAACGCCATGTTCGTCGACCCCACAATGGCTACCATTGTCGGATTCTTGAAGGTTGGTCAAAATTAATCTTTGTATATAAACACATTATTTTATTATGCTTGTAGATCTTTGTATATAAACACATTGCTTTATTATGCTTGTAGATGCAGGGATCTAAGTTGCTAGTGAACGTGTATCCATACTTGGCTTATGCGGAAAACCCGAAAGAGATAAGGATGGATTACGCACAATTCACGACCAAGGATGTGGTGGTTCAAGACGGTGTCTTTGGTTACAAGAACTTGTTTGATGCGATGGTGGACTCGTTCTACTGGGCTATGGAAAAGGTTGGTGCTTCGGATGTCGGCTTGGTGGTGTCGGAGACCGGGTGGCCTCGCGGTGGAGGAGTTGGGACGTCGGTGGATTTGGCTTCTATATATAATATGGGGTTGGTGAAACATCTAAAGAGCGGACGTGGAACTCCTAAATGGCCAAATGTTTACCTTGAAGCATTTATTAATGCAATGTTCGACGAGAACAAGAAGCCACTTGGGATTGAAACTAATTGGGGTGTCTTCCAACCCACCGGAGAGCCTAATTACATACCTTTTTATCCTTGATTTTTGGGTGAAGTTGTTATTTTAACTTTACTCAAACCAAAAGTTCATTGGGTTGGATTTATTGTTTCGATTATGGTAGAATTGTTGGTGATGTAATGTTATTTGCTTTATTATTATCAATACAATCCACACTTTTCATAATGAACAAGTTAGGTATGATACTCAATCAGTTAAACCGTCTTTAAATTATCTATCGTAGCGAAGTTTCACAATTATGAGTTATGTGTAGTTCTTTATTCATTAGTCTTGTCAGATAAATTGAATTTCTTATTTTGACAAAACCTAAAAAGAAAAACAAAATAACCACACAACTACGAATATTGACATGTAGTGATGACAATTTCACCCGTACTTGACGGATTCCCGACCACCCGATTCAACGAAAAAAGGGTGAGAATCCGTTAAAAGACTGGTGATGGATGAAGCATGTGGTTGAAAGAGTAGGATCCGGGTGAACATTTCATCCACCCTTTAGTACTTGATCCATCATCCATCCATCGACATATTCATCCACTTAATATTCTATATATTTTTTATACTATAAACTTTTTACTTGTATTTCCTTACTATATAAATTATATTAAAGTAAACCTTATGTTTTCTTTCCTAATATATTTCGGTCTTTATTAATGATTCTTTATAGTTTGTTTATTGAGAAGAATGAGTTACTAAAGCCGTTTTTTTGTATCGTTGATACAATCTATGCCCTCTATTATTCTCATAAAATTTAAGTCTAAAAATAATAAATTGAAGGGGCATAAGGGAAAAACGTAAAATATAAACTTTATAAAATCATCCACAATTGCTAGATTTCACATCCGAAGCGATTAGGGTTTATAACAGGCGTTCATCTTCGTCTCGCCCACTCCGCCTACATCTCGACTGGGGGAACTGTTCGGAACTACCTGCAACTGTTGGAGAAGCCCCTAAAGGATTCCTCGTTACTAATTTCCTTGACATCAATTATGTCTTCATTAATTCCGCCATTGGAGTTGGATCTGAAGCCGTCAATTCTGCCACTGCTTTCCTTGGCATCAAAAGGGTCCCCGTCATTGCTTTCCCTGACATCAATATTGTCTTTGTCAATTCCGCCATTGGAGTTGGATCTGAAGCCGTCCCCAACATGGATCGAAGGTAGGGGACTTCATCCCTACCTGACTCTAACCTCGTGATGGTTAGAAGTTTCATTTTCTTTTATAGTGGAATCGGTAACGACCTTTGTAGCAACCCTTACAAAAGTGACACCCTCCGTTGTTTTAGTTTTGGGTTTAGTCTTCCGACGTCTACGCCTAGTCCTCGTCCTAGATACTCGACTAATCACATTACCTTCTTTGCCATCATTAGCCGTGCCACTTGGCTCAGGCAGACTAGTATCAACAAATCTTACCCTTAACCTTACTAAGAACCTCAACATCAAATTTCTTATGGTTATCTAAAGCCGTAGTACCCGTGGTGCCCTTGTTGTCCTTCTTAATCTCACCTTCCTTATTGCCTTCTCCAAATTCCCGAGTGGAATTCCTAGGTCTAATTTCCACAACACCCCTAACCTCTTTTAAATAACTAGCAACATCCTTGTGCCCAAAGGATAAGCATCCTTTACAATAACGCGGCTCATTCTTATACAAATAGTGCACACCATCTTAACATTATCATCGAAATCCAAAGTAATCTCTTTTTAACCCTCATGGGAAAAATTAACTCATGCAAGAATCCTATATCCTCTAGCGTGTTAGAGATAATAAGTTCCCAATCGAAAGATGAGGAGACTCCGAGCCTAGTATATAAGGTCGATTGACTACTCCTCTTATAGCCAATTGGTTTTAGGATGGACCTCATTGGATTTATGTGTTGGGCTTGAGCCTAATGCGCATGTGCGCTCGTATGCACATGACCCCCGCTCTACCGGTCCGTTTGTATCGGACTTTTACAAAATTTTACATTTCAATAACTTTAAAATGTTATATTATTTGTTTTGCTCGCCGTGTTCCCGTTACCTATGCTTTTGAGAATTGCCGCTTTCTCATTTCTCATCGTGTCCGTTTCTCGTATTCGTGTATCATAGGGACGTGGTTTCTAGTTTCGTAAATTATGTAACAAATGTACTAAACAATATTTAATTACATGGTCATACCAAATATAATAATTCTTACCTATTTCAATTCCCTATTCGATTCTGATTCTTGATTCTAATTCCGTTATCACAATCATAATAAAGGAGCATTTAATATACTTGCTATTCCGGCAATCTAATAAATCACGGAGATATGGCGAAGAGAGTCGACAAAGTTGGTCACACCTTGGGTGTGGTTACCATTTCGATTTAATTTTTATATGGCTGATCACCGCCTTTAATAATTTAACGGCCAAGGTAAGTAGGTGAGGGTGAAATTGAGAAATTACGATAACGATACGTAAAAGGTACTTGTTGCGAATTGAAGTATACAACACCGAAGAAACTCTCATCCTCGCCCTGCATATTCTTCGCATTTATCAGATTCCGGGAGAGAGAGGGGAAGCTCACATCTGGGAGAGAGAGAGAGAGGGGAAGCTCACATCGTACATCTTAATTACACTTCAACTCTCACCAATTGTGAATCACTAACCCTAGAACTGCCATTTCCCATCTCTTTCTCTTCGGATCAAGGCCAGGATCCGCGTTTCCGGCTCTAGAGAACCGTGGATCTTGCCGGAATTTCCTCAGCCACCGGTTCTAGTTTCCTGCCCCTTTCGTCGAATTCTACTTTCGACGATCATCTAATCTAACTACAGGTCAGTTTCTTCAGCTTTGGTTTGAGTATGAGCTTTCGGTGTATCGATCGTATTCAAGTACAATACGAGTTGAGTTTGAAAGTCAAGATCTGGTTTTCTTGCTGCTTTTGATGCGGTTTGGGCGTTATGTTTCGTGTTTTCTTACTCTGTTCATTTGGCAATCCTGGTTTTTGCATCCGATCTAGGTTCAGATGGATCTATGATGTACTAAAACTGCTTGTGTGAGGTTGGAATTGTGCTCGCTTGATCTAGTTGAGTTGTTTGGATGGCATTTGATTGGATTTTGGAATGCTTGTCTGGATCTTGTAGTTTAAGGAGTCAATTGTTCACTGGAGAGGTTGGGCTCCAAGTTTGAATTTTGTTATTTTGTTTTTGTTTCAATTGTGAGGGTGGAAACTTGCTTGAAAATATTATGATAACGAAAACGACTTTTTGAGTTTTTCAATGTGTTGGAGAATTTGAAGTCTTTGTCAAGTGGAAGTTTTTTCGTTTTCATGAGTGTCATTCAAGTTCTGAACTCAATATTACTGCTGACTCATTTAGTTGTTTGAGTTGCTAGAAATTCCCATTTTCTTGGAGTTGCTGACTGCTGAGAGAGATTAGAAGGGCGAATCAATGAAAAAAGGGATGATAGAGTGTAGCGTTTGCCACTCGAAGCTGCACTCTCCATCTAGCAAATCCATTGCAAGGGCCTATGACAGTCACCGCAGTAAAGTTTCGTCAAAACAACGGGCATTGAATGTGCTTTTAGTTGTTGGTGATTGCATGCTTGTTGGCTTACAGGTGATTGATGGCATTTGGTGGATACATAGGCCTTTTACATCTTTAGATTTGCATTGATTTAACGTTGTTTTACTAAGCTTCCCACCCACATTCTGCGCCTGTATTTCACCTAATGTACTTCATTTTCCTGTCAGCCAATTTTGGTGTACATGTCCAAGGTGGATGGGAAGTTCAACTTTAGCCCAGTTAGTGTAAACTTTTTGACAGAGCTTACAAAGGTTCTCTTTGCAATTGTTATGCTTATCATCCAGGTAAAGATGACCATTCTCTTGTCTTAAAGTGCTAATATTTTTGGTTCTTGGTCATTCTGTAATCACCTTAGTGATATGGTATGAACATAATTTCTATATGGAATAAATGGTAGATTGTATTGAATAATTAAAACCATATTTCTACCATGCACTAAGATTTGAGTACTTATATGTTTTGTATGTAATGCTCAATTGTGCTAGCTTTGTATGTTGTTTAGCCATGCCATTTAGCTGTGATTCGGTCAAATGAAGAGTAGGTAATTTTTGAAACTGCATTTTAGTGATCTTAACCTGCAATAAGAGAACGGTTTATTTAATTATTTGCACCGAGTTCTGGCTGTCTTTTTATGTCTTTGTTACCTAGCGTTTACTTATTGTGTTAATCTCAAGGTTAACTCTGTACATGTTTTTTTTACGCAACTTCTCATTCTGTGATATGTTGTTCTTGACTCCTGAAAATGCTTTGGAAAAATTACGGTCTTTAATGCCAAATGAACACATTACATTGTGTTATGTATAAATCAGGTAAGGTACTAGCTTCCGTATGAATTGGGTATTATTTACTATTATTAGTTTTTCTGCGGAATGTCAAACATTATAAGGTTATGTGGTGATTGGGGTGACATGTTCATGACAGGAAGTCCTAGGGACAGGAAAAAAGATAAAAGACTTCAAAATAGGTGAGAGAGTTAAGCATTAGAAGTTGACCATTTTATGTGGAGGTTGAGAGATGATGGACCTAAATGTGTTCAATCTTATTTTCCATTTAATAGATGTAATAGGGAAGGAAATAAAGGACCATGAAAGTAGGACTGCAATACCATCAGCACAGGGAAAGTTGTTCCATGACCATTTTCCTCAATATAGATTTATTCTTTGTGCAATTTGCAACTGCCTGATTCTTTGATGGTGGTCTGCACTTGGATATTGCATATTATTGGTCGTGTAGCTTATAATTTCGGATTGTCTTGGAATATTTTTCTTAATGTTGAAACTATGATCTTTACTCAATGTAGATTTATTCTTTGTGCAATTTGCAACTGCCTGATTCTTTGAAGGTGTTCTGCACTTGGATATTGCAAATTATTGATCGTAGCTTATAGTTTCTGATTGTCTTGGAATATTTTTCTTAATGTTGAAACTATGATCTTTACTCATTATAGATTTATTCTTTGTGCAATTTGCAACTGCCTGATTCTTTGAAGGTCTGTACTTGGATATTGCAAATTATTGATCGTGTAGCTAATAATTTCTGATTGTCTTGGAATATTTTTCTTAATGTTGAAACAATGATCTTTGGTCTGGAGTGGGTGTTAGTTTCTAACTTCCTTTGGCATCAATCCTGCTTTCTACCAATTGTCAGGCAATGATTGTCGGACAATAACAATAAACCAACTTATTTTACAAATGGACTTATTGGATAAATTTGTTAACTGGTTCTACCATGCAAAACTTTGCTCTGTTTTCGAGGAATTCTTGGTTTCTAGTTCTTTATTTGAAGGGATAACATTTGGGTTTAGGTTCTTGATTATAATTTGTTCTTGCAGGGTAGGCGCCAAAAGGTTGGAGAAAAACCACTTCTTTCAGTCTCCTCACTGGTTCAGGTACTCTTCAGATGATTATGAGTTTTGCAACCTGTTTGTGTTGGGCCAGTTTAACGCTAGGATGATGTAAAGTGGTAAAACTGGGGCGGGGGAGGTAAAAGGAAATGCAAGTACTCATCCAACAGATATTTGAGGGAAGGCAAATGCGAAGGTGTTCTTGGGAGCTTCTCTATCTGGCAAAGTATCAGAAAAGTGATAAAATAATCAGATTCTGTTTTTTATTCTTGTATGAGCATCTCAAACAAGATCATCGGCTCAGCCTAATAAGAGCCTGAATATATAGTTGAGAAAAGTATCAAAGCTATTGAAAGATTTCTGTCACATAACTTTTGGTTGCTAGGTCTCTAGAAGTATAATCATAAGCCTCAAAGCTAACTAACTAGTCCACATTTTGAAAATATAACTACAGAAGACAAAGATGACCGTTTCCTGTCAAAGAAATTGATTCTTCTTGTAGTTTGCCGAACATATGTTAGCATTTTATGTTTGGCTTTGCACATATAGTGTATAGACCATGAAGTTGTGATTTGTATTTTAACCAGTGATGGTCCAGTTTCTCTGATATTCCTTCTCCAAGCTTCATGTACTTGCTGCTGATGCTATAAGAATGCAATTTGATTTAAAGTTGCTTGATCGTTCTCTTATTGGCAATCTCCCACCGTTTAACATTCTGCACCTCCTGGTCTTAACACACGATCTTATTTCATGCAGGCTGCACGTAGCAATGTGCTTCTTGCGGTTCCTGCATTTCTGTATGCTATAAATAACTATCTGAAGTTCACTATGCAGGTATGGTCCTTTTGGCCTCTAGTTTCTGCTTAAGTTCCTTATATCTGGAATGACTATACTATTTTCGTTAACATAGATGTGTCATCTGCACTTCCATGCTCGATGAACAGGAATAAAAAAAATTGTTAATTAACTTTATAGTCTTTATTTTATTTTTTTCATAAAATTATATGTTTTTGTTAAGCAAATATTTTATTTTTATTTCATTTTGATTTCAGCTGTACTTCAATCCTTCCACGGTCAAGATGTTGAGCAACTTAAAGGTAAGAACCAGGTCTATGTCCAAGTTCATATTTGATGTTGGTTGTTCTTTATACCATTCATGCTCTCTTTGGAAAACTGTAGGCACTAAGTATCTTATCTGAATTTTTCCAGAAATCACACACTTGTTTTAAGCTTAAATTTCTTGTGACTAAATATATATGAATCCCTGGGGTAGTTGTGGGGAGTTTGTGTTAGATAATGATGGTTGGATTTCCTGAGGATGGCCCTTCCATAAGTTTTAAGAGTGCGTTATCTTGAACATGCAGGTCTTGGTGATTGCAGTGCTTTTAAAGATCATTATGAAGCGTCGGTTTTCTGTCATTCAAGTGAGTTCTTTTGACTACTAGAACTTGGCCTGACTCTGTAGTGTTCATACAGAAGTTTATCACCATTGCTTTCTGACATTTGGATTTTATCCTTGTCATTAGTGGGAAGCTCTTGCCCTTTTGCTTATAGGGATCACCATTAATCAAATGCAATCTGTACCCACGGGTATGACAGAAATGGGAGTTCCTGTTGCTACTGGAGCATACATTTATACCTTGATTTTTGTAAGTGACTTATGAAATGGTTAGGTGTGTTCTTATCACAAGCAATCATTATCACTTTACATGCAATGTTTCATCTTGTATCTGATAATCTTGTACATCTTAACTAAAATCTCAGGTAACTGTACCATCGATGGCATCTGTATTCAATGAGTACGCTTTGAAGAGTCAATATGACACAAGCATATACCTCCAAGTAATTGTTTCTGAAGCTTTAAATTTTCAAATCTGTTGGTTGTAATGTACATTGGGAATGCTTCGTGCAAAGCTAGTCTTTCTAATTTGGACTGTCATTTGTCACTTCCAACATTTATCATTGTTCATCCACCTGTTGTGTGGAGGCCCCTACTAGCTTGACCAGTATATTCTTCCCTCCATGTGGGGGATTATAAAATGATCCAAAAGGAACTTAAGTTGATTACACCAACATTATTGGCCCAATGACCACGAGTTAGCAGTTGAACTTCTTATATCTAGGGACTTGTCCTTGTTTGTGCCTTCCCATAATTACTTGCAATGTTATCTGAGCTGTAATCCATAATCCTAATGATATTACATAACTGTCTGCTTTGCAAGGGCCACTATCCTTCCCTGAATGAAGTTTAGATATAGTGAATTTACAAGTATGATTAAGTGGTAGATATGCATATACTGTATTGACATTTGCTGTCATTGACTACGCAGAACCTTTTCTTGTATGGATATGGTGCAATATTCAACTTTTTAGCAATATTGGGAACTGTAGTTGTTAAAGGTACACATTACTCCTTTTGCATTTTTTGCAATGTGTTGTTCATTAGTCTTTCTGAAAATATTTTTGATGTGTAGGTCCTGAGAGCTTTGACATTCTTCAAGGGCATTCCAAAGCTACTATGCTGCTTGTATTGAACAATGCTGCCCAGGGAATCCTATCTTCCTTTTTCTTCAAATATGCAGGTAACCACGGTGTCCAATTTTGAACAACTGAAAGTGGAAAATATTCTTTGTATACTGATGACGTTCATTGATCCTTTTCCCCTTCCATGTTCTGCTGTTGTGAATTTCATGTTTTACATTTGTATTTTTCAAATTGTCTATGCTCAGATACAATCTTGAAGAAGTATTCCTCAACTGTGGCTACAATTTTCACGGGCATAGCATCTGCAGCGTTATTTGGTCATAAACTAACAATGAACTTCGTCTTAGGAATTTCCATTGTTTTCATCTCAATGCATCAGGTAACTGATAGAAGAATTAAGATCCCTAAAGTTAATTTGAGCAGGTTCATCCTCTCCCACCCTTCTACTGATTTTCTGCTGCATCTTTTTCAGTTCTTTTCACATCTTTCTAAAGGCAAGGAGGAAATGCCTAATGGTGCAATAGAAGATATGAAGCATGATAAGAGGTATGAACTTATATTTCTGTCATGTACAAGCGTCTTTAGATCAACTTCCCTTTTGTGGGGTGTATCTTCTTGCATTTCCATGATTGCGTGATGGCTACTCTTAAAATATAATTTCAGGTCAAAAGACTCTATCATTAATATGGCAGCAGGAGCAAGCGAGGAGGTTTGAGCTTTAACTTTATGATTTTGTTGTATTGGTTGATTGTTTCAAATTGTTGATTGATCAATCTAATGGATCTGAATTTTGGTTGATGAATTTCCATTGTTAGACTACTCATCGTGTGCCTGATGATAGACAACCCCTTCTTCCCAGATAAGGTAACCTGATAATATTATTACATGACTTGTCAATAATCCATTATAGCATCTTTCATCTACTGGATCAAATGGTCATTTTGCCCTTGCTTGAAGTGATTTGCCTGTTTTGTACACTTGTTTATTTGTGGTGTGTATATGACCAACATACTCACACCCAGCCCTTCCTTGCAGGTGAACCCATCCCAGAATGTGATTTTGTTAGAAAATGTTGAACCGCGCTGCTGATACGAAAGAGTTGAATGGGGCTATTTTGACTGATACATGCTCACCACAGGAAGTGATATGGCCTATTTACTATTTCCACCTACTGTCATTCTTTTGCTACCCCGTAGTTCTTTTCAGACCTATACAACAGCCATTGTTTTCTCCTTCCATTGTGATACAGTTGTGGATTTACAGCGGTGGGTTTTACAGTGATACACGATAGAGAAGTTGCGAGAACATATTTCTTTGTAACATATCCTCTTGATATGATTTCCCATTGCAGTAGTACTAAGAGCATATCCCAAATTTTTTAAGTCGCACCTTTTTTGCCTTCTCTTGATTGTTACACTTGACAGTTTACATGGTCCATAATCTTAAGTTCTTAACTTAACACAACCTTAATGAAAAAAATTTCAACTAACATATAGAAAATATTGTAAAACTGACCACAATCTTGTACAAAACTAACAGCTATATATGACCCAAAATTACATATCATCTAAAATTGCAATTGTTTCATCATTCCAAAATTCGCACTTGAAATACATTATTTTCGTATTGTGACGTTGACATCATCAACACACCTAATTTTGAATTTTGTGACAGAACCAACACAACTTAACTTAATTTGTTCTTTGGTTATGTGCGGTGTTGTTAAAAACACCAAATTCTTATATATAGGTTGTCGGTGACCTAATGAAGAAACATATTTCAATTGTTTTTACATGTGATACATCTTTTATTTTAAGAAAAAAGTGAATACAAATTTACTAGATCCTTCATCAAAAAAAGACTATATTTACAAGATTGTTCACACTTTCAACTAGAAAAATTCTTACGAACTATTGCTGGTAAAATTGATGTAGACTAGAATACCAGGTTGAACAAGTTCAAAACATGTGTAGCATAACCAAGGTTTATAAGAAGAGGAAGAATAGAAAAAATGACTCAACAGATGACTTATCAACACCCTTTAAACTTCCTTAAACTCAAAGTGGTGTCGAAGATATTCAAGTTGTAAAAACTGCCAAATAAGCTGACTTACAAGGGGAACCTGAGAACAAAAGAAGCCAATCAAGATTGAGCCTTAAGCTCTCAAGAAAAAACATGGAAGAAAAAGTGAAAGTGAGTCAAAAGAGACTACTGTTGACAACACCTACTTCTCCATTACAGCGGTGCGTGTTTTGTACTGCATATTTGAGCATCAAGTAGAGAGTATTTATAAAGTACAAGCAAGTGCCCACAAAAATGCTTCCTAGTGTTGTATAATTTTTTCTCCACAGCATAAACAATCATATAAGCATAATTTCAATCAATTTCATAACTTTTCATCTTCCATAAGCAAAATTTCTACAACACAAGTTTTCTCCATCACAGAGATTGAGTTTGGGAAGTACAAATATTCATGATCTCTACAAGCATCACAAGCTATACACTTACCAGTACATATTTAGAAGGGATGTGCACATAAATTTGAACGAATTGAATTGAGAACAAGAGATAGCAAAGATAGCTCTTTTACATAGACCTCATTGAGTTCAGTGGAGACTTCCTTCTCCCCTTCCACTCTGAGATAGCATACTGAAGAGTGTAGTTTGGTATGACTTTCCAACTTCCCCTTGGACACAACAGAGACAGTACAGAATCCAGGAGCCCATTCTGAGAACATTGATGATAGCATTTGGTTCTTCATTTTCCTACATAAGTGTTTTCTTTTCAATGTCAATAAGCACATTCATGATCACAACATAGACAGTACAGAATCAATTCCGCTTTCTGCCATTCCACTTCTTTCCTGTAAGCAGTTGCAACATCATCTCGTACTTGTGCGAGTGGGATCAAGTTGAAATTTCAAAATGAGGGAAAATTGCATAAACCCCTGACCGAATAAGGCCTTTGAAGAATGCGTTTAAATAGAAGAAAAGTTAAAAGGGTTTTGCTTACTTGGTGTAGGCACAACAGAAATAAAAAACCAGAGGCGCAGAGAGAGTCCTTATCCACTCTCACAGAATACACAACTCTCACCTCCAACAATGGCTACATCAATGGCGACATGGGTGGGCGCAGGCCTACTTCTCAGCAACCACCGTTCTGTGTGCTTCCCTAAAACACGAGTTCCAGTCTTGCATCCTCTCATCAAGGCTAAGGGTCTTTCGTCGGAGCTAGGGTTCGTCACGTCCCAATTATGTGGCCTCAAAATTACCCACCAAGAGTCCTGTTGCAAGCACATCTCTTCCCCAACTTCCACGCCTACCATCGTCCCCATAGTCGCTCGTAATTCTCCTTTCTCCGATTCAAGCTCTTGCTTTATTTATTCTTTGCGTATTTGTTTCCTCATTTAACGGACACCTCTTCATTGTCTGTAATTTGTATTTGTGAAAATGCATTAGATTGTGTGAATTCACTTGTCCCCTTTGGAAATGAGTTTGGAAAACTTTACCATAATTTTTCCACTTCATATACTTGATGGATTAATTATGTTATCTTCTTGTGTATTTTTGCCCTAAAACAATCGACTGTTGCCTGTTTAAATGTGCAAAAAAATGCTCTTAATGATTTGCATCTGTGAATTGATCAATCTTTTGTACAGGGAGAATATGCCCCTTTACTGGGAAGAAAGCTAACACGAAAAATTTGGTGTCTTTCTCAAACAAGAAGACGAAGAAAAAGCAGTTTGTGAACCTGCAGTACAAGAGGGTCTGGTGGGAAGAGGGAAAACGGTTCGTTAAGCTTCGTCTGTCAACCAAAGCCTTGAAGACCATTGAGAAAAACGGGTTAGATGCTGTTGCTAAAAAGGCTGGAATTGACCTCTCCAAGGAATAGTAGTTCAGGTCATTCTATTGTATTTATGAATCTTTGCTTGTATGAAGTTTGTAGGAGCTTTTTGTTGCTGCAAGGGGATTGTTTAGTCCTCCTCCTTTGAACTTAAAAAACAAGAAAATGAAGTGATACTTTTGTTCTTATTCTTCTTAACATGAGAATTGAAATGTGCTGAGTGATTTGAACTGATGCTCAAGCTTTTACAGATGCATCATCTGTGATACTGAATGTTGCTGCAAACATATGCAAAAATCACTCAATTCTTTGTTTGAAATTATGTTCATTTGGCTTTGTGACAGAATTCTTGAATGAGAAGAAGAGTATAGGGTCATTTATATACAAACTGAAACATGTCTAAAGTTTTGTAAGACCCGACGACTGTGCGATTGTGCGTTCTTATCCGCACGAATGTTTTAGGATGAATTATCTACAGAAGATAGCATATCCTAAATCTAGAAAAATCATGTAATGAAAGTTGAATGCGAGATGCATTTCTTGATATCCCATAACTCATAAGGCTGTTTGCACGTTCAATCGCGCTATAAACTTCGTCCCGGTTCCAGCCCTTTGATTGAAAGGCGTACTTCTCTCTGTCGGGGATATCGTTAACTAGGGTGTTGCTGCTCTATATTCTGGTGAGTTTCCTTTCTTCAGTTTGTGCTACTCCCGCTCGTCCCTCTGTTCACTCTCTTCTTGACGACAGTTTGATGTTTCCTGTTGAAAAATGAGGTTTTAGTATGGTGCTGAAAACGTTGACTATTGTCAGGCATTGGTGAAGAACATGATTTTCCATCCAATTTTTTGATGATTGCTGTTACCTTATTTATATTTGTTCACATGTGTTGCTCACTTTGCATCCCGGTATGATGTTGGGCGGAAAATTGCGAACTGTATTCAAGAGATGGTATCCATTACTCTCTTATCTCTCATTGACGATAATTAATGGTTGAACCCCGTTTATGTCGATCTGAAGTTCTGAACTGAGTGATGGTGAATAACAGCAGTATCTTAGGGCAGAAATGGCTTAGCCCCTCCTTAATGGATTGGTGGTGCACTTTCAGATACACGAGCTTATTTGCTGAAATTATGTTGACTGATTTGGCTGCAATAGATTTTCTTATGAGGATATTGTTCATGCTGGCTTAAGGCCAAGCTTGGTTTGTGTGTTAGTGCTATCCTCACTAATTTGTAGGTTTCATTTGAAATGTAAAGTTTACTGTTGAAGTATTCATGCTTGGTTGCTTCTATGTTGACACCATTTGAAGACAACGTGAAACATAGATCCTATCTCCTGTCTTTTATGTTTTTACAAATTTTCATTTGTAGATGACTAATTCATTTCTAGATGGATAATAATACTTGAAACCAATATGAGGGAATTCTATGCAGTAGTAGAAGTAAGATATGAAGCATGGTTGCATTTATGTTGACACCACTTGAAGACAACGTGAAACATAGATCCAATCTCATGTCTTTTTTGTTTGTTACAAATGTTTATTGTAATCGTTTTACTTTTGATGTTATTTTCATTTTCTACCTATGTTATGCATAAGATGTGAAGCATGTATACATAAGTGGTGATTATTTCTTATCCGTGCATTGAATTCCTTTGTTGATTCGCTATTCTATTACATCCTGACTCTGTTTTTGTGCTAAAAAGAAAAAGAAAAATTGATTTTATGCAGGCAGATTGAGAAGATGGGAGGCTCTAATAAGCGAAGATTAAGATCTGAAATCACTGTCAAAGTTTCTAGTGGTGATGATGATGATGATGTTGGTACTGCTGCACACACGAGGCCATTAAGCATGCAAAATACATCTTATTGTGGCCTATAACACGGAAGTATGCATCTTCTCGCGGTGATGAGCCACATCTTGATAAATATAGGTCTAAATATCAAACTGACGAAGATAGGAGCAAAATTTTGAATGGCTCTGGTCTCTATCATAGACATGGAGGATCTTCAAGTGGGCTGGGGGGTTATTCTCCGAGAAAAAGAAAAAGTGATGCTGCTGTGAAGACCCATCTCCACTAAAGCGTTTCCCTGAAAAAAGAAATGCTGGATAGGATCGTCATCCATCAGGAGCTTCTTCAGCCCCTTCTGCCCTACAGGTTCTTGTCCAGGCTAAACCATCAATCTCGGTTGAATCGGCAGGTGTCACTCTTGCCAATTTAAATGCATCGGGCAGTCTCCCTCTAGTCACTTATTAGCAGCCAAAAATGCTTCAGCTGACACCATTCAACTAACTCAAGCGACAAGGCTATTAAGGAGGCTCTATGTAGATAATGTGCCCCCTTCAGCTTCTGAGAAGGACATAATGGAGTGTTTTAATAATTTCCTACTTTCTTCTGGCGTAAACCGCATACAAGGAATGTATTAGTTGTATGGTAAGCCACTAATATGTTTCTGAATTTTAGCTCCCTAAAATAGATCGATTTCGGATTAGCCTATTTATACATGCTATCATTCTCATGCAGATTCACAAAGAAAAAGGCCAAGCATTGGTGGAATTTCTCACTCCTGAAGATGCTTCTGCTGCACTTGCTTTTGATAGAAAATCCTTATTTGGGTCTTCTCTTAAAATTAGACGGCCGAAAGACTTCGTTGAAATGGCAGTAAGAATTATGACCATACCTGTATTCTTATCCTCCCGTCTACTAGCTTTTTGGGAGCTCTAGCCCTTATCTAGCTTTGTAATTCTTATTTACTTTTTGCTTGGCATTGTAGTTTTAATAATTTTGGTTTTTCATGATATGCCTTGGCATCTCTTATTAAGAAGCTGCATAATTAGCTTTGGTTGATTCAAACCTATTCAGTCTTATTTCTGTAGTGTGTGCTATGCGAAGGTTTTACGGATCAGACGTAGGCTTTCTAAATAAGTCTTGTCAGTTCTTGGGTGATACACCAGGGCATGCCACGCGTTCTTAAAGTAGCCATTTTTTTACATCCTCTAGCAGTTGTGTCTTATTGATTGCTTTTTATTTAGGATATATGCTTTATACCATTAGATATCTTTAAGAGAGAAACTGAAGATGGTAACAGATGGACTTATTGTCTTCTTAAGCATGCAAAATACATCTTATTGTGGCCTTTGTAGTCATGTCCTCTCGTCCCTTGCTATGCACGATTCTGCTCTCTTGTATCTGTGATGTGTGTCATTCTGGATAGTTACCCTTAAGTAATTCCGTATCTGCGGTAAATACAGTCTGAATTAATGCAAGCCTCAGATCGTTACCCCTATGGAATTTGTATATTGTTGGTCATTGTGAAATTTGTGATGTGTTATAAACTGAATAATCATTTTGTCTTAAGCTTGTTGAATTTGCAGTTTTTTCTAGCCTACTAGTTTGTTGAGTATACACGGTCTCACAGTAACAGATTTCAGTTATAAGTTAGCTGTTTGTCATTTGTTAGAATAACAAATGGTTTATTGCATACAGAACAGATCACCTTCACCCTCTTCTCACTTTGTGAGCACCTTTATTTATTTTATTGTATCTAAAAGTGCAAATCTTATGCAAACACTAGAAGCCTAAAATGGTGAAAAGTTAACCAAACTCAGTTCCTAAATAATTGAAGTTACCAAAGGAGCTTCAGTAACCTAATGCCAAACTCAGCTCCTAAATAATTGAAGTTACCAAAGGAGCTTCAGTAACCTATTATTTGTTAGAATAACAAATGATGCTGCTTGGTGAAACATGGAATTGGACTATTGGAGACTAAGGCTCTTTCTGGAAAAACTTAGTTAAATGTTTTATGTAATTTAACTAGGAAGGATTTAAGTGAGATAACACTATGATTGAACACATTTGAATGTATGAAAGGAAAGTGAACTTGATGAATTCATTCTGATAACATGCTTTATCTTCAATTCCTTTATACATCTTGCATGTTGGAAGTCAATGCTGATTGCTTGTTTAACTTGGGCAAAAATCTGACTACCTTATCGGAATCTTTAAACAGGCTGTTTATCTTGGGTGTGTCATTATTCACAATTTCCTTAAAAGGTGGTGATGAAGCTGGCTCCTAGTTAAGAAGACTCCAGGTATAGTGACAAGTCTAATATGTATTGCAACTCTTTTTTTTGGTTTATTCTCTATCTGGATCATAGAACAGATTCGTCTGTTTCTCTTTCTGTTCTTACATTGATTAATACCTGTTAAGTGTGCTTAAAACTGGAGAATGCGATGCTGATGGTTTGATTTGATTTCCTATCATATTACATGGTATTTTAGAATATGTTTATTTGATTGATATTCATACTAATACATTATCCCTATTGAGGACACGTGCTTTAATGTTCATCTTCTAGCTTTCAAGTGTCCTGTTTTGATGCAAAAAGCTTTGTCGAAGTTTCAGATACATTGACATTGTATCTGGGTATTAACAATTCCTCTTTCTTTCCAACAATTTTGTTTTGCGTTTTTGTTTAATAGAAAACCATTGCCTTCCTCTTTTGCAATGACCATAATTTTCATGTCATTATGTGGTTTGTGCAGCCGGAAAAAACATGGCTAGTTGTCTATGTATGTGTGGGATAAGCTTCCATGTCTATGATTCATTGATATCCCATTTGATTGTTTGTAACCTGTTAACAATCCCTTTACATATCTGGTTTTAAGAATATTTGCACACTCTTGTATGAGTAGTCGTTTGGATTGCCAAGAAAATCCTTGTCTAATCCGCATTTTTGTATCGTATAGTGACCTTATCAACATGATATCCAAACAAACGTTGTGGAAGAGGATGGTTTATCTTCTTTCAACAACTTGATCAGTATTGCCTCTATTTCTCAATTGAAATGCAGACATTTGAATATTTGATGCAGAGATTATAAGATAGAACGTAGATGTATAAATTCCTTTTGGTGATGGATGTAGTTGTATGATTTATGTTGTACTGATACCGCTTGATTAGTTTTTCTGTACACAAATAATTTGATTATTTTTTGTATTTGAAATTTATATACTTATGAAAGTTGATATATTAAACAAGTGCAATTTAGTCCATTTAGATGCTGTATATTTATTTATTTATTTATTTATTTATTTATTTATTTATTTATTGAGGTGGATAAATACTAAACAAAATCATTGGGTGCATTTCATCCAATTCCCTCTTATATAATCTAGAATATTTACGTCAGGTTGCTTCCTTTTGTCGTCCTTGTATGGTTTTTGAGCACCCAACACCATCACTATGCAGCATAAGCAATCATATAAGCATAATTTCAATCAATTTCATAACCTTTCATCTTCCATGAGCAAAATTTCTACAACACAACTTTTCTCCATCACAGAGATTCAAGTTCGGGAAGTACCAATATTCATGATCTCTACAAGCATCACAAGCTATACACTTACCATTACATATTTAGAAGGGATGGGCACATAAATTTGAATGAATTGAATTGAGAACCAAGAAAGGTTAAAAGAGAACAAGAGATGTCAACATTGGTCATAGCAAAGATAGCTCCTTTACATAGACCTCATTGAGTTCAATGGAGACTTCCTTCTCCCCTTCCACTCTGAGATAGCATACTGAAGAGTGTAGTTTGGTATGAGGTGCTTGTTTGCTAACGGGAAGTTTGTCGTCGGTGATGTGTCGTTTTCCTTGACCCACATCTCTATTGCCTTGCGGTCGTAAGTGTATCCGTCAGACGCCACACACGGGTCGTCCATCACATCCTACAAACAACACATGTGGATCTTTTTAAGCATATGGTACATCCTCCTGGATACTGCATTTTCAGTTCCTTCTATAGAAGAACAATGCAACACTACATTGACAATTTGATTGAAGCTTGTATGTCTATGGAGGTAACATACCTTAAGTATAGGGCATATAAAGTGGCTAGGAGGAGCGGCAGGACCATTCGCCACAACATCCTTAGCCTCGTCGGCAACTTCCTTTAACCTCTCCAAAATTGGAAGAATCTTATCCTTCAAATCAGGCCTATCCTTCCTCCTCAATTCTGAACATTGGAGTCCCAATAAGGCCATCTCTGTTGCCTCTCTAACCGGCCATTTCCCAGCATCCTGATCGAGTATCTGCATCAGACGTCCCTCATTTATCGCGTCCTCCACAACATGGGCAATGCCAACTGCTGGTTTGGCTGTCAATAGTTGGAGAATGACCATCCCTAGAGCGTAGACATCGGACTTTGCAGAGATCTGCCCTGTCCTTTGGTACTCAGGGTCTATGTAGCAAAGAGTACCAACAGGGCTAGTATCCTTGTAAAGAGTCCTAGAAGCCATGGTCATGGATGAAAGGTCCAGATTAAGCATGGTGCAGAGACCAGCATCACCAATTTTGCTCACGAGGTTTTGATCAAGCAATATGTTTGCCGGTTTTAAGTCTCTATGGATGATTGGCTTGGGCTTGGTGTTGTGAAGGAAGGCAAGTGCCGATGCCACCTCCCAGGCTATCCTGAACCTGTCATACCAGGTGATTGGAGGCGTGTGGTTGTCCCGGAACAGCCTCTCTTCTAATGACCCATTCTCCATAAACTCGTAAACTAGGCAACCATGTTCAGGATTTGCTCCTACGAGAAGCAGCAGGTGAGGGTGGCGAATTCTGCTCAAAATTTCAAGCTGAAAAGAATTTCAGGGGAAATACAAAAAGACTTTCATAAGAATCACTAATATTTATAAGTAAATAATTTGTGTTTTCTTGATAATTTTACCTCTTGCTGAAATTGCTTGCTCTGTGAACCCTCCTTGGAGTGGAGAACCTTGACAGCCACAGTAGTGTGATGTAACTTGCACTTATAGACTGTGCCATAAGACCCCTTTCCAATCTTGTACTTTTCAGCAAAAGATGAGGAGCCAACAACAATGTCTTCCCATGCAAACTTTTGATACTGTTGGATGGGACTCGCAAGGACGTTTTTGAGCTTCTCTGCCTCCTTGGCCTCACGGGCAGCAAACAACTCAGCCTCCCTCCTTTGATATGATTCCCTAATAGCACACTCCCTTACATACTCAACTTCCTTCTTCACGGCTTCTGCTTTCTCCTGCTCCATCCGTGCTACTTCCTTGGTCTTCTCCTCCTTGTCATTGATCTCCTTGAGCTTTATTGCTTCTTCCAGCCGCAGCTTGCTTAAGTCGTTTAACTGCTTGATTTCAAGAACCATAATTGAAATGAAATTCTAGAATATACTAATCCAAATCAAAGACAAATAGATTTTCTTTTACCTTTCTAGTGGCATCTACTGTCTCACTTTGAGCTATTGTGTACATGCCTCTTACGTGCCTTAGTTCCATTCTGAGCCTCTCAACCTCCATGTTCACGCTTGTCTGCAAAATAAGGTCAAAATATTAACATTATATTGGGATCATTGCAAGACAAAAAGCCATGTATAATAAGTAAACTAGGTTGACCTGGGGTGATGGAGGTGGATTCAGAGCTAAAGGTGATGGTTGTTCTGATATCCAAGATCTGCCTTCCGTTGTAAAGCTCCTGGTGGTAGATGGGGTCGTCATAGAGTTACCAGCAACAAAACTGAGAGCATCCTCCTCATCCCTTAGATCCACAGATCTCCAGCGGGTGAGGTCTGTTGCCTCCCGCATGGTTTCATTGAAAGCCGGTTTTATACTGGGTGACACTTCCATCCGGTTCATTGTCAGGGAAGGAGACGCGAAGGGAGAGCCTGAAGAAGAGGATCCCCGTTCTGTTGAAGTGTCTGTTATATTAGATAGTTCTCTCCCAACTCTATGAACATGGATAGTATGATCATGCTTAGAAGAATAGTTTGTCACTTCAGGTTCACTCATTGGAAATGTAGTTGTGTCCCTCAATAGGAAACCTATATCCATATGTAAATGTTTTCTCATTACTACTTGATCTGATCTTTCACAACACAAAGACTATGCTTCATAAAGCCTTGTAACATTATTCTTTGTGCTAGAAAAATCAGTTGCATATACATATCCGCACTTGGTATGAACTAATTATTTCTCCTTTTTAATGTTAATGAATCAAGAAAGGACTTATGTAGGAGAATTCTGCATTCTGAGACTTACCCAGAGTACTTGAACTATATTTTGACGAGGCGTCACTAGAATCACTTGAAGCGCTCGTGTTGTCATCTGTATTGTTCCCGATTGACTCTGCCTCTGATGGGCGAAGGGATTCCAACTTCCCCTTGGACACAACATAGACAGTACAGAATCCAGGAGCCCATTCTGAGATCAATGATGATAGCATTTGGTTCTTCATTTTCCTACATAAGTGTTTTTCTTTTCAATGTCAATAAGCACATTCATGATCACAAGGAAGAATAAGGCTATTAACGACGAAGAAAACTCCAATTAGGTACCCTGCCGCTTAGCATACATAACTATAGGTAGGTACCACATCATTTGATTGATTGAACCTTAACGGAAGTACTTGCCTGTATAATGCTGTATGTATTTATACCAGGCGTCAGGCTACTTTGGAAAATTTTCCAAAATTCAACATTGAGAATATATGAGTCACTTGTTTAGTACCTTGAGAACAAGCTATTAGATGAAGCTCCTACCACAAGTTCCTTGATGTGATGTTTAGCTATTTCCATGGCTAAGCCACTTTGTACTTCATCCGATTCAATTAAAACAACTTCAGTTGGAACCTGCATCATAGTGTTGCAAAAAATTAACTATTGATCTTAAGCTTAAAGGTATTGCGAATTTGGTAATGCTTGTTGTATAGAAGAACTATCAGAGTTTGAACCTTTTTGTAAATACACAGCTTTTGATAGGGAAGAATCAATTCCGTTTTCTGCCATTCTACTTCTTTCCTGTAAGCAGTTGCAACATCATCTCGTACTTGTGCGAGTGGGATCAAGTTTCCCACTGGAAATCAAATACCAAACCAAATATTAGCTAACCAATGACCATGTCTAAGGATACCATAATACAAGTTGGAATTTCAAAATGAGGGAAAATTGCATAAACCCCTGACCGAATAAGGGTTTTTTATACCACAAAAAATAACACAATTCCTGTTCAATTTTTTGTTCATACAATTCACATTCAATTTTTTGCTTACTTGGTGTAGGCACAGCAGATATGACAGGGTAGATGTGTAACAACTTGAACGATACTTTGCCCTCAGGGAGATACTTCTCTAATGCCCACTTAATAACGTATTTGCTCTTTGACCCGCCGTTTAGAGCAATCGCCACCACATGCCCTCCTCCAGCATCACCACCTTCTTTGTCCTCCATAACTTCCCAGCTACCTAGTACCTACCACAAGCCTTTGACTGCAAGGGGAAAAAAAACATACCATGTTTCAAAATTTTAATGGTTTCTCAACATATTGCCATGTTTTTGACATCCATAAATCATTATCTATTAGTCTGATTTATGTTGGAGGCTTCAACTTTGTGAACTCTGTTCATACAATCTTCCGTTGAACAAAGGAAAACTAGGTGAGGTGACCTCCACAGTCTATCGGCTCTTTGAGGCATTTCAAAAAACAGTCAAACTGCATTTGAGGATCTAAACATACAGTAGCTCCAAATGCAAAACAAAACCCATCAAAATTCAAACTTTAACGTGTAATGTACATCAGATACTCAATTTAAACAGCATTTCATGTAAAGCAGTACCAGGCTGATATGAAAAAGATATGGAATTCAGATGATGCCTTCTTTGAAGTTGATTAAAGCTCCTTTAGACGAGAAAATCCAGCTAATCTTTGTGCTCCCCCTCTTCCCATACAATTCAGCACTTTTTTTTTTGAATTTTTTTTATTTTGTTCAGAGAGAATTTTGAAGGGCCAAAAAAATAACTTGGCACGTATTAATGCAAGTACAGATAGAAGCAGGAGATTTAACTCCGACGCACGTTGTACTTAATTTTCCACGTTTTGACATAGCCCGACGCGGAAGATTGGACAATTCAAAATTGTTTATCATTATTTATTAATATAAGGAGTGGTTAGTGTAAAATAATCATAAAAAGTGAAATTTGTGTGCTTTTATATATTATTGGAGAAAAGTCTGGTTTGAAATACTTAAATTATGTACTATTTGTCAAATACATAATTTATATTATACGACTTCATCTTCACTTGAGAAATTAGAAGTTGTAAATATATGATTAATGAATTAAGATAAATGTTAGATAATGCAAAATATATACAAAATAGCTAATATCTGGTGGAGTATTTAGCATATTCAAAGTGTTTTTAAAAACATGTATGGAATAATGCGAAAGTGAATGAGATGCAAATTCATCTAGAAATAAAAGAACTACTTAAATGGTGACAAAGAAAACGACAAAATAACAAATAGATTAATAAACAGAGCTTATAATTTTTAACTTAGTTTTAATGGCTTAATGATTGACATATAACATCTTAATATATTATGGAAACCATAAGAGGAAGTTGTGACCCTGTGAACAAACTGGTGTTAAGTATATATTTTTGTACACGTTTTGACTTTATGTTTTGTTTTTTTGTGAGAAGCTTAGACTTTGGGTGTGTTTGTTAGAGTTTTTAGAGTTTTATAATTTTGTAAATTAGGTTGTGGTTTTGGATTTGATTTTAAGAGTTTTAGAAACTCCATTTCAGGAATCTAAGGACGTGTTTGATAAATTAGGTTTTGAAATGCAATGAAACACAAAATAAAACAACACTGTAACTCTAAAATCTCAAACTAAACATTGTTACAAAATGTAGGGTCCACCAATGATATAAAAAATGAAATCTTTTGTTACTAAATACCCCTTAATAAATGAAGGTTTTTGAGAGGTTTGTGGTTAGGGTTTAATAAAAGTTTACTCTCCC
>BSUD01000003.1:128379597-128422583 GCA_033239045.1 Fagopyrum esculentum | reverse complement strand
CCCCCCCCCCCCCCCCCCCTCTCTTCCTATAACACGCTTTTGGTGGGTTTTCTCTTGAAAACATCAATTGAACTTGAAGATAATAAGCCTCGTTTAGTTGTAACTTTGAAAACGGAAACGGAATGGAAATGAATCTAGTCCATATATTTGTACTTTGTTCATGATTTTTTTTTTTGGAATCATTCCTTGTGGGTTTGATGCAAAATGCACTTGATTCCACTCATTTTGTTACCCTATAGGGTATCAAAAGTAATCAAATTCTACTCCAATTATTCAAACAACAAGGAATGATTCCAAAAACTTTCATGAAGAATAATATACGTATGGACTAGATTCATTTCCATTCCGTTTTCGTTTTTGTTTTCAAAGTAAAACCAACGGGCCCTAAAACTCTAGAAATTGAAACCATGAGATTTGAAGTAGGTTGATTCGAAGGTGGACATTTATGATGAAGGCCATTGCAAGTGAGTGCTTTGAGAAAGGGATTCCAAGAAGAAAGGGATCACATTCTCGAACAAAACTATGTGTTGTTGTTTGGCAAACCTTGTTTGCGGCAATTGATATTTACAATAGTAGCAAAAGGAATTTCACAAATCTTATTAGTGAGGAGGATAACATAGCACTCCAACCATTCAAGGATAGTGTTTTTAGACTTTTCTTCACCATTCCGATTATAACCATATCTTCCCAACACTCAATTTGTATCCTTCAAGTTTCATGACTTTCCTCCAATCCAAAACAACCCAAATCATTTCAACCAAGTTGTCGGGTCTAACCAGGTGATAGGTGATGGAATCACTATCATTTAGGATAGTTTTTAGAGTCTTTTTATTGCATTTGTGTCGGTTTATGTTACTAACTCCTTGGTCCAGAAGAAGAAGACTAAAAGAAGCTAATGAAGGAGTTATAAGCACTTAGGAGTGAAGATCATTCACGAAGCAAAGCTTCTGTTGCTTCACTGCCCCCGCAGAGCCTTGTCACCGCCCCTGCGGTGACACCTTACTCCGGAGCGCTCCCTGCACCCTCGCCAGCGCTAGCCACGAAGACTGTCACCGCCCCTGCGTCAACCCCTGGCGCCCCTGCGGTGACTTGCCCTGAAGAAGCGAAGACCAGCGCCCCTGCGCCTCCCCCTGCACCTCTTCCTGCGCCTCAACCTGGGAGCTGGAAGATGAAGAGTCTGTGTCACCGCCCCTGCGTCGTCACTGGGACGCCCCGGCGGCTTGGCATTAGAAACGGCTTGAAGTTGAAGAGTTTGACGTTTGAAGAGCATTAAAGATCCGCCCCTGCGGAATTGCCTAGCCACCCCTGCGGTCATGAAGAAGATCAAGCGTTTTGCCTTCACCGCCCCTGCGGAGCTGAAGGCCGCCCCTGCGGTTCAACGACAGGGGCTTTACTCCGGCTGTTTACACCACCTTTATGGCATTTAAGGTGACTGTTTTGGGCCGGCCATTTACTCCTATTTAGTGTCTTTTGTAGTATAAATAGTCATTGGTTGATTGCTAGAATCATCCAACTTATTATCCATCATTTTCCACTTAGAAACCAATTTTCTCATCATTTCCATTTTAATGAGTTGCTAACTCCCTTGCTACATTGGGTTGGTTTGAAGCTGCGTTGTTACTTTGGTTGTAAGTTTCTTTTAATATAAGTTTTCATTCAGTAACGCTTTGTGTTTCCTTGATCTCCATTGTCTAATTGCATGTTTTACTATTGTTTGAGATTGATCACCTTAGGTTCTAAAGTGCATGCAAAGAACTAGGATTAATAGGTTCCGGGTTCGGGTCTTAAATCTAGTAGTAAACTTTAAGTAATAACGGGTTGTAATTACTTAAAGAAAAGGAACACAAATATAAAGATAAGGTTAACGGTTTTAATATATTCTTTATATCCCTTAGTCTTTATTTGAAAGCTAACTTGTTAATTGTTCTTGTAGGTTTACGGAACACTAACCTGTTAAGTTGTGTTGATGCCGGTTGACTCAACACATATATATGATCGAGACGGGAGATTACTTGAAAACTTGTAAAAGGAACTCACCAAAGTAGCAATTGCATGCTTAGAATCAACCTAGTGTAGATTCACCCATTATTGTCTTACTTGTTGCGTTATTCGTTTTCATAAGTTTTTGTGCATCAATTTAACCCCCCCCTTTGTTACTTGTTTCTATAATCAATAATTGCATCTAATAAAACACCTTAACTCTCTTGGGTTCGACCCTTACTTAACCACTAACTTGTTTTAGTGCTAAGTCGGGATTTACTTTTGATTGGGTATAGACGACTATAGAAATACCTCTAGTCACCAGGCTCAAGCAACTGATCACCCCAACTCATATGCTCCAAATCCATATTTTTGAAGATGAATGAAGTAGAGGTACAGGGAGACTTCTAGTTTTTGAAGATGTAGAAGATATGTAGTTTTTGAGTTTCAAACTCTGATTAATAGACAATCCCTCTCACCCTATTTTCTTTTGGATTTATTCATAAAGTATAATTGATCAATGCACTATGCTATATTGTTTGTAACTTATTAATGGTGTATTGTTCATAATGTATGAATGAAAAACAATGGATGCAAATGAACATGGTGGGTGCACGGTTCACATGTGAACACTCTTGTTATTAAGGTGCATAGCACTATCGTGCACCTTGTAGTGTGAACATATACAGGATTGTGCGCTACATGTGCACGTTCATGCACCTTGTTAATGAGAAACACGAGATTCTAGTGACCGGCTTTACAGAGGGGCACACACAATCATCCACCCGATGAGCATGATCGTACACTTCATACTTACGCATTGGACACTGGCGTCAATCGAGAGCATTGCAATTTATCCAATAATTGTCAAAGATTTTCACTCTTAATTATAAGGGAAGCTCTCACATGGGGCATTTTGGTATACTGAAACTTAGCGAAACTGAATTGAAACTGAAAATGAAACTGAAAGTGAATGAAACTGAAAAGAATAAAATGAATTGTTTTGATTTTATGCTCGTTTAAAATGAGAATGAATGGGATGAATTATGTGATAAATGACCAAAATGGGCTTTTATGAAACTTATCTATACTTGAATTAGTAAAAGCAGAAAATAAAATCAGACAACAAATGAGCTAGTAGAGTCGTTCTCCACCATTATTCGAATCGTGGTGTTGAGAAGAGAGCAACAAACGAACATCAACAAAGAAGAATCCGCCGGTGCTTACCGGCAATTTACCGGCGACCATCAACAAAGAGGAATCGGCCGGCCAGTGTAGAAGTGCATTCATTTTCCACCACTTGAGCGACCGTTTCATTTTCTTCAACTTTTCGTCAACAAAGAAAAGTTGATCCCAGAAAGATAAAGAGAACTTACTTGGCTATTCAGAAACAAATCTGAGATGCACATAACAAAAAAAGAAATACAAGACAAGTAGATTGTTGTATCTAGGTCCAAAAGCCAGATTTGTCCTTGACGAGTAATGCAACTTCTTCCTAGGTCTTCTAAGGCTGCTCCCAGTCCAGTATGATGACATGATTTATGACACTAATTTAGGCACTCTTTTAGATAGTTTTCCTTTCCATTCATGCATATTTCCGCATTAGTTCATGACGTTTACGCTTAATTCATGCATATTGTCGAAATAGACGTCTACACGAGCTTTTGTCGGTTTTGTAGGTATTTTGGGGAGATTTTGGACTTAATCGATACATTCGAGGATCATTCCTTGTGGTGGCACACATCCGGACCCTTTAAGGAGCAAGCTAGGAGCAAAGAAGAACACAAAAGACCTTGTTGGTGCATGCCTTGCACCAACTCATGGCTTGGTGATCGAAGGAGGGTTTCTGGTGCAAAACCACGGCCCAGAGGCCATTTCCACGCCCGTGGTTTTTCCAGTGGTTTCTATCTGGACAGCTTTGACACTTGTCACACGATTCCTTTGCCCAACCTTTGCTTTTTGGTGGAGTACATAAGTGGTTTTGCAGGATGTTTTGAGGGCTTCTTCCAGACCTTTTTGACCCATCTTCTCCCAAAAGAACACTCTTCCATTGTAGCTTCTCTTCCAAGCACCCTTGTGGGTGTTCTTGGGAGAGGTTAGTGTAGATTTTAGTTTTATAGTGAGATTTGAGTGGTTTTGAGTGATGTTTCCATTGTTGACAACTTGGAGCAGCTCTTGGACCCTTTGTAAGACTTGGTAACTTCTATTCTAACTTTGTAATGTCTTTTCTTTGGTTCATTCTTCATTATCTAGCTATGACTTGCAAGCATGCTTTATTTATGAAGTTTGATCTAAAAATGTATGTTGTTGGTTGAGTAGATGTGATTCTAGGGTGAAGGAATGATGTTTATGCCTTGGACTATGAGTGTACGGACTTGTATGTTAGCTTAGGATGGATTTGTGTTCGAAAACCTAACTCAGACCCGAACCACGGCTTGTTCTTCATGCTTCCACGGCCGTGGTTTCCATGATCCACCCGTGGTTTTGTTGTGTTGTACTTATATTGATAAATCTGGATGTTAGGATGTAGATGTGTTGAAATCCTAGTGTTTGTTGAGCCTAATCTAGCTTAGGGTGACCTAATGTTAGCAACCTTTTTGAGGAATGAGACTTATCCGGTAATTTCCTCTCTTAGATACATAAGATGATGAACTCTAGGTAGTAGTGAGCCAAAAAAGCCGCTATTGGATTGAGTGTGCTAGGATCGTTGACTAAGACTTACCTTTTCCGAGACTTACTCGTAAGGAGGGGTTTGACCCTTAGGTAGTGGCCGGTTTGTGTAGAATTCCCGTCCTTAGGTTCCTTGAGACTTACCCAGTGATAGGACCTTAGGTGCGAGACTAGTGGAGCATGAGACTTACCCGATAATTGCTCCCATTAGAGAAACACCCAACTCCGAACAACCACAACTTTTCTTTGATCTTTAGAATCATGAGTCCATTGTCATAATCGGAATTCCGAATCTCTAGAATCCGCTTTTCTTACCTCTTATCACCTATCCTCGTATTTGTTGTGTTGTTTGCTTGTTTGTGTTGATGTATTTGTGATCCTTGTTGATCACCCAAAACCAACCAAAATATTGTGTTTTGCACTTTCTTTATTCCTCATCTCATCTTAGTTTAAATTTTCACTATACATCATCATTGAATGACTTGATTTCACCTCAGTCCTTGTGTTCGACCTCAAAATACTTTCCTTCCTACATAACGATCCGTACACTGCGGGTTTTGCTAGGTAGTTTAGGATTTTAGATCGAGTTATAAATTTAAGACTTCGTGTGTGCACGTTTTGGGAGAACGAGTTCTAGGCACTCTTGCCTTGGATTTGTGTCGTACAAATCCTAGCGTAACACAGTACATGGCTAAATTCGACAAGCTCCGGAAACATGCATCAATCAAGTCGTTATAAGAACCGGCGAAAAACTAAAAAACAAATTAATAAACAAGTTGAGGGAAGAAGAACAAGTGACTCCCCTGAGATGGTAATTTGAGTACACTAGGAAGAAGCCCACTAAATGTGACTTAACAAAGCATAAAATGAGCCATTCGAACTCGGTGTAGAAGAAGCTTGATAATCGTAACTTGCAACACTTCTTCTTCAACTGGATAGAAGCCAGAACCCATGTGAAGTATACAAAGCTGAGCCTGGCACTATATAGAAACAAATTCAACGCCAAAAGAGTTACGATCCTAGGGAATCATTAGGGGAAACACCAACGACCTACGTCTTTCTGAAGCTAGGGCCCAAGTACGATAACTCAAGGCAAAAACGATGAGATGAGAAGCCGACTGAAGCCTAAAACTTCAATACAATTGACCAAAGCCGAAATCGGAGCGATTCGAGGACAAGAAACCCAAATGGTGATACCTAAAGAAATTACGGCCGTAGCAGTAGAAGAGAGAAGAGTTGGGATAGGAGTGAAGAAGGATACAAACACTACAAAAACTATAATTTGCCACGGCACACAACCAACGCAAAGTGTCTCTTCCGTCAAAAAGCTTTTTCGTGATGGCATTAGTGTTGTCGCAAAGGTTTAAGCGATGGAATATTCCCGTTGGTAATAATATGCGACGTCTAATTACGATTGCCGTCGCAAATGTTTACATCACTGCTAAGAAAGAATATACTCCGGACCATCACCGGGTTAAAAAGTGTTTTTCTTTTTTAAAAAATAAATATTATATGATACGGACTTTAAGGTCCGGGTTATAAAGTCTGCATTTTTTGGAAAAAAAATACACAAATGCCGCTCGACCGTCTTCCCGACTTCAAATGTTCAGCACAGAAAACACATTTATTGAATTGAAAAAAAATACAAGATTTAAGATAAGACATATTATAGATCCCAACAGTGTTAATGTTCAAATGATTTAACATAACTACTTTTCCTTTTTCATGACTTTGAGTCTTGCTGGTTCATGTTCTTCTTTTTCTTTTGTAATTGTGAGAATGTAGATGAATTCCCCTTATGGTTTTCATCAACAGACGGCTCATATTAATAATGAATACGAGTTTACATAATTACATAGAGCAACCCTCTATTTACAATAATTACATAATCTATCATACCCCCATAGTCGAAATTGGAGGAGATAGTAAGTAAGATTGGATCTAAAATCTAGAAACAATTGTCTTGGTAGGCCCTTTGTAAATATGTCTACATACTGAAAAACCGATGGTATGTGAAGAACTCGAACGTGACCACGGACAACCTTATCTCTGACGAAGTGAATATCAATCTCAATATGCTTCATCCGTTGGTATTGAACCGGATTGTTGGCAATATAACTAGCAGAAATGTTGTCAGTATAGACAATAGATACCTTGGCAAGTGGGCAATGTAGCTCGAACAAAAGGTTACGGAGCCAAGAACATTCGGAAACAACATTGACAACTCCTCGATATTCTGCCTCTACACTAGATCGGGAAACGACAAATTGCCTTTTGGCAGACCATGAGATTAGAGTGTTATTGAAGAAGACAGAGTAACCCGAGGTTGAACAACGTGTATCAGTGCATCCGGCCAAGTCGGTATTTGTATATGCAATGAGATCAGATTTCGGAGGAGAATAGATGGTGATACCTATAGATGACGTGCCAGAGATGTATTGGTTGATGCGCTTGAGAGCAAAAAACTAAGCTTCCCTAGGGTCGTGCATAAATAGGCACACTTGTTGTACTACAAAAGAAATGTCAGGTCTGGTGAAGGTTAGGTACTGAATCCCCAGCGAGACTCTTGTAAAGTGTCGGATTACTAATAGTTGGACTAGATGAAGCACTTAACTTGACGGACGTCTCAACAGGGGTAGCAGATGGTTTGTAGTTAGTCATCTTTGCTCGTTCAACAATCTCACGAGCATATTTATTCTAGGATAATAATAAACCAAAGGATGTCCGACGAACAAATATGCCCAAGAAATAGGATAGAGGGCCTAAGTCTTTAAGGGAAAATTCATTTCCCATAAGCTGTATTAGATGCTTGCGCAAAACGTCAGAAGAAGCAGTAAGTATAATGTCATCGACATATAGAAGCAGATAGGCAGTCTCGGATTGCTGTCTATAAATAAAAAGAGAGGAGTCACTCTTACTTCCGATAAACCCAATACGATGCAAGAAGCTTGCAAAACGTTAAAACCATGCTCTGGGGGCTTACTAAAGATCATAGAGAGATTTATGCAAAAGGCAGACATGATTGGGTATGGATGAGTCACGAAATCCTGGTGGTTAAAACATATATACCGTTTCGTTGAGATTCCCGTGAAGGAAGGCATTTTGAACGTCCAGCTGGTGAATGGACCAAGAGCGAGATACGACAATGCTGAGAACCATACGGATGGTTTCCGGTTTGACAACATGACAAAAAATCTCATCATTGTCAATGCCAACCTATTGAGAACATCCATTGGCAACAAGGCGGAATTTGTATCTATCAAGGGAGCCATCGGACTTGTACTTATGCCAAAAAATCCACATGGATCGCACAATATTAGCATCAATAGGACGAGGAACTAGGAACCAAGTCTTATTCCGCATAATTGCTTGATATTCATCGAGCATGACAACAATCCAGTATGGGTCTTGAAGAGCTACATTGTGGGATTTTGGTAAAGGGGATATAGTGGTAGTGGAAACGGAGAGGTCGAAAACGGGTTTAGGTTTGACTATTCCGGACTGACTCCGAGTATGTGGCCGGGTCGGGATTGGCAAAGGTGGAGCTACGGAGTTAGTTGGATTTATGGGTAAGGGTGGCATGTAGGAAGTCTCATGTGAGTGGTGTGGGATAGTTGGTGGGCCGGTGATAGGGTATGGGCCAAAAGCTGAGGAGAACCGTTGTTGGATTGGGCCAGACAGAATGGTTAGACCTGGGGCAGAAGGGAAAGAGTGTTGGAGTGGGCCTGGGAAAAGGGGACGGGAAGGCAGACTGGGAAGCGTGTGGGCCAGAAAAGGTGTGGCGGGTTGGGGAAGCGGCATTAGCGGGTGGGTTGGGCCGCAAAGGAGGGGAGGATTGGGCTTGTGCCGTTGGGTCAGGTTGATGGGTTTCAACAGTGGGATTTAGCTGTTGTAGCTGGTATGGGGATGTATCATCGTTGGGAGTGAGATACATAATAGTAACCGGGGGGACACGGGAATGGGTAGAGAAAGGGAAAACGGACTCATCAAAAGTCACATGACGGGAAATTATTATTTTGTGTGTGGCCAAGTCTAAACATTTAAATCCCCGATGATGTTTAGGATACCCGAGAAAGACGCATGGGCTAAAACGATGTTGAATCTTGTGGGAAATAGTGGCGTTATGATTGGGATAACAAAGGCAACCGAAGACCTTGAGATGGGCTAGGGAAGGTGTAGTAAGATGCAACACCTAAGTAGGAGATTTATTGTAAATGGAAGATGACGGAAGAATGTTGAGAAGGTAGCAAGAAATATCCACGGTATGAGACCAAAAGAAAATTGGAATGTAAGCAAGGAATAAGAGCGAACGCATCATGTTATTGATTGTTCGAAGGATTCGTTCGGCTTTACCATTTTGCGGAGATGTATGGGGACAAGAGAAACGAAAGACAATGCCATGGCCAACGAAGAACTTGTGAAAGAGGGTGTTGTTAAACTCTCCTCCCATGTCACATTGAAAACTTTTGATGGGTAGATTAAATTATGTTTTGACAAATTGGTAAAATTGAACGAAAAGATCAAATACTTGAGACTTAAACTTGATCGAAAAGATCCATAAAAAATGAGAGTAATCGTGAAGAAAAAGCAAATAATATTTAAAACCTTCCCGACTTGGGATAGGAGAAGTCTAAAGGTTACTATGAATTATGTCAAACGGTGCAACTTAATGAGTTGTAGAACGATCAAAAGCTAATCTATGATGTTTTCCTTATTGAAAAGCATGACAAAGAGGAGTCACCGTCGACTTATTACATTTAATGAAAGATGAATGTCTAAGGTAATCTAAAATTGGAGCTTCGGGATGACCAAGGCGGGCATGCCAAAGACTGGACGACTCGACAGAAAAAGCATGATGAATACAAGTGGGAAGACAGGTGACATGATAGAGTTCCCCGGAACTATTACATCTCAGACGTGTAATCCCGTGTGTAGATCCTTCAATTTTAAAACCAAAAAGGTCAAATTCTACTGAGGTATTGTTATCAGTTGTAAAACATTTAACAAACACTAAATTTTTGACTATTTATGGGGCAATAAGGACATTGGAGAGGTGTAGAGGTGATTTAGTGGTGGGGATAGTAGTATCTCCAATACCTGTAGATGAAACACGCATACCATTTCCGATAATCATCGAATTTAATGAACCATTATGTGAAAAAGACGAGAGGAAACCTGAATTATTCGTCATATGTGATGTTGCGCCCGTGCCCATGTACCAATAGTTGTCCGCCGGATTTAAAGTAATGGCTGTAAAAGCATTATCCACTGCAGTGGGCTGTGAAAGGCCAACAAGGTGTGCCTATTGAAGATGTTGATGTAACACCCCAAGTTTTGGGAACTCGAAGCGTTACGGGCTAGAACCTCACAATGAGTCCCGACCCTCAGAGCAAGAATAACACAACGGATCTTACAGCAAGGCACAAACAAATGAAAAATCAAACTCATTATAAAACCAAAGGTTTAAACAAAGGGAAGGAGAAGACTACTCATTATATATATATATATATATATATATATATATATATATATATATATATATATATATATATATATATATATATATATATATATATATATATATGTATATATATAACAGTTAACAAGTAGTTGGCGGAAGTTTTGTTAACCAATTTTAAACAACTATCTGCTAATCCACTGAAGGTAAAGAGAATGAAATATAAAAGCACACGGTGCATGAATTGAACATGTGAACTCTCTGCTCATTCAACAAAAATAATTAATAAGAAGAGGATTAATTAGTGTTAATCTCGTCCATTAGAGATTAAGAAAAGCAAAGGATAAAGGAAGGAGAAGACTACTCGTTTGCGCCCACTCGATCGATTGATAATGAAAACTCCTACGGATAAAGGTTAGCCTTCGATTCATATACTGATATATCGATTGATTCATGTTTAAGTGTATATCGATTATAATGTTTGATTTCGAAACGGAATCGCAAAATTTCTATCAATTGGTATCAAAGCGGTTATAGACTTGCATGATTCACCGATTTATTCATATTCAAATCCAGATTGTATAAATGTATGTTTCAGCGCTTTGTGGTGTAAATGCATGAATGGTTTGATCATTAACAAAACCAAATTAGTGGTTTACAGTTTTGATAATTTATATTTTAATGTACTGTGATTAAAGAAATTAGTTTGGAATTCATAAACACCATATTCATTGCTTTACAACAGTGTGTAGATTTATAGTGGATTATCACTGTTTTGCACGTTATAATAGAATAAGTATGTTTTTTTAATGTTTCTTTAGGAATCATATTTTTGATTTACCTTGTTGTATCATATAAAATATATACATGCAATGCCGCAGTGGTATGGTTTTATACATGAAGTGATTTAGATGTTTGATCACATTGTTAATGGATATTAAGTTTTTACGGCCATTGTTTAAATCTTGTAATTAGCGCATTGTTGGTTTGAACGTTGGCTTATGTATATTACAGTGGTATAAGAACTTAAGTATATGTTTTAGGATAATTAAATTTAAATGTTAAAATTATGTATAACTTGTTAGTCACCAAAGTGGCCTAGTTGTATTAAGTTTAACCTTTAAATTTTAGTATATGATCAATTGTTCATGATTAAATATATGCTACTAAATGGTTTGATTGAACAACTGATTTTATTGGTTATGGTTTTAGGAGATCACCCAAAGGTGGATCATTGAAAAATAGACAATAATATTAAAGAGATCAATCATGGTACTTAGGTTGAATAGTGTGTATATCCAAAGATAGCATGCTTATTTGATTTATGTATGTCATGATAATCTACTAAATGTACATTTTAGCATCAATGATTGTGTGTGTTTTAAGTATTGCCCAAAGGTTGCTTGATACATGCTTTAAGTTTTACATATATGATTTGAATCTGTATTATAGTCAAAGCACAAATAGGTAACCATGTATAAATTATTGCAGCTTCATCAAATTTCTCTGCATCTGCAAACTCTGTTGTCAAGTTCAATGGGAAGAATTATGATGATTGGTCTAAACAAGTCCCATTTACTTTGGGCATTATGTCATTGGATCTTGATATACTCATGGATAATCTACCAGCAGCCATTACAGAGAATAGCTCCGAAGCTGAAAAATCTCTTTATGAGGATTGGGAGCGTTCTAACTGGTTGAGTTTGAATCTCATGAGGATGAGTATGGCTGAAAGTATTAAGCTATCAATGCCTAAGACAGAGAATGCAAAGGAATTCTTTCTAAAAGTTAAGGAGTACTCACAATCAGATTTGGCGGACAAGTCAATTGTAGGAAGCCTTATGAATGAGCTGACTACGAAAAAGTTTGACTGGTCTCAGCCTATTCATGATCATGTGACGTACATGTCAAATTTGGCAGCAAAGTTAAAGACCTTGGGAATGGATGTTAATGAAACATTCTTGGTCCAATTTATCATTAACTCACTACCTCTTGAGTTTGGTCAGTTCAGGTGAACTATAACACCATTAAAGACAAATGGAACTTTCAGGAATTAAAGGCCATGCTTGTTCAAGAGGAAGGGAGATTAAGGAAGATAAAGGATCAAGTTGTCCATTTTACAAGTCATGATGGTGCCAACAACAATAAGGGTAAGTCGGGTAAAAAGGACAAGAGGAACAAGAACCCTTTGAAAGTCAATGAGGGTCATGTTAAGAAGGAAGTGAAGTGTTTCTTTTGCAAGAAAACGCGACACTTCAAGAAGGATTGTCCTAGAAGGAAGGCTTGGTTTGAGAAGAAAGGTGTACATTATAGTTATGTTTCCTTTGAATCAAATCTTATAGAAGTACCTAATAATACTTGGTGGATAGATTCTAGTGCTACTACTCATGTGTCTCACATTAAACAGGGATTCAGTATGATCCGGCCCATAAGAGGAGCTGCACAATATTTGTTCATGGGAAACAGGATGAAGGCAAAGATAGAGGGCATCGGGACTTACAGATTGATCTTGGACACTGGTTGTTATATAGTTCTTGAAGGATGTCTTTATGCGCCTGAATGTGCTAAAAATCTTGTTTTCATTAGTAGATTGGACAATTTAGGTTTTATTATTAAGTTTGGACATGGTGAATTTTCATTGTACAAACATAATATCTTTTATGGTAGTGGTACATTGATTGATTCACTTTACAGGTTTAATCTTGATATTAAATTTTCTGAATCTTTGCTTTATGTTGAAGCTAATGTGGGCATCAAGCGTAGTACATCTAATGAAAATTCAGCTTTCTTATGACATCAAAGATTATGTCACATATCTAAGGAAAGGTTAATGAGGTTGGTGAAAAATGATATCCTACCTCACTTGGATTTTAGTGACTTAGATGTGTGTATAGAATGCATTAAAGGAAAGCAAACTAAACACACTACAAAGAAAGCCGCCACAAGAAGCACTCAACTTCTTGAGTTAATTCACACCGATATTTGTGGTCCTTTTGACGTTCCTTCATAGAGGGGTGAAAAGTATTTCATCACTTTTATTGATGATTTCTCACGTTATGGATATATTTATCTATTGCATGAAAAGTCTCATTCTATAAATGCCTTAGAGGTATTTGTTACTGAGGTGGAAAGACAATTAGATAGAAAAATATAAGTCGTGAGATCTGATAGAGGTGGAGAATTTTATGGGAAATATAATGAAAATGGACAGTGTCCATGTTCATTTGCAAAGTTCCTTGAAAATAGAGGCATTTGGGCACAATAGACAATGTCCGGTACACCTCAGCAAAATGGTGTAGCTGAGAGGCGGAACCGTACATTAATTAATATGGTTAGGAGCATGTTAAGTGATTGTTCTTTGCCCTTATCATTGTGGATACACGCATTAAAGACTGCAACATATTTATGGAACCGGGTTCCTAGTAAGGCAGTTCCTAAGACCCCTTATGAACTGTGGACGGGAAGGAAACCTAGTTTGAGGCATCTCCGTGTTTGGGGTTATCCTGCAGAAGTGAGGGTGTATAATCCACATGAAAAGAAGCTTGATCCAAGAACAGTTAATGGATTCTTCATTGGCTATCCTGATAAATCAAAGGGGTATAAATTTTATTGCCCTAACCATAGTACGAGAATCATAGAAACTGGCAATGCTAGGTTCATTGAGAATGGTCAACTAGTGGGAGTGGTGATCCACGAAAAGTGGATATTCAAGAAATTCAGGTTGAAGATCTTTCACCTATGGTTCTTCTGAGGTTGTTGTACCAATTGTCATATCACAGTTACATGACAACTTGGAACAACAAAATGTCCAAAATCCATTAGTTGAAAATGAAATAAATGAACCGGTCATAGTACAAGAAGAGACAAATGAACCACGTGAATAATTAAGGCGGTCTACAAGAGAAATAAGATATGCCATTCCAGATGATTATGTGGTTTATTTTCTTGAAAATGAATGTGACTTAAGCATTGATGAAGATCCAGTTTTATTTAAGAAAGCCATGGAAACTGACAATTCTAAAAATTGGTTAACTGCCATGAAAGAAGAAATGAAATCGATGAGTGACAACCAATTAGTTGAGTTTCCTAAGGGTTCCAAGACAGTTGGGTCCAAGTGGGTCTTTAAGACCAAACAAGACTCCAAGGACAACATTGAAAGGTATAAGGCTAGATTGGTTGCTAAATGATACACTCAAAAAGATGGCATTGACTACACAGAGACTTTCACTCCGGTGTCAAAGAAAGACTCTTTGAGAATTGTTTTGGCTTTGGTGGCTCATTATGACCTTGAGCTTCACCCAATGGATGTAAAGACCGCCTTTCTAAATGGAGATTTAGAGGAGGAAGTATATATGGACCAACCTGAAGGGTTCTTGACTACAAACAAAGAACATATGGTGTGTAAGTTGAGAAAATCAATATATGGATTGGAACAAGCTTCCCGACAATGGTATCTTAAGTTTAATGATATCATCACGTCTTATGGTTTCGTAGAAATCACCGTTGATCAGTGTATCTACATATAGGTCAGTGGGAGTAAATTTGCTATTTTAGTCCCATATGTTGATGATATCTTGCTTGTTGCAAATAGCATAGGCATGTTACATGATATAAAGAAATATCTCTCTAAGCACTTTGAAATGAAAGATATGGGTGAGGCATCCTATGTGATTGAAATAGAAATATTTTGGGATAGATCACAAGGATTGTTAGGTTTGTCTCCAAAAGCTTATATCAACAAAGTCTTAGAGAAATATAGAATGCATAAATGTTCTGCAGGTGATAACAAGATTTATGACTTAGGATTAGGTAATCATTTAGATAGATTTCTCACTCATTCATGCACGTTTTGGCATTGGTTCATAACGTCTTCGCTCAATTCATGCACATTTCTAGAAAAGACGTCTACACTACCTTTTATCGGTTTTGTAGGTAATTCGGGGATCTATTGGACGTTAATCGATACATTTGAGGGCCAAGCCTCATGATGGTACACATCCAAAGCTTTGGAGGAGCATAATTGGAGCAACAAAGGACACAAAGACCACCATTGGTGCAAGCAATTGAGCAACTCATGGCTAGACGATCATAGCATGTTTCTGTTGAAGAAAAGCGACCTACACCCAGGAAAATCGGCCGATTTTTCCTATTGGGTCGATTTTTGGGCTTTTGACAGCTTAAGCCACGTGTCCCACGATCTCTTGTCCGACCTTGCTCTTGGTGGAGAATATAAGTGGTCCTGCAGGTTGTTGTTGAGCATCTCTCCTCTTCCACACTCTCATTCATAGCTCATCCATTGGAGGTGAAGATTGGAGGAGAAGAAAAGCTCTCAAGGATTGAAGGAAGAAGAAGGACACCATTCTAGGAGTGATAGTGAGATTTTGAGTGATTTTAGAGTCTTGGATTGAAGAACTATTGCAAGGGTTGTTAGGAACGTTTTGGATCTTCATTTTAGAGTTTGTAAGTCTTGCTACAACTTAGATTCAATTGAGATTTATTGATTTTGCTTGCTTATCTTTCATTATCCATCTATGAACACCATGTATGCTTGTTTGATGATTTTGGATCTTGATATGCATAATATTGGCTAGTTTATTGTGATTCTGGAGTGATGGATTGATGGTTATGGCTTGGGTGATGATAGGATGGACTTATATGTTAGTTTAGGATGAATTGATTGAACCAAACCTTAACCAGAGAGGAAAATCGACCTGTTCTACAGGTAAATCGGCCGATTTCCCTATGATCCACCCGATTTCCTTCTCTGTTGCTCTTTGAATGATGAATCTGTATGATTGGGGTGTTAGGTTGTTAAATCCTAGTGTTTATTAAGCCTAATTTAGCTTAGGATCACCTAATGCTATCAATCTAAGTGAGGGAAGAGATCTACCCGATGATTTCCGACCTTAGATACCTAAGATGATGAATGCTAGGTAGTAGTGAGCCTCATAAGCCGCTATTGGATCGAGTGTGCTAGGATTAGTACTTGAGACTTCCCTATTCCGAGACTTACCCGGTAAGGAGAGGGTTACCCCTTAAGTAGTATCCGATTTGTGTGGAATTCCTTATTCTAACCCCTTGAGACTTACCCGGTAATAGGAGTTTGATGCGGGATTAGTGAAGTGAGAGACCTACCCGGTAATTGCTTCCATTAGTGAAACATTCTTTCCCCAACACCGCAGCTTGTCCTTAGAATCCTTAGAACCTTGAGTCCAATGCCATAACCGGAAATCTTGACCTCTAGAATCTACTTTTCTCTCTTGATCATATACTTGTGCTTTGTGTTACTTGTTCGTTTGCTAGCTTGAGTTGTTAGTTGTTTTATTATCTTGCTTGACTTGTGATCTTTGTTTGATCACCACAAAAACCAACAAAAACATTGTGTTTTTCCATTTTCTTTGTTTCTCATCTTATCTTAGTCTAGATTCACACTATCTTTGATCATTGTTTGACTCGATTTCACCTTAGTCTTTGTGTTCGACCTCGGAATACTTTCCTTTCTACAAAACGACCCGTACACTGCGGGTTCGCTAGGAGTTAGGAGAAATATAACGAGTAAAAATTTAAAACCTATTGCGTATCACACATATCCTGAGCGTAACAAGTTTTTGGCGCCGTTGCCGGGGACTAGGTCTAAATTGAGTCATTTTGTGATTGTTCATAGTGTAGATCTTTCTTGTTGCTTTTGATCTCTCTTTGGTGTGTGTCTTTGCTTTTCAGGACATCTCTTACTCTTTAGGTGTATGCGAAGGTCTCGTGGCAAGGATTTAGCTCCATTCGATCCCGAACCGGAGAAAACCCTTAGATCTAGATCCAAGAGCATCAAAAAGGGAAAAGAGATGGCCGGAAGAGATCTCCAAGCTGAATTGGATGAAGCCTTAGAGCAAATAAGGCTAAGAGATGAGCTTTTGGAGGAAGAGAGGAGACTTGCCAATGAGAGGCAAGAAGCAACTAGGAGGGAGATTGATGAGATTAAGCAAGCCCTTGTACAAGGAGAGCTTAATCGTCAACAACCTCCACCTCCTCCACCACCACAACCGCAGCCGGCAGCGAATGTTAGGGTTGTACCCATTGCTATTGAAGAGCCACAAACTTTGGGGAGACGTATGGATCCGGCACAAAGAGCACACCGTCCGGGTGTGAACTTAGGAGATCCCGCAACCCACAACTATGAGCTCCGCCCTCAAGTTCTACAAATGATCCGGCATAATCAATTTGGAGGGATGGAAGGAGAGTCTCCTCATCAACACTTGATGAACTACGAGATTTTGATGGAGACTCTTAGACCGCCAAGATTGGAGAGCAACAACCATAAGCTTAGGGCTTTCTCCTTCTCTCTTAAGGACAAAGCCTTGGCTTGGTATCAATCTATTCCACAAGGGCGAGTGAGTACTTGGGAGGAGATGACAACCGAGTTTTTGACTAAGTTCTTCCCACCTTCCAAGACTACCGAATTAAGAGGGAAGATCAATGCCTTCGTGATGAAGGATAGAGAGAGTTTGTTCAAGTCTTGGGAGAGGTTCAAAGATCTTATCCTAGATTGTCCACACCATGGTATACCAAAAATTGAGCTATTGGAGATCTACTTCAAAGGACTTGATGAAGATAGCCAATTCAAGCTTCAATCTCTTTCCGGTGGGACTTTCATGGAGAAGAATGTAGATGATGCTTGGGAGTTTGTGGAGAAGCAAGCTCTAGTAATTGAGAAATACTCCCATAGGAAGAGTGAAAGGAGAAAGGCGGGAGCATATGAGGTGAGTGAAGTCACCATGAGTAATTTCAAGCTTGACGCCATCAACAACGAGCTAAAGTCCTTGAGGGAGTTGTGTGCTACAACTTTGAAGAACCAAGCAACTCCTCAAGTGCTTCCACAAGCTAACTTATCTTCCAAGGAGGAGGATGCGAACTATACGGGGAGGGGCAACTACAACAATTATCAAGGCCTAAGGAACTCCAACAACAACCGGCAATTCAACAATTACCGGCCCAACCATAACCATCCCGGGTTTTCCTATTCTAACCCGGATGGAGCCTTGAACCCTCCCGCTTCCACAAGCACAACTCCACCACCAAAAGCTTCACAAGAACCTCCACCCGGATTTACTCAACCTCCAAAAGATAGGACCGAAATGATGTTTGAGCAATTGCTAGGAAGGTTGAGTGGTCTTGAGAGCACGGTGACTTCAATTTCTAAAGCTCAAAAAGTTTTGGAAGCTCAAGTGTTCCAAAAAGCGGTTGAAGCCCATAGAGATCCGTAAAAGCTTCCCGGAAGAACCGAAGAAAACCCAAGAGGCCAAGTGTTGGCTATTACAACAAGAAGTGGGTTAAGCATGAAGGATCCTTTGCCCAAGGAGAATGCTAAAAGGAAGCAAGTGGTGAATGAAGAAGAGACTTTGCAAGGAGATGGAGGCAAGAGCAAGGATGTAGAGCCAACCTATGTGGCACCGCCTCCATACAAGCCACCACTACCGTTCCCTCAATCACGAGCAAGAGCTCGCTTGGACAATCACTTTGGTAAGTTCCTTGAACTAATGTCTAAATTGCATATTAACATTCCGTTCATGGATGCTATTTTAGGGATGCCGGCATATGGCAAGTTCTTGAAGGAAATACTCTCCAACAAAAGGAAGTTGGAGGAGTATGGGGAGATAAGGATGACTAAGAGATCCTCGGAGTTGATTCAAACGATGAAGGAGGAGATGCCTCCTAAGCTAAGGGATCCGGGATCCTTTTGTGTGCCAATCGGAGTAGGAGAAGTGAAGTATGACGCCCTATGTGATCTTGGGGCAAGTGTAAGCATCATTCCGCTTGCACTTTGCAACAAGGTTGGGCTAGGAGAGCCAAAACCGGTCAAGATGACCCTTTACATGGCGGACCGCTCAATCACTCATCCGGTTGGAATCTTGGAAGACATCCCGGTGCAATTAGGGAAGTTCTATGTGCCCATAGACTTCGTTGTTTTGGACATCCCGGCGGACTATCCGGTTCCTATTATTTTGGGGAGACCTTTCCTAGCTACTTCCGGATGTCTAGTAGATTGCAAGAATGGGACTCTCTCCTTCAACATTGAAGAAGAGAACATCAAGTTCAAGCTGTCCACAATGATGAAAGGGCCAACCCTTGATGAAGATGTGTTCAACATAGTTGAAGAAGAGGAGTCTAGAGAGGTTGTGAGCTCAATCTTGCTCAAGGATCCGCTTGAGAGGGTTCTTAGCTCAAGCTTGATGGAGGAAGGAGTTGAGGAGAGTAGCAATGAAATAATCAAGGCCTTGAATGCATTGGACGAGCTACCAAGTGTTGAATTTGAAGTGCTAGAAGAAGAGAAAAACAGCCAGAAAAATCGGCCTGCTTGGGCAAAATCGGCCGATTTTTGTCCTTGTGCTGAAATTTCATCCAGTTTTGCAAAAACAGAAACTCAGATCGACCCACTGCCAGAAAAATCGACCGATTTTTCCTCCTGGGTCGATTTTCCTGAGTCTTTTCAGCACCAACCACTTGAATGTGAGCAATCATCAAGGGACTTCAAGGAGGCTTCCATGGCTTTGCAATCATCTCAACCTACATTGTATGGATCGTCTCCAACCGAAAAAGGTCCTCCTCAACTTGATCTTAAACCTCTTCCTTCTCATTTAAAGTATGCTTTCCTTGGTTCAAATTCTACTTATCCGGTGATTGTGAATGCATCTTTGAATGACGACGAGCTTAATAGATTGTTGAATGAATTGAAACTGCATAGAAAGGCAATAGGATACACCATTGATGATCTTGTTGGCATCAAGCTATCTTTGTGCATGCATAGGATAATGATGGAAGATAACCATAAACCCTCTATTGAACATCAAAGAAGGTTGAATCCTATAATGAAAGAGGTAGTTAAGAAGGAGATCATTAAGTTGCTAGATGCGGGGATTATCTACCCTATCTCGGATAGTAAGTGGGTTAGTCCCGTTCATGTAGTTCCTAAGAAGGGTGGGATGACCGTAGTAACTAATGAGAACAACGAACTAATCCCAACTAGGACGGTTACGGGATGGAGGATGTGCATTGATTATAGGAAGCTTAACATGGCCTCTAGGAAAGATCACTTCCCCCTTCCCTTTATTGACCAAATGCTAGAGAGATTAGCTCAACATTCCCATTTTTGTTACTTAGATGGCTATAGTGGATTCTTCTAAATCCCTATCTACCCCGATGACCAAGAGAAAACAACCTTTACATGTCCATGGGGTACTTTTGCATATAGGAGAATGCCATTTGGGTTGTGTAATGTACCCGCCACCTTCCAAAGGTGTATGATGGCTATCTTTTCGGAATACATTGAAAATATCATGGAAGTGTTCATGGATGATTTCTCTGTTTATGGTTCTTCCTTTGATAATTGCTTGGCTAACTTGTCATTAGTATTGCAAAGATGTGAGGAGACAAATCTTGTCTTGAATTGGGAAAAATGCCACTTCATGGTAAGTGAAGGTATTGTGTTAGGACACTTGGTGTCTAACCGTGGCATTGAGGTTGATAGGGCCAAGATTGAAACGATAGAGAAGTTGCCACCACCTACCTCGGTGAAAGGGGTAAGGAGTTTCTTAGGGCATGCCGGTTTTTACCGGAGGTTCATTCAAGACTTCTCTAAAATTTCTAAGCCCCTTACTAACCTACTAATGAAGGATGTTGAATTTGTTTTCTCCAAAGATTGCCTTGAGGCTTTTTGTAGGTTGAAGAACGCCTTGATCTCCGCACCTATCATGCAACCTCCAGATTGGAATTTACCTTTTGAGATCATGTGTGATGCAAGCGATGTAGCCGTTGGGGCTGTTTTGGGGCAAAGGAAAGATGGGCGAACTCATGCCATTTATTATGCTAGCAAGACCCTAGATGATGCCCAACTCAATTATGCTACCACCGAGAAGGAGTTGCTAGCGATTGTGTATGCATTTGAGAAGTTCCGCTCATATCTTGTTGGAGCGAAGGTCATTGTTTATACGGATCATGCTGCGATCCGTTATCTCCTTACAAAGAAGGATGCCAAACCTAGATTGATTTGGTGGATCCTCCTTCTTCAAGAGTTTGACTTGGAAATCCGGGACAAGAAGGGATCCGAGAACTCCGTGGCGGATCACCTTAGTAGACTACCTCCTTTAGAGATCGAGAGAGATGACATCCCGATTGATGACTCATTCCGGAATGAGCAATTGCAAATGGTGGAGGAGTGCTTGTTCCAAGTGTCTAGAGGAAGTGAGCCATGGTATGCCGACATTGTGAACTACTTAGTGTGTGAGGAAGTACCTCCCGGATTGACATATGCCCAAAGGAAGAAGTTCTTCAAAGATGTGAGGCACTACTATTGGAGTGAGCCACTTTTGTTCAAGAGAGGGCCGGATGGAATGTTTAGAAGATGCATACCGGAGGATGAGGTGGAAAGTGTGATCCGCCATTGTCACTCCTTGCCATGTGGAGGGCATGCTAGCTCACACAAGACATGTGCTAAAGTGTTGCAATCGGGCTTCTTTTGGCCAAGTTTGTTCAAGGATGTGCAAGGCTTTGTGGTAGCTTGTGATGCTTGCCAAAGGACGGGCAACATCTCAAGGAGGAATGAGATGCCCTTGAACAACATACAAGAGGTAGAGATATTTGATGTATGGGGTGTGGACTTCATGGGACCATTCCCTTCTTCATGTGGCAACCTCTACATCCTATTGGCGGTTGACTATGTTTCAAGATGGGTGGAGGCAATCGCCTCTCCTACAAATGATGCCAAGGTGGTGGTGCGGTTCTTCAACCGAGTGATCTTCCCTAGGTTTGGAACACCAAGGGTGATCATAAGTGATGGAGGGAAGCACTTCACCAATAGGAACTTTGAGGCACTTTTGGCTAAGTATGGGGTGACTCATAAGGTGGCAACACCTTACCATCCCCAAACTAGTGGCCAAGTGGAGATCTCCAACCGGGAGATTAAAGGGATACTTGAGAAGACGGTCTCTAGGACGAGGAAAGATTGGGCTATGAAGCTCGATGATGCTTTGTGGGCTTATAGGACCGCTTTCAAGACACCAATTGGCACCACTCCTTACAAGTTGGTCTATGGCAAGTCTTGCCACCTTCCGGTAGAGATGGAGCATAGAGCTTATTGGGCCATTAAGTGGCTAAATTTTGACCTCAAGGAGGCCGGTGAGAAGCGTTTGCTAGACATGAACGCACTTGAGGAGATCCGGTTGGATGCTTATGAGAATGCCCGGATCTACAAGGAGCGGACCAAGCGTTGGCATGACAAGCGCCTCATCCCAAAGGAGTTGAGTGAAGGCGACCTTGTCCTTCTCTTCAACTCGAGGCTGCGACTCTTCCCCGGAAAGCTCAAATCAAGATGGACCGGGCCCTATGTTGTGAAGAAGGTCTTTCCTCATGGAGCGGTGGAGATAGGAGGAGATCATTGTGGTAACTTCAAGGTGAATGGGCACCGTTTGAAGAAGTACATCCCGGAAGCCCCGGTGGAAGTGATTTCCCCGCTTCACCTTGATTGAAACGCTCCTGAATTTGGTCAAGCTAATGACCTTAAAGAAGCGCTTAATGGGAGGCAACCCATTGGCACATATTTTTCCCTTTCTTTTTCTTGCTTTTGTTAAAACTCACTCTTGGTGTGCTTTGTTTTTCTTTTGTGTTTTTGGGTGCTAGATCTTGTTGATTGTCATGAGTTATGAGACGTTGGAGGTCATGTGAAAGCCTCATGGACCAGTTGAAGGTACAAGATCCAAGCACATGGACGAGGAGGAAAGCACCCAGAAAAATCGGACTGTTCATGCACAAAATCGGCCGATTTTCCTGAGCTATGGGGCGATTTTTCCTCTGTAAAAAGGAAAGTGATGATCTCAAATCAAGCATGGGTGGAGCGGACGTGGAACTTGGACGGCTTGCGGTGCCAAGCGCGGGTTCCAACCTCTTAATGAACATCAAGAGCTCTCTACCATCCTTGATCGATCATCCACCATCATCATTCAATGTGAACCGAAATACCAAAGCATCACCAATTTTACACTGTGAGGACTCTCTTTCACTTCTTTATTTAGTTTACACATTAGGGACAATGTGTTTCTAAGTATGGGGTGGGGTTTTCATGATCACTTGCATGATTAGCATTTAGGATAGTTTAATATTGTCACATGTTTCATTATGTCTTGCATTGTATATACATATTTCGAAAAATCCAAAAAATCAGAAAATTTTAAAAATTTTAGTGCTTCTAAGGCTTGGGAATGACCCTTATGATGAAAATTGTCGTGTGAATTGGCTATGAATGGCCTTATGTGTCAAATTTATGATAGCATATGTGAACTTGAAGTACTTATCTTGAAACCCATGAATGAATTTGTGATCATGAATGTTTGTCTTGATTGAATTGAGTATTGAAAGTCGAAATTGCATGCTAGTTCTTGCACATCATTTAGGAGTAATTAAGGCAATTCATCTTTCTCTACTTCTTATCTTTACCATGTTGTTTGAGCACCTCAATTGATGAAAAATTTGACCTCTTTTGACCCATCCGGGAATAGGAGCATGATAGTGTGTTGATGTGTGTGAAAAGCAAGTGTGGGGTGAAGTTGTCGATGAAAGAATGTTGTGAATAAAATGCTGAAATTGTTGTGAAAGTGTAGACAAAAAGATAGTTTAGGGGACGTTGGTTTAAATGACAAGTAACTCGGTACACTTCACATAATCGGGTGTTGGTGCCTTGCCAAAGTCAAATGAACCGATAGTCCTAACGAGCTTTGGTATGTGTGCCCGGTGTGGATGCACCTCGAAAAAATAGAAAAAGCCCGAGGATGGCTAATCACCAAGGTTTCGGCTTTTGTACACCAATGCCATTGTCTCAAAAATAAAGAAAATAAAGAAAAGAAAAAAAAGAAGAAAAGAAAATGAAGAAAAAATATACACTTGAGGGAAGTTGATAAGAAATGTGAAGTTGTGATTGTTTAGTTCCTTTCCCGGATTAGCATCACATAGCCTAGAAAATTCCCACCTAATCACAACGTTTCTTGGCCTTCTATTTTACAAGTCCTTTTGACCTACTTGCATGTGTGTGAGGCTAAGTGATTTAGATTGGATATACTCATGATCATCTTGACATCTTCATCTTTACATTTCATTGCATGCTATCAAGTTAAGTGTAATTGTCTTTTCATGTTTTCATTTATTTGATACATAATTGCTTGTCCATTGTCATGAAACATGACTATGAAGGTGATCCAATATTAGAAGCACAACTCCAAAAAGATTTTGCCATTTTTCTGCATACATAAATCATGTCATCTCTTAGTCTATAGTTGGGAATTTGCTCGGGGACGAGCAAACCTTAAGTATGGGGTACTTTTGATAACAAGATTTATGACTTAGGATTAGGTAATCATTTAGATAGATTTCTCACTTATTCATGCACGTTTTGGCATTGGTTCATGACGTCTTCGCTCAATTCATGCACATTTCTAGAAAAGACGTCTACACTACCTTTTATCGGTTTTGTAGGTAATTCGGGGATCTATTAGACGTTAATCGATACATTTGAGGGCCAAGCCTCATGATGGTACACATCCAAAGCTTTGGAGGAGCATAATTGGAGCAACAAAGGACACAAAGACCACCATTGGTGCAAGCAATTGAGCAACTCATGGCTAGACGATCATAGCATGTTTCTGTTGAAGAAAATCGACCTACACCCAGGAAAATCGGCCGATTTTTCCTACTGGGTCGATTTTTGGGCCTTTGACAGCTTAAGCCACGTGTCCCACGATCTCTTGTCCGGCCTTGCTCTTGGTGGAGAATATAAGTGGTCCTGCAGGTTGTTGCTGAGCATCTCTCCTCTTCCACACTCTCATTCACAGCTCATCCATTGGAGGTGAAGATTGGAGGAGAAGAAAAGCTCTCAAGGATTGAAGGAAGAAGAAGGACACCATTCTAGGAGTGATAGTGAGATTTTGAGTGATTTTAGAGTCTTGGATTGAAGAACTATTGCAAGGGTTGTTAGGAACGTTTTGGATCTTCATTTTAGAGTTTGTAAGTCTTGCTACAACTTAGATTCAATTGAGATTTATTGATTTTGCTTGCTTATCTTTCATTATCCATCTATGAACACCATGTATGCTTGTTTGATGATTTTGGATCTTGATATGCATAATATTGGCTAGTTTATTGTGATTCTGGAGTGATGGATTGATGGTTATGGCTTGGGTGATGATAGGATGGACTTATATGTTAGTTTAGGATGAATTGATTGAACCAAACCTTAACCAGAGAGGAAAATCGACCTGTTCTACAGGTAAATCGGCCGATTTCCCTATGATCCACCCGATTTCCTTCTCTGTTGCTCTTTGAATGATGAATCTGTATGATTGGGGTGTTAGGTTGTTATATCCTAGTGTTTATTAAGCCTAATTTAGCTTAGGATCACCTAATGCTATCAATCTAAGTGAGGGAAGAGATCTACCCGATGATTTCCGACCTTAGATACCTAAGATGATGAATGCTAGGTAGTAGTGAGCCTCATAAGCCGCTATTGGATCGAGTGTGCTAGGATTAGTACTTGAGACTTCCCTATTCCGAGACTTACCCGGTAAGGAGAGGGTTACCCCTTAAGTAGTATCCGATTTGTGTGGAATTCCTTATTCTAACCCCTTGAGACTTACCCGGTAATAGGAGTTTGATGCGGGATTAGTGAAGTGAGAGACCTACCCGGTAATTGCTTCCATTAGTGAAACATTCTTTCCCCAACACCGCAGCTTGTCCTTAGAATCCTTAGAACCTTGAGTCCAATGCCATAACCGGAAATCTTGACCTCTAGAATCTACTTTTCTCTCTTGATCATATACTTGTGCTTTGTGTTACTTGTTCGTTTGCTAGCTTGAGTTGTTAGTTGTTTTATTATCTTGCTTGACTTGTGATCTTTGTTTGATCACCACAAAAACCAACAAAAACATTGTGTTTTTCCATTTTCTTTGTTTCTCATCTTATCTTAGTCTAGATTCACACTATCTTTGATCATTGTTTGACTCGATTTCACCTTAGTCTTTGTGTTCGACCTCAGAATACTTTCCTTTCTACAAAACGACCCGTACACTGCGGGTTCGCTAGGAGTTAGGAGAAATATAACGAGTAAAAATTTAAAACCTATTGCGTATCACACATATCCTGAGCGTAACAGTAGGGATAGTTCTAATTCAGAAGGGAGATAAGTTTAGTAAACTGCAAGGTCCTAAAAATGAATTGGAACGAAAGGAAATGGAAAATATTCCTTATGCATCAGTGGTTGGGAGTTTGAATTATCTTCAAACATGTACTCGACCTGACATTAGCTTCATTGTAGGCATGTTGGGTAGATATCAAAGTAATCCCGGAATGGACCATTGAAAAGCTGCTAAAAAGGTTCTCATGTATTTGCAAGGCACCAAAGAGCACATGCTTAAATATAGGAGATCCGATCATCTAGAGGTCATTTAATATTCAGATCCAGATTTTGCTGGATGTGTGGATAGTAGGAAATCTACGTTCGGATATGTGTTCTTACTAGTGGGAGGAGCTGTTTTCTGGAGGTGTGGGAAGCAATCTATCATTGCTACTTCTACTATGGAGGCTGAGTTTGTGGCATGCTTTGAGGCCACTAACCATGCATTGTGGATGCAGAATTTTATCTCGGGGCTAGGAATTGCTGACAGTATAGCTAGGCCGCTGCGAATTTATTGTGATAACTCTGCAGCCGTGTTCTTTTCAAAAAACGACAAGTACTCTAAGGGTGCTAAGCACATGAAGTTAAAGTACTTGTCAGTTAAAGATGAAGTGAAGAAACATAGAGTGTTTTTTGAGCATATTAAAGCGGACATGATGGTTGCAGATCCGTTAACTAAAGGTTTACTACCTAAGGCGTTCAATGGCCATGTAGAACGTATGGGTGTTATAGATAAGACCTTTCTATTATAATTATATTTCGTTCATCGTATTATAACACTTTGCATTCACTTATTGACATGTTTCTGCTTTACAATACTTGTCATCATGATCGTATTTGTATACAATTATTGTTTTCTGATGACACGTAATTTGAGACTTATAGTGCATCTCAATTTAAAGTAATATTGAGTTTTGGATTGATTTGTGATACTTGGAAGGAATCGTGTCCCTCAATGACGTGTGACCGCCATGATCCAATCAATTTAATTCAATATGGATTATTGAAATTTTATGGACTTATATAAGTTTCCGCATTACAGATATTGAACCATTAAGCTGACACACATGCCAAGTGGGAGAAAGTAAGAATATATATATATATATATATTCTATGTGGCAATTGTGTCTAGGTTTAATATATAAAGTTAAGTCCACTTTATACTTTGTAGTTTTAATATAAAGTTGAAACTGTAATGGATCAGTATCAGTTAAAGATGTTAAAATTACGGGATTAATATAATCCCTCCTTCCTTATCTAATAAATAAAATACACCTCTTCTCATTATATATATATATATAATTTAATAAGTAGTTGGCGGCAGTTTTGTTAAGCAATTTTAAACAACTGTCTGCTAATCTACTGAAGGTATAGAGAATGAAATATAAAAGCACACAGTGCATGAATTGAAAATGTGAACTCTCTGATCATTCAACAAAAGTAATTAATAAGAAGAGGATTAATTAGTGTTAATCTTATCCATTAGAGATTAAGAAAAGCAAAGGATAAAGGAAGGAGAAGACTACTCGTTTGCACCCACTCGATCGATTGATAATGAAAACTCCTACGGGTAAAGGTTAGTCTTCGATTCATATACGGATATATCGATTGATTCATGTTTAAGTCTAGATCGATTATAATGTTTGATTTCGAAACGGAATCGCAAATTATCTAACAGATTCTACGTAAAGATTGTATGATAATAATTTGAAATTTAAAACTAATCCTTCAAAATAAAACTAGATGAATGATATATGTGTAGTTAAATGAAAAAACTAAAGATCGGTTTTAAAACTTATACTGAAAAAGAGAATGATCCCTCCTAATTTCTTTCCAACAAATATAATTAAAAAATGGAAAACTGAAAGCTGAACTAAACATGTAATAAAGTGTTGGGTTGTGTTTTTCATTTTGTTTTAAACGAAATGGCATGGGGAGTTTAATATAAGTACATATATAAGTATGTTTGCTTGGTCTATTCATTTCACTAATGTGGTGACGAGTGACAAGAGAAGGAATGACTGTAATATTAACTTTGGATTATAATTTTATTTATAGTGCATGCACGTTGGTATTGATCGATGAATTGCATGCACGTTGGTAATGATCGATGAATTAATCGTTAATCAAAATAAGGGGAAAAATTAAAGCATGCTTCCACTAGGAAACTAAATATTTTATCAACACATTTATTTTCTCTCAAAATGTTCTTTTACAAAAGATTATTATTAGTTTTTAACAAGTCTATGCATTACCATGTATATAAATTGTGTACGTAATACAAACAAAAACAAAATTGTGCACGAAAATGTTCTTCTACCAAAGATTAATATATCCCTTAATTTTCGAGTGTTAGGATTCCAAAACACTAATGGCCCGTTTGTTTGCAACTCCGAAAACGGAAACGGAATGGAAACAAATTTAGTCTATATTCATATCATTATTCATTAAATTGTATGGAATCATTCCTTGTGGTTTAAGGCAAAATGGACTTGATTTCCCACATTTTGTTACCCTAGGGTATCAAAAGTAATCAAACTCTACTCCAATTACTTCAAATAACAAAGAATGATTCCAAAAGCTTTCATGAATAAGGCTATACGTATGGACTAGATTCGTTTCCATTCCGTTTCCGATTCCGGAGTTAAAACCAAACGGGCCCTAAATTACAACTTCATCAAAATTTATTAACATTATACATTAGTACGAATATACTCTTCCATGACGTTCAAAATGTCATGAAAGTTTTTAATAACTTTTTTTGACGCTTTTCCGTAACACCCTCTATAGTGACGTTAGCAATGTGCCGCATATTACATGACAATTTTTAAACGCCATCAAATGGACTGTTGACGGCGTTTTTCAAGCACCATAGAAAAGACTTTCCGTAATGTTTTTCAAACGTCGTGGAATGTTATATATTTTAGAAACAAATCGGTATATTTCCCAAACAAATAAACTAATATGAATAAAAATACTATGACAAGTAGTCATTAGAAATTCAAGAAAATAAAATATCATTCTGAAATATAGACTACAATACTTATCGGTAAGGATAAGAGACGTTTATATCACAAGAAAAAGACTCGGGGCCCGTTTGGTAACGTAAGTACATAAGTGAAGATGAAGATGAAGAGAATTATTTAGATGAATAATTAAGGAGATGAGATTGTTTAAGAGGATGAGATTTTAGCCTCAATAATCCTTATAATCGAAGTTTTATAGAATTATAAATTTTCATAATCTAATCCTCTTAATCTCCATAATCCAACATTCTAACCCCATTAATCTTCTTCATTCCCTTATCAAACGAGATTACGAGAATTATTTCTCCTTTTTAATTCTCATAATCTTAATCCACTTTTATTTATACATTTATCTAACAAGGCCTTGATCTTTCTAAAGCCTTAGATGTTACAAAGACCCAAATAAAATCACTATATGTACACTTTCCCAATCCCCCAATTTCCTACTATTAACTAGTGTATAGCCTGCACCTTATGTAGGTAGATTTATAGATTGGATCATTTAATTAATATGTCATTGGTCGTGTGAACTGAATAATCTTAATTTAATACAAACGTATTTTAACATATATTAAAAAATATTTATTTAAAAAATAATGTAACAGTAGTCGAATTTAAAAACCCCAATTATAAAATCTATTTATGTAAAAAAATTTTATAAAATATAATTATAGAATATAATTATAAAAATTGTAATAGTAAATAAATATGAAAAAATCAATTATAAAATATATTTATATAAAATAAATTCCGATAATCAAATGTTGTAAGTAACAAATGTTATTTTTTTAAAAATAACTTTTTAAATTATTACCTATGAATTAGGTTTTTGATAAGGTTTGTAACAAATCGGATCCTACATCTAAAGATTTTTTTATATTTTTTTATAATTATTTATTTAATAAAAAATAATTTGGTTGTTAAGCTGATTTAAAAAAAAATTAACTTCATAAATTATTAGGTAACAAAACTGTATTCGTTAAATAAATCAGTTTTAGGGAAAAAGATCTTATGGCTTAATTACTGATTTAAAAAAAAATTAATTGCTAGAATAAACCTCAGGTCGTCACGTCAACTGTAGTGACTTCTATTTTAGTATAGGTATATTGATTACCAGGCAACAAACAAAGGTTCCACTAAAGCCAGAGTTGGAGTGACCTCAATGGAAGTCATCGTTAAAGCATTTAAAAAAAAATTTAAAATAGCTATTAGCAATCCAATTTTAAAGAAGAAGAAAAGTGCCGTATCTATTGACGGTTGCGTATATAGTGTTCTTGATGAGTTTGTTCGTCATATCTAGGTAAGTTTGCTATATATTTGGTCTTTTTAAAAAAAATATGATAGAAATGAATCGTAGTTTACTTGTTAGTTCAATTTCAAAATTATCAGTTCTATCAATTAGGTTGAAATGGATGATATGGTAGAAATAAATAATAGTTTGGACTATACGGGATTATTAGTTGTATTATGTAAACACTAATAAAAGGTAATTTGTTTGAAATAGGTCTACTGGTCTTCCGCATGATGTTGGTACAAATCATTCTTTCATGTTTTAATTGCATAGGTATTTTCATGATAGAGACAATTTAGTAAATTGGGCTAGGTTTATGACGAGGTCGATAAATATGATAATAGTTACAAAAACGCCATGACTTAATAGTAGTGGGTTTTGTACATTTCGCTTGACATGCGAAAGTTATGGAGAACCTAGGAAGAGAACAAAAGTCGATTTGGATGTTGAGGAAGGTCGTTGTAAGTTTGAACTAAAGGGCTCACAACATGATCTTGGTGATGCGGGGCTGATGCCGCAGCTTTCCGATCTAGATTGAAAGTCCTCGACTGAAGCAAATCTCAATTAGATAATGAAAATCTCGGACGAGATTTTGGAAAGAATAGATGCGGAATAATGGATGATATGAAAAGATATGAAAATGATAATATGGAATGATAAATGATAAATGATAAATTAGGAAGAAATGACTATTATAAGACTTGCAAAGAACCTTGACCAATTATGTGTCAAAACCCGATACAAAGAACTATCTTCACCCTTCATTCTTTAACCTTACACAAACCCTCTAGATAAGACAAACACAAGGAGGGACTAGTCTGACTTGTAGCACCAACCTTCAAAAAGATTAACACACACAAGTAGGGCTGAGCAAGTTAGGTTCGGTTTACCTGAACCGAACCGAACCGAGTAATTTCGGTCCAGACCAAACCTAAACCGAAAATTTAGTATCGGTCTTAGGTCCTTGTTTTTTACGATTTTGGTTTCGGTTCAGTTTCGGTCTGAAACCATAAAACCGATAAAAAAAAAACAAAAACCGAATTTATATTTAATAAAAAAGAAGCGGATTTGGATATGTAAGTTTTATTTTTTTAGGTCCATTTAGGTCTAAAACCTAAACCAAACCGAAACCAGTCTAATAGGTTCGTTTTAGGTTCCAATATTTCAAGTTTTTGGTTTTAGGTCCAAACTGAAACCGAACCTACTTTTATAGGTCCGATTTTCGGTCCAAGGTTTTTGAAAAATCGGTTTTAGGTTCGGTTCGGTTCGGTTCGGTTCTGGACCTATGCTCACCCCTACACACAAGAACAACCTAGCAAAGATTCATAACTTTTCAATCAAACACTCTCCTTTTGATTGAATAGGTATAATAAAATGCAAACTTCATGAATGAAGTCGCAAGTGTCTCACAATAATGTGGAAATCAAATTCAAAACTGAGCTTTTTAACAATCTCCCCCTCTAAGGCTATTTATAAGGGAGATCTCCTATGTAAACTAGAAAAGATATCTTTAAAAAATAATCTAGGAAAATATATCTTTAAAATATTATCGAGGAAAGATATAAAATAATTTCAAAGATAGGATAAAAAACTAACACTTACCTTAAAGAATGTTTGAGAGCTTCTAAGGTAAGAAAATAAAAGATAGTTGCCAAATTTAAAAGATTTTGGCTGGATCTTCAAGCCCGTGTCACAATGGAAATCTCGGGTAAATATCTCGGCCGAGATTCCTGTAGGTTGGCCGGGTTTTGCATCTTCCATGCAATCTTCCATCCTCTCGATTCCTCTCATGTTGTAAGCGACCTTTCCTTGAGTTTCTCTTGCTCCTGGATTAGTGAATGGTCCATGTAATATAGGTGTATATGCTATCAATGATGGTCCCACATCACTTGGGGTGTGGACTTTGAGGGTGATATGGAGTGCATGTCCACAATCTCCCCGACCACTAATAACATCCATTTTAGCATCTTTTTCATCCTCATTATTATCCACCTCTTCAGCATTTAGTGTATAGTTGGATACATATGTTTAGATTTCCTTCCATTTTGTGTTTTGGAGATCTATTGGTGCGTTAACGATATTTTAGGTATTCTAGGCCTTTCCGGAGCTAAATGGAGCTATATACGAAGAATGTCACACTAAGGTTCTCCCTGTGTTAAAGGTCAAGACGGAATTGATTGAGATCCGAGAGTGAAACAAAAATATATGATCGAAGCTTTGGAAATGATCGGCCAACCACCGACCACCAATCGACCGACTTCCATCCTTTGACCGAACGATTGACCACTTCTCTAGAACAATCACACTCGGTTTATTTCCAATTGATCGCCCGAACAGTCCCACTTGGTCGGCCAACTAGTCTCACACGTTTACGATTTTTGAAAAATTATTTTCTCCATGTCACCTTTTTATCTATAAAGCTATCTTTAAGCCTGCTCACTTGAACATTTTTTTTTATCTTTTAGTTAGAGGATATGGTTATACAGATTTAGATCACAAATCCTAGATAGGAGGACGATTTTAGAAAATCCTTCTATAACTAGGACATTTTTTCCACTAGTTTATTTTATCCAGTTTTCATTCAAAGTTTTAGAGACAAGTTATGATTTACAATGGTGATCGGTCGACTAGTGCTTGTCGATCGGCCGATCGGTCCACTTTCTTTTGATCACCAACCGGCCAACCATTAGGCTTCAATCTTGATCTTGGAGACCCCTCCACCGGGAAACAATAAGAGCATGCCCTCATGCCCCTTTCAAGCCAACACGTCGCTTTTGAGGCTGGAAGAAATTCCAACGCCACGCAACCTTCAAGGCCCAATACAGGTTCTGGTGTCACACCCATCCACGACCACCCACAAGGCAATAGAGGACATACTTTCTAGGAGCATAATTTTGTCCTCTCCTTCCCCTATTAATAAAATGCGTTATTATCCTAACCAATTTCGAAATTATCCTTATGAGCAAGAGGATGATTTGGAGATGAAGGATCAAGACATGAACCACCTCGGTACCAGCCAAGGAGAGGCTGAAAACCGGAACAAGACGACCTTGGCAAGGTAAAGGTGAAGATCCCCAACTTTGAAGGTAAATGTAAGCCTGATGTGTACATGACATGGGAGCCCAAGATAGAACATATCTGGTCATGCCATAACTTCTCCGAGTATAAAAAGGTACATTACGCAACCCTTGAATTCATTGATTATGCTATGATTTGGTGAGATGACTTGGTGAAGGAAAGAAGGGGAACATTGTATCCACCAGTAACCACAAGGGAGCACATGAAGGTCTTGATAAGATCGCGCTTTGTGCCCTAACACTACACAAGAGATTTGAGGAAAAGATTGGAGAATTTAAGACAAGGTTCCATGAGCGTTGAGGAGACCTACAACGACATGTAGATGGCCATAGTGAAGGCCAATGTGAGGGAAGATGAAGAAACAACCATGGAAAGGTATGGCCGAGTCCTTAATTTTTTTAGTTTTTCTAATGAAGTGGATTTGTTTCCCTATGGTTCTACGAAAAAATTTTCTACACTTAGCAATCAAGGTAGAGAGGAAAATTAAGGCAAGGAACGGAGGAGGTAAAGCTTCTTTTTGGCACGTCCAACTCTTGGAAGATCCAAGGGAATCGACAACAAAGAAGCTACAACCGAGAGGTGATAAACAAGGAGAGGACGGCCACGGAGAAAGAAGGACAAAGGCAAGTACCCTAGTTGCCCCTCCTAATACCACAGTCAATCCTCCTAAGGGAGCCCAAGGGATTAATTCTAATCCTCTTTCTAGAGCTAGAGATATTACATGCTTTTAAGTATCAGGGAATATGACACATGATGAAAGATTATCCGAATAAAAAAAGAACTTTGTTAATTAACTATTTAGGACAATATGATTCTGAATCTAAGCATGAGCATGATGATAATGACATAGAGCCTGATATCCATGAGAATGATAATTCAGATGATGATGGAATTGAATAAGAGCAGGGTGATTGTTTACTAGCTAAACGTGTTCTATTTGACCACCCAAGCTCATTTAAATCTAATAATTATGTGCTTTGTGATTTTGATTCTCACTATGAGCCTACTAATGCTTGCAACTTGTAAGCGACCTTTTCTTGAGTTTCTCTTGCTCTTGGATTAGTGAATGCTCCATGTAATATAGGTGTAGATGGTATCAATGATGGTCCCACATTACTTGGGGTGTGGACTTTGAGGGTGATATATGGAGTGCATGTCCACAACCTTCCCGACCACTAATAGCATCCATTTTAGTGTCTTTTTTCATCCTCATTATTATCCACCTCTTCAGCATTTAGTGTATAGTTGCATTACATATGGTTAGATTTCCTTCCATTTTGTGTTTTGGAGATCTATTGGTGCGTCAATGATATTTTAGGTATTCTAGGCCTTTCCGGAGCTAAATGGAGCTATATACGAAGAATGTCACACTAAGGTTCTCCCTGTGTTCAAGGTCAAGACGGAATTGATTGAGATCCGAGAGTGAAATAGGAAGATTTGATCGAAGCTTTGGAAATGATCGGCCAACCACCGACCAACGATCGGCCGACTTCCATCCTTTGACCAAACGATTGACCATTTCTCGAGAACAATCACACTCGGTTTATTTCCAATTGATCGCCCGAACAGTCCTACTTGGTCAGCCGACTAGTCTCACACGTTTACAAGTTTTGAAAAATTATTTTCTCCGTGTCACCTTTTTATCTATAAATCTATCTTTAAGCCTGCTCACTTAAACGTTTTTATCTTTTAGTTAGAAGATATGGTTATACAGGTTTAGATCACAAACCCTAGATAGGAGGACGATGTTAGAAAATCCTCCTGTAAGTAGGACATTTGTTCCACTAGTTTATTCTATCCAATTTTCATTCAAAGTTTTGGAGACAAGTTATGATTTTACAATGGTTATCGGTCGACTAGTGCTTGTCGATCGGCCGACCGGTCCACTTTCTTTTGATCACCAACCGGCCAACCATTAGGCTTCCATTTTGAGCTAGGAGACCCCTCCACCGGGCAACAGTAAGAGCATGCCCTCATGCCCCTTCCAAGCCAACACGTCTCTTTTGAGGTTGGAAGAAATTCCAACACCACGCAACCTTCAACGCCCAATACAGGTTCTGGTGCCGCACCCATCCACGACCACCCACAAGGCAATAGAGGACATGCTTTTAGGAGCATAATTTTGTCCTCTCCTTACCCTATTAATAAAATTTGTTATTATCCTAACCAATTTCAGAATTATCCTTATGAGCAAGAGGATGATTTGGAGATGAAGGATGGAAACATGAACCACCAAGGTACTAGCCAATGAGAGGCTGAAAACCAAAACACGACGACAGGTAAAGGTGAAGATCCCCAACTTTGAAGGTAAATATGACCCTGATGTGTACATGACATGGGAGCCCAAGATAGAACATATCTAGTCATGCCACAACTTCTCCGAGTATAAAAAGGTACACTACGCAACCCTTGAATTCATTGATTATTTTATGATTTGGTGGGATGGATTGGTGAAGGAAAGAAGGAGAATGCTCGATCCACCATTAACCACATGGGAGCACATGAAGGCCTTGATAAGAGCGCGCTTTGTGCCTGACACTACACAAGAGATTTGAGGAAAAGACTGGAGAATTTATGGCAAGGTTCCACGAGCGCCGAGGAGACCTACAACGACATGTAGATGGCCATGATGAAGTCCAATGTGAGGGAAGATGAAGAAATAACCATGAAAAGGTATCTCCGAGTCCTTAATTTTAGCTTTGCTAACGAAGTGGATTTGTTTCCCTATGGTTCTATTACAAAATTGCTACACTTAGCAATTAAGGTAGAGAGGAAAATTAAGGCAAGGAACCAAGGAGGTAAAGCTTCTTTTTGCACGTCCAACTCTTGGAAGAGCCAAGGAAATCGCCAACAAAGAGGCTACAACTGAGAGGTGACAAACAAGGAGAGGACGGCCACACAACAAGAAGGGCAAAGGCAAGTACCCTATGTTGCCCCTCCTAAGACCACAATCAATCCTCCTAAGGAGACCAAGGGATTACTTCTAATCCTCTTTCTAGAGTTAGAGGTATTGCATATATTAAGTATGAGGGAAGATGACACATGATGAAATATTGTCCAAATAAAAAAAGAACTTTGTTAATTAACCATTTAGGACAATATGATTTCGAATCTAAGCATGAGCATGATGATAATGACATAGAGCCTGATATCCATGAGAATGATAATTCAGATGATGATGGAATTGAATAGGAGCAGGGTGATTGTTTACTAGCTAAACGTGTTCTATTTGACCACCCAAGCTCATTTAAATCTAATAATTATGTGCTTTGTGATTTTGATTCTCACTATGAGCCTACTAAATTTGATGATGAAAGGCACGCCCCTACTAACTTGATTTTTGATGAACATCTCGAGCATGATAATTCTTTGATAGATAGGAGAACATTGAGTGTAAAACCTACTCCTTGTAAGGATAACTAAAGAGAGAATTTATTCCATACTAGATGTATGGTTAAAGGAAATGTCTACAATATGATAATTGATGGAGACAATTGTTGTAACATTGTCAGTACTGAATTGATCACCAAGTTACAAATAACTATGTTTTACACCCTAGGCCTTATAAACTACATTAGATGAATGATTGTGGTGAACTGAAAGTGAACAAGCAAGCTAAGATAACTTTCACCTTAGAACATTATGAGGATTCGGTGTTATGCGATGTTGTGTCAATGCAAGTTTGTCATGTTTTATTAGGCCGCCCTTGGCAGTATGATAGGAGAGTCATGCATGATGGTTTTACTCACAAGTATATTTTTACCTTTAATGATAAACTTGTTACGATTAAGGTTATGACTCTCTTGTAGATTGTTGAGGCCTTTGAGAAGAAGAAAGCAAGTGAGCATGAGCAAGGCCATGTCAAGAAGGGGAGCAAGTCATCGAGGTGCCAAAGCCCCTCCATAGACGCATTTGTTGACCAGCAGCCTAGCACCCTCTTAGCCACACCTAGCACTCAGCCCCCAACTGCCTTGTTAGCATCCAAATCAGAGTTTCAAAGTGAGTGTCTAACCTTAGATACCAATTTGATGATGTTTTGTAAGAAGTTAGCCTTAGGAAATCAAGGTTGCCTTACCCCCTAACATTGCAGATAGATCTGTTCATATCCGGGCTTGGGGTGGGGCTGAAATGGTTGTTATACCTGGCCGGGTAGGCCGGGCCTATCGTTGGGGTACTCGTTTTTCATTTTTTTTAAAAAAAAATTAATATTATTTAAAAAATATATATTTTAGATATTTTATGTAAAATTTATTAAATTTATTATAATTATACTAATTATATTATATTTCATATTTATAATATATACATTATAATACTTATTTTTTTATTTTTTAAACGGGCAACAGGACGGGCCTTTTGGCCCTGTCGGGTCTAGAGTGGTGCTCGGGTCCGATCCGTAGGGCTTGGCGGGTTGGGTTTTTTTGCCCTGGTCTGGATTCTTTCTTTATTCATGCCCGCCCGTTTTTTCGGGCCGGGCCGGACGGGCTGCCCGGATCTAAACATGTCTAATTGCATCCATACTAGAAGAATTTAAAGATGTGTTTTCGGATGAGATACCCCATGACCAACCACCTTTAAGAGGCATATATAGAACTCCAAATTGACCTCATTCTTGGAGCCACCCTTCCCAATAGGTCAACCTATAGGATGAACTCTAAGGAGAGTCAAGGGATTCAAACTCAAGTGCAAGACCTCCTAGATAAGGGTTATGTAAGAGACAGTCATAGTCCTTGTGTTGTAGTCGTCCTATTAGTGTCCAGAAAGGACAATAATTGGAGGATGTGTGTTTATTACAGGTCTATCAACAACATCACCATTAAGTACCTCCACCCTATTCCCCGTCTCGATGACATGCTTGATGAGTTCCATGACGCCACTACATTCAACAAGATAGATCTTCGAAGTGGCTACCATCAAATCAATTTGAAGGATGGGGATTAGTGGAAGACAACTTTCAAGACTAAGTTTGGGCTTTATGAATGGCTCGTCATGCCATTCGGGTTAACTAATGCTCCTTCTACTTTCATGAGATTATTGGACCTTTTTTATAATACAATTTATAGGGAGATTTGTTGTAGTATACTTTGATGATATACTAATCTATATCAGTCCCTAGAGGAGCACGAAAGACACTTAAGGGAAGTTGTATATACCCTTAGAGCAAAATAGTTGCATGCCAATTTAAAGATATGTGATTTTTGCACTAATGAAGTCATTTTTCTTGGTTTTATAGTGAATGTGTAAGGTTTACAAGTGGATGAGGAGATGATTAGATTTATTCAAGATTGATAAACTCCTACATCAGTTAGCCACGCGAGGAGCTTCCATGTACTTGCAAGTTTCTATCGGCGCTTTGTGAGAAATTTCAGCATCGATGCCGCGCCCCTGACCGAAATTTGGAAGAAGCATGCACCGTTCAAGTGAAGAGAAGCTCAAGACCGTGCCTTCAACAAGTTGAAGTTGGTTCTCACCAAGGTGCCCCTGCTAGCACTCCCGGATTTCACAAGGCCATTTGAGGTAGAGTGTAACGCGTCACGAATCGGCATAGGAGATGTGCTCATTCAGGAAGGTAATTCTATTGCCTTCTTTAATGAGAAACTAAAAGGTCCATGTCTTAGTTACTCTACGTATGATAAATAGGTGTAAGCATTATGTAGAGTACTTAAGACATGTCAACACTATCTTTGGCCTAGATAGTTTATTTTGCACATAAATCATGAGTTTTTAAAACATTTTTGGAGTCAAGATAAACTGGATAGGAGGCATGACATGGAAGATGGATGGAATTTATTGCAACTTTTCAATGAGAAACTAATGTGGTTGCGGATGCTCTCTCTAGGAGACATGCGTTGCTAACCACATTGGATCCCAAGGTGTTATGATTTGTTTACATTAAGGAGCCCTATGATGATGATCTTTATTTTTTAGAAACTTATAAGATATGTGTGCAAAAAGGTTCCTTAAATAAAATTTTTTTTGAGGGCTTTCTATTTCGAGTGGATAAGGTTCCTTAAATAAATTTTTTTTGTTACTTGTGGAAGAAGGCCATAAAGGAGGTTTAATGAGTCATTTTGGAAGAGATACAACCTATACTATGTTGCATTCATATTTTTATTAGTCGCATATGCTTAGAGATGTTGAGAATTTTGTGAAAAGATGCTTAGAATGCCTTATAGCTAAATCTAAAGTGAAGCCCCACGGTTTGTATACAACTTTGTCAATCCCCACGGCTAGACATGTTGCCGGTTCCTAAACCGGCGGTTTAGGTTTAGGAACCGGCGGTTTAGGTTTGGCAAAAGCCAAACCTAAACCTAAACCGGCCAAGGAGGAACCGCCGGTTTAGGTAAACCTAAACCGGCGGTTTGGCACATGACTTTTAAAAAAAAAAAAAAAATTTATAATATATATGTATAAATGTATAATATATATTAATTAAAATTATTTTATAACTTTATATTTTATACATAGAATTTTTTTTTTACAATAGCATTTAGATAGAATTACTAAGTAAATAAAAGAAAGCAACTAATATAAGTTATATAACATTACTAACAATAATAAAAGAAAGCAAACTCAAATTTTTTATACATTGAATTTTTTTTCATTACATTAGCTTTTGAATAAAATAATTACATAGTAAAAAAAATTACTAACAATAATAAAAGAAAGAAGCAACTAAAATAAAATTTTTTTATACATTGAAATTCAATGTATAATAATTACATATTAAACAAAATTACTAAGTACTAACTACTAACTACAATTCTACAACAAAATAAAGCAAGCTAAATTTTTTATACATTCAATTTTTTTTATTACATCTTTACTTTACATTAGTATTTGAAATTTTGAATATAACTAAATGAAAAAAAAAAAAAAAGGAAAGGGCTTGAACCGGTTTCCCGGTTGCCTACGTATCCTCTTGGGGTTTAAGAGGAATCAAAGCCCACGTAGTTCTCTTACCTTTACTTACCTTTTTTCGGACTTCCGAGTTGTTTTCGTAACCCCATTACCTTTGCGACTCGGACTCGGAAGTAGTGGCCGGATCATCGGAGTTGGAATCCGATGATCTATCATAAGTGGGTGCATTCCGTTGTAGCCTCCTCTCCGCCCTTATCCAATCTTGAACACAAACTTGAGCCTCCAATTTATCGGGCTTCAATTGACTCCTCTTGTAGCTTAGCATGTTTCCTCCTTGACTAAAAGCTTGCTCCACGGCCACCGTTGATGCGGGAACGGCCATAATTTGTTGCACAATCTTGGCTAATGTTGGATACTTTGGGGCCATCTTCTTCCAATATTGTAAAACTTCAAAACTATCAATATCACCATCAAAACTAAAAGGAGTAGTTAGAAAATCTTCAAATTCCGCACTTGCGGATGAATGCCTAGGTGTTTTAGTTCTTTTAGATAAAATTTGTCTAGCTTTAGAAAGAATAGAAGGAGAAGGAGAAGAAGAAGTGGGTGGAGGAGTTGTTTGTGTAGAAGCACTAGCACTAGCACTAGTTTCAAATAAAGTAAGTAATTTAGCAATTTCAACACGAACATTACTAATAATATTATTAACGTTCTTAATAGTAGATAAACCTAAACATTCATAATAAGCATTTAAAAATTCCGTAACACCATCAATTTTAAGTCTAGGATCGAAAACGGCGGCAATAAGATAAACTACGGGAACGTCATCATAATATTTTAGTCATTTTGTTTTCATTTCGGTTGCCGCATATTTAAGTGATTCTAAAGCTAAACCGGTTTGTAAAGCCTCGGCAACATTTACGGCTATTTCTAAAAAACAACAAGAAGTAGGAATGTAAACATAACTTAATGTATTAGTAGCATCACTAAAAACTTTTAAAACACTACAAATATCAAAACAAGTTTGCCAAATACTTTCATCATCTAAAATAGACCAAGAAATATATTGTGAAGAAAATTCTTGTAAAACATTTTTATAACGAATAGCTTGAGTTAGTAGTTTATAGGTTGAGTTCCACCGAGTTCCAATATCTTTCGAAAATGAAATTGGAGGAACATTTTTTTCAATACAAGTTGATCTCCATTTTCTTCTTAATTCGGTTGAATGCCAAATATGTTCAATTACATCGGTTATAGGTTCTAACATTTCATGTAAAACTTTTAGGCCATCTTGAACACTTAAATTTAAAATATGACATGCACATCTTTGGTGAGTAAAAGAAGTTTTTATAAGTTGACCCGCATTTCCTACTAAATGGTTAACGGCGCGGGTGTTAGCGGAAGCATTATCAAATGAGTATGAAAAAACACGGTTTTGTAAATTAAATTCTTGTAAAACCGTTTTTATTAAATTAGCAATGTTGGCGGCACTATGTCTTTCATTAAAATGTCGATATGCAATAACAAATTTATGCAAGTACATATCATTATCGATAAAATGTAAAGTGATGCCCATGTAAAAATGTTTTTGTGATAAAGTACTCCAAACATCACTACAAATTGAAACTTGATGCGAAAAAGATTGTAAAACCGTAAGAATTTTTTGTTTTTTTTGTTCATAAGAATGAGAAACTAATTTCGAAACTTGTTGACGAGAAGTTGGTTTATAAGCCGGTTGAAGATAATTAGAACAATATTCTCTTACATTAATAGATTCCGCAAAAGAAAATGGAAATGCTTCGGATGCAATTAAGTTGGCTAATGCTAAAGATTCATCAACATGATTATAAGTAAATAAAGAAGATTGAGAGGAAGAGGATGCAAACCCGTGGGACAATTGAGTTTGTCCCCGTGTTATTCCGAGCTTCTCCGGATGAGTCTTTTGCATGTGGGTTTGCAAAGTCCCGTATCCGCCCTTCGCCTTCCACTTGTACACCTTCGGACAATAATTGCACGAAACTTGGCAATAATCGTCCATCACCGGACCCTTGTTGTAATGTTTGGTGAATATGTCGGAGGTGAGCATTTTCGGTGGAGGGGCTTGTCGGAATGGCCCTTCACCTTGTGGAACTTGTGGAGCTTGTGGCATTTCCGATTCCGGCGGTTGAGTCTCGCTTTCTTGTGTGCTAGGAAAGAAAGCGGGAGTGAAGTCGTAGTCGCTTGGGAAATTCGGGTTTGCCATTTCGAAAGATCGAAATTACGAGAAAGAGAATACGAGATGGAGAATTGGAGATTGAGAGTAGTAGTAGATAGATGAGAATGTTGGTGTGATTTAAATGAAATAATTGTATGGTATTTATAGGAATAGTGGGTATTAATTTTTTTTTTTTTTAGTTAAACTAGTATTTAAAAAAAAAAAAA
>BSUD01000003.1:128313852-128379587 GCA_033239045.1 Fagopyrum esculentum | reverse complement strand
AAAAAAAGGCTCAAACCGGCGGTTAACCACCGGTTCGAACCGCCGGTTTAGGTTTTAGGTTGAACCAAACCTAAACCTAAACCGCGAACCGCCGGTTCAACCAAACCGGCAAACCTAAACCGCCGGTTTGGTCAAACCGGCGGTTTGAGCCGGTTCACAAACCGCCGGTTCGGCGGTTTGGTTTGAACCGGTAACAACTCTACCCACGGCCCCTTGGGAAGGTACCAATATGGATTTTATTGTGGGGTTGCCTAAGACTAAAAGAGGAAGAGATTCGATATTTGTGGTTGTAGATCGATTCTCTAAGTTGGCTCACTTTATTGCTTGTCACAAAACTGATGATGCGGCCAACGTAGTCAATTTGTTCTTCAGGGAAGTAGTTAGGCTACATGAAATTCCTTAGACAATTGTGAGTGATAAGGATGTTAAGTTCTTGAGTTACTTCGGGAAGACTCTTTGAGGAAAACTAGAAACTAGATTGTTTTTTTCTAGCTCTAGTCATCCTCAAATTGATGGGCAAACTGAGGTAACCAATAGGACCGTAACCACAATTCTAAGGCTCGTCATCAAGAAGAGTTTAAAGGAATGGGAGGATGTTCTGTCTCATGTTGAATTTGCTTATACTAGAGTTGCCCAGTCATCCACTTCCATCTCTCCATTTGAATGTCTTTATGGTTTTAATTCACTAACCCCCTTTGATCTTACACTGTTTCCTGAGAAGGAGCGAGTGGATTTGAGTGCTAGCATGCAGGTTGAACACATCATGGAGCTACATTGGAGGACAAAGATCAAGCTGGAAAAGAAAGGCAAATACAATGTTGCCAAGGCAAACTAGGGGCCCAAGAAGATTATCTTTGAGCCAGGTGACCTCCGTTGGATCCATTTGAGGAATGAGAGTTTCTAACAGCTGCACAAATCCAATCTCTCCCCAATAGGCAATGACCCTTTTGAGGTGCTCCATAAGGCGGGTGACAACGCCTATGAGCTTGAGTTGCCGGATGAATATGCTTGTGATCCAACTTTTAATGTGAGAGACTTAAGTCCCTTCCCGTGAATGAGCGATGATCAAGGTGATTCGAGGTCGAATCCTTCCAAAGAAGGGGAGAATGATGAAGGGTCATTAGAGCTAGTTACATCTCCAACCCCTCGGGGCGCCCTCACTAGGGGCCAGACCAAGTGTCAAGCCGAGATGGATGTCTTATTCCTGGCCTTGGTACATGAAGCCCAACCAAGTCCGCCTGTCTCGAGTCTAAGGACCATCATGGTCATCTTAGCCACGAGTCCATGATCTTTGTGCCAACCAAGAAGAAGATTTCTGGAACTTAGTTTGGACATGTGAAGGAACATTTAAATTAGGCCCATTTTTTATTTGTTTTGTTGGACTTTTAATTTAAATCATTTCAGATGCAATTATTGTAATTATTTTTAATTCTCTATTTAGGAAGAAAAGGCCTGGGATGTATAAAAACCTTTTCTTACTTCATTTTTTAACATACAAGTTTTATGAAAACTAGTTCATAACCCGCACCTTGTGCGGGTATACTTATATATTGGATTTTTGAGAAAATGGCATGAGCTTGTATATTTATGAATTAATGATATATTTACGAAACATTTATAATTTTTTAACAACTAAATATTATAAGTAATTATTTCACTTAATTATTTTTTTATAACAATATCAAAATTTTAAAGTTGATAATTATCTATACAATTAGTTTATTTCTTTCTTATTAAAAATAGTTTATAGTTGATTCGACGGTCAAAATAGTTAAAATTTACCATATTGTTAGTTTTTAAAATTTTATATGTTATTTTTAAATCTATTCAATCATTTCTAAATAATTTTTTTAAATAATAAATAACTAAGTTATAAAAACTATATTGAGGTATAAATATAATACTCTAATATTAATATTTTTAATATATTTTTAATTATGTCCTTTCCTTTTATAAATTTTTTAATTTAATCATCACAATATGATATTAGCCATATTAGTTAATAAAAAATGACAAAGTTTGGATGAAATGATTTTTCTTAGTCTCAATAGTATTTCTAATTAAGTTTTTAGCTAATAAACGGGTCTATTTCTAATTAAGTTGTTAGTTAATAGATTTGGTAACAAACAAAATCGTATTGTTATAACCGTAAGATACTGGATATGATGAGATGGATTTTTTTTTGTTGATTTAGGATGATATGGAAAATGTTTTAATTTTGAATTTAAATTGTAATTAAAATATGGCAAAGCCGTAATTATTTGCTAAAAAATCCTAAGTGGCATGACTAATGTGTTGACATGTGGACTTAGAGGGTTGTGTTTTAGTAGTATATATAGATTTTGCCAATAACATTTCGAATTGGAACCAAAAAGAGCTTTGATTCAATACTTGTCTCGAGTTGAGTGTGTGTCATCTGGCTTACTCGTTCTTGTGTATGTCAATCTCATTTGGGATTGGTATTGCAAGTCGTTCATAAGCATCCTCTTCGTGCATCCGATTCATAGATCGATTGTGTGAAGTTGTACAAAGCAGGGTTGATTCATCACTGGTTTGGTTCATGGACATCGAGTCCAAGGGTTTCTTCTTTGTTCTTTTTCGGTTCTTCTTCCCCCTTTAATTCTCGTTTTCCCCTTTGTTTTTTACCCTTGTTAATATTGTTTTTTTTTTTTCAATTTCCGTACCAGCTTTGACGTTTAGATCGTAACAATGCGGCCAATCTTTGTATCAATTAGGGTGCATGTCAGGGTATGCGCCGCAATGGATAACCTAGGGTGCTTGATCACGTCGATCCTAGGCGGTGAGAGGTGATGATGCCGCCGGTAGGGTATGCGCCGCAATACATGCTGCCGACCGAGCTTGGGAGGGAAGTGGTGTCTGCGGTTTTCTTGGAGCAGCATTGGTCGCTCCATGAGACCCCTTCCATCAATCAACGTATCCAACAATCTTAAAGCAACTCTTGGTGGCATGATCAATACAAGAATATAGATCTTAAAATAACTTGTTTTTGTAGAGGGTTGAGAACCTCGGTGATTGTTGGGGGAAAAGGCAATATCTTCGGTGGGACGGGTATCAAGCCCAAATACACGTTTTGTGGCACTTTCCTTTAATTACTAGGGAATAATCTTTGTTGATTTTAGGCAAAGGGTCTTACAAATATTATATTTGAGTGAAGCACAATAATTGACTAAACCAATAAGATATTGATGTACTTCTTCTCTGGATTTGGCTTTGTTACCCGAAGAGCATATACAACACACGTTGGTTTGATGAGACGCAATTTCATCCTATAACTTTTTGAATTTGTCGTAATAACCACCAATTTGCTCTCCTTCTTGGAAGCATTTGACAAGATCAACACAGACTTGAAAAATACGCTGACCATTACCCGCATCAAACCTTTGATGTATTCCCATAATGAAAGAGTGGAGACACAACAATCGATTTGCCAAGAGTTGGATCAATGGATGTCATGATCCATCCTTGGAGCATGGAATTGACACAAATCCAATGCAATTTTGCATCAAGTTCTTTAGTATCTCTATTGATGAGGCCAGGCTTTCATTTAGCAGCAAAAGCATGGGTCATAGCAACCGACCGTACCACATATTTCTCATTGACAAGAAAAATGAAACAAGTTTGTTGATCAGGATGATTGGATGATGAAGATATTAAGAAGATTCAAAAGTGAGTGGAGGCATGACAATTGAACAGTGACACAATTGTGAAGGACGACGGCTAAGGGTGGGAGCGGCCGCCGAAGGTTGTGGTTTAGGGTTTAGTTTTTAGGCGGAAGAATTGGTTATGGATTATTAGTATACCGTGTAAAGTTTGATAAACTCATTATTTGATTTATTTATTGAATGTATAACAATGTATATACACAGAAGGGTTACCCTTAGGTTATCGTAATAAATTAAATAAGCAATAAAAGACTAATATAACCCTATCTCTAACAGGTCATGTCATTTTAACATGGTAATGTGGGGTCTAGTTACTATTTTAGTCCGGTTTGAATCCATTGAAGTAAAGATTCAACTATTCTACGCATATGGATCAAATCTAAATATTAGATTATAAATAAATAAAGAATACACATTTATATCCAAGGTTGGCCTACTATAACTATATGCTGATTAGCCTTAATAATACAGGAGGAATGCAAGCAAAAATGTTGGTCTCGGAGGCAACTCCAAATTATAAAGAAAATACCTAAACAACAGCTTATTAAACTTCAGGACCAGTGGCAAACAAGGTGATAAGACCCCGAAAAACCTGAACCGAGAGCTTGTGTGCTTGCAGAATCTCTCCGTCCAAGTTCCATACGCTTTGTTCTCCAAATGATGTGAACGCAAAAGCCAATGTCTGACAAGTGGTGAATCAATCAGTTTCAACTCAACAGTCTATCCCGTTCGAATGAGGAGGATGTTTGTGGCTCACCCTAAGAGTTGGAATGTTAGAAATGAACCAAAATCCTCCATGCCACAAACACCCTCCTCACCTGAACTAGATTCTCTCTAGATATGTATGTCACCAAATATATTGTCAAGCTTGTCTGTCCTGTTTTCAATCTTAGGCTCCGTTTGGTTGTAACTCCGGAACGGAAACGGAATATAAATAAATCTAGTCCATATATGTACCTTGTTCATAAATTGTTTTGGAATCATTCCTTGTCATTTGAAGCAAAATGCAATTGATTCTCCCATTTTGTTTCCCTATAGGGTATCAAAGCTAATCAAATTGAACTCCAATTACTTCAAACCACAAGGAATGATTCCAAAAAATTTCATGAACAAGGGTATACATATGGATTAGATTTGTTTCCATTCCGTTTCCGTTTCCATTTTCGGAGTTAAAACCAAACGAGCCCTTATTTTCCTTGGGATAAGGAATAATGGTATGTCTATAGAGTACCTTATGGTGCTCGATGAACTTGAAATCCAAGGGACTCCCTCCCTTCCTTGCAAGTTCCAGAAGATGCCTGTTGGTAAATTGAAGGAAAGAAAATTAAGCTTTAGCAACCATTATGTAACAAGCCAAATGCTTCACTTACAATAAGACACATTGTATATTAATCACCATGAGATGTCATCATGATGCTTTATATTCTATAGCTATGGGCATTTCATGTCTTTCAGTAATGGCCTTAGAAATGTGCATTATGTAGGCATCAATTTCTACAGGATGGAGGTTAGAGAGTAAGGAAACTTTGATAGTATCACTCACCGTAAGTATAATGGTCGAGGACATTCTTTGATCAAGATTAGATGTAGAAAGCCATCTGACAGGTGTGCATCAGCCACCAAACCGTCAGGCGCCCTCTCATTTCTGCAGGTGATCACGGCAGAACCAACACTGAGGAAACGCCCTCTACTACTGAGCCATCGTAATTTTCCAGTGCCAGTAGGGGAAGCTGTAGGTTGAGATACCGTATTGCAGACTTTACAGTTGGCTCGACAAATCACCTGTCTACAATTTTCACCCTTATTTGCTGCTACCTTGCCAACTACACAGTCTTCCTCATCAATTTGACTTGTATCTTCAGATTGCACCTCCAAATAAGCTACTTCTGCCTCATACGACCTATGGCAAAAATGTGTCACCAATTTAGAATCATAACTCTTTATATGATATAAACAGACTGATTGCATCCAGCTTAAGAGTAGGAGGTTCAGTGCATACAGAGTACTGGATTAATTCAATCTTCTTTCACGAGTCAGTGAGAAGAATCCCCTCTGACTAAACAGAGAGATACTTTACTGGATTATATTTCATTTCTTCTACCAAACAAAACAGAAAAAGGAAATAGATGCTTTTTGTCTAGGGGGCAAACATATGAACCCATATCCTGTGTTTTCTAAACCTAAATTGTCTAATCACAGTACTTGGGGCCTGAAATCAGGGGTGCACTACAAAGTTACATATCTATGTAGAGGACTAACCTGCGTTTTAAAAACACTTTTGTTCCTGCAACATCATAGCGTGAGGGTCCCATCCAGCGATATCTTTCACTTTCCATAATTACATCTCCATAAAAACCATAACTGTAGATACAAAAACAAAGGATCCAACTAAATAATAACATAAGTTGACACATTGTGATCAATAAGGATTTAGTATAAAAGTGAAACAATTTGGCAGGGATGAATACAACAGGTGATCCTGTTTGATAAACTCATACATGTAAGGTGGAAGTGGCAAAACAAAAACTAGTAATACTATTGTCAGCAGGAATCCCTTTTAATCTTCCGAGTTCTTCGAGTGTAATAGTGGTCAAACATATTCCTCGTTCCAACTGATAATTAAATCTAGTGCATATACACTTGAAGTTGGATAAAAGCTGGTTTTTATATCACGTATTGATATCAGCATCTCTGTTTGACTTTGACATGCGAAATAAATTCATTAAAAAAGGCATTGTATAAATGAGACACATGCATTGTCCTTGTAATTGGAGTGCTATAAAAGGACAAAAGTGAATCATAATGGCTGGTGAATGTACAGCAAATGCAATGAACTCAAAAGATAACACTCCCAGTGTTTTTGAAAAACTAATAATAAACTGAATGTAACAATTGTTACTAGGAGTTAGGTCGACCAGGCCTATGAGGGTGCACATCAGTCTGCTAGTAAACTAAATAAGAACAATGTTGCATATGTTTCTCACGCAAGTTATCCACCAAAAAGAGCAGACTGCACTCAATTCCAAATCTTTCCCTACCTAAAGGTTCATCAATAATATTTAAACACATCGGCAAGAAAAAAAAGGAAGCCATGAAGAAAAAGGGGGAAGTAACTAGCTACTCCAAAGAAAGTAATATTCATGAGTAGCTACCCAACAAAAGAAGCTGTGTAGCGTACAGAGGGTTCTTCTTTTGATTCGTAAGTCGTCTTCCACTTCACAACTTGAGCTATATCAAGAGAAACCCGTTTACCAAGGGCAATTTGCAATGCTGATGTTATGGGATCCCGAGCTCCTGTGGTGCTGTAATAAGATAACGAGTTACAGTTCATTCAATGTAGTTTATTGAAAATTTTCAATGGAATGAAAATATGGACGCAAATTAATAAGTTGTGGAAACCTTTTGTAAGAAAGCTATCTATTAGTTACATATAAACAGCACACGAAAATATTGAATCAATGAGATAGGCAGACTGAATGCTTCATTCAGTATAATACTGGGTAAAATTTGATATCGCACACAGTCACAGATTTTCCTTTAATCTTTGCTTCATAATACTCTCAATCTTATGCATAACAGAGAACGTAAAATTTAGCCCCAGAAAGGTATCATTTTAAAACTAATTTAGTCAGTACATGCATGTAATGTCAGTCGATCAAAATTTATTGAACTTTCCAAACAAAAAAAAATAAAAATCTTCGGAGTGTATCAATCCAAAATAAAAACAGAAAACTGGAGGTACAAAAGGCTTGAAGCCTCCAACAAGCCACCACGAGACATTTATACTGTAAAATAATTCAAAATCTATTAAATACTAAACACAAAGGGAAGAGATGCAATGAGGAATTGAGGACATACACAACAGAGCGTACCAAATGACAATAGCATCAGTTGAACCTGCAGGAATGAGCCCGAACTTAAACTTATAACTTGGGATGCTGAACTTTGCACCTCCATCCTCTAAGTTCAAAGGAGAGAGAAAACAATACTCGCATATCAGAACGATTCATTTGAACGTTATAAGCAACAAAGTCATAAAATTTGTAAACGAGAACTGAATGATTTCAACTATGTTCAAATAGCACACTAACCCGCACTGCCTGAAGTGTCGTATGCTTCTGAAAATTCAGGCATCAACTTCAGAAGTTTGAAACGAAAGTAAAAACAAATTTAACAAGAACACAAAAGAAGAACTAGAGTACATACTGACGAATGGGGTCCCGGATCCATTACAGTCTGAAGTTGGAAGTAGAGGACATTGGTCATTTTCAGAAGTACCTGCAGCCGCTTCATTTGGATCAGGAACATAATTGAACCGTTCAGTATCACAAGAATCAACAAAATCTGGAGGGACTGGAGGACAAGGAGCTTTAAGCCTTGACAAAAGAAACCCATTCAGGATTTCATTGAAAAATCCGTCACCACCCTGCACAATTGCACATAGAACTTGAAAGCAGAATAGTTGACACTTGACAGACTAAAACCATAATAATATAGTACCAGATAATCTGCAAGGGAAAATTTGATATCCTGTGAATTCAACATTTCAATGATTTTATACCATACAAGATTTGAAGGATTAAAAGCCATGAAATCTGTACATCTCAACACCAACAATCAGTTTTCTCTGGAAGTCTCGTGAATTTTTGTTCTTGTGATACGCGAAAACTTTTTTCCCTTTTCTAAGACACATGTTTTAGATTTGGCTTTTCAGGGTTTTGTTTTATTCATTAAGATTGTGCTGTGACTGCTTGAATACATCAGTAAATGGATAAATAATATGCTTCATTTGGAAACTTTATTCTTGTCTTTGTGATTCATAAATGATCATAAGCACGATCAACCAAATAATATAGTTTGCAAGATTCCACCACGAACAAGAGGCAATGACTTGCAAGATAAAATAGTGCATAGCTGAATGAAAAAACTTACTACTGCCACAACACCGTCATATGAATTAAGCTCTTCGTCTCCTATGGATGCCATTGTATCAAATGCATGCCCTGCTCTCTCTGTCACAATTACCTGATTGGCCAACAACATAACTCATAAATCAGACTGCAGAGATCTTTTGCTTCCTAGTGCTAAAAATTCATGAGGATGCTGTAGATGTCAATTCTGTTTATTGCTTACAAATCATAACAGTGTTACACCTGAAGTTACTGAATCCTAGAAGCATTTTCTCTATGTCTAAGACCTCAGCTCCTCAAAAAATATAATATTGTAAGCATGTTTGATATGCTACCTTTGTGCTGATGTTCGCACGAGAAAATATTGGAGCCACAACTTCCCAAGTCTTTTGACCTTTCCTTCTACCACTCAATGGATTGACAAATACCTGTTAATGCAAAGGGAGGGGGGAGGGGATTTAGCCAAAGGCTGGAAACACAATTCTTCAAACATCCTACCAACATTCCGATTAGCAATGCATCAATGATGAAAAGGCTTGAAAAGAATAAAGTAATTTTATACTATACCATAAGACTTTTAGGTCTTCCCAGATCCTTCTTTAGGCAAGCATTAATTTGATTCACAAAGATCCTACATACATTGAGGTCAGCATGACCAAAAGTATAGACAGCTGACAGCCACTGGGTCTTTAATTTCCGGACAACATGAATCCTAAATCGGTGCATCTGAAATAGGAAAGTGCATTTTTGTCTTGAAGCATAATCTCAGTAAACTTCAAAATCCATTAGAAACGATACCAGAAGAAAAGCAATAACCTACCTCAAAACCCTGATTTTTCAACAAGCACCATCCAGAAACAGGAGGTACATAGTGCTGAATCAAACCATAATCATCTAACTCAGTGGCATATATATCACAAAACTTGAAGTCAGCTGTACTGATACACGCAAGCTTTTTTCCCAAGCAGAAGGATTCACTCTGCAGACAAATGATCAATTTCAACTTCTAGCCAAAAGAAAAAAGGACTGTTGATTAAAAATAGGCAAAATTGCAGCACTGCTATAAAATCATATCATCATTTCCCATGAGCCTATAAATCAAATTTCGACTCTTCTATTAAGCATCCAAGCTTGCTGTTAATAGCAGCATATCTATCAGGCAATGATTGCTTAAGGCTACAGGCCCTGTACAACAACCCCTCTCTCTCTCTCTCTCTGAACTCGCTTATAAGGCTGTAAAGCATGTTTAGAGTTACACAATCACACGAACTGGTTGTTGTTTCGCCCTATGCTTGTGTTAGATCATAAATTTGCAAGAAAACGAGGATATACGGAGAGCGTAATCAGCATCACACGGCTCTATTACCAACCTATACGCACCGAAGCTCCAAACGATAACCATTTTGATATCAATATCCTCTCTATCTCTCTCAGCAGGCAAATAATCAAATAAGAAAACAAAATCATCTAAGACCAGAAGCAGAAGTATCAAACAAGAGAACGTTAAAGCAAATCGAAGCCAAAGGTAGCATACATTATGGACAGAATCATCAGGCTTCCATGAAACTCTGGTTGAATCGACAGAAAGGAGGACCAGTCCGACGCCATCAAGGAAGAATTTGGAGTTCAATTGCGATGAATCGTGATCGAATCTTGTATCTTGAAGGCATTCATCTAGTTCGAGATCGTTTCCATTCGATTGCGTTTCCATGGAGAATTGTCGTTCTTTGCCGTTTTCGGGTCTTTTTTGGGTGCAGAGATTTCTTCTCTCCCCGCTGGCCCACCTGCATCTACAATCTTCACCTTACAAATATCAAAGCCCGGACTCTTGTCATCTCGTCTCAGTTTTGTTTTTCTTTTATATTAGTTTTTTGTGAAAATAATTAACTTAGATGAACTTTGGATTTTTCTTTCTAGTAGGACTGTATAAGCTGCGCAGCAGAGTTATTCCCGTTTCATGATAAAATAAAACTTATAATATTATATTAAATTGACGGAATAAATACCTCAAAAGATTAATCCAATAGTTGCTTTTCTAGTAATGCTCATGCGTCCAAATCCTAATATAAGACAATCTTGGTGATTGTTACGAAAAATGGTTCGAGATCCGTATGTTGAAGATTTACAACAATCTTGAAGTAGAAGAAGTCTTTTGTCCCGGAATGAGGTTAGTTTTTAACTGTGTTTATCGATTTTGTTATTTTGTCGTTTATTATAATTTTAGGCGTGAATTTAGTTATTTTAAGAATATTCGGTTAGTTTAGGAAGAATTGGAATTGTATCGAGATTTAGTGTGTTTTACAGGTTTTTATGAGTTTTTTCCAAGCATTCGAATAAGCTCTAACGGTGACATTCCGGCGAAAAAGATGACCAAAAAATAAAGTTATGTTATAATTTAAAAATATATTAAAATATCTAAACAAAATTTAGGTGCGATGAAAAACATTAAAGAGAAGAAGAAGCGAGAAGCTAGACTTGTCACAACATCTTCTCATCGAGATGTCAAAGCTCGGCGGGCTAGACTTTTCACAACATTCGTTGAGGCATCTGTTGACGCACTCGTTGAGGCACGTGATCCTATCATCGATGAGGATGATGCGGCAACATCATCACTTATTCAGGATTATCATATGGAGGACTCCTCGGAGAGTGATCCTCATTTAGATGACATTCTAGATGGTGATTGGGAGTAGATGCCTATTGAGCAAGAGTAGATACATATTGAGCAAAAGCATGTACCTGTTGAGCAGGAGTAGTTACATATGGAGCAGGAGCATGTACTTGTTGAACCGGAGCAGACACATATTCTAGAGGTACAGGAGCAAGTACCTATTGACGAGTTATTGACATGTTATGCTTACCGCAGATCTAGTGTCATATGTGTGACACCTATTTCATTTCTAGTTGATTACCAGTTAATTGACCCTGTTTAAGGCAATAAGCGAAAAACGTAAAATTTTACAAATTTATCTTACAACCATATTTACAACATATATACATACTAACACATGTCATAAAACCTTGTTTAACAAAACACAATTGTTTAAAACCACACAAAACATCCTAGGCGGCAGCATCCCGTAGCAGCCCACCTGATATGATCTCAATTCCAAGTGTTGGGTCCAACGTCCTTGCCTTGAAAAGGTTGAGTCTGAGCAGCTGAAAAATATGGATATAACAACAATGAGCTACACGCTCAATAAGGGTATACAAATCACACTCTTCAATATATATAAGTATCTAATATCACATTCCCAAAGAACACGCTATATCCTTTCTCAAATTCCAAAGTCCATGCATACATATCCACATTCACATATAATTTCACAACCATTCATATCAAATTTTGCATAGACATTCAAGCATGTTATTACATATCACATATGAATAAACATAACTAAACATATACCATGTTAGACTCGATCGCATCGATGCATAAGTGATAATTAACTAACTAGCCCCAACTGATCGTACGATATATTTTCTCATGTGCTTTCGTATTTCTTTTCTTTATTTCTTTCTTTCTTTCTTTCTTTCTTTCTTTCTTATCTCTTTAGGTTGGCCAACCCGATAGCGTTGTTGGCCCCTTGTAGATCAGGTAGCGACCTAGGCTATCTTGTCCTGAGACCCCTTGTGGATCAGGTCGCGATCTCGGATTATCTATATCATCTTGAGGCCCCTTGTAGATCAGGTAGCGACCTCGTCCCCCGGTACCCGTGCGGGACCCATTTGGGCTAATTAATCAATTATCATCTTATGTTATCACTTTCATAGCATAACTCAATTTCATACTTTCATTATATTCTTTCATCACATCCTTTTCATTATAATATCATGTACATCATGCATGCTTTCATAAACAATATCAAGTAGGCATCATCATCTCACTCATGTGTACATATATACATATATATATATATAAGCATGCATACAATCATAACAAACAGATATATATGTACAAGAATGTATAAAATCATGTCATATTATATATATAATATATATTAAGCAAGTGTAATTCATATACACTTACCTCACAAGTAAGAACAATAACACCTCGCAAACCAACTATTGAGTCCGTTTCCCACTCGAACTATATCACCTTTCACGTCCCTTAAAAAATATACCAAAATATATCCTTATCAATATCTTATATCCAAACCACCCCTTAACTTTTTTGAACAATGGTAACATAGCAAAAAAGAATGGCAAAAACGAGTTGTTTAGCTCCTATTACAAAATAATTCGTTATATATAAACCCATGTAACTTTCGATCCCACCGTTGGACCGACTCCAACATTTAATATGATCTAGGAGAAGGTTAGTACTGAAACATATCAAAAATTCAGCAAGATCGGACCATGGAAAGATATTTAAACAATTGCTGCAAGTTGACAGCTCATATCGAAAACTCCGCAAACAACTTTTTTGACCTATCTTCTTCATGCTATAACGTTTTACTTCGATGTCGAAACAAAAATCCGAAAGTACGGTTGTGTTTCTTACCTTAAGAGGTATCTCCTGTTAAAATTTGGTGAGGTTTGGACGAGATTAGATCCTCCAAATGTCTCTTCTCCTTAAACCTATCTTTATGTAATCTTCTTCTTCTATCTCCCGATTTCTGCAGCTTTTCCAATGATTCTCCGGCGAATTCCGACCCTACTGCAGTGGTGTACTAGTTGTTACAATAAGGTGATGGTGGTGTTTATCTTAACTTATTTTTCTCAGCCCCTAGAGCTCTCCCAAGCTTAACCGAAAGGTACAAAGCTTATGTGGTACATGTATATGAACTCTCTCATCCCTTTTTCTATACTTGGCCTACAAGCTTAATGATATTGATTGAAAATTTATCAGCTCTCTTGATCACCCTTGCACTTCCACGTACATAGCCCGCATATTTCAAGCTTATCTTATATAAAATTTACACATTTTATCCTATTATTTTCATCTTTACACTTTTTACCCAAAGTTCCTTATAAAAATTACACCGACATACCCAAGTTGATATATTTTTACGAAACTTTTGGGAGTCCTTCGTAACATAAAATAACGATTTTCCATTGCTTGGCTTTCGGAAATTTAATCTCATTTCCATTTGTTTTATATTTCTCGAGGGTTTAATTTCGTTAAACCCGTTTAATTCCTAAAAACTCCCGATTAGGCCATTTTTGATTTTTTACCGTTACAATATGGGCCCAAAGGGTATTATTTTTTATTTTTTGAACATTTGATATTAAAAAAATTTTATTTTATTTATCTAAGATAATGTCAATTTTTTTAAATTATCGTAGGAGGATCCCGGGGTGTTCAATCTTTTTCTTCCAATTCTAAGAAAGATAAATCCCGACTCAAGGTCGTTAAGAGATTGGATGCGATCAATAAACTACGTGATTGGCGGCGAGAAGTGGATCACCCGTATTCATGCTTTGGTTGGTCAAATGCAACCGACTTACAAAGTTGGAGGACCTTCAGTTTTGTACGTGGGGTCAATCACTCTTTGAATATAGCATTTATCGAGAGGTGGCACCCCGAGACGAACACATTTTATATGTCATGGGGAAATGGGTACAATGTTGCACGATGTCCAAGTTATTATGGGACTTGCAATTGATGGAGATGTGTTACTACCTCTGAGTGCTCATAGTGATAGGTATGACTAGTTTGTTCATCCCTTTGGATTATCCCCGATAGAGGTACGTCAGAACCGCACACAAGTATTTTGCGACACTTTGAGGACTAGGGTCACAATCATGCTGGACCTTCCAAAGCATCTCCATAATGTTATTGCTTGTGCATATTTTTTGTTATTCATCTCATCGTCCTTGGTAGTCGACAAATTAACCAATAGGATCCGATTATGGCTTAACGAACTAGTATGATATCATCTGAGGACATTTGCATATGCATGGGGCACCGGGACCCTCGCGTTTTTATATAGATATTGAGGGAGTTACTAGGAAAGAAGTGAAAAAGATTGGAGGTTTTACTACACTTTTACGGGTACAATTTCATATTAGTTTAAAAGGTAAAACATAAATTTAAGAGTTAAACTTTTTTTCATACAGTTTTGGATTTAAGCACATTTCTCATTATTGGGATGTGAACCTGTAGAGGATCTAGAGATGCGTGGACATGCACGTTGGTCTTCGAGATTTTTGTACCAAAGACACCGCAGGTTAGCGTATAGAGGGTCCAAGCGTCACATGCACGTTGGTTTTTTGACCTTTGTTCAAACTTTGATTACATGTTTGTGATCTTTTGACTTTTGTTCGAATTTTATATGAATATTGAGTTTAATTCTAGTATTATTGTTTGAGTCTATCTTCTCACGTGACATCTCTAAAGAATCTTGTTGTAAGAACCCAGTTTTTGCCTTCACCGCCCCCGCGGTAAAGAGGGCCGCCCCTGCGGATGACGACAAATCGTGCCCAATCTTTCTTCCGTTCTTTTTATCTTCCTTCCATAGATAGAATATCCGATTTTCTATCTTATGGGCCGGTTTACTGATCTTCTTTCTAAACCCTAGACGCCTTTCCATCTATCTTTCCAGCCCGCCCCTTTATATTCCCGTCTTTTCCTCCTTTTCCCGTTTCTTGCTTACGTCTTCTTCAACCCTAAGAGTTGCAGCCGTCCCCTTGCTTCCTGCGACCTTGCTGAACGTGTAAGTTCATCTCTTCTGGTTTCTTCTTCACGTTCTTACAAGTGCTGCATGCCTTCTCCTTCTGTTTCGTTTTCTTCTTCGTTCTTCCCTTTTCTTCTTCCCCAAGAATCAAGTTTGATCCTTGATTCTTGTGGAGCATTCCGTTGTTGATCCTTTGTTGTTCTCAGGCTCTCTGGATTTGAGTCTTGATGTGTTGGAATCAAAAGTGCAAACTTTGGTTGCCCCTGCTGTGAGTTATGTCGAAGAGAAGCCCGACAGTAGCTTATGACGAAGATCCGCTCCCGCGCCTGCACAGAGTCGTCCCTACGCCTCTGTCACGTGCCGCCCCTGCGCCTCTGTCCTGCCGCCCCTGCGGTTTCTCTACAGTAAATCCCGTCTTTGGTGAGTTGATTCCTTTCTTCGTTTCTTCGTTCCTTTCTTGGTTCCTTGTGGTTGTTCCTTGTTCCCTGAGTTGTTGTTAGACTAAGGTTGAGCCTTTAGCTTGTGGAGATCTCTTAGAGATCGTTGACACTAGAAGTTATAGACTTCTAGCAACTGTTTCGTTCCTGATCCGTGTTGCTTGTTCGTACAGGCTTTCCTTGCTCCTTTCCTAAGGGAAACTGAGCTTCCTCCTGAGTTGTTCCCGAGTTGTTGTTGAGCTTTGAATTACTTTCAAGTGAGGTAAGTCCATTGAACTTATTTAACTTCATTCAACGTATTAGTTGGATTATTTTGGCTTGTTTGTGTTGTTTATCATGTTTATAATGGATAACTGAAAATAGGATTCACCCTTTGATAATCTTAACTGGCCCAAGTGTATTATAACCGGGCGGTGACCACTTGTCTAGTTCTACAAGAAACTAGAATGTGCTCTTGCAACCCATGCCCGTAGGTAATAGATAGTATTGATCTATTCCTATTGGTAGACGGAAGCGGAGGCGAGTTTTGTGAGATTCTCGTGTTACAAAAGAAGTTGAATTAGTAATGGATAACCTTAATGAAAGATAATAACCGGTTGATGTGTGAGCATGCTATGTGTTTCGTTACCTTATGTGTGTTTGTGCCTTTACGCTCTTGCTAGTATCTAGAATGTTAGCTAACGGTTTATACCGTCGTTGTAGATGTTCCGCAGGTTCAGGATGCTGCTGAGTGATCCGGATGGTGTGGTCAGCCGGGATTCCCTTACATTATAGGACGGGATCGGGTTTTGTTCCTTTTGTTGTTTCTCTTTTGTTTTGAACTCGGCTGTGAAGCTTTTGTGTTTTCTTTTGTTTAAACCTTTGGTTTTAGTTTTGAGTTTTGGTTTTCATTGTATGTGCCTTGTTGTAAGATCCGTTTGTTGATGCTACTCTGAGGGTCGGGACCCATTGTGCGGTCCTAACCCGTAGCGCTTCAAATTCCTAGAACTTGGGGTGTTACAATATGGTATCAGAGCTCTAGGTTGGTAACAATGACACTCGAAATCTTCTAAAGGTCGGATGGATAAATAAATAGAACCCGCAAGGGGTCTAACGTTTTCAAAAGGGGGTTTTGTTTTAAATTTGTCGGTTTGGGATAGATGTACGGGCGACCACCACTACCTCCGCGGATCTCAACAGTGTAGTTTTTCTTTTGTGTTGGCCTTTATATGTGTTTTTCTTGGAGTTCTGCTTTAGTTGTAGCGTGGCCTTGTATATAGTTTCTTATATCTATCCTTATAACAAATGACGCGTACTAGAGCTACATCTGCTATGGGGCGAGGAAGGGGTCGAACACCACTTCCACCTGCCGTCCGTGGACGAGGACGTGCAAAAAGACCTCCACTAGCTAGAGGTCGGGGCCAAGCCCCAATTGTTGATCCGCCTATCGCTGAGGCGTTTGCTGAGGAAGTTGTTGAGAGTGTTGTTCTTGAGGCTGGAAACGGGACCACTACTAGGTCTGGAGCACGAGGAGCACCATCAACGGAGTCCGCACGAGTGTTTATCGGAGCTTCTGCATATCGCGACTATGTGCAGAGAGTTGAGGAGGCTATCAAGACTGGACGATCAGCACCAGTGTCGCCAGTTCCCGCGAGATCAGCTGAGGTTTCGCAAAGAGTTTTACAGGTTGTTTCCCCGCCTGCTAGAGTTGTTGAGGTTGTTAGAGCGCCGGATGAGGCGCAGGAGGCAAAGCCCGACAGTTGGTTGAAGGATTTCGACCAGCTGAAGGTTCCTAATTTCATGGGAAAGACTGGTCTGGAGGTGGAGCAATGGCTAGGACAGCTGAATACTGCTATGGAGGCTATCAGTTGCCCATAGGGACGTCGAGTCAACATAGCACAAACGCTACTGAAGGATCAAGCTCATTCTTGGTGGAGGACCGTTCGCAATAAGGTCACCAGTTATGAGCAGATGAAGACGGTGATCAGGGATCATTACTACCCTGCAGCTATGAGGAGAGACCGTCTTCAGGATTTCCTTGAGGTTGGATTTGAGGATTTGCCAATTGCTGAGATCATCAGCAAGTTTCAGGATGAGTTATCTTTGTTAGGTCCGTCAGCACCGCTTGAGGATCAACATGTTTACCTTTTCTCTCGGAGGTTGAGGGAGTCAACACGCTCTTATCTTGCTGGTTTCCGTTGTGATTCTTTGACGGACTATCAGGATAGAACTTCTGCATGTGAGAGAGACCGACCGGGTCAGAGGAGAGCTTCTCAGACAGGAGGTCCTGAGAAGAGACATAAGACTGGATCAGCTAGTGCTGGAGCTGGAGCAGCTAGGTTTGGGGGTATTCAAACGCCAGGGTTCTGGTTTCCAACAGAGTTTTGATAAAGGACGGCAGTGTCATAATCGCGGAGGTGCAGGATACATCCGAGCTAATTGCAAGAAGCCTGCAGTGACTTGATTTTCTTGTGGCAAGCCCGGACATAGAGTTGCGTTTTGCCGTCAGGGCAAGGCGCTATCTCAGTAGGGTTCTTCGCCTGCCAGTGTTATTGGAGGAGGACAGAGATCTCAGTATCAGCAGCAGCAGCAGAGAGTTACTGGTTCGACCGTTACTCAGGGTTCCACTCCGGGACAAGGGAGAGGTAGAGGACGTGTTGGTGGATCTGCAGATACCAGAGATGCATCATCTAGAGTGTATGAGTTGAGGAGTGTTGTAGAGCTGACAGCGTCAACAACCACAAGTATCATTCATATTAATGGTTTTCATGTCAGAGTTCTTTTCAATACCGGTGCTACGCATTCTTTTATATTTGATGCATGTGTAGATAGATTGGCCTTAGTTACTGTAGAAGGTAGACCCTTCTTTATAGGATTACCCGGTGGGGGTAAGATTCGAGGAACACGAGAGGTTCGCGATTGCCCTATTAGATTGGGAGGTCGCGATTGGCCAACTGACTTCTTCGTCATGTACTTAGTACATGAAGAAGTTATTATGGGTATGGATTGGATGGATCAACATTGAGCAGTTCTGGACATCGGCAAGAGGACAGTGACAGTGACTACAAATGCAGGCCACGTAAAGATCTTCCGAGTATGAGATCTCGGGAAGACTGTGATAGCATGTATTATAGTCTATATTTTGGGACTTGTTTAGACGTTTTATCTTCAATAATCTGCATGTATGGATGTATATTATGTGATTATATTGTTGTTTCATCTACCTTTACGGGAATCGAGGTCTATACCTACTTTCGTTGTAATTGTAGGTAAAAAGGCACGTTTTGCATCGAATTGGTGCTAAGGAGCTAAGGAGTCATTGGAGCTACATTCTGGAGTTAAGGAAGAACTCAGGAAGCATGGAAATGATTAAGAAGATTTACTTTGAACCAGATTCGAGAGATTTCACATTCAATTGAGATTCACCTCGGTCAGCTACAGTGTCACCTCAACCGAGGTGATCTTGAGGAGCGTCCCGACCGAGGCGAACACCCTGCCGCCGGCGAGATCCATATTTTTGGCTGAGATCTTTTATTTTTGGAAAGAAGATATCTTATATTTTTGGGCTGGATTTCTGGAACGAAAATATTATTTTAGGGAGATCTATTTTATAGATATGGATATATTCTATAGGAAATTATCTTTTTAAAATATTATTATCTTTGGAAGATAATTATCCTATATAAAGGGTTGAATTTTCCACAAGTTCAACCATGCTTGGAGCATCCAGGAATTGAGGGAATTTCTGGAGTATTTTCTGAAGGTTTGAAGGAAGGATTGAAGATCAAGGAAGGAAGGATTCATAGTTTGGAGTTAGCTTTTGAGGGAGTTTGTAAGACTTTCTTAGATTCTCTTTTTGTTTGTTGTCTTAGCTGATTTGTGATTTAAGGAACGCTGATTCGTTTGTTATTTGATTCAGTTATTGAGACCTTTTTCTTAAGCTTTTCTTGTTCGAATATTGATTCTCTTTCCATATATTTGATTATTGTTATCATGATGATTGTTGGCTAAGTTTCTTGTGCGATGCTAAGGTGATTGGTTGAAAGTTGTGGGAACGACAATGATAGAATGATCTTAATCCCAGCAGGACCCTGAAAGCTCGAATCTTTAACCTTAACCCTAGAACACCTCGCTCAGTCGATGAACATCTCGGCCGGGGTGGAACTTGACTGAATGAGGTGAACCTTTCCTGATCCGAAACTGAGAGTTAAGTGTTCTAGTTTGCCAAATCCTATCCTTATTACAACTTTCCTGGTTCAATGCAAGCCTAGGATGAGACTTACCCGGTAATTCCTTTGCTTGTTTACCCATGACCATAAGTGTAGGTAATAAAGGTTTATCCTTTATTAGGGTTTGAGTGTGCCTTCATCCCATCTTTGTGAGTTAGCCTGAGACTTACCCGGTAAAGGTTGATTTTATTCCCTTGGGTGGTGTGTTGGTTTGAGATTATAGTTCCTTTCCTTAGTACCTTGAGACTTACCCGGTGATAGGAGCTTTGGTTTGGGATAGTGAGTAGTGAGACTTACCCGGTGATCTATTTCCACCTTAGAAACACCTTCCCTTTACAAACCTCAGCTTTGTCCGCATTATCCTTTGAGATCTTGAGTCGGAACCACAACTAGATGCCTTAATCCCTAGAATCCGCATTTCCCCTTATTTGACTTTACATCATCTTTAATTACTTTAACTACTCTTGGTTAATTGCAATACTTGACAACCAGTTTTGTGCTTTGTTTCACCTAAGTCCCTGTGATCGACCCCTGAAATTCTTTCTTTTTATTACAATTGACCCGTACACTACGGGTTCGCATCTTTGTTCAAGCATACTTCTTGGGTTATAAATTTAAAGCTTGCACACACCTTTTGGAGCGAACGGATTGGTACAATCATCAGTGCAGTTCGAGTTGTGAGACTTATCAGTCAGGGATGCGAAGCTTTTTGGTGCTATGCCATGAAGGATAGTACTAGTCCGGCTTTGGAGGAGATTCCAGTAGCTTGCGAGTTTATTGACGTCTTTGGAGAGCCATCAGGCTTACCTCCACAGAGGAGTGTCGAATTTGGCATTGATCTAGAGCCCGGTACGAGACCGGTCTCTAAGGCTCCCTAGGGTATGGCGCATATCGAGATGCTTGAGTTGAAGAAGCAGCTCGAGGAGTTAGCAGAGAAGGGCTTCATCCGCACTAGTGTATCTCCTTGGGTGCACTAGTTCTCTTCGTCAGGAAGAAAGATGGGTCAGTGAGGTTATGTATCGACTACCGAGAGCTGAACAAGGTGACGATTAAGAACAAGGACCCATTGTCCCGCATCGATGATCTTTTGGATCAGCTGCATGGAGCTTCAGTGTTTTTGAGGATCGATCTGAGATCTGGATATCACCAGCTGAGGGTGAGAGAGCAAGACGTAGCCAAGACGGCATTTCGGACCAGATATGGACACTACGAGTTTGTAGTGATGCCATTCGGGCTCACGAATGCGCCCGCAGTCTTCATGGAGTTGATGAACAACATCTTCATCGACTTTCTAGACTAGTTTGTAGTTGTCTTCATCGACGACATTCTGGTTTACTCTCGTAGTGGAGAAGAGCATGTTGGACACTTGAGGATCGTTCTTTAGGTCTTAGAAGATAGAGAGCTCTACGCCAAGCTCTCTAAGTGCGAGTTTTGGATGTCTGAGGTAGCATTCCTTGGTCACATCGTTTCAGCTGAAGAGATTAAGGTAGATCCGGCGAAGATCGAGTTAGTAGCATAATGGCTGCCACCTAAGAACGTTAAGGAGGTACGCAACTTCTTAGGATTGGCGGGCTACTACCGGCGTTTTGTTGAGGGCTTTTCAGTTATTGCCCGACCGCTCACTTCCTTGCTACGGAAGTCTACGAGGTTCGTATGGTCCGAGCAGTGCCTGCAGAGCTTCGAGGAGCTGAAGAAGAGGTTGATCTCTGCTCCTATCCTAGCTCAGTCACAGGGCACTGAGGATTTTGTGGTTTACAGCGACGCATCCAAGCTGGGCTTGTGATGTGTTCTGATGCAGAGGGGTAAGGTGATTGCTTACGCATCTCGACAGTTGAAGACGTACGAGGAGAATTACCCTACCCATTATCTTGAGTTGACTGCTGTGGTTCATGCTTTGAAGATTTGGAGGCATTATCTGTACAGATTACGTGTCAGATTTTCAAAGACCATAAGAGTCTGAAGTACATATTCACTCAGCGGGAGTTAAATAACCGCCAACGCAGATGGTAGGAGTTGATCAAGGACTTTGATCTTGAGATCTTGTACCACCCGGGAAAGGCTAATGTGGTAGCAGATGCCCTTAGTAGGAAGACTCCCCGGGAGATGGCGATCGTTAGGTTGACAGCTCATCCACCGTTATAGCGAGATTTGGCATGGCTAGAGATGGATATCTGTTACGCTAAGAAAGTGATACGCAAAAGTCTTAAATTTATACTCGATATATTTCTCCTAACTCCTAGCGAACCCGCAGTGTACGGGACGTTTTGTAGTAGGGATAGTATTCCAAGGTCGAACACAAAGACTGAGGTGAGATTGAATCGATTAGTGACTAAGGATAGTCAAGATCTAGACTAAGAAAAGAGAAAGGAATAAAGAAAAGAAAATCTCAATGTTTTTGGTTTGGTTTTTAGGTTATCAATCAAAGATCACAAATCATGTGAAATCAACAATCAACTAAGCTAACACCACAAGTAAACAAGCAAATACAAAATATGTAATCAAAGGGAGAAAAGCGGATTCTAGGGGTTGGAAATTCCGGTTATGGCATAGGACTCAAGCTATCTAATTATTCCTTGGATCAACTATAGTATGTTGGGAGTGAGAGTTTCTAGATTGGGATCAATCACCGGGTAGGTCTCATGGTCCACTAGTCCGTTCCTAAGGTCTCATCACCGGATAAGTCTCAAAGAGCCTAAGGATAGGAATTCTACACAAACCGGATGGTTATCTAGGGATCTAACCTCTCCTTACCGGGTAAGTCTCGGGAAGGCAAGTCCTAAACATCAATCCTAGCACATTCAGTCCAATAGCGGCTTATGAGGCTCACTACTACCTAGAGTTTGTCATCATCGGTATCTAAAAGCAAGAATCACCGGGTAGGTCTCTTCTAGCTCTTAGTTGCTAACACTAGGTCACCCTAGGATAGATTTAGCTCAACTAACACTAGGATTTCAACAAATCAACAACCTAACACTTAGATTTATCAATACAAGCAAGTTAATCAAAATTACGGGGTGTTCATCCCTTTCCACGGCCGTGGAAAGGCAAGATTCAACCGTGGTTTTAAACAGTGACTAGGTTCAATCAAGCGAGTCATCCAAGTATTCATTTAAGTCTATTCTATCATAGTCCAATCCATAACCATCTTTTCCTTACCCTAGAATCGCATCTATTTAGCCTACAACATGCATCTTAACAATCAAACTCAACAAGCATAAAATCATAGAATCCATGGAAAGAAGATGTAACGAAAGATGGATTAAGCAAATGAAACAAGTAAAACAAGCTAAATCAAGGTTCAAGAGGGACTTACAACCCTTCAAAAGAAGGTTCGAATCGTTTCTTACAAACCCTTGCAAAACGTTTCACAAAGCTCACTAAAAATCACTCAAAAAGACTATGGAACTATGAACTAGTGTGCTTCTTCTTCTTCTCCAATGGAATCCTTTCTTCTTCTCCAATGGTAGCTCCAATCCAATCTTCCAATGAGAGAATATTGTTGTTGAGAGTGTGGGAGAGAATGGGAGTGAGGGGTCTGCCCCTAACAGCCTTGCAGGACCATCTTTTATCCTCCAAATTTGCAAGAGTCGGCCATGAAGATCGTGGGACAGCTGTCACAACTGTCTGTGGAAAACCACGACCTATTTCCACGCCCGTGGAAGTCCCAGTGGCCGTGGTTTTGGTGCCTCAGCTTGTTTTGGATCATCAAGCCTCAATTTGGTGCATGGCATGCACCAACAAGGTCCCATGTGTCCCCCTTAGCTCCTAGCTTGATTCCCAATGAGTCCGAAGGTGTGTCATCTCGAGGAATGATCTTCAAATGTATCGAATAAGCTCCTAAATCTTCCAAAATACCTACAAAGCATGCAAAAGTCCGTGTAGACGTCTATCTCGACAAAATACATGAATTGAGTGCAAACCGTCACGAACTAGTGCAAACCATGCATGAATGAGCGGAAAAACTATCTAAATGAGTGCATAATCCTAAGTCATAAATCGTGTTATAAAAAAATACCCCATACTTAAGGTTTGCTCGTCCCCGAGCAAGTCCCAACTATAGGCTAATAGATGACATGATTTATGCATGCAGAAAAACAATAAAATCTTTTTGGAGTTGTGCTTCTAATATTGGATCACTTTCATAGTCATGTTTCATAGCAATGGACAAGCAATCATGCATCGAATAAATGAAGGCACGGAAAGACAATTATTCTTAACTCAAAAGCATGCATGAAATGTAAAAATGAAGTCAAGATGATCATGAGCATATCCAATCTAGATCACTAAGTCTTACACACATGCAAATAGGTCACAAGGGCTTAGGAAATAAAAGGCCAAGAAACGTTGTGATTAGGTGAGAATTTTTCTAGGCTATGTGATGCTAATCCGGGAAAGGAACTGATAGCATGAATTATAGTATATATTTTGGGGTTTGTTTGGACGTTTTATCTTTCATAATCTGCATGTTTGTATGTATATTATGTGATTATATTACCATTTCATCTACCTTTGCGAGAATCGAGGTCTACACCTAGTTTTGTTGTAATCGTAGGTAAAATGGCGCGTTTTGCATCGAAAAGGAGCAAAAGGAGTCATGAGTCATTTGGAGCTACATCCAGGGAGCATGGCCATGGATTAAAGATTTACTTTGGACCAGTTTTGAGAGATTTCACATTCAGTTGTGACTCACATCTGTTGACCAGAGATTCATCTCGACCGAGGTGATCCAGAGACGTCGACTCGACCGAGGCGAACACCTAGGACGCGGCGAGAATATTTTATTCTTGGCTGAGATCTTTTATCTTTGGAAAGTGATCTTATATTTTTGGGTTTGGCTCCTGGAAGGAAGAAGATCTTATATTTTACCTATTTTTATGGGAAGAGATCTTTCTAAGATATCTTATCTTTGGAGGGTTATTTTCCTATAAAAAGGGTTGGATTTTCCACAAATCCGATCGTGCTTAGACACCGGAACCCGATATACATCCAGCATACACCGCAGCAAGTATACTCCAGTTGGGAGTTTTGAAGAACCTTTTTGAAGGTTGAAGGAAGATTGAAGATCATAGCTTTATTAGCTTTTTGAAGGGTTTTGTAAGAATTATCTTTAATTCCCTTCCTTGTTGTCTTCTCTTGTTGGATATATATCCAAGGAACGCTTTTGTTGTGATATTTGATTCAGTTATTGAATTCTTTTCATTGAATTCTTCTTGTTCAAATATTCACCTTCTTCCCATATATTTGATTAATACTTTCATAATGATGATGAGTGGCTAATTTCCTTGTGTGATTCTAGGGTGATTGGCTGAAGGTTGTGGGAAAAACAATGATAGAATAATCTTAGATTCCAGTAGGATCCTGAAAGTTCGAGTCTTTAACCTTAACACTAAGCATCTCGTTCAGTCGATGAACATCTCGGCCGAGGTGGAATTTGGCTGACCGAGGTGACTTATCTGATCCTAAACTGAGAGTTAAGTGTTAGAGTTTGCCAAATCTTATTCTTATTACACCTTTCTGGTTCAAAGCAAGCTTAGGATGAGACTTACCCGGTAATTCCTTAGTTTGTGTACCAACGATCATAAGTGTAGGTAATAAAGGTTTATCCTTTATTGGGGTTTGAGTGTGCTTCCATCCCATCTTTGTGAGTTAGCTCGAGACTTACCCGGTAAAGGTTGATTCTATTCCCTTAGATGGTGTGTTAGTTTGAGGTTATAATTCTTTATCTTAATTCCTTGAGACTTACCCGGTAATAGGAGTTACGGTTTAGGATTAGTGAGTAGTGAGACTTACCCGGTGATCTACTCCACTTTAGTAACACCTTCCCTATGCAAAAATCTCAGCTTTGTCCGCTTATCTATAGATCTTGAGTTGGAACCACAACTAGAAGCTTTAATCCCTAGAATTGTGTTTGCTCCAAACGGTGTGTGCAAGCTTTAAATTTATAACCCTAGACTTAAGCTTAAAACAAGGATGCGAACCCGCAGTGTACGGGTCAATCGTAGTAAAAAGCAAGAAATTCCAGGGGTCGATCACAGGGACTCGGTGAAACAAAGTCAATACGGTGTGCTTATGTCAATACTAACCACAAGAGCGATTAACACAATCAAAGATGAATAAGAAGTCAATAAAGCAAACATGCAATTCTAGGGATTAAAGCATCTAGTTGTGGTTCCAACTCAAGACCTATAGATAAGCGGACAAAGCTGAGATTTTTGCGTGGGGAAGGTGTTACTAAAGTGGAGTAGATCACCGGGTAAGTCTCACTACACACTAATCCTAAACCGTATCTCCTATTACCGGGTAAGTCTCAAGGAATTAAGATAAAGAACTATAACCTCAAACTAACACACCATCTAAGGGGATAGAATCAACCTTTACCGGGTAAGTCTCAGGCTAACTCACAAAGATGGGATGGAAGCACACTCAAACCCCAATAAAGGATAAACCTTTATTACCTACACTTATGATCGTTGGTACACAAACTAAGGAATTACCGGGTAAGTCTCATCCTAGGCTTGCATTGAACCAGGAAAGGTGTAATAAGAATAGGATTTAGCAAACTCTAACACTTAACTTTCTGTTAGATTCGGATAAGTCACCTCGGACAGAAGAATTCCACCCCGGCCGAGATGTTCATCAACCGAACGAGATGCTTAGGGTTAAGGTTAAAGACTCGAACTTTCAGGATCCTACTGGAATCTAAGATTATTCTATCATTGTTTTTCCCACAACTTTCAGCCAATCACCCTAGAATCACACAAGGAAATTAGCCACTTATCATCATAATGAAAGTATTAAAATATATGGGAAGAAGATAAATATTTGAACAAAGAAGAATTTTAGGAAAAGACTTCAATAACTGAATCAAATATCACAACAAAAGCGTTCCTTGGATAGCAATCCAAAAAGACTAGACAACCAATGAGGGAATCTCTGGTCAACCGAGGTGAGTCACAACAGAATGTGAAATCTCTCGAATCTGCTCCAAAGTGAATCTTTAATCCATGGCTATGCTCCCTGGATGTAGCTCCAAATGACTCATGACTCCTTTTGCTCCTTTTTGATGCAAAACGTACCATATTACCTGCAATTACAACAAAACTAGGTGTAGACCTCGATTCTCGCAAAGGTAGATGAAATGGTAGTAAAATCACATTATGCACATACAAACATGCAGATTATGAAAGATAAAACGTCCAAACAAACCCTGAAATATAGACTTTAATTCATGCTATCAAAATACCCCATACTTAGCCCTTGCTTGTCCCCAAGCAAGTTCCGCATATAGAAGACAAGATAGAATGGATTATAAGTCAAGAAAATCAATGAAAAGTTCTTTCAAAAATATTTTATGGTGTGCAACTATCATAGATCACTCTAAGAGAGTACTTCCTGGAAATTAAAAGCTCAATATGATCAAAACATTTTATAAATATAAGAAAGTTGTTCATCTTTGCATAAAACCATAGAATGCATAACAAATCATAATTTATCAAAATTAATCATGTATAATCCGATTTAAACCGCTAAGTCAATCAACAAGCTCAAGGTCTCAAGGGCTTCCCAAAAGAAAAGGTCAAGAAACGTGTAGGGTAGGGATGTATGTAAGGTAATGTGGTGCTAGAATCCGGGAAAAGGATGAACTTCACTTTCACTTTGACTTGCAACATCTTCCACCAATAAGCTTTGCTTATTTCACACTTTTTTCTTTTTTTTTTACTTTACTTTTTGGGATGCATGGACAGAGGTGCACAATAACCGAAGCCTAGGAAATCAGCAATCATCAGTTTCTTGAGATGCATCAAACCCTTGATGCACATACCATGACCCGTTAGGAATATCGCTCAATCCGACTTTGGCAAGACACAAACACCCGGCTATGTGAATGGTGCCGAGTTACTCATCTTCATGATTGACTTCCCCAAACCTATTATTGCTTTCTAACACTTTCACTTCCAACTACTTCTCAACTTTAACTTGCTTTCACCACTTCGCTTGCTTCCAAATTCCCGGATAGGTAAAGGGAGGCAAAATGTATATGAGGGGCTAAGCATGATCAAGAAGAAGAAGAAGAAGAAGATGAATTGCCTTGGTCTTTCCAAGAAGCAAGTGAGAGAACTTACCCTGTGGTGTCAACCTTCAAATTCAACATAATTTGGATAAAAATAAAGTATTAAACATGCTAATAATTTCATGCAAAGCATTTAGCAACTTAAACATATCATAAAACCTTTCAAACACATAAAGAATTTAAAACCAGTAGGTAAACAAAATCTTCACTGAGATCATATCTAGATAAGTAACACAAAATCGTTTTCGAAAACTTTCTGTTACGCACCTCGGTCGAGATGTTCTTGGTTCAACCGAGGTGAAATGCCTCGTTTCGCCAGAATCTCCCCGGTCGAGGTCAAAAAGTTTTTTTTAAAACCATTTTTTTTTTCGGTTTCGACGTTTTTCTCAATCAAATAACCTGTAGGTATGCATGTAATATCAGATAATCATATAAATGCAGAAGTGAAGCATAAAATAGAATATCCGATAAATAGTAATGTAATACATCAAAAGTAGTCGGAATAGATACATCACGTAGTCAGATAAGTACAAACACCCCATACTTGGGACACACTGTCCCAGTGGGTCAAAATAAAAAGTCTGAAAATGAGAGAACTCACCGGATAAATAGCTGAACTGCATAAAAGAAAATAAAGAAAATCCTGCAGCTCCTCAATAGTCTCGATCCGGTGGTGGTGCGTACGGATACTGAGTCGGATCGTAAGGATGGCCCATGACACGCTCGAACTGAAGCTGGGCCATGATGTGCTGATGGTGCTGCCGCTCCTGCATCTCGCGGATATCCAGCGATAATGCAGCATATGAGTCGATAACCTGATCCGTCAGGTCATCGATCCGTCGGTGAGCAGCTCGATCTCTCACTCCGCGCCTCCTGCGTCTAGCAGGTCTGACTGGAGAAGTCTCAGCTGGTGCAGGCTCAGTATCCTCCTCATCATCCAAATCGATGATCGGTGGTGCGCTCATCCCTGCAGTATCCGTCCCTGTATCCATCGGGACTCCACCGCCTCTCTCATCCACTATCTCCTCGTCGTCGTCATCCTCCTCCTCCTCAGCCGGGGCAGCTGCTGCCTCTCTATGATCCTCCATCAGTGGAGCCCAAGCTGTCTGCCAGTAGTGTGGATCGAAGACTGTGAACTGTGCAGACCAGCGGATCCCCTGAGGTGCAGTCCGCTCCCAAGGCATGGCAACATATGGAGTGGTCAAACCACGGGGAACTAGAATCCTCCGTGTGATCATCTCCTGTAATCCCAGCGGCTTCGGAGCCGCCGCCATCGTGCAAACACTGAGGTCCATCCCGTGGTAGGTAGCGATATGGGTGACTAGACCTCCGCAGCAAATGTCTCCCTTCGCCTTGGCCTTGATCCTGTGCAGATCCTCTGCCAGGAGCAAGCCAAAGTCTTGGAAACCTCCTGTGACCATGCAGTAGAGGCTGAAGAGCTCGCCCTGTCTGATCTTCTGGGGCGTCTCAGTACGCGCCAGAAGTGTCTCGCTAAAAATCCTGTGGGCTAGTCTGAAGGCTGGGTGGAAGATGACCTTCTCCCTGGAATCTCCAGGGCGCCATCTGTCTGCATGCTCAGTAATATGGGCAATCTGCCCCCAGAACTCCCTAGCTACGGATCGGGAGGGGAAGTCGGTGGCGGTGGGCTCAGAAAAGCCAAAAATCTCTCTCCATATCTCTAAGGGAACTATGAAGTTCCGGTTCATCAACCGGTACTTCACAGACTGGTCTGCGGGAAGGTAGGAGAAGGAGCTAACAAACTCTAAGGTCGGCTCCAAGTAAGCTGGGGCTCGGATCTCAGTAAACTGATCCAGCCCGACAGTAGCAATCATCCTCCTAAGGTCAGCATCTAACCCTAGGCAATCAAAGGCCGACACGTCCAGAAATTGTGGTGCGATAACTGGACGGCTAGCTATCCGCTCATAGTCTACCCGGCATCTCTCGTGGATAACCGGGCGGTAAGGACGGGAAGAAGAGGAAGAAGGGGAGGGTGAGGATCTGTCTCTAAGGGCTAGGCGACGATCTGAACTCATTTTCACTCAACACTGTCAGACCACCTCGGTCACTAACAAGTCCCAAAAATCATCTCGGTCGAGATGCAGTTCGACCGGACCGAGGCGCAGCAGTTACGATTCCAAATCTCAAAAAATTCAGTTCTTTTTCCCCCCAAAATCACTACAATTGCTTCCTAAGGGGTACTTAAGCCTTTCCTCAGCAAAATCAGGGGCAACCAAAGCCCAAATCAAAGCGAACGAACGAGTTAGGGTTTCGACTTGTTTTACCTCGTTTCGGTCGATTCGCTCGATTTCTTTGCAGATCTGTTGTTGCAATCGGTTCCTCTACCCTTCAATTGTAGTTTGGAAGCGGAAATCTTCGAAAACGAGCAAGATTTGAGAGAGAGCGAAGTGGAAGTCGCCGCGGTCGAGGTGGGTAAAGTAAAAAAGTGAAAAATAAAAATTTTTCCCTTTTTATACTGTTTCTGGATCTGCTGTCACCTCGGTCGAGATGGTCTCGACTGGACCGAGGTGGTATGGACCGAGGTGGTTCTGCAGAAACCCTAGTCGCCTCGGTTGCTCAAGAATCAACTCGGTCGAGGTGCTCTGACAGTAACCGAGGTGCTTCTGTCTTCTCAGAATCTCGAACTTCTGTCCTTCCAATTGTGCTCCTTCCTTAGATATTCCCTGTTGTCTGTCCAGAACGCCAAAAAACAAAGCAAAGCAAAGCAAAAACAAAAACTATCTAAGCTAGACTAGAAAACGGGAAAAGAAAGCAATACCTTGGGTTGCCTCCCAAGAAGCGCTTGATTTAAGGTCGCTAGCTGGACCATGCGGCATGTGATTACTCAATGCACTTCGAACGTCGCGGAGTGCTCATCACATCCATCATAAGAATCTTCCAAAAAGGTTCCGGTTCCTAATTTCACCGGCAAATGGTAAGATCTCCCACGTACAAGCTTGTACGGTTTGATTCTCACCGGAATTCTTCTAGATTTCATGCACTTCAATGGGACATAATCTACCCTCGTGCCCCATCCTTTCCTGGATCGAGAAAACAGTTCCTCGAGAATCATAGCAGCTTCCCCATCTAGAACTTGGGGATGGTACAAGGTCCTGAGCATGCGAGGGACCCCATACTTGAAGAAGAAACACTTCATCGCCTTAACGGTGTAGTGCTTGCGAACTTCACTCCTTATAATCCAAGGAGTATCTTCCTCCAACAGTTTCAAGGGAGGTTTCATCTTGATCTTAGGAGGTTCTTTCGGAAGAGACCTCCAACTCTCCGGTGCCTTTTCCGGTTCTGCAGGTTCTTCTTTCATCTCGACTGAGGTCACTTCCACCTCGACCGAGGTCTCAACAGTCAGATCGAGATCTCCACATCTTCTCCCTCAAAAGCTTCGGGAGAAACTTCTGGTTTGACTGGAGGTATGCTCGAAACATGCAACACTTCCTTATGCTCCTCTTTTGGCTTAGCATAGGATAGGGTGCTTTCCTTGAGCTCCGTCACCTTCTTCATCAACTTCTCCAACCTAGATTCGAGAGAGTCTTCAAGAGGTTGCTCATAAGTCTTTTTAGGGACATTCAGTTCATCCCACATCGCAAGTTCACGCTGAATGGCCTCTTCTCTTTCCCATTCATTGTTGAACCAGTAGAAGGAGTACTTCTCCTCCAAGTATTCATAATGATCCGCCCTAGCACTTTGTCTTGCTATCCAGGCTGGATCAAATGTAGTCATCGAAAATCCTGAAAACTACAAAACTCATAGAAAGAGTAGTTAGTAGCAACAGGGGCAAGTGCCCCGAAAGCAAACCGCAACCGGCTCAGTCTAGACCAAGTCCCCGGCAACGGCGCCAAAAACTTGTTCGCTCCAAACGGTGTGTGCAAGCTTTAAATTTATAACCCTAGACTTAAGCTTAAAACAAGGATGCGAACCCGCAGTGTACGGGTCAATCGTAGTAAAAAGCAAGAAATTCCAGGGGTCGATCACAGGGACTCGGTGAAACAAAGTCAATACGGTGTGCTTATGTCAATACTAACCACAAGAGCGATTAACACAATCAAAGATGAATAAGAAGTCAATAAAGCAAACATGCAATTCTAGGGATTAAAGCATCTAGTTGTGGTTCCAACTCAAGACCTATAGATAAGCGGACAAAGCTGAGATTTTTGCGTGGGGAAGGTGTTACTAAAGTGGAGTAGATCACCGGGTAAGTCTCACTACACACTAATCCTAAACCGTAACTCCTATTACCGGGTAAGTCTCAAGGAATTAAGATAAAGAACTATAACCTCAAACTAACACACCATCTAAGGGGATAGAATCAACCTTTACCGGGTAAGTCTCAGGCTAACTCACAAAGATGGGATGGAAGCACACTCAAACCCCAATAAAGGATAAACCTTTATTACCTACACTTATGATCGTTGGTACACAAACTAAGGAATTACCGGGTAAGTCTCATCCTAGGCTTGCATTGAACCAGGAAAGGTGTAATAAGAATAGGATTTAGCAAACTCTAACACTTAACTTTCTGTTAGATTCGGATAAGTCACCTCGGACAGAAGAATTCCACCCCGGCCGAGATGTTCATCAACCGAACGAGATGCTTAGGGTTAAGGTTAAAGACTCGAACTTTCAGGATCCTACTGGAATCTAAGATTATTCTATCATTGTTTTTCCCACAACTTTCAGCCAATCACCCTAGAATCACACAAGGAAATTAGCCACTCATCATCATAATGAAAGTATTAAAATATATGGGAAGAAGATAAATATTTGAACAAAGAAGAATTTTAGGAAAAGACTTCAATAACTGAATCAAATATCACAACAAAAGCGTTCCTTGGATAGCAATCCAAAAAGACTAGACAACCAATGAGGGAATTTAAGACAATCTTACAAAACCCTCCAAAAAGCTATAAAAGCTATAGACTTCAATCTTCCTTCAACCTTCAAAAAGGTTCTTCGAAACTCTCCACTGGAGTATGCTGCTGCTGCTACGTATGCGGCTCTCCTGCGCTGATAGCGGATCTTTCGGTGTAAGCGGGGTTTTTGGATTTGTGGAAATCCAACCCTTTTTATAGGAAAATAACCCTCCAAAGATAAGATATCTTAAAAAGATATCTTCCCATAAAAGTAGGTAAAATATATGATTCTGCATATCTCCTTCCTTCCAGAAGCCAAGCCCAAAAATATAAGATCACTTTTCAAATTTAAAAAGATCTCATCCAAGAATAAAATATTCTCGCCGCGTCCTAGGTGTTCGCCTCGGTCGAGTCGGCGTCTCTGGATCGCCTCGGTCGAGATGAATCTCTGGTCAACCGAGGTGAGTCACAACAGAATGTGAAATCTCTCGAATCTGCTCCAAAGTGAATCTTTAATCCATGGCTATGCTCCCTGGATGTAGCTCCAAATGACTCATGACTCCTTTTGCTCCTTTTTGATGCAAAACGTACCATATTACCTGCAATTACAACAAATCTAGGTGTAGACCTCGATTCTCGCAAAGGTAGATGAAATGGTAGTAAAATCACATTATGCACATACAAACATGCAGATTATGAAAGATAAAACGTCCAAACAAACCCTGAAATATAGACTATAATTCATGCTATCAAATTGCATGTTTGCTTTATTGACTTCTTATTCATCTTTGATTGTGTTAATTGCTCTTGTGGTTAGTATTCGCGAAGCTTACCGTTATTGACTTTGTTTCACCGAGTCCCTGTGATCGACCCTTGGAATTCCTTGCTTTTACTACGATTGACCCATACACTGCGGGTTCGCATCCTTGTTTTAAGCTTAAGTCTAGGGTTATAAATTTAAAGCTTGCACACACCGTTTGGAGCGAACAAGTTTTTGGCGCCGTTGCCGGGGACTTGGTCTAGACCGAGCCGGTACGGTTTGCTCTTGGGGAGCTCGCCCCCGTGTCATCTAACCACTCTACTTGAGTGACTTTTGCAGGTTCTTTCACAGGTTTATGCGAAGAACCCGTGCTGGGAAGGAAATCGTTCCTTACGATCCCGAACCAGAAAAGACATACAAACGACGCTTGAAAGAAGCAAAGATGGCCCAACAAGACAACCGCGATCTTGAGGCCGAGTTGAAAGAGGCGTTAGAGCTGCTACGCCTCAGTAGGGAAGAACTAAGGCAAGAGAAAGAAGAGAATCGCACCAGGACTGCAGCAATCGAAGCGGAGATAGCAGTCATACGAAACCAGATTCTACAACGACCGAGGGAAGATCCTCCTGTTGATCCTCGACCGATGCAGGATCCAGTAGTTGACCCTCGACCGAGGCAGGTTCCAGTACCTGACGCCCCGGCCGATGTACTTCCACCTCGGATGCCAGTCCGAGATGTTCTTCTTGTAGGAATCCCACAAACCCTAGGTCAAAGGATGGACCCTAATCAACAACTGAGGCGTCCAGGAGTGAACCTAGGAGATCCAGCGGATCATGACTACGAACTTCGACCGCAAGTTCTATCCATGATTCGCCAATGCCAATTCGGAGGACTAGAGAAGGAGTCACCGCATCAACATCTTCAAAACTACGAGATCTTGATGGAAACCTTGCGACCTTCCAGAATTGAAAACAATAATTACAAGCTAAGACCTTTTTACTTTTCTTTAAAAGATAGAGCTCTTACTTGGTATCAATCTCTTCCTCCAGGTAAAGTTAGCACATGGGAGGAGATGACTACGGAATTCTTAACCAAATTCTTTCCCCCCTCGAAGACAGCTGAAATGAGAGGGAAGATCAATGCTTTCATTATGAAGGACAAGGAGAGCTTGTCCAAATCTTGGGAGCGGTTCAAGGATATCCTTTTGGATTGCCCACATCATGGGATTCCAAAAATCGAGTTATTGGAGATCTACTTCAAAGGACTAGACGGAAGCACCCAGTTCAATCTCCAACTACTCTCCGCCGGTACCTTCATGGACATGGCGATTGACGAGGCTTGGGACTTCATTGAGAAGCAAGCCTTGCATATGGAGAAATACACCCACCAAGGAGCTGACGGTGGAATTAAAAGAGTCAACTTTCAAGAGACTCAATCCAACAACAATCAACTCACGTCTTTGAAGAATGACGTGAAGCAATTGAAGGAACTCTTGGTTGCACAAACCAAGAAGGAAGAGCAAGGACAAAGGAACAACAACAACAACGGGTACCGTAACAACAATAACGGTCCCCGAAACAACAACTACAACAACAACAATAGAGGATCAAATAGCAACAACTGGAGGGCGAACAACCAAAATCACGGTAACAATCATTCAAACTCCAACTCTAACGATTCCTCTAACCCTTTCCTCTCTTCTCCTTCTTCTTCTTCTTCTACTCCATTAAAGAGCCAGGGGCAAGGATCGAGTTCGTCTCAGCCAGAAAAGAAAGACGCAGTTCTGGAGGCTATCTTGATCAAGCTTAGTGCTATGGAGACTTCTATGACTTCATTTTCGAGGGCCCAAAAGTCCTTCGAACAACAACTTGCAAGTAGGGCGAATGAAGCGCCAAGAGATCCAGGTAAGCTTCCAGCAAAGACGGAAAGCAACCCTAAAGGCCAGTGCATGGCCATAACGACGAGGAGTGGACTCAAAATTGCAGATCCAGTACCTCGTTCGACGCAGACCACCTCGGTCCAGATCCAGTCGAAGAACACCTCGACCGAGATGCCAACCGAGGCGGAGCAATAGAAAGCAGGAGGGACAACTGAAACTTATATTCCACCTCCTGCATACAAACCACCACTTCCATTTCCTCAGTCCAGAGCCAGAGCACATCTAGACAAGCACTTTGGTAAGTTTCTTGACTTGATGAATAAGCTACATATTAATATTCCTTTCCTTGATGCTATTTTAGGTATGCCCGCCTATGGGAAGTTCTTAAAAGAAATCTTATCAAGGAAGAGGAAGCTGGAGGATGTTGGTGAAGTTAGGATGACATCTAAATCTTCGGAGCTCATACAAATCATGAAGGAGAAGATGCCACCTAAATTGAGAGATCCCGGCTCATTTTGCATCCCCATTCAAGTTGGGGATGTCACTTGTGAAGCCCTTTGTGATCTAGGAGCCAACGTGAGCATCATCCCGCTGGAGCTATGCATAAAGATCGGTCTTGGAGAGCCCAAGCCGGTCAAGATTCGACTTTATATGGCGGATCGCTCCATTACCCATCCCGTGGGCATCTTGGAGGACGTTCCGGTCAAATTAGGTAACTTCTATCTACCTATAGATTTTGTTGTACTTGACATTCCCGCAGATTACCTTGTCCCTATTATTCTCGGGAGGCCGTTTCTAGCAACATCGGGTTGCAACGTTGATTGCAAGAACGTCAAGTTGAAATTCAACGTTGGTGGCGATGAGGTGGAGTTCGCACTACTTGCAGCCATGAAAGGGGAGCAGCTAACTGATGATATCTTCAACATCTACGATGAAGAAGAATCAAGAGAATTGGTGAGCTCTATCCTTATTAACGATCCACTCGAAAGAGTTATTAGCTTCAGTTTAATGGAGGAAGGTATAGATGCTTCTTGTGATGCAGATATACGGAACTTAAAGGCACTGGAAGAGGATCCAGGAGCTAAAACTGAGAAGCTAATACAGGAGACGAAGATCTCCAGTTTCGGTTCCAGTAGCAGTACCTCGACCGAGGCACTTTCTGGACTGAGCGAGGCGACTGAAGAACATCTCGGTCAACGCCTCTACGCCTCGACCGAGGTCGACGGCAAGATGATGTCAACTGAGACTACTGAGAATAATAATCTTCTTACTCACTTCTCTGACATTCATCCTCAGTTGGTGGAACATTCCATCCACCAACTTTCTGATAAAAACGGACCTTGGTATGCTGATATTGTAAATTATCTTGTTTGCCAGGAAACACCGCCCGGATTGACGTACTCTCAAAAGAAGAGATTCTTCAAGGAAGTACGACATTATTACTGGGATGAGCCGCTGCTATTTAAGCGTGGACCGGATGGGATGCTTCGAAGATGCATTCCGGAGTATGAAGTTAATAGCGTCATACGGCATTGCCATTCACTTCCTTGTGGGGGACATGCTAGCACAAATAAAACATGCGCTAAGGTATTACGTTCTGGTTTCTTTTGGCCCACATTATTTAAAGATGTGCAATCTTTTGTTGTCTCTTGTGATGCATGCCAAAGAACAGGAAATTTATCAAGGAGAAATGAGATGCCACTTAATAACATCCAAGAAGTGGAAATCTTTGATGTATGGGGGATTGACTTCATGGGACCTTTCCCATCCTCCGGAGGAAACCTCTACATTCTCCTTGCAGTTGATTACGTCTCTAGATGGGTTGAAGCCATTGCTTCTCCCACTAACGACGCCAGTATGGGGTATTTGATGTATTTATTTATTGACTTCGATGTATGACTCATACTTTATTCGGATATTATATATTTATGCTTCACTTCTGCATTTATTTGTTTATCTGAGATTGCATGCATAATTACAGGTTATTTGATTGAGAAAAACGTCGAAACTGAAAAAAAATTTTGACCTCGACCGAGTCAGTCTTGGCCAAACGAGGCGTTTCACCTCGGTTGAACCAAGAACACCTCGACCGAGGTGGGTTAACAGAGAGTTTTCGAAAACGATTTTTGTGTTTCTTATCTGGATATGATCTCAGTGAAGATCTTGCTTACTGACTGGTTTTAAATTCTTTATGTGCTTGAAAGGTTTTATAATATGTTTAAGTTGCTAAATGCTTTGTTTGAAATTATTGGCATGTTTAATACTTTGTTTTTATCCAAATTATGTTGAATTTGAAGGTTGACACCACATTATGAGTTCTCTCACTTTCCTCCTGGAAAGACCAAGGCAATTCATTCTTCTCTCTTCTTCTTCTTGATCATGCTTAACCCCTCATATACATTTTGCCTCCCTTTACCTATCCGGGAATTTGGAAGCAAGCGAAGTGGTGAAAGCAAGTGAAGTTAAGGTTGAGAAGTTGGCTGGAAGTGGAAGTGTTAGAAAGTAATAATAGGTTTGGGGAAGTCAATCATGAAGATGAGTAACTCGGCACCATTCACATAGCCGGGTGTTTGTGTCTTGCCAAAGTCGGATTGAGCGATATTCCTAACGGGTCATGGTATGTGCATCAAGGGTTTGATGCATCTCAAGAAATTGATGATTGCGGATCTCCTAGGCTTTGGTTATTGTGCACCTCTGTCCATGCATCCCAAAAAGTAAAGTAAAAAGAAAAAAAGTGTGAAATAAGCAAAGCTTATTGGTGGAAGATGTTGCAAGTCAAAGTGAAAGTGAAGTTCATCCTTTTCCCGGATTCTAGCACCACATTACCTTACATACATCCCTACCCTACACGTTTCTTGACCTTTTCTTTTGGGAAGCCCTTGAGACCTTGAGCTTGTTGATTGACTTAGTGGTTTAAACTGGATTATACATGATTAATTTTGATAATTATGACTTATTATGCATCCCATGGCTTTATGCAAAGATGAACAACTTTCCTATATTTATAAAATGTTTTGATCATGTTTGGATTTTAAATTCCATGAAGTATTCTTTTAGAGTGATCTATGATTGTTACACACCATAAAATGTTTTTGAAAGACTTTTCATTGATTTTTTATAATCCATTCTATCTTGTCTTCTATATGCGGAACTTGCTTGGGGACAAGCAAGGGCTAAGTATGGGGTATTTTGATAGCATGAATTATAGTCTATATTTTGGGGTTTGTTTGGACGTTTTATCTTTCATAATCTGCATGTTTTTATGTATATTATGTGATTATATTACCATTTCATCTACCTTTGCGAGAATCGAGGTCTACACCTAGTTTTGTTGTAATCGTAGGTAAAATGGCGCGTTTTGCATCGAAAATGAGCAAAAGGAGTCATGAGTCAATTGGAGCTACATCCAGGGAGCATGGCCATGGATTAAAGATTTACTTTGGACCAGTTTTGAGAGATTTCACATTCAGTTGTGACTCACCTCGGTTGACCAGAGATTCATCTCGACCGAGGTGATCCAGAGACGTCGACTCGACCGAGGCGAACACCTAGGACGCGGCGAGAATATTTTATTCTTGGCTGAGATCTTTTATCTTTGGAAAGTGATCTTATATTTTTGGGTTTGGCTCCTAGAAGGAAGAAGATCTTATATTTTACCTATTTTTATGGGAAGAGATCTTTCTAAGATATCTTATCTTTGGAGGGTTATTTTCCAATAAAAAGGGTTGGATTTTCCACAAATCCGATCGTGCTTAGACACCGGAACACGATATACATCCAACATACACCGCAGCAAGTATACTCCAGTTGGGAGTTTTGGAGAACGTTTTTGAAGGTTGAAGGAAGATTGAAGATCATAGCTTTATTAGCTTTTGAAGGGTTTTGTAAGAATTATCTTTAATTCCCTTCCTTGTTGTCTTCTCTTGTTGGATATATATCCAAGGAACGCTTTTGTTGTGATATTTGATTCAGTTATTGAAGTCTTTTCATTGAATTCTTCTTGTTCAAATATTCACCTTCTTCCCATATATTTGATTAATACTTTCATAATGATGATGAGTGGCTAATTTCCTTGTGTGATTCTAGGGTGATTGGCTGAAGGTTGTGGGAAAAACAATGATAGAATAATCTTAGATTCCAGTAGGATCCTGAAAGTTCGAGTCTTTAACCTTAACCCTAAGCATCTCGTTCAGTCGATGAACATCTCGGCCGGGGTGGAATTTGGCTGACCGAGGTGACTTATCTGATCCTAAACTGAGAGTTAAGTGTTAGAGTTTGCCAAATCTTATTCTTATTACACCTTTCTGGTTCAAAGCAAGCTTAGGATGAGACTTACCCGGTAATTCCTTAGTTTGTGTACCAACGATCATAAGTGTAGGTAATAAAGGTTTATCCTTTATTGGGGTTTGAGTGTGCTTCCATCCCATCTTTGTGAGTTAGCCTGAGACTTACCCGGTAAAGGTTGATTCTATTCCCTTAGATGGTGTGTTAGTTTGAGGTTATAATTCTTTATCTTAATTCCTTGAGACTTACCCGGTAATAGGAGTTACGGTTTAAGATTAGTGAGTAGTGAGACTTACCCGGTGATCTACTCCACTTTAGTAACACCTTCCCTATGCAAAAATCTCAGCTTTGTCCGCTTATCTATAGATCTTGAGTTGGAACCACAACTAGAAGCTTTAATCCCTAGAATTGCATGTTTGCTTTATTGACTTCTTATTCATCTTTGATTGTGTTAATTTCTCTTGTGGTTAGTATTCGCGAAGCTTACCGTTATTGACTTTGTTTCACCGAGTCCCTGTGATCGACCCCTGGAATTCCTTGCTTTTACTACGATTGACCCGTACACTGCGGGTTCGCATCCTTGTTTTAAGCTTAAGTCTAGGGTTATAAATTTAAAGCTTGCACACACCGTTTGGAGCGAACAAGTTTTTGGCGCCGTTGCCGGGGACTTGGTCTAGACCGAGCCGGTACGGTTTGCTCTTGGGGCGCTTGCCCCCGTGTCATCTAACCACTCTACTTGAGTGACTTTTGCAGGTTCTTTCACAGGTTTATGCGAAGAACCCGTGCTGGGAAGGAAATCGTTCCTTACGATCCCGAACCAGAAAAGACATACAAACGACGCTTGAAAGAAGCAAAGATGGCCCAATAAGACAACCGCGATCTTGAGGCCGAATTGAAAGAGGTGTTAGAGCTGCTACGCCTCAGTAGGGAAGAACTAAGGCAAGAGAAAGAAGAGAATCGCACCAGGACTGCAGCAATCGAAGCGGAGATAGCAGTCATACGAAACCAGATTCTACAACGACCGAGGGAAGATCCTCCTGTTGATCCTCGACCGATGCAGGATCCAGTAGTTGACCCTCGACCGAGGCAGGTTCCAGTACCTGACGCCCCGGCCGATGTACTTCCACCTCGGATGCCAGTCCGAGATGTTCTTCTTGTAGGAATCCCACAAACCCTAGGTCAAAGGATGAACCCTAATCAACAACTGAGGCGTCCAGGAGTGAACCTAGGAGATCCAGCGGATCATGACTACGAACTTCGACCGCAAGTTCTATCCATGATTCGCCAATGCCAATTCGGAGGACTAGAGAAGGAGTCACCGCATCAACATCTTCAAAACTACGAGATCTTGATGGAAACCTTGCGACCTTCCAGAATTGAAAACAATAATTACAAGCTAAGACCTTTTTACTTTTCTTTAAAAGATAGAGCTCTTACTTGGTATCAATCTCTTCCTCCAAGTAAAATTAGCACATGGGAGGAGATGACTACGGAATTCTTAACCAAATTCTTTCCCCCCTCGAAGACAGCTAAAATGAGAGGGAAGATCAATGCTTTCATTATGAAGGACAAGGAGAGCTTGTCCAAATCTTGGGAGCGGTTCAAGGATATCCTTTTGGATTTCCCACATCATGGGATTCCAAAAATCGAGTTATTGGAGATCTACTTCAAAGGACTGGACGGAAGCACCCAATTCAATCTCCAACTACTCTCCGCCGGTACCTTCATGGACATGGCGATTGACGAGGCTTGGGACTTCATTGAGAAGCAAGCCTTGCATATGGAGAAATACACCCACCAAGGAGCTGAAGGTGGAATTAAAAGAGTCAACTTTCAAGAGACTCAATCCAACAACAATCAACTCACGTCTTTGAAGAATGACGTGAAGCAATTGAAGAAACTCTTGGTTGCACAAACCAAGAAGGAAGAGCAAGGACAAAGGAACAACAACAACAACGGGTACCGTAACAACAATAACGGTCCCCGAAACAACAACTACAACAACAACAATAGAGGATCAAATAGCAACAACTGGAGGGCGAACAACCAAAATCACGGTAACAATCATTCAAACTCCAACTCTAACGATTCCTCTAACCCTTTCCTCTCTTCCCCTTCTTCTTCTTCTTCTTCTACTCCATTAAAGAGCTAGGGGCAAGGATCGAGTTCGTCTCAGCCAGAAAAGAAAGACGCAGTTCTAGAGGCTATCTTGATCAAGCTTAGTGCTATGAAGACTTCTATGACTTCATTTTCGAGGGCCCAAAAGTCCTTCGAACAACAACTTGCAAGTAGGGCGAATGAAGCGCCAAGAGATCCAGGTAAGCTTCCAGCAAAGACGGAAAGCAACCCTAAAGGCCAGTGCATGGCCATAATGACGAGGAGTGGACTCAAAACTGCAGATCCAGTACCTCGTTCGACGCAGACCACCTCGGTCCAGATCCAGTCGAAGAACACCTCGACCGAGATGCCAACCGAGGCGGAGCAACAGAAAGTAGGAGGGACAACTGAAACTTATATTCCACCTCCTGCATACAAACCACCACTTCCATTTCCTCAGTCCAGAGCCAGAGCACATCTAGACAAGCACTTTGGTAAGTTTCTTGACTTGATGAATAAGCTACATATTAATATTCCTTTCCTTGATGCTATTTTAGGTATGCCCGCCTATGGGAAGTTCTTAAAAGAAATCTTATCAAGGAAGAGGAAGCTGGAGGATGTTGGTGAAGTTAGGATGACATCTAAATCTTCGGAGCTCATACAAATCATGAAGGAGAAGATGCCACCTAAATTGAGAGATCCCGGCTCATTTTGCATCCCCATTCAAGTTGGGGATGTCACTTGTGAAGCCCTTTGTGATCTAGGAGCCAGCGTGAGCATCATCCCGCTGGAGCTATGCGTAAAGATCGGTCTTGGAGAGCCCAAGCCGGTCAAGATTCGACTTTATATGGCGGATCGCTCCATTACCCATCCCGTGGGCATCTTGGAGGACGTTCCGGTCAAATTAGGTAACTTCTATCTACCTATAGATTTTGTTGTACTTGACATTCCCGCAGATTATCCTGTCCCTATTATTCTCGGGAGGCCGTTTCTAGCAACATCGGGTTGCAACGTTGATTGCAAGAACGCCAAGTTGAAATTCAACGTTGGTGGCGATGAGGTGGAGTTCGCACTACTTGCAGCCATGAAAGGGGAGCAGCTAACTGATGATATCTTCAACATCTACGATGAAGAAGAATCAAGAGAATTGGTGAGCTCTATCCTTATTAACGATCCACTCGAAAGAGTTATTAGCTTCAGTTTAATGGAGGAAGGTATAGATGCTTCTTGTGATGCAGATATACGGAACTTAAAGGCACTGGAAGAGGATCCAGGAGCTAAAACTGAGAAGCTAATCCAGGAGACGAAGATCTCCAGTTTTGGTTCCAGTAGCAGTACCTCGACCGAGGCACTTTCTGGACTGAGCGAGGCGACTGAAGAACATCTCGGTCAACGCCTCTACGCCTCGACCGAGGTCGACGGCGAGATGATGTCAACTGAGACTACTGAGAATAATAATCTTCTTACTCACTTCTCTGACATTCATCCTCAGTTGGTGGAACATTCCATCCACCAACTTTCTGATAAAAACGGACCTTGGTATGCTGATATTGTAAATTATCTTGTTTGCCAGGAAACACCGCCCGGATTGACGTACTCTCAAAAGAAGAGATTCTTCAAAGGAAGTACGACATTATTACTGGGATGAGCCGCTGCTATTTAAGCGTGGACCGGATGGGATGCTTCGAAGATGCATTCCGGAAGATGAAGTTAATAGCGTCATACGGCATTGCCATTCACTTCCTTGTGGGGGACATGCTAGCACAGATAAAACATGTGCTAAGGTATTACGTTCTGGTTTCTTTTGGCCCACATTATTTAAAGATGTGCAATCTTTTGTTGTCTCTTGTGATGCATGCCAAAGAACAGGAAATTTATCAAGGAGAAATGAGATGCCACTTAATAACATCCAAGAAGTGGAAATCTTTGATGTATGGGGGATTGACTTCATGGGACCTTTCCCATCCTCCGGAGGAAACCTCTACATTCTCCTTACAGTTGATTACGTCTCTAGATGGGTTGAAGCCATTGCTTCTCCCACTAACGACGCCAGTATGGGGTATTTGATGTATTTATTTGATGACTTCGATGTATGACTCATACTTTATTCGGATATTATATATTTATGCTTCACTTCTGCATTTATATGTTTATCTGAGATTGCATGCATAATTACAGGTTATTTGATTGAGAAAAACGTCGAAACTGAAAAAATTTTTTGACCTCGACCGAGTCAGTCTTGGCCAAACGAGGCATTTCACCTCGGTTGAACCAAGAACACCTCGACCGAGGTGGGTTAACAGAGAGTTTTCGAAAACGATTTTTGTGTTTCTTATCTGGATATGATCTCAGTGAAGATCTTGCTTACTGACTGGTTTTAAATTCTTTATGTGCTTGAAAGGTTTTATAATATGTTTAAGTTGCTAAATGCTTTGTTTGAAATTATTGGCATGTTTAATACTTTGTTTTTATCCAAATTATGTTGAATTTGAAGGTTGACACCATATTATGAGTTCTCTCACTTTCCTCCTGGAAAGACCAAGGCAATTCATTCTTCTCTCTTCTTCTTCTTGATCATGCTTAACCCCTCATATACATTTTGCCTCCCTTTACCTATCCGGGAATTTGGAAGCAAGCGAAGTGGTGAAAGCAAGTGAAGTTAAGGTTGAGAAGTTGGCTGGAAGTGGAAGTGTTAGAAAGTAATAATAGGTTTGGGGAAGTCAATCATGAAGATGAGTAACTCGGCACCATTCACATAGCCGGGTGTTTGTGTCTTTCCAAAGTCGGATTGAGCGATATTCCTAACGGGTCATGGTATGTGCATCAAGGGTTTGATGCATCTCAAGAAATTGATGATTGCGGATCTCCTAGGCTTCGGTTATTGTGCACCTCTGTCCATGCATCCCAAAAAGTAAAGTAAAAAGAAAAAAAGTGTGAAATAAGCAAAGCTTATTGGTGGAAGATGTTGCAAGTCAAAGTGAAAGTGAAGTTCATCCTTTTCCCGGATTCTAGCACCACATTACCTTACATACATCCCTACCCTACACGTTTCTTGACCTTTTCTTTTGGGAAGCCCTTGAGACCTTGAGCTTGTTGATTGACTTAGTGGTTTAAACTGGATTATACATGATTAATTTTGATAATTATGACTTATTATGCATCCCATGGCTTTATGCAAAGATGAACAACTTTCCTATATTTATAAAATGTTTTGATCATGTTTGGATTTTAAATTCCATGAAGTATTCTCTTAGAGTGATCTATGATTGTTACACACCATAAAATGTTTTTGAAAGACTTTTCATTGATTTTTTATAATCCATTCTATCTTGTCTTCTATATGCGGAACTTGCTTGGGGACAAGCAAGGGCTAAGTATGGGGTATTTTGATAGCATGAATTATAGTCTATATTTTGGGGTTTGTTTGGACGTTTTATCTTTCATAATCTGCATGTTTGTATGTATATTATGTGATTATATTACCATTTCATCTACCTTTGCGAGAATCGAGGTCTACACCTAGTTTTGTTGTAATCGTAGGTAAAATGGCGCGTTTTGCATCGAAAAGGAGCAAAAGGAGTCATGAGTCATTTGGAGCTACATCCAGGGAGCATGGCCATGGATTAAAGATTTACTTTGGACCAGTTTTGAGAGATTTCACATTCAGTTGTGACTCACCTCGGTTGACCAGAGATTCATCTCGACCGAGGTGATCCAGAGACGTCGACTCGACCGAGGCGAACACCTAGGACGCGGCGAGAATATTTTATTCTTGGCTGAGATCTTTTATCTTTGGAAAGTGATCTTATATTTTTGGGCTTGGCTCCTGGAAGGAAGAAGATCTTATATTTTACCTATTTTTATGGGAAGAGATCTTTCTAAGATATCTTATCTTTGGAGGGTTATTTTCCTATAAAAAAGGGTTGGATTTTCAACAAATCCGATCGTGCTTAGACACCGGAACCCGATATACATCCAGCATACACCGCAGCAAGTATACTCCAGTTGGGAGTTTTGAAGAACCTTTTTGAAGGTTGAAGGAAGATTGAAGATCATAACTTTATTAGCTTTTTGAAGGGTTTTGTAAGAATTATCTTTAATTCCCTTCCTTGTTGTCTTCTCTTGTTGGATATATATCCAAGGAACGCTTTTGTTGTGATATTTGATTCAGTTATTGAAGTCTTTTCATTGAATTCTTCTTGTTCAAATATTCACCTTCTTCCCATATATTTGATTAATACTTTCATAATGATGATGAGTGGCTAATTTCCTTGTGTGATTCTAGGGTGATTGGCTGAAGGTTGTGGGAAAAACAATGATAGAATAATCTTAGATTCCAGTAGGATCCTGAAAGTTCGAGTCTTTAACCTTAACCCTAAGCATCTCGTTCAGTCGATGAACATCTCGGCCGGGGTGGAATTTGGCTGACCGAGGTGACTTATCTGATCCTAAACTGAGAGTTAAGTGTTAGAGTTTGCCAAATCTTATTCTTATTACACCTTTCTGGTTCAAAGCAAGCTTAGGATGAGACTTACCCAGTAATTCCTTAGTTTGTGTACCAACGATCATAAGTGTAGGTAATAAAGGTTTATCCTTTATTGGGGTTTGAGTGTGCTTCCATCCCATCTTTGTGAGTTAGCCTGAGACTTACCCGGTAAAGGTTGATTCTATTCCCTTAGATGGTGTGTTAGTTTGAGGTTATAATTCTTTATCTTAATTCCTTGAGACTTACCCGGTAATAGGAGTTACGGTTTAAGATTAGTGAGTAGTGAGACTTACCCGGTGATCTACTCCACTTTAGTAACACCTTCCCTATGCAAAAATCTCAGCTTTGTCCGCTTATCTATAGATCTTGAGTTGGAACCACAACTAGAAGCTTTAATCCCTAGAATTGCATGTTTGCTTTATTGACTTCGTATTCATCTTTGATTGTGTTAATTTCTCTTGTGGTTAGTATTCGCGAAGCTTACCGTTATTGACTTTGTTTCACTGAGTCCCTGTGATCGACCCCTGGAATTCCTTGCTTTTACTACGATTGACCCGTACACTGCGGGTTCGCATCCTTGTTTTAAGCTTAAGTCTAGGGTTATAAATTTAAAGCTTGCACACACCGTTTGGAGCGAACAAGTTTTTGGCGCCGTTGCCTGGGGCTTGGTCTAGACCGAGCCGGTACGGTTTGCTCTTAGGGCGCTTGCCCCCGTGTCATCTAACCACTCTACTTGAGTGACTTTTGCAGGTTCTTTCACAGGTTTATGCGAAGAACCCGTGCTGGGAAGGAAATCGTTCCTTACGATCCCGAACCAGAAAAGACATACAAACGACGCTTGAAAGAAGCAAAGATGGCCCAACAAGACAACCGCGATCTTGAGGCCGAATTGAAAGAGGCGTTAGAGCTGCTACGCCTCAGCAGGGAAGAACTAAGGCAAGAGAAAGAAGAGAATCGCACCAGGACTGCAACAATCGAAGCGGAGATAGCAGTCATACGAAACCAGATTCTACAACGACCGAGGGAAGATCCTCCTGTTGATCCTCGACCGATGCAGGATCCAATAGTTGACCCTCGACCGAGGCAGGTTCCAGTACCTGACGCCCCGGCCGATGTACTTCCACCTCGGATGCCAGTCCGAGATGTTCTTCTTGTAGGAATCCCACAAACCCTAGGTCAAAGGATGGACCCTAATCAACCACTGAGGCGTCCAGGAGTGAACCTAAGAGATCCAGCGGATCATGATTACGAACTTCGACCGCAAGTTCTATCCATGATTCGCCAATGCCAATTCGGAGGACTAGAGAAGGAGTCACCGCATCAACATCTTCAAAACTACGAGATCTTGATGGAAACCTTGCGACCTTCTAGAATTGAAAACAATAATTACAAGCTAAGACCTTTTTACTTTTCTTTAAAAGATAGAGCTCTTACTTGGTATCAATCTCTTCCTCCAGGTAAAATTAGCACATGGGAGGAGATGACTACGGAATTCTTAACCAAATTTTTTCCCCCTCGAAGACAGCTGAAATGAGAGGGAAGATCAATGCTTTCATTATGAAGGACAAGGAGAGCTTTTCCAAATCTTGGGAGCGGTTCAAGGATATCCTTTTGGATTGCCCACATCATGGGATTCCAAAAATCGAGTTATTGGAGATCTACTTCAAAGGACTGGACGGAAGCACCCAGTTCAATCTCCAACTACTCTCCGCCGATACCTTCATGGACATGGCGATTGACGAGGCTTGGGACTTCATTGAGAAGCAAGCCTTGCATATGGAGAAATACACCCACCAAGGAGCTGAAGGTGGAATTAAAAGAGTCAACTTTCAAGAGACTCAATCCAACAACAATCAACTCACGTCTTTGAAGAATGACGTGAAGCAATTGAAGGAACTCTTGGTTGCACAAACCAAGAAGGAAGAGCAAGGACAAAGGAACAACAACAACAACGGGTACCGTAACAACAATAACGGTCCCCGAAACAACAACTACAACAACAATAGAGGATCAAATAGCAACAACTGGATGATCAATATGAGAAGTAGAGAAAGATGAATTGCCTTAATCATTCCTAGATGATGTGCAAGAACTAGCATGTAATTTCGACCATCAATCCTCAATCCAATCAAGGCAAACATTCATGATCACAATTCACTCATGGGATTCAAGATAAGTACTTCAAGTCCACATATGCATTCATCTATTCAAAACATAAGGTCATCCATTTCCAATTCACAAAACAATCTCATCATAAGGGTCATTCCCAAGCTTAGAAGCACTAAATTTTTTTTTTAATTTTCTGATTTTTTGGAATTTTCGAAATATGTATGTACAATGCAAGACATAATGAAACATGTGACTAAAAGAAACTATCCTAGATGCTAATCATGCAAGAGATCATGCAAACCCCACCCCATACTTAGAAACACATTGTCCCCAATGTGGTATTCAAGTAAAGAAGAGTGAAAGAGGGTTCTCACAATGTAAAAATGGTTTGCTTCGGTATTTGGGATCACTTAAGTTGGGTGATGTCGGATGATCCTATCAATGATGGTAGAGAGCTCAAAGTGTTCATTATGGCGTCGGGATCCGCGCTAGGTGCCGCTAGCCGTCCAAGTCCCGCGTCCGCTCCACCCACAATTGATGAGGGACTCATCATCATCATCCACATGCCATGCAAGAATTCCATGCCACCAAGACTCTAGCACACACAAAGCACACCAAACACACAAAAACAGAAAAATCAAAACAAAAACAAAAACGAAAAAGGGAAAGATGTCTACCAATGGGTTGCCTCCCATCAAGCGCTTCTTTAAGGTCATTAGCTTGACCAAATTCGGGGGCGTCTCACTCTAGGTGAAGTGGGGCAATCATATCCACCGGAGCTCCCGGGATATACTTCTTCAAACAGTGCCCATTCACCTTAAAATCTCCACAATTCTCCCCTCTGTTCGCCACTTAGCGTGCGTGCAAATAAGCTTTAAATTTATAAAACTAGAATCAAGCAAGCGAACCCGCAGTGTACGGATCGACGTAGTTAAGCAAGAATTCCAGAGTATCGAACACAGGGATTTGGGGGGAACAAATTCAATTGTAAAGTTGTTAAGCAAGTAAAAGGGTAAACTTTTCAAATATATTGGGAAAACAGCAACCCTAAAGATCCAGATATCTAATTGTGGCAATCGATTCAAGATATACTAAAGAACTAATGCCAGAGTTAAGAATTGCAAAGGTATGCTAAGGTAAAGCAATGTACGGTGAAGTTCCAAGACTTTATATAACTTATCTAAAGACACTCTCTATAAAGGTTGTTGAGGCTTCAATATAGAAGGGATCTAAAGACAAGAATTAATCTCAAATACCCAAACTTGTAACCCAAGGATCAAGACTAACTAAACCGATTAAGGTTGTGACACTCGAAATCGAAGTAGAGGTTGTTGAGGCTTCACTACTACCTAGAAAAGGGCAAACCTAGACTAGATTAAAGCTAATCTTTAACCTTGGATCAAAGTAAAAGCAAAATTCGTAAATTAGGGTAAATCACGGGTAGATCTTGAGAATCACGGCCGTGGAAACCTAAGAACAAGCCGTGATTTAGGGTGTCGACGATATTTCTCTAACTCTCAGGGTCCAATCAATTTACGATCGATCTATTATCATCTAAGCCACAACTATCAACCCTTCACCTTAGAATTGCTAAAGGGTTTTAGCCAATAATCATCATTATGATATCAATAATCAAATATGAAAGGGAGAAAAGGTAAAACCTTGAAATCTCAATAATAAACTCAAAACAAATGTCAATCAAACACAATAATCGCAAACCACGTTCAATGGATGTAGAATCAAAGGAACAGAAAAACCTCACAAAATTTCTAGGGACAATGAAGAACGGGATGTCAATCCGCCTTCAAATGTAAACCCTAAGATCTTCCAACTCCAAAAATAGGAAAGTGCGTCCTTCCCTAAATCTTCCTTGTACGCAATAAAACCTTCAAGCGTCCCTCTCTTTGGGGATCCAAATCCTGGGGCTGTCACCGTCCGCCCTTCAATGTTGAAGTCTATCGAATATATGTAGGGATCTATCTAGGGTTTAAAGATAAAACCCTAAATATTTGGGTTGAAAAGAAGACGAATCCGCTGGTATCAGAAGATACTCTGGGCCGCGTCATAAGGTATCAGAAAAATACTTTTGCGTGTCAGACGGTATCAGAGAATACTTTGGGCCGCGTCCGAAGGTATCAGAAAATACTTTGGCGCGTTAGACGGTATCAGAAGATACTTTGGCGCGTCCTAAATTCCTTTTACGCTCCTTTTTGTACTGCTTCAAGGCTTAATCCTTAAATGTGCCATTTTTTCTCCATAATTCGCCAAATTACTTACAAATGCAATAATAGTCTGTGTAGACCTCTATTCTTGCAAAGTAGGTGAATATAACCATAAATGCCATGAATGTATGCCTATGCATGCAAAATAAAGAGAAAATCTATATAAATACAAGCCTAAAAATAGGTCATAATTCATGTCATCAAAATACTCCGTACTTGCCTCTTGATTGTCCCCAAGCAAGGTTCAAACTTAAAATACAAGATGATATGGATTATGAATATGCAAAAATAAAGAAAAACCACAATATTTTGGTTGTGCTTCTATTCATAGATCACCCTCAATGAATTGCTTCATAACTAATGATAATCATCATATGGTCAAAATGAATTATATCATGAAAATGATAATCACACTTTGCAAGAAAATCATAACATGCATCATAACTTGCAATATATCAAAATCAATCATGAGGAATCCAATTTAGACCACAAAGCCAAACAACATACTCAAAGATCTTAAGGACTTTCAAGTAAGGTCAAGAATGCGGAAAGGAGGGAAACTTATAAGAGATGTGGTGCATGAATCCGGGAAAAGGAATAACCCAACTCTTTTACTTTTTCTTTTGATTTTGCAACAACATCAACTTAGAGCTTTGCTCTTTCTTTTTCACATTATATTTTTTTTTCGACTTTACTTTTGGAAATATGGACAGTGGTGTACAAAAACCGAAGCCTAGGAGATTGGCGTTTCTCAAATTTGAGATGTCTCAAATCCTTGATGCACATACCATAATTCGTTAGGGACAATGAAGAACGGGGTGTCAATCCGCCTTCAAATGTAAACCCTAAGATCTCCCAACTCCAAAAATAGGAAAGTGCGTCCTTCCCAAAATCTTCCTTGTACGCAATAAAACCTTCAAGCGTCCCTCTCTTTGGGGATCCAAATCCTGGGGCTGTCACCGTCCGCCCTTCAATGTTGAAGGCTATCGAATATATGTAGGGATCTATCTAGGGTTTAAAGATAAAGCCCTAAATATTTGGGCTGAAAAGAAGTCGAATCCGCTGGTATCAGAAGATACTCTGGACCGCGTCATAAGGTATCAGAAAATACATTTGCGCGTCAGACGGTATCAGAGAATACTTTGGGCCGCGTCCGAAGGTATCAGAAAATACTTTGGCGCGTCAGAAGGTATCATAAAATACTTTGGCGCGTTAGACGGTATCAGAAGACACTTTGACGCGTCCTAAATTACTTTTATGCTCCTTTTTGTCCTGCTTCAAGGCTTAATCCTTAAATGTGTCATTTTTGCTCCATAATTCGCCAAATTACCTACAAATGTAATAATAGTCTGTGTAGACCTCTATTCTTGCAAAGTAGGTGAATATAACCATAAATGCCATGAATGTATGCCTATGCATGCAAAATAAAGGGAAAATCTATATAAATACAAGCCTAAAAATAGGTCATAATTCATGTCATCACCCTCCTATCTCAACCGCTCCATGGGGAAAGATCTTCTTCACCACATAAGGACCCGTCCATCTTGACTTTAGCTTTCCGGGGAAGAGCCGCAACCTCGAGTTGAAGAGAAGGACAAGGTCGCCTTCACTCAACTCCTTCGGGATGAGACGCTTGTCATGCCAACGTTTGGTCCTTTCCTTGTAGATCCGGGTGTTTTCATAGGCATCCAACCGGATCTCCTCAAGAGCATTTATATCAAGCAACCTCTTCTCTCCGGCCTCCTTGAGGTCAAAATTCAGCCACCTTATAGCCCAATACGCTCTATGCTCCATTTCTACCGCAAGGTGGCAAGACTTGCCATAGACTAGCTTGTAGGGAGTGGTGTCAATCGGTGTTTTGAAAGCGGTTCTATAAGCCCACAAAGCATCATCGAGCTTCATAGCCCAATCCTTTCTCGTCCTTAAAACCGTCTTTTCAAGAATTCCCTTTATCTCCCGGTTGGAGATTTCCACTTGGCCACTAGTTTGGGGGTGGTAAGGTGTTGCCACCTTATGAGTCACCCCATACTTAGCCAAAAGTGCCCCAAAGTTCCTATTAGTGAAGTGCTTCCCTCCATCACTTATGATCACCCTTGGTGTTCCAAACCTAGGGAAGATCACTCGGTTGAAGAACCGCACCACAACCTTGGCATCATTTGTGGGAGAGGCGATTGCCTCCACCCATCTCGAAACATAGTCCACCGCCAATAGGATGAAGAGGTTGCCACATGAAGAGGGGAATGGCCCCATGAAGTCCACACCCCACACATCAAATATCTCCACCTCTTGTATGTTGTTCAAGGGCATCTCATTCCTCCTTGAGATGTTTCCCGTCCTTTGGCAAGCATCACAAGCTACCACAAAATTCTGCACATCCTTGAACAAACTTGGCCAAAAGAAGCCCGATTGCAACACCTTAGCACATGTCTTGTGTGAGCTAGCATGGCCTCCACATGGCAAGGAATGACAATGGCGGATCACACTCTCCACCTCATCCTCCGGTATGCATCTTCTAAAAACTCCATCCGGCCCTCTTTTGAACAAAAGCGGCTCACTCCAATAGTAATGCCTCACATCCTTGAAGAACTTTTGCCGCTGGGCATATGACAAACCGGGAGGCACCTCCTCGCACACAAGATAGTTCACAATGTCGGCATACCATGGCTCACTTCCTCTAGACACTTGAAACAAGCATTCCTCCACCATTTGCAATTGCTCATCCCGGAATGAGTCATCAATCGGGATGTCATCTCTCTCAAGCTCCAATGGTGGGAGTCTACTAAGGTGATCCGCCACAGAGTTTTTGGACCCCTTCTTGTCCCGGATTTCCAAATCAAACTCTTGAAGAAGAAGGATCCACCGAATCAAACGCGGCTTGGCATCCTTCTTTGTAAGAAGATAACGGATCGCAGCATGATCCGTGTACACAATGACCTTCGCTCCAACAAGATACGAGCGGAACTTCTCAAATGCATACACAACCGCTAGCAACTCCTTCTTGGTGGTAGCATAATTGAGTTGGGCATCATCTAGCGTCTTGCTAGCATAATAAATGGCATGTGTACGCTCATCTTTCCTTTGCCCCAAAACATCCCCAACGGCTACATCACTCGCGTCACACATGATCTCAAACGGTAAACTCCAATCCGGAGGTTGCATGATGGGTGCGGAGATCAAAGCACTCTTCAACCTACAAAAAGCCTCAAGGCAATCCTTGGAGAAAACAAACTCAACATCTTTCATTAGTAGGTTAGTAAGAGGCTTAGAAATCTTAGAGAAATCTTTAAGAATCTCCAGTAAAAACCGGCATGCCCTAGAAAACTCCTTACCCCCTTCACCGAGGTAGGTGGTGGCAACTTCTCTATGGTTTCTATCTTAGCTCTATCAACCTCAATGCCACGGTTGGACACCAAATGTCCCAACACAATACCTTCACTTACCATGAAGTGGCATTTCTCCCAATTCAAGACTAGATTAGTCTCCTCACATCTCTTAAGCACTAGAGACAAGTTAGCTAGGCAATCATCAAAAGAAGATCCATAAACAGAAAAGTCATCCATAAACACTTCCATGATGTTTTCAATATACTCAGAAAAGATAGCCATCATACACCTTTGAAAGGTGGTGGGTGCATTACACAACCCAAATGGCATTCTCCTATATGCAAATGTACCCCAAGGACATGTGAATGTAGTCTTCTCTTGGTCATCGGGGTGGATAGGGATTTGGAAGAATCCACTATAGCCATCTAGGTAACAAAAATGGGAATGTTGAGCTAATCTCCCTAGCATTTGGTCAATAAAGGGAAGAGGGAAGTGATCTTTCCTAGAGGCCACATTTAGTTTCCTATAGTCTATACACATCCTCCATCCCGTAACCGTTCTAGTTGGAATTAGTTCATTATTCTCATTGGTTACTACGGTCATCCCACCCTTCTTAGGAACCACGTGCATGGGACTAACCCATTTACTATCCGAAATCGGGAAAATGATTCCCGCATCTAGCAATTTAAGGATCTCCTTCTTTACTACTTCAATCATGATTGGGTTTAGTCTTCTTTGAGGTTCAATTGAAGGTTTATGGTTGTCTTCCATTAAGATCTTATGCATGCACAAAGAAGGTTTAATGCCAACTAAATCATCAATGGTATAGCCTATAACTTTCCTATGCAATCTTAGTTCATGCAACAATCTAGCAAGTTCATCATCATTCAAGCATGCATTCACAATAACCGGATATGTAGAATTCTCACCAAGAAAAGCATACTTCAAATGAGAGGGGAGGGGTTTAAGTTCAAGTTTTGGAGGACCTTTATCGATAAGAGACGCTCCATACAATGTTGGTTGAGATGAATGCAAAGCCATGGAAGACTCCTCAAGGTTCCTTGAAGCTTCATCAACAACCAATGCAGTTTCTGGAGAAACTACGGTCAAAACTACGGGCTCTGGCACAACCACGGCCGTGGAACTTACAAAGCTAGCATTTCGGAGCACTCCAGAGAGTTCCACTGGTAAAACCACGGGCGTGGTTTCCCTTACCTGGCCGTGGTTTTCGTATAAATTCAGCACACCTTCGTGTGCTTCAAATTCAGCTCTTGTCTCCTTTTCCAATGCTTCCAAAGCCTTGATTTCTTCATTGCAGGCCTCCTCATCTCCTTCCTCCATCAAACTTAAGCTAAGAACCTTCTCCAAGGGATCCTTGATCAAGATCGAGCTCACAACTTCTCTAGACTCCTCTTGCTCGACAACATTGAACACATCTTCACTAAGGGTTGGCCCTTTCATCATTGTGGATAATTTGAACTTGATATTCTCTTCTCCAATGTTGAAGGAGAGAATTCCATTTTTGCAATCCACCAAACATCCGGATGTAGCCAAGAAAGGTCTCCCCAAGATGATAGGAACCGGATAGTCCGCCGGGATGTCCAAAACAACGAAGTCTATGGCCACATAGAACTTCCCTAGTTGCACCGGTATGTCTTCCAATTTTTCAACCGGGTGAGTGATCGAACGGTCCGCCATGTAAAGGGTCATCTTGACCGGCTTTGGCTCTCCTAGCCCAACCTTGTTGCAAAGTGCAAGCGTATGATGCTTACACTTGCCCCAAGATCACAAAGGGCTTCATACTTCACTTCTCCCACTCCAATTGGCACACAAAAGGATCCCGGATCTCTTAGCTTAGGAGGCATCTCCTCCTTCATGGTTTGGATCAATTCCGATGACCTCTTCGTCATCCTTACTTCTCCATACTCCTCCAACTTCCTCTTGTTGGAGAGAATTTCCTTTAAAAACTTGCCATATGCCGGCATACCTAGAATAGCATCCATGAACGGAATGTTAATATGCAATTTAGACATAAGTTCAAGGAATTTACCGAAGTGTTTGTCCAAGCGAGCCCTTGCTCGTGATTGTGGGAACGGTAGTGGTGGCTTGTATGGAGGCGGCGCCACATATGTTGGCTCATGTTCCTTGCTCTTGCCTCCATCTTCTTGCAATGTCTCTTCTTCTATTACCACTTGCTTACCCTTATCATTTCCCTTAGGTAAGGGATCCTTCATGCTCAACCCACTTCTTGTTGTAATGGCCAACACTTGGCCTCTCGGGTTGTCTTCGGTTCTTCCGGGAAGCTTTCCCGGATCTCTATGAGCTTCACCCGCCTTTTGGAACACTTGTGCTTCCAAAACCTTTTGAGCTTTAGAAATGGAAGTCACCGTGCTCTCAAGACCACTCAACCTTCCAAGCAATTGCTCAAACATCATCTCGGTTCTATCCTTTGGAGGTTGAGTGAATCCGGGTGGAGGTTCTTGTGAAGCCTTTGGTGGTTGAGCTGCGCTTGTGGAAGCGGGAGGGTTCAAGGCTCCATCCGGGTTGAAATAGGAAAACCCGGGATGGTTGTGATTAGGCCGGTAATTGTTGAATTGCCGGTTGTTGTTGAAGTTCCTTGGGCCTTGATAGTTGTTGTAGTTGCCCCTTCCCATATAGTTCACATCTTTCTCCTTGGAAGACAAGTTTGCTTGCACTTGCACTTGAGGGCTTGCTTGATTCTTCAAAGTTGTAGCACACAACTCCCTCAAAGATTTCAGCTCATTGTTGATGGCGTCAAGCTTGAAGTTACTCATGGTGACTTCACTCACCTCATATGCTCCCGCCTTCCTCCCATCACTCTTCCTATGGGAGTACTTCTCAATCACCAAAGCTTGTTTCTCTACAAATTTCCAAGATTCATCCACATTCTTTTCCATGAAAGTCCCACCGGAAAGAGATTGAAGCTTGAATTAGTCTAGGATAAGGTCCTTGAACCTCTCCCAAGACTTGAATAAGCTTTCTCTATCCTTCATCACGAAGGCATTGATCTTCCCTCTCAACTCGGTAGTCTTGGAAGGTGGGAAGAACTTTGTCAAAAACTCGGTTGTCATCTCCTCCCAAGTACTCACTCGCCCTTGTGGACTAGATTGATACCAAGCCAAGGCTTTATCCTTAAGCGAGAAGGAGAAAACCCTAAGCTTATGGTTGTTACTCTCCAATCTAGGCGGTCTTTGAGTCTCCATCAAGATCTCATAGTTCATCAAGTGTTGATTAGGAGACTCTCCTTCCATCCCTCCAAATTGATTATGCCGGATCATTTGTAGAACTTGAGGGCGGAGCTCGTAATCATGGGCTGCGGGATCTCCTAAGTTCACACCCGGACGGTGTGCTCTTTGTGCCGGATCCATACATTGCCCTAACGTTTGTGGCTCTTCAATAGCAATAGGAACAACCCGAATATTAACCGCCGTCTGCGGTTGTGGTGGAGGTGGAGGTTGTTGACGATTAAGCTCTCTTTGCACAAGAGCTTGCCTAATCTCTTCAATCTCCCTCCTAGTTGCTTCTTGCCTCTCATTGGCAAGTCTCCTTTCATTCTCCAAGGCCTCATCTCTTAGTCTAATTTGCTCTAAAGCCTCATCTAACTCAGCTTGGAGATCTCTTCCGGCCATCTCTTTTCCTTTTCTAATGCTCTTGGATCTTGATCTAAGGGTTTTCTCCGGTTCGGGATAGAATGAAGCTAAATCCTTTCCACGAGATCTTCGCATACACCTAGACCTGTTCAAGTCCGGGCCAGCCCGCCCGGCCCGGACCGCCCGCCCGCGAAAACGGGCGGGTATGAACATCGACAGAGGCCCGACCGGGCCGGGTACGAACAAGGTACCAGGCCCGGTCGGGCCGCTCGGCCCGGCCCGGAGCCCGGCAAAATATATATATATATATATATATATATATATATATATATACATTTCGTTACTTTCGTATAACCCTAAAGTTCTAAACTTCTAATTGAACCTTTTGATTATGTTTGTATGATATTTTTTGAGTTTTACAGGCACACTGCAAATTATACTGCTGAAGTACTAAATTACAAATAAAGTCACAGTTTAAAAAAAAAAAAACGGGTACCCGCCGGGCGGGTACGGCAGCCCTGGCAGGCCCGTGAACCGGGCTCAGCCCGGCCCGGGTCTGCCAAAACGGGCTTTTTTTTTGAAAATGCCCGGCCTGAGTCCGGCCCGAGCCCGGATATGAACAGGTCTACATACACCTAAAGAATGAGAGATGTCCTGAAAAGCAAAGACACAAACCAAAGGAGATCAAAAGCAACAAGAAAGACCTATACTATAAACAATCACAAACAATGACTCAATCTTAACCTAGTCCCCGGCAACGGCGCCAAAAACTTGTTACACTAAGAAAGTGATACGCAAAAGTCTTAAATTTATACTCGATATATTTCTCCTAACTCCTAGCGAACCCGCAGTGTACGGGACGTTTTGTAGTAGGGATAGTATTCCGAGGTCGAACACAAAGACTGAGGTGAGATTGAATCGATTAGTGACTAAGGATAGTCAAGATCTAGACTAAGAAAAGAGAAAGGAATAAAGAAAAGAAAATCTCAATGTTTTTTGTTTGGTTTTTAGGTGATCAATCAAAGATCACAAATCATGTGAAATCAACAATCAACTAAGCTAACACCACAAGTAAACAAGCAAATACGAAATATGTAATCAAAGGGAGAAAAGCGGATTCTAGGGGTTGGAAATTTCGGTTATGGTATAGGACTCAAGCTATCTAATTATTCCTTGGATCAACTATAGTATGTTGGGAGTGAGCGTTTCTAGATTGGGATCAATCACCGGGTAGGTCTCATGGTCCACTAGTCCGTTCCTAAGGTCTCATCACCGGATAAGTCTCAAAGAGCCTAAGGATAGGAATTCTACACAAACCGGATGGTTATCTAGGGATCTAACCTCTCCTTACCGGGTAAGTCTCGGGAAGGCAAGTCCTAAGCATCAATCCTAGCACACTCAGTCCAATAGCGGCTTATGAGGCTCACTACTACCTAGAGTTCGTCATCATCGGTATCTAAAAGCAAGAATCACCGGGTAGGTCTCTTCTAACTCTTAGTTGCTAACACTAGGTCACCCTAGGATAGATTTAGCTCAACTAACACTAGGATTTTAACAAATCAACAACCTAATACTTAGATTTATCAATACAAGCAAGTTAATCAAAACTACGGGGTGTTCATCTCTTTCCACGGCCGTGGAAAGGCAAGATCCAACCGTGGTTTTAAACAGTGACTAGGTTCAATCAAGCGAGTCATCCAAGTATTCATTTAAGTCTATTCTATCATAGTCCAAGCCATAACCATCTTTTCCTTACCCTAGAATCGCATCTATTTAGCCTACAACATGCATCTTAACAATCAAACTCAACAAGCATAAAATCATAGAATCCATGGCAAGAAGATGTAATGAAAGATGGATTAAGCAAATGAAACAAGTAAAACAAGCTAAATCAAGGTTCAAGAGGGACTTACAACCCTTCAAAAGAAGGTTCGAATCGTTTCTTACAAACCCTTGCAAAACGTTTCACAAAGCTCACTAAAAATCACTCAAAAAGACTATGGAACTATGAACTAGTGTGCTTCTTCTTCTTCTCCAATGGAAGCCTTTCTTCTTCTCCAATGGTAGCTCCAATCCAATCTTCCAATGAGAGAATATTGTTGTTGAGAGTGTGGGAGAGAATGGGAGTGAGGGGTCTGTCCCTAACAGCCTTGCAGGACCACCTTTTATCCTCCAAATTTGCAAGAGTCGGCCATGAAGATCGTGGGACAGCTGTCACAGCTGTCTGGGGAAAACCACAACCTATTTCCATGCCCGTGGAAGTCCCAGTGGCCGTGGTTTTGGTGCCTCAGCTTGTTTTGGATCATCAAGCCTCAATTTGGTGCATGGCATGCACCAACAAGGTCCCATGTGTCCCCCTTAGCTCCTAGCTTGCTTCCCAATGAGTCCGAAGGTGTGTCATCTCGAGGAATGATCTTCAAATGTATCGAATAAGCTCCTAAATCTCCCAAAATACCTACAAAGCATGCAAAAGTCCGTGTAGACGTCTACCTCGACAAAATACATGAATTGAGTGCAAACCGTCACGAACTAGTGCAAACCATGCATGAATGAGCGGAAAAACTATCTAAATGAGTGCCTAATCCTAAGTCATAAATCGTGTTATCAATATCCACTTTCTGGATTCCGACAGTCAGTTGTCCACCTTGGAGATAGTACCTGATCTGTTGGCCGAAATCCGACATAAGAAGGAGAGTTGTCCAGCTTTGACACAGATCCGAGACCGGATATCTCAAGGAGAGGCGCCGTAGTTTTTAGTTGGTGTTGATGGAGTTTTGAGATGCCAGGAGTGTGTTTATGTGCCTTCAGATCAAGAGTTGAGATAGAGGATTCTTCAGGAGGCTCACTCTTCACCTTACTCAGTACATCCCGGTGCGAGTAAGATGTATCAGGATATCAGATGCTCTTTCTGGTGGGGAGGTCTGAAGCCAGATGTGACGAGATATGTAGCTCAGTGTGCGACCTGTCAGCAGGTCAAGATCGAGCATCATAGACCAGGATGCGAGCTACACCCACTTCCCGTTCCTCAGTGGAAGTGGGAGGATATCTCTATGGATTTTGTGACCGGTTTGAGACCGAGTCGTGGTTTTGATGCTATTTGGGTCATAGTAGATCGACTGACGAAGACTGCACGTTTCATTCCGATCAAGGAAACGTGGACGGTGAGTCGATTGGCAGAGGAGTTCACGAGACAAAAAGTGAGACTTCATGGAGTACCTAGGACTATTGTCTTTGACAGAGACGGACGATTCACTTCGATGTTTTGGCAGCAAGTGCATGCCGCCCTAGGTATGAGTCTGAAGTTCACGGCTACTTATCATCCTCAAACCGATGGTCAGTCTGAGCAGACCATCCAGACTTTGGAGGAAATGTTACGAGCTTGTATGTTAGACTGGGGATAGGTGTGGCCAGATCACCTTCCCTTAGTGGAGTTTTCGTATAAAAACAGTTGGCACACATCGATCAGGATGACTTCTTATGAGGCTTTATACGGGTAGAGATGCCGTACACCGTTGTGTTGGGACGAGCCTAGTAGTGCTAGCGGAGTAGCGCCTGAGCAGATTCAGGATGACATGGCTCGAGTAGCAGTAATCCAAGAGCGGATGTTAGCATCACAGAGTCGACAGAAGTATTATGCAGATAAGAGGCGCAGACCTCTAGAGTTCATTGTTGGAGTTCAGGTTTGGTTGAGAGTATCCCCAACACGAGGCATTAGATGTTTCGATGTCAAAGGGAAGTTGAGCCCCAGATACGTTGGACCGTTCGAGATTCTTGAGCGAGTTGGAGAGGCAGCATACAAACTTGCGTTGCCACCGAGACTCAAGGGTTTTCACCCGGTTTTCCATGTGTCTCAGCTACGGGAGTACATACCAGACCCGAGACACATTGTCAGTCATGAGGATCTAGTGATCGAGCCAGATCACACGTTCGTAGAGCACCCGGTGACTGTCTTAGAGCGTAGTATGAGACGCTTGCGTTCGAAGGACATACCGATGATGAAGATACAGTGGTCGATGTGAGGAGCTGATGAGGCGACTTGGGAGACAGAGGATAGTATCTAGAGAAACTATCCGGAGTTTTACGCTGAGCTTGATGCACCCTTAGCGTAGTCGTTTTGTTTGGTTTTTCCCTTTGTTGCGTTGCGTACGCTTTTTGTGACGTTTAGAGTTACATGCCTCGAGTGGGAATATATGAGTTCAGTTCTGTTTTTGTGTGTTGTTGTGATCGTTGGGCTTTTGCAAGTTTCGGGACGAAACTTCTTTTTAGGGGGATCTGATGTAAGATCCCAGTTTTTTCCTTCACCGCCCCCGCGGTGAAGAGGGCCGCCCCTACGGCCAGCCGCCCCCGCGGCCGAGATGATTTGCCCTTGCGGATGATGACAGATCGTGCCCGATCTTTCTTCCGTTCTTTTTATCTTCCTTCCATAGATAGAATATCCGATATTCTATCTTATGGGCCGGTTTCCTGATCTTCTTTCTAAACCCTAGACGTCTTTCCGTCTATCTTTCCAGCCCGTCCCTTTATATTCCCGTCTTTTCCTCTTTTTCCCGTTTATTGCTTACGTCTTCTTCAAACCTTAGAGCTGCAGCCGTCCCCTTGCTTCATGCGACCTTGCTGAACGTGTAAGTTTATCTCTTATGGTTTCTTCTTCACGTTCTTATAGTTGCTGCATTCCTTCTCCTTCTGTTTCGTTTTCTTCTTCGTTCTTCCCTTTTCTTCTTCCCCAAGAATCAAGTTTGATCCTTGATTCTTGTGGAGCGTTCCGTTATTGATCCTTTGTTGTTCTCAGGCTCTCTAAAGTTGAGTCTTGACATGTTGGAATCAGAAGTGCGAACTTTGGTTGCCCCTGTTGTGAGTTTTGTCGAAGAGAAGCCCGACAGTAGCTTCTGACAAAGATTTGCCCCCGCGCCTGCACAAAGCCGCCCTTGCGCCTCTGTCCTGCCACCCCTGCAGTTTCTCTACAGTAACTCCTGTCTTCGGTGAGTTGCTTCCTTCCTTCCTTCCTTTCTTCGTTCCTTTATTGGTTCCTTGTGGTTGTTCCTTGTTCCCTGAGTTGCTGTTAGACTAAGGTTGAGTCCTTATCTTGTGGAGATCTCTTAAAAATCGTTGAGACTAGAAGTTATAGACTTCTAGCAACCGTTTCGTTCCTGATCCGTGTTGCTTGTTCGTACAAGCTTTCCTTGCTCCTTTTGTAAGGGAAACTAAGCTTCCTCCTAAGTTGTTCCTGAGTTGTTGTTGAGCTTTGAGTTACCTTCGAGTGAGGTAAGTCCTTTGGACTTACTTAGCTTCATTCCGCGTATTAGTTGGATTGTTTTGGCTTGTTTGTCTTGTTTATCATGTTTATAATGGATAACTGGAAATAGGATTCACCCTTTGATAATCTTAACTGGCCCAAGTGTATTATAACCGGGCGGTGACCACTTGTGTAGTTCTACAGGAGACTGGAATGTGCTCTTGCAACCAAGGCCCGTAGGTAACGGATAGTACTGATCTATTCCTATTGGTAGACGGAAGCGGAGGCGAGTTTCGGGAGATTCTCGTGTGACAAAAGAAGTTGAATTAGTAATGGATAACCTTAATGAAAGATAATAACCGGTTGATGTGTGAGCATGCTATGTGTTCGTTACCTTATGTGTGTTTGTGCCTTTACGCTCTTGCTAGTATCTAGAATGTTAGCTAACGGTTTATACCGTCGTTGTAGATGTTCCGCAGGTTCAGGATGCTGCTGAGTGATCCGGATGGTGTGGTCAGCCGGGGTTCCCGTACATTATATGACGGGATCGGGTTTTGTTCCTTTTGTTGTTCAGATGCTTTCTATAAGATCCGGGAAGCTCTCATCTCAGCCCCGATTATCCAACCTCCGGATTGGAATCTCCCGTTTGAGGTTATGTGTGACGCAAGTGACGTAGCTGTTGGAGCGGTGCTGGGGCAAAAGAAGGAAGGCCGAACCCATGCTATCTATTATGCTAGCAAGACGCTAGACGAAGCGCAACTCAACTATGCCATAACGGAGAAAGAATTTTTAGCCATTGTATATGCATTTGAAAAGTTTCGTTCTTATCTTGTAGGTGCGAAGGTGATTGTATACACGGATCATTCAGCGATCCGGTATTTACTCGCCAAGAAAGATGCAAAACCGAGGCTGATTAGATGGATTCTTCTCCTACATGAATTCGACCTAGAGATCCGCGACAAGAAAGGCTCGGAAAATTCTGTTGCGGATCATTTGAGACGTCTACCACACATTGAAGACGACGATCTATCCATTGATGACTCCTTTCCGGATGAGCACTTACACATCATAGAGGAGTGCATCGACAAGATATCTAGAGGTAATGAACCTTGGTTTGCTGATTTTGTAAATTACTTGGTTTGTCAGGAATTTCCTCCCGGATTATCCTACGCACAAAAGAAGAAGTTCTTTAGGGATGTCCGGCAATACTTTTGGAATGAACCTATACTCTTCAAGAGAGGTCCCGACGGCATCATTAGGAGATGTGTGCCGGAAGACAAAATGCAAAGCGTCATTCGTCATTGTCATTCACTACCTTGTGGAGGACACGCTAGTTCCAATAAAATTAGCGCTAAGGTATTGCAATCCGGATTCTTTTGGCCTACTTTATTTAAGGATGTGCAAACCTATGTTTTTTGTTGCGATGCTTGTCAAAGAACAGGAAATATCTCTAGGAGAAACGAGATGCCTCTCAATAACATTCAGGAGGTGGAAATCTTCGACGTTTGGGGAGTCGACTTTATGGGACCTTTCCCATCATCTTGTGAAAACCAATACATACTTCTAACTGTAGATTATGTTTCGAGATGGTTTGAAGCTATTGCCTCTCCAACTAATGATGTCATGGTCGTTGTCAAGTTCTTTAATAGAACTATTTTCCCAATGTTTGGGACACCACGGACCATCATTAGTGACGGAGGTTCACACTTCATTGCCAGACGATTCGAAGCTCTATTAGCTAAGTATGGGGTGACTCACAAGATCGCTACCCCCTACCATCCACAAACAAGTGGGCAAGTGGAAATTTTGAATAGAGAGATCAAAGGCATCCTTGAGAAGACGGTGTCAAAGACAAGGAAGGATTGGTCTTTGAAATTAGATGATGCGTTATGAGCGTATAGGACTGCATACAAGACTCCCATAGGTACAACACCATACAACCTTGTGTATGGGAAGTCTTGTCATCTCCCGGTTGAGCTAGAATACAAAGCGTATTGGGATGTGAAGTGGTTGAACTTCGGCATGAAGGAAGCGGGCGAGAAGCGCCTCTTAGACCTTAATGAGCTTGAAGAACTCCGCTTGAACGCCTATCAGAACGCCAAGATTTACAAAGAAAGGGCGAAACGTTGGCATGATAAGCATATCATTCCAAAGGACCTCAAAGAAGGAGATCAAGTGCTCCTCTTCAATTCGAGACTTCGACTCTTCCCATGTAAGCTTAAATCTCGTTGGACTGGACCTTATCTAATAAAACGTGTTTTTCCCCATGGCACAGTTGAAGTATGGGGTGAAAAGAGCGGAAGTTTTAAGGTGAATGGCCAACGTCTTAAGAACTATTCACCGGAGTTCCCAATTGAGGAAATCGCTCCGATTGTCCTCGAATAAACTCAGAAACGGTCTAGCTACGGACCCAAAACAAGTGCTTCTTGGGAGGCAACCCAAGGTCTTGCACTTATATTTTTGTTTTTCTTTCTTAGATTAGTTTAGTTGTTTTTTGTTTTGTTTTCCCCTCGATACCTCCCGGTATGTTATGTTTTTGGATAAAGGAATAAGGAATGGGCAAAGAAAGGAAGAAAAAGTTGGAAGGAATTGACGAAACTTGGATTTCGGCACACAACAAAGACTTCCACGCCCTAAACCACGGTCGTGGAAGTAATAGATGGCCGTAATTTTCCAAAATCTGACACAAATCAGCAAAACCACGGGTTCTGTACATTTCCACGGCCGTGGAATGCCTCGAGTGACCGTGGTTTTCAAAAATTTTACGGCCACTATATAAACCACTAAATTGGAGGTATTTCTATGGTCGTCTATACCCAATCAAAAGTAAATCCCGACTTAGCACTAAGAACAAGTATAGTGAGTAAGTAAGGGTCGAACCCAAGAGAGTTAAGGTGTTTTAGATGCAATTATCGATTATAATGACAAGTGACACAAGGGGGG
>BSUD01000003.1:128240735-128313593 GCA_033239045.1 Fagopyrum esculentum | reverse complement strand
TTGGTTGAATTGATGCACAAAAACTTATAAAAACGATAAATGCAACAAGTAAGACAATAATGGATGAATCTACACTAGGTTGATTCTAAGCATGCAATTGCTACTTTGGTGAGTTCCTTTTACAAGTTTTCAAGTAATCTCCCGTCTCGATCGTATATATGTGTTGAGCCAACCGGCATCAACACAACTTAACAGGTTAGTGTTCCGTAAACCTACAAGAACAAATAACAAGTTAGCTGTCAAACAAAGACTAAGGGATATAAAGAGAATATTAAACCGTTAAACTTATCTTTATATTTGTGTTCCTTTTCTTTAAGTAATTACAACCCGTTATTACTTAAAGTTACTACTAGATTAAAGATCCGAATCCGGAACCTATTAAATCTAGTTATTTGCATGCACTTTAGAACCTAAGGTGATCAATCTCAAGCAATAGTAAATATGCACTTAGACAATGGAGATCAAGGAAACACAAAGCATTACTAAATGAAAACTTATATTAAAAAGAACTTACAACGAAAGTAACAACGCAGCTTCAAACCAACCCAATGTAGCAAGGGAGTTACCAACTCATTACAAAGGTAGCAAAATAATCTGAGTGGATAATTTGTTGGATAACAAGATTTTATTCTAACAATCAACCAAGGACTATTTATACTACAAAAGACACTAAATGGGAGTAAATGGCCGGCCTAAAACAGCCACCTTTAATGCCATAAAGGTGGTGCAAACAGCCGGAGTAAAGCTTCTGACGTTAAACCGCAGGGGCGGCCTTCAGCTCCGCAGGGGCGGTGAAGGCAAAAAAGCTTGATCTTCTTCATGGCCGCAGGGGCGGCTAGGCAATTCCACTGGGGCGGATCTTCAATGTTCTTCAAACGTTTGACCCTTCAACTTCTTGTCGTTTCCGATGCCGAGCCGCCGGGGCGTCCCTATGTCAATGCAGGGCGGTGACACAGCCTCTTCGTCTTCCAGCTCCCAGGTTGAGGCGCAGGCAGGGGCGCAGGGGAGCTGGTCTTTGTTTCTTCAGGGCAAATCACCGCAGGGGCGCCAAGTAGTGGCGCAGGGGCGGTGACACACTTCATGGCCGGCGTTGGCGAAGGCGCAGGGAGCGCTCCGGTGTAAGGCGTCACCCGCAGGGGCGGGGACAAGGCTCCGCTGGGGCGGTGAGGCAACAGAAGCTTTGCTTCGTGAACGATCTTCACTCCTAAGTGCTTATAACTCCTTCCTTAGCTTCTTTTAGTCTTCTTCTTCTGGACCAAGGAGTTAGTAGCATAAACCGACACAATTGCAATAAAAAGACTCTAAAAACTATCCTAAATGATAGTGATTCCATCACCTATCAACCACCTTCCTTCACGAAAACACAACCAAATATCCATTCCACGCCCAAAAATCGCCGCCACCCTTCCTCATCCCGTAATTCTTCGTTCGGAGTCCGATTCGATCGATTCCTCAGTCTAAAGTGGAGCATTTTCGATCATCTACAAGATCCAAGCATCAAATTGAGTGAACAATCCACATTGGAGAAGGAATTTGGATTTTTCAAATCCAAAACCTAGGTTTTACTCCCTTTTCTCTTCTTTCTCAATTTGGTTCAATTTCTTCGCAAGATTTTAGGAGAACTGAACGAAATTAGAATTGGAATTAGTCTAGGACAGTGATTGTTGATTTTGGTGTGGATTTGCTGATATTTGAGTGAGACAGACCAATTCCACGGGTTCCGTACGTTTCCACGGCCGCGGAATATCAAGAACAGACCGTGGTTTTCTCTGTTGTTGAGAAAAATGTTTAGGAGGAAGTCTAGTAGGAACAAGAAGCAAAAGGATGATAGTTCCCCCTCTTCCCAACCCCCTCCTAGTCAACCACCATCATCACCACCTCATAGAATCCCTATTATCCATGAGGATTACCTAGGAGGCTTGGAAAGGATTGAGAAAAGACCGATCATAGGACCTAGATACCTTGTCCTAGAGGAGCTTGAGGAGCTCAATGTTGTGAACGACTTGACTTGGCTCTTAGATAGAGCCGGATTGACCATCTTCTCCGCTATTAGAGAAGATGCCTATGAGGAGATAACAAGGGAGTTTGTGACTTCCTTTGAGCATAGCCACGTGAACCGAACGGTCTCCTTTAGGATAATGGAGCAAAACTATGAGTTCTCCATCATTCAGTTTGGAACCTTCTTTGGGTTCCATGAGAGTTTCAATGGTAGGTTTCCCGGGGGAGTGTATGATAAAGATTTTTGGGAGGATATTGCTATGATATATGCTAGTGAGGATTGTTGGCAACCGGCCGACACCAAGGTTAAGCTCATCTACCACTTAGCCTTGAAGATAGCTCATAGAGTCCTTTTGGAGTGTCTTTTCCCTAGGACCGAGGCCCCATAAAAGATCAAAACCGATGAGCTCTTCCTCCTCTATTGCATGCTTACTGATAGATCCGCCGATTGTGCAACCCTCCTTGCCTCCACCATTAGTAAGTTGAAGAACAAGAAGGCCGGAAACATAGGTTATGGGGGTATGGTGACTCACATAGCCAACCAATTGGGGATAGACTACTCCGCATGTACTAGGATAGCGGTGATACCTTTGGGTCTCAATGGGCTTATGACTAGAGGTATTATCTTTCCCCGCCATCAAGCTCCACCTACCACAGCCATGCCATGGGAGGAGAGAGGTGGTAGAGGTATCACATGGCTTCCCGAGTACTCCATCATGCTAGGCCGCCAAAATTGGAAGGAGACCTTCGCATCCATGCATGCTAATAGACTTGTAGCCCCTCCATATGTGCCGGATGAGGTCCCGGCTGGGGATGTTTATGAGGAGATGGGAGGAGGAGATGATCATGATGTAGGAGGTACTGAGCATCATTTTGGTACATTCCCGGACCAGCCGGCCGACTTCCCGGAGCCTCCTAGGCGATCTCCCCGACCTTCTAGACCTTCCGGTTCTTCTTCTTCACGCAGGGCTAGTGTGAGTGAGAGGCCGACATGGATGGAGACTCCACCCTCTTGGTATGGAGAGAAACCATCATGGATGGGAGCTCCTCCTCCATGGTATGATCATCCACCGGTGGCACCGACCCCTTTTCAGGACACACCTTCATGGTATAGCCAGCCGCCACCTTGATATTCGCAGCTTCCAAGGTAGGCGGATGATCTTTCGAGGAGAGTAGGAGACTTAGAAGTCCGACAGGAGTCTCATGATGTAGAGCACCAGGAGAATGCCCGTATCTTGAGGGACGTCTACCGCCAGCAGTTTGGGCGGAACTTCAGATCGGACTTCTATCCATTTCCACCGCCGCCTTCCCAGTGATGATGATGAGATGACCGCCGGTTAGAGCTGCTCCACCGCCATTAGTGAGTTTCCTTTGTTTCTTTTCTTTTCTTTATTTCTTTTGAACATTGAGGATAATGTATGTTTCAAGTATGGGGTGGGGTGTGACTATCGTTTGTAATAACTCTACTCACTTTGCTTTGCTTATGTCTATAAACACTTGCATGTTTTCTTTCATTGTCACACATTTCATTATTGCACTGCATGAAAAAGGCTTTGAAAAAACCATAAAAATTTGAAAATTTTGAAAAGATTTTGTGCTTCTAAGATTAGAGATGATTTCTATGATGAAAACTACTTGTGGAATGAGTTTTTGATGACAATTATATGCTTGAATTGAATTATGAATTGTGAAGAGATTGAGTATGTTGTTTATCCTTTCTTACAAATTTCATAATGTGAAGGTTTTTATCTAAATCATTTTGAGAAACGAAGGAAGAAATTACAATATAAGTTCTTATACTTCTTTATGAAATGATTAAGGCACCTCGATTTTCTTACTTCTTTCTTTGATCATTTAGCCCCTCAATGAAAATAATTGCCTCCTTTACCTATCCGGGATTTAGGAAAAGTTGATTTTGGCATGTTTGATGTGGGAGGGCCATGAAAGCAATTATTTGAATACAAAGTGTAGGAAAGTATAGGTTTGGGGAAGTCAATCATGACGATGAGTAACTCGGCACCATTCACATAGCCGGGTGTTTGTGTCTTGCCAAAGACGGATTGAGCGATATTCCTAACGGATTATGGTATGTGCATCAAGGGTTTGAGGCATCTCGAAATTGAGAAATGCCAATCTCCTAGGCTTCGGTTTTTGTGCACCGCTGTCCATAACTTCAAAAGTAAAGTCGAAAAATTATGTGCAAAAAGTCTAGAGCAAAGCTCTAAGTTGGTGGTTCGTTCAAATGGTGAAAAGAAAAGAGTTTGTTTTGTTCCTTCTTCCCGGATTCATACACCACATTCCTTTACAAGTTTCCCACCTTTTCCGTATTCTTGGCCTTACTTGAAAGTCCTTGAGATCATAAGAGTGTTATTTGACTTGGTGATCTAAATTGAAGTTTCACATACTTGATTTTGACAATGCTTGAAGGTTATGATGTTTGTCTTGAAGTTTAGGCATTTTATGAAGTTCCTTTGCTTTACATATTTTGGTTTGTGTGTATGAACGTTTTCAAGGATGAATGAAGCAAGGTTTGAGGATGATCTATTGATTAGAAGCACATTACCAAAAAGATTGTTTTGTTTTATTTTGCATTCATATTTCATTCTACCTTATGTTCTAAGCTTTTGAAAACCTTGCTTGGAGACAAGCAAGTGACAAGTATGGGGTATTTTGTTAGCATGAAATATGACTATATTTTAGGCACTTGTTTTAGTTGTTTTTCCCTCTTTTATGTGTACATAGATATGAGTTTGAATCATTTGTGAGCTCATTCACCCACTTTGTCGATATAGAGATCTACATTAGCTTTGTTTTGTTTATAGGTGAATAAAGGCTTGGATTGGAGTAAAATATGGAAGGAAAGGAGTATTTGATCATGTTTGATGGCAAGGAGATGCTTTGGAGAAGTTAAGGAAGGAGTATGAGTGAAGAACATCACGAAATAAAGGCTTTCACAAGAATTTGGAGAACCACACCCTAAATTACGGCCGTGGACTTGGCAATTGGATCGTGGAAGTGAGTTTGAAGCACAACAGAAAGTTACACGGTCTAAACCACGGCCGTGGAAATTTGTTCATGACCGTGATTTCCATGATTTTGTGACGTGTCACATTTGCCACATCAACAACGTCATTGGGCTTTCTCGTATCCCTATATCTCCCTATAAGAAGGCTTGAGAAGGGAGTTTCGAGCATCTTCGCTTAGAGCTTCGGAGACTACCGCTTAGGGTTCATTTTACCTTGAGGATTGGAGATTTCGGAAGATTGAAGAATTGTGAAAGACGTGATTTTGGAGATTTTCTTAGGGTTTTCACTTTCGGAGACGGATTGACACTCCGTTCTTCATTGTTCCCTAAGATCGCTGTGATATTCTTATTCCATTTTCTGAATTCATAAACATATTACTTATGTTATATGGATTCGAGATTGAATTTAATTTGTTATTGAGTTTTCGAGGGTTTTCATCTTTCTTTCTTCTTAAATTGATTTTTGATTCAATGACAATGATTGTTGGCTAAAACCCTTTAGCAATTCTAAGGTGAAGGGTTGATAGTTGTGGCTTAGATGATGATAGATTGATCGTAAACAGATTGGACCCTGAGAGTTTGAGAAACTTCGTCGACAGCCTAATCCACGGCATGTTCTTGAGTTCCACGGCCGTGGTTCTTCAAGATCCAACCGTGATTTTCCCTGTTGTACGTATTTTGCTTTTGCTTTGATCCAAAGTTAAAGATTTGCTTTAACCTAGCCTTGGCTTGCCTTTCCTAGGTAGTAGTGAGACTCAACATCCTCTATTTCGGTTTCGAGTGTCATAACCTTAACCGTTTTAGTTTGTCTTTGATTTCCTTGGGTTTGGGCATGGGTATTTGAGAGTAATTCTTGTCCTTAGATCCTTTCTATATTGCAGCCTCAACAACCGTTATAGAGAGTGTCCTTGGGTGAGATATATAGGGTTTTGGAACTTCACCGCACTCAACCTTACATTAGTTATACCTTTGCAATCTCGATTCTGTCCTTATATCTATAGAATATGTTGAATCGATTGCCACAATTGGATACTTGGATCTTTAGGGTTGCTGTTTTCCCCAATATTTGCAAAGCTTTTATACTTTTACTTGCTCGATTATTCGAAACTGAATTTGACTCACCAAATCCCTGAGTTCGATACTTTGGAATACTTGCTTAACTACGCCGAACCGTACACTGCGGGTTCGCTTGCTTAGATTCTAGTTTTATAATTAAAACTTATTTGCACGCACGTTTAGGGGCGAACAATTAACTTGGATACAAATGACTGTATAAAAGACTATATTAATTGTAAGATCGATTAAACACATGTTTCATGTGTTATAGGGACATAAAAATGTCTAATCAATTACATATATGTGTATGATGATACATATCGGACATACTGATCTTATGACTTCACATATTGAGGAGTCTTAAAGATATTCAAGATTAGTGAATTCTTTAGGCATGAGCAGGATATAATTACCATTAAAGTGATGATGACCGTAACAAGCAATTATAAAGGTAGTGATTGGGATGACCAAAATCTGAGTGGGAGATATAGTCTTACAATGCTGATGGATATGCCCTCATCGGGATGAACACAGAAAATGCATGTGCATGTTTAGATGGATCAGTAGTAATCATCGGGATTAATATCTTGGTCTCAAGAGTTCAAGAAACATACTTGATGACAAAGATAATTTCTATCATATAGTCAAGTAAAGACATTAAGTGATAAATAAGTTTAACATTGCACACTTGTTGTAAAGTACAAGTGAGAGATTGAATAAATTGTGTCATATACCCTAAGGTGCAATTACTAATTATGTTATACAAAAATACATAGAGATATATAACTCGATAACATTTCAAAGAGTTTTGCAAAAGGTCAACTATGACTTATGCATATTATATGATAAAATATGTTGCTAATATTATCAGGTCCTACGAAGTCACACCCATTAGGTTGGTGGACTAGATCATTTAATAAAGGAGTATTATATATATGTATATATGTATATTATTGAAATATCCGGAAATTTTTCTCTCAATCAATTCCGAGTCAAACCGGATTTCAATCCGTTGACCTTTTCATTTTCACCAATTTTCGGTTTCATCACAAATTCTATCATTTTACGTGAGACCTTTTTCTCACATAAAATGATAGAAAAATAACACCAAGCCCTAAATTGCAATCATGAGTTCATATCCTAGACAAGATCATGACGAGATCATGACGACGCCACCCGACGAGTTTTGACAAGGCCATGACGAGGCCATGACAACGTCACCGACAAGCTTAGGATAAAGCCATGACAAGCTTGTGACAAGACCTTGAATAAATATTTCAGCCCACCTCTCCATCTTTATTTCATCCCTCTCTCTTCACTGCTCCAGCCCACTGTTGCCATGCCAGCCAGCCTGGTGGGAAGTTCACATTGCAACCTTGCTCAGCCCAACAGGAGGAACTCTCTTGTGACAACCCATACACTCAGCCTTGCTTCTCCAGCCCAGCAACGTACCACCTCTCGGACGGGCCAACCCAGCAGTGAAGAGCCCAACCTATAGCCTCCACATCAGCCCCTACATTTCGTAACAGCTCCAGACCTTCCAATTCTCTTGAGCGGTTCCCGGATGTCACGCAGCACCTTCCTCTTTGATCGCCAGCACAAACGCAGCAATAATTTCGCTTCCTTCAAACGCCTACTATAACACCAGCGGGAAGTCACCATTGTCGACTCACGAACCAGGGCCTCTCCTATCCAACGGCGCCCAAGGATCCAGTCTGCACGAGTAATACATCACCGCTCAAGCAGTCAGCATGCGCCTTGACCTATTGCATTGCAATGCACGCATACTTCAGACCCTTACCAGACGGCACCACCCAGACTGCTCAGCACCACCTCGATGCCTAGCCCGGTGGATCTGAGAGTTGATCGAGAAGAGGATTGTTGTGCGTCCTCAAGCCTTGTACAACCATCGTGTTCTATTTTCGGAACCAAGATGAGCCCTCTTCCTTAGGCTAACTGCGTGTGCCACGTGAAGAGCAACAACGCGCCTCTCCTCCTCCGCTCCAGTCCGTCGCTCTTTGTTTGTGTCCAAGCGGGATAGCATCAGGGTGAGTCCTTCCTTCTCCTCTCCCACTTCCCTCACTTACCTTGTTCTGATCCCTAACTTGGACGTATTGCAACAGACCCAGACTGGTTTCGCCTTCTCCTGCACAGACACATTCTTAAGGACGGCCATCCATCCCCGTCCTAGACACCCAGGGCAGTCCGTAAGCAGTAGACCTACACAAGAGCAGTAAACTACATGTGTGATCGGCTTCTGTAGGGCTCAAAGGGGAGAGTTGTTGCATACCTAGTTTAGACGAGATTTAAGGCTGAAAGAAATCGAACCGGAGACATGTGGAGTAGATACAGAGAACAAGCAAGCAATGGTTGAGACTCCAACCCTAGATCTGTTGGAATCTCAGTTTCTTTGAACTTCCGAAATTATTGTTGAGCAGTCCACTTTAGATCAATCTTTCGATACCTTAGAAACCTAATTCACCGTTCAATTTTTAGTATAACATAGAGGGACATGCATAGTGTAATCTATCAGAATTTGAGACTGATCCAACGGTTGGATCTGGATCTATAGGAGTTCAAAGTAGACTAGTTGAGCAGTAGTGAAATTACACTGAATTTGGCTAAGTATGGAATATCTGGATTTTGGAAGCTTCTTTGGAGATTTTTGTAAGAGTTGTTGTTTATAGTTTTTGAAAGATTTTTGATCTTATGAGTAGAGGGAATATCATAGAAAACCTATAATATTTTTGTAGAATTTCTATATTTTTATTCGAACCTCGTAACTTAAGCCAAAGTTGGACCTTAGGAACTTTTAATGAAAGTCAAGAATGAGATTAACACTTCTAAAACTTTAACAAACTTCCTTTTTAGAGTGAGAGTGTGGTTTTGAGTTCCACGGAATAGTTTAGAACTTTGTTATAGAATTTTATAGAGTTACGGGACCAGGGATAAAATGGTCATTTACCGTATAAGGGTATTTTGGGAATTTCTTTATGATCGATTATATATCGTAGAAGTTGGAGACTTCTAAGAAATTGGGCTACATTATTGATCCACTTGCCTTGTATAACAGGCGACTGAGTTTCTACGGTTACTGGCCAAATCGAGATAATGGGATTTGAGATTTGATTCAGGTAAGTCCTTGCGACTTACTTAGTTGGTTTCTAGATGTTAGCTGAATGATGATAGTGGTGTGTGTTGCTTGTTTGATAATTATAACATGCCTAGGACGACTTTATTATTAATTATGGCCCAAGTGTATGTATAACGGGCCGTGACATCACTGCCCAGCTCTGACAGGAGACTGGGAGGTTCTCTATACCCAGACCATACAGGTACAAGGTGAGATGCATCGGATCCATTCCTGATGGTTACACGGGGGCGGAGGCGAGGTTTGGGAATCCCTCGTGTCACAAAATAAGTATCATTAGTAAGAGTGAATGACCTAAGTAAAGATAATAAATGGATGGTTTGAAAGCATGATGTGTGTTTACTGTTGCTTTTGTGTGTGTGTGTGTGTGCTATTCTCATATATCTAACTTTTAGATAGCTAGCTAACGGTTGTTCTGTTGTGTTGTTTAGATTTACCATAAGTTAGAGCAACAGCTGAGTGATCCGGAAGTAGTGGTCAGCCGGGTCTCCGTACTCCTTAGAGAATTCGGAGTGTTTGCTTGCTTGTTTCTATTATCGTATGAAGACATATAGACTTTTATGTTGTTAAGTACTGTCGGGTGATAAACGTTTTGTGGCATTCATCTCTGTATAAACTTTGTTTATGAATTTCGTTTTCCTTATTTGTGTCTTGTTGCAAGATCCTAGTAAAATTGTTGTCAAATTGAGGTCGGGATCCATTGTGAGGTCATAACCAGTAATGTTCCGAGTTCTTAAAATTCGGGGTGTTTCAATTATAAATGTTATTTTTGCTATAATACAAGAGTATATATTTATTGAATAATAAAGTGTTATCATCTGATATAAGATATGGGTTTTTATGAAATAATTATCCACAAGCATTCTGAAAGACGGGCTTTTGAAGAAAAACATGAACCAAAATTAACGGCTGATAGCATGAATTATAGTCTATATTTTGGGGTTTGTTTGGACGTTTTATCTTTCATAATCTGCATGTTTGTATGTATATTATGTGATTATATTACCATTTCATCTACCTTTGCGAGAATTGAAGTCTACACCTAGTTTTGTTGTAATCGTAGGTAAAATGGCACGTTTTGCATCAAAAAGGAGCAAAAGGAGCTATGGAGTCATCGGAGCTACATTGAGGAACATAAAGAACCATCCAGGAAGCATAGCCATGGATTAAAGATTCACTTTGGACCAGTTTTGAGAGATTTCACATTCAGTTGTGACTCACCGCGGTTGACCAGAGATTCATCTCGACCGAGGTGATCCAGAGACGCCGACTCGACCGAGGCGAATACCTAGGACGCGGCGAGAATATTTTATTCTTGGCTGAGATCTTTTATCTTTGGAAAGTGATCTTATATTTTTGGGCTTGGCTCCTGGAAGGAAGAAGATCTTATATTTTACCTATTTTTATGGGAAGAGATCTTTCTAAGATATCTTATCTTTGGAGGGTTATTTTCCTATAAAAAGGGTTGGATTTTCACAAATCCAACATCTCGCATACGACGTCGCATACCCTGCTGAGATCCGCATACATCCTGCATACATCTCGCAGCAGCCGCACTCCAGTTTGGGAGGTTCGAAGAACCTTGTTGAAGGTTGAAGGAAGATTGAAGATTGTAGCTTTTATAGCTTTTGAAGGGTTTTTGTAAGATTATCTTAGATTCCCTTCCTTGTTGTCTTGCTTGTTGGATTTATATCCAAGGAACGCTTTGTTGTGATATTTGATTCAGTTATTGAAGTCTTTTCATTAAATTCTTCTTTGTTCAAATATTCACCTTCTTCCCATATATTTGATTAATACTTTCATGATGATGAGTGGCTAATTTCCTTGTGTGATTCTAGGGTGATTGGCTGAAGGTTGTGGGAAAAACAATGATAGAATAATCTTAGATTCCAGTAGGACCCTGAAAGTTCGAGCCTTTAACCTTAACCCTAAGCATCTCGCTCAGTCGATGAACATCTCGGCCGGGGTGGAATTTGGCTGACCGAGGTGACTTATCTGATCCGAAACCAAGAGTTAAGTGTTAGAGTTTGCCAAATCCTATTCTTATTACACCTTTCCTGGTTCAATGCAAGCTTAGGATGAGACTTACCCTGTAATTCCTTGGTTTGTGTACCAACGATCATAAGTGTAGGTAATAAAGGTTTATCCTTTATTGGGGTTTGAGTGTGCTTCCATCCCATCTTTGTGAGTTAGCCTGAGACTTACCCGGTAAAGGTTGATTCTATTCCCTTAGGTGGTGTGTTAGTTTGAGGTTATAATTCTTTATCTTGATTCCTTGAGACTTACCCGGTAATAGGAGTTACGGTTTTGGATTAGTGTGTAGTGAGACTTACCCGGTGATCTACTCTACTTTAGTAACACCTTCCCCATGCAAAAACCTCAGCTTTGTCCGCTTATCTTTAGATCTTGAGTTGGAACCACAACTAGATGCTTTAATCCCTAGAATTGCATGTTTGCTTTATTGACTTCTTATTCATCTTTGATTGTGTTAATTGCTCTTTGTGGTTAGTATTTACAAAGCTTACCGTTATTGACTTTGTTTCACCGAGTCCCTGTGATCGACCCCTGGAATTCCTTGCTTTTACTATGATTGACCCGTACACTGCGGGTTCGCATCCTTGTTTTAAGCTTAAGTCTAGGGTTATAAATTTAAAGCTTGCACACACCGTTTGGAGCGAACAAGTTTTTGGCGCCGTTGCCGGGGACTTGGTCTAGACCGAGCCGGTTGCGGTTTGCTTTCGGGGCACTTGCCCCTGTTGCTACTAACTACTCTTTCTATGAGTTTTGTAGTTTTCAGGATTTCCGATGACTACATTTGATCCAGCCTGGATAGCAAGACAAAGTGCTAGGGCGGACCATTATGAGTACTTGGAGGAGAAGTACTCATTCTATTGGTTCAACAATGAATGGGAAAGAGAAGAAGTCATTCAGCGTGAACTTGCGATGTGGGATGAACTGAATGTCCCTAGAAAGATTTGTGAGCAACCCCTTGAAGATTCTCTTGAATCAAGATGGGAGAGGTTGATGAAGAAGGTGGAGGAGCTCAATGAAAGCACCCTATCCTATGCTAAGCCAGAATTGGAGCATAAGGAAGTGTTGTACGTTTCAAGCATTCCCCCAATCGAACCAGAAATTTCTCCTGAGACTTCTGAGGAAGAGGAGGATATGGAAGGTCTCGATCCAACTGTTGAGACCTCGGCCGAGGTGGAAGAGATTTCGGCCGAGATGGAAGAATCTGCAAAACCAGAAGTGGAAGATGCAGAGAACCTTGGCCAAATTACTGAGATTGTGGTCAAGGTGGAAGAAAGACCAGTAGAACTGAGAGAGATTTCGTGGGTGGATTATCAACCCAACACGAAACTTGTCTCAAGCTATGGAGAACTTTGCAAGGTACATTCTCCTACTTCATTTGAATTCCCTATTAATAGGTTTTGATAGGGTATTTCTTGACTATATGGCTAGCCTCTTCCATGGGCTTACATATGGCTAGCCTCTTCCATGGGTTAGCAAATGGTATTTCTTGATCTTATCCATGCAGATTGAACCTCATGACTATATGGCTAGCCTCTTCCATGGGCTTACACGGTTCAACAATATATTGATAGGTTTTGATAGGGATATATGGGGATACATCTCACTGGGTTATTTTAAGCAGGTGAATACTCATAATTGCTTCACTATGGATTTAGCATTCATTTGTTTGATCTTTGATTTTTTTTTTGTACAAAGATCTTCCTTGTATCATAAAATGTGCAGATAACAAAGGCTGGGGAAATTGGATCCTCAACTATGCCTCATAAAGTTAATTCCATAAATTTCGAGAATAGTGAAGGAAATCTCAGAAAAGCTAATGCAGGACTATCTTTCTTAGGAACAAAGCTGCCCATCTAACATTGTCAAGTATCATATTAGATGCGTTTTTTTTTATTTAGACATTTAGTGGCATACTGTCTTTTTTTTTTTCAAAATACTTGTGAAAGTTACATATTTGAACTCAATTGGATGCTCCATATTGAGCTCACATTCACACATTCCCAAAGTGAAAATTATGTCACTCCCAAGACATTTATGATCTTCTTGATACATTGTTATGTGCACATTGACTTCCTGTTGGAAAAAGCTGCCGCAGCTTGGATCATATAACTTTTTGTTTATCTGCATTTATCAATTACCATAGCTAACTTATGTATTCTGCTTTTGATGCAGCGTTATTTGACTGATTCAACTATAGTGAAAAATATGGGCGAAGGATTAGGCCATTCACTTCTTGCCTACAAAAGGACACTGCAGGTATTGGTAAACTTCAGGTGAGATGCATTATAGTGTTGTGTTGCCATGGTAACATTTATCTATACCAAGATACAACTTATTTATTCGATAATGCATGAATTCATAATCAACCAAATTATTTAGGAGTCTCTACACAAGCTTTCTGCCTATAAAAACACCTAGAAGAACCTAGTCAAGTGATCACATTGATCTAAATTTATTTGTTTTTTATATTCAAATTTTGCTTTCTTATCCTCATCAAATTGATGTTGTTGGTTACACTTGCTTGTAATTCTATGAATAAGTTTATCCCCTGCAATATAGGTAAATGAAGCCCGTTTGAATGAAGACTTTAATTGCACATGGGAAGTGCTTGCAAAACCCATATAAACTGTATGTATCGACATCAATTCACCAATAATATATTAATATATAGTTGTTAAATGTTTGTAGTTTTCCTCTATTGTAACAGTTACACTCTCTTGATAGGTAGTGAGAAGGTATGGGGTTCCAGAGCCATATGAGAAACTGAAGGAGTTAACTAGAGGGAGAGCGGTCAACCAAGAAAGCATGAGAGATTTCATTAATGGATTGGAGTTGCAAAAAGAAGCAAAAGCCGATCTCTTGAAGCTGACCCCACATATACGTCGGAGCAACTGAGAATATAGACTCCTATGTGAACTCAGTCAATGGTGTCTAGCCTAAGTAAGAACAAACAAGCTGTAAAATTCTGGATTAAGTCTCTCAAGAAGAAAATTCAAGTGAAAACGTGAAAACGTTTAAATGTGTTTCATTTTGTGTTGTTCACAATGACTTGAAACTAATGTAATACACTATATTGTACTTTTAATGGGAATATGTTATATTGTACTTTTATTATTTGATTAATCTTTAATTTATGATAAATTATTGCATATTAAAATAGCATGGAAGAGAACTTTAGATTTGTGACGACTCCAAATCATCGCAATTATGTGATTTAGGTGTAACATTTGCGTCGGCAACGTTCATCACGGATTGTAAATAATGTAGCCGTTACACTATTTGCGATGGGAGATAATGATCACTTCGGTTTGCATTTATTTTTTGCGACGGCGCTTGCCATCGCAAATTTTTTAAAAATACACGTCAATGCTATTTTGCGACGGCTCTACCAGTCGCAAAATTTATATTTGGCGCCGACGGACCCCTTTATTTGCGTCGGTTGTTGCCGACGCATTAGCGTCGCAACAAGTTTTGCGACGGTGAGTTTGACGTCGGCGGGTTTGCCGACGCTACGCCGTCGCGAAAAGGTAGTTGCCGTCGCAAAAGGGTTTTTTGCCGTCGCAAACAACTGTCGCAAATTGTTTTTTTTTTTGTAGTGTATGTTTAAGTTGCTAAATGCTTTGTTTGAAATTATTGGCATGTTTAATACTTTGTTTTTGTCTAAATTATGATGAATTTGATGGTTGACACCACATCATGAGTTCTCTCACTTTCTTCCTGCAAAGACCAAGGCAATTCATTCTTCTCTCTTCTTCTTCTTAATCATGCTTAGCCCCTCATATACATTTTGCCTCCCTTTACCTATCCGGGAATTTGGAAGCAAGCAAAGTGGTGAAAGCAAGTGAAGTAAAAGTTGAGAAGTTGGCTGGAAGTGAAAGTGTTAGAAAGTAATAATAGGTTTGGGGAAGTCAATCATGAAGATGAGTAACTCGGCACCATTCACATAGCCGGGTGTTTGTGTCTTGCCAAAGTCGGATTGAGCGATATTCCTAACGGGTCATGGTATGTGCATCAAGGGTTTGATGCATCTCAAGAAATTGATGATTGCGGATTTCCTAGGCTTCGGTTATTGTGCACCTCTGTCCATGCATCCCAAAAAGTAAAGTAAAAAGAAAAAGTGTGAAATAAGCAAAGTTTATTGGTGGAAGATGTTGCAAGTCAAAGTGAAAGTGAAGTTCATCCTTTTCCCGGATTCTAGCACCACATTAGCTTACATACATCCCTACCCTACACGTTTCTTGACCTTTCTTTTGGGAAGCCCTTGAGACCTTGAGCTTGTTGATTGACTTAGTGGTTTAAACTGGATTATGCATGATTAATTTTGATAATTATGACTTATTATGCATTCTATGATTTTATGCAAAGATGAACAACTTTCTTATATTTATAAAATGTTTTGATCATATTTTGATTTTAAATTCCATGAAGTATTCTCTTAGAGTGATCTACGATTGTTGCACACCATAAAAATGTTTTTGAAAGACTTTTCATTGATTTTCTTGACTTATAATCCATTCTATCTTGTCTTCTATATGCGGAACTTGCTTGGGGACAAGCAAGGGCTAAGTATGGGGTATTTTGATAGCATGAATTATAGTCTATATTTTGGGGTTTGTTTGGACGTTTTATCTTTCATAATCTGCATGTTTGTATGTATATTATGTGATTATATTATCATTTCATCTACCTTTGCGAGAATCGAGGTCTACACCTAGTTTTGTTGTAATCGTAGGTAAAATGGCACGTTTTGCATCAAAAAGGAGCAAAATGAGCTATGGAGTCATCGGAGCTACATTGAGAAACATAAAGAACCATGCAGGAAGCATAGCCATGGATTAAAGATTCACTTTGGACCAGTTTTGAGAGATTTCACATTCAGTTGTGACTCACCGCGGTTGACCAGAGATTCATCTCGACCGAGGTGATCCAGAGACGCCGACTCGACCGAGGCGAATACCTAGGACGCGGCGAGAATATTTTATTCTTGGCTGAGATCTTTTATCTTTGGAAAGTGATCTTATATTTTTGGGCTTGGCTCCTAGAAGGAAGAAGATCTTATATTTTACCTATTTTTATGGGAAGAGATCTTTCTAAGATATCTTATCTTTGGAGGGTTATTTTCCTATAAAAAGGGTTGAATTTTCACAAATCCAACATCTCGCATACGACGTCGCATACCCCGCTGAGATCCGCATACATCCTGCATACATCTCGCAGCAGCCGCACTCCAGTTTGGGAGGTTCGAAGAACCTTGTTGAAGGTTGAAGGAAGATTGAAGATTGTAGCTTTTATAGCTTTTGAAGGGTTTTTGTAAGATTATCTTAGATTCCCTTCCTTGTTGTCTTGCTTGTTGGATTTATATCCAAGGAACGCTTTGTTGTGATATTTGATTCAGTTATTGAAGTCTTTTCATTAAATTCTTCTTTGTTCAAATATTCACCTTCTTCCCATATATTTGATTAATACTTTCATGATGATGAGTGGCTAATTTCCTTGTGTGATTCTAGGGTGATTGGCTGAAGGTTGTGGGAAAAACAATGATAGAATAATCTTAGATTCCAGTAGGACCCTGAAAGTTCGAGCCTTTAACCTTAACCCTAAGCATCTCGCTCAGTCGATGAACATCTCGGCCGGGGTGGAATTTGGCTGACCGAGGTGACTTATCTGATCCGAAACCGAGAGTTAAGTGTTAGAGTTTGCCAAATCCTATTCTTATTACACCTTTCCTGGTTCAATGCAAGCTTAGGATGAGACTTACCCGGTAATTTCTTGGTTTGTGTACCAACGATCATAAGTGTAGGTAATAAAGGTTTATCCTTTATTGGGGTTTGAGTGTGCTTCCATCCCATCTTTGTGAGTTAGCCTGAGACTTACCCGGTAAAGGTTGATTCTATTCCCTTAGGTGGTGTGTTAGTTTGAGGTTATAATTCTTTATCTTGATTCCTTGAGACTTACCCGGTAATAGGAGTTACGGTTTTGGATTAGTGTGTAGTGAGACTTACCCGGTGATCTACTCTACTTTAGTAACACCTTCCTCATGCAAAAACCTCAGCTTTGTCCGCTTATCTTTAGATCTTGAGTTGGAACCACAACTAGATGCTTTAATCCCTAGAATTGCATGTTTGCTTTATTGACTTCTTATTCATCTTTGATTGTGTTAATTGCTCTTTGTGGTTAGTATTTACAAAGCTTACCGTTATTGACTTTGTTTCACCGAGTCCCTGTGATCGACCCCCTGGAATTCCTTGCTTTTACTACGATTGACCCGTACACTGCGGGTTCGCATCCTTGTTTTAAGCTTAAGTCTAGGGTTATAAATTTAAAGCTTGCACACACCGTTTGGAGCGAACAACGGCCCCAACTAGAGATCTTTCGGTTGTCTTTGATCGGATTTATTCGGTATTAATTGGGACGTTAAATTGCATCATGCAAACGGCTAGTGCTAAATGCATTTCGAAAGTTGGTTACTAATTACAATTAGAACTTAATTGGATTATTGAAGTGTATTTGTAACCGATTATTCTAATTCATTTTAGAACCAATTTGTTTGACTAATCCAAAAGCACGTGTTAGCATTTCATCTTAAAAGGCAATAGGATTGTCAATTGAAAAGGGCTAATAGGTTTTAGAGCTCATTTTGCATATCAACAAATTACTTGTTTGCTACTTTCCTTCAATCTCTTTTATTCGTCGTTGATTCTTGCACTAGCATTCAAGCTTTAAAGTTGATCCAGATCTATATCCGGATGGACCAAATATGGGAGTCAAATTGGGTCTCATATTCTCTGATTCAAAGTAGTGGTTTACACATCAAGCGGTAGTTCCATTAAACTTTATAGTTAATTGATTATATATGCATGCGATCATTTGTTAGATGTTTAGAAAATTTTGTTTCTTGCAACTTAAATTTTACGCATCTAAAATCCCTATGGTTGACTTGTGGTTGTGTAATACAAAAATTAATGGGAAGTGTGCCTGAAAAAAATATATATTTGTCTTGAATTTCTAAAAACGGCGGAGATTGAACCAAAAACCGGAAAAATGGTCAGTTTGGTAAAGTAAGATTACATAGATGAAGATGAGGATGGAGAAAATTATTTAGATGAAGAATTAAGGGGATAGAATTGTTTAAAAGGATGAGTATGGAAATAAGTGAAATGAGTGTTTGGTAAAATTAATATGATTGTGAGTAAAATTACGAAAAAGTACGTGTTAAATTTTTTTGTAGATAAAAGAGATATAATAAAAGGGGTAAAAGTTAGATTTTAGCCTCAAAAATCTTCATAATCCTTATAATCAAAGTTTTGTAGGATTACAAAATTTTTACAATCTAATTCCCTTAATCTCCAAAATCTAGCTCATTTGATCTCCTTAATTTCCTTACCAAACGAGATTACGAGAATTATTTCTCTCTTTTAGTTCTCATAATCTTAATCTCCTTAATTTATACACTTACCAAACAGAGCCAAAATACGAAACTAACAAGCGTCATACTAACAAACCCTAGCAGCCTCCAAACTTATGTACTAGGTTGTACCTAAATATGCATATATCGCATACTTCCTTGCGTGCCTAACATCCACGCTTTCTAGTCGAGTGCCTTGTGGCACCTTTAATGACATTTCCCTCTTTTGTTGCTGTAGGTAAACGTTGTTCCCATCTATCCTTAAGGAAGCCTGTAAAGTAGTTAGTCTCTTAATCCTGACATCATATAGAATGCTCAATAATGGTAGAAGGATTAGGAGGGGGCATAGTAAAAAATCGCAACATTCGCGTACCGTGTAGGGATGTCAGTGGGTCGGATATGGGTCGGGGAGTACCCTATTCATCCCCATACCCGTTTAATATAATGGCTCCCGTCCCCATCCCCATCCCCGTTCGGGTATTGAGAATTGTCCCCATCCCCGTACCCGTCGGATATTCGTCCCCATCGGGGAATCCCCGTCCCCGTTTAATTTCTCCATTTTAAAACCTTAATGGTTTTCCCCGTAAAAATACCCATCCCCGTTTAACTTTTAGGAGTTTGACAAAAAAATATTGACTCGGCTAATAAATGTGAAATTAGACCATAAAATACAAACTTGTTATTTTGTGTAACTATATAAATAAATAAAAAAAACACTAGTAAAAAAAGAAAGAAGAAAATTTTACTTTTTTTTAAAAAAAAATACAAATTTGGCAAGGTGAAGTTTTACCGTCTATATATTAGGTTTCGTTCGTTTAAGTAGGATCGAGACCCGTAGTACAAACTTGTGTAAAATAAATTAATTATATGTTAACATTTAGATTAAGATCTTAAGAAAAAGTGTTACAATATTTTATCATTTTCATTTTACGGTTTAGGATTTAGATTGCACATCAAAACACGTATCTAAAAGTTAAACACATAAAAAAACACAGCTTCTAGTGGGATGTGCATTTGATCATCATGATTTAACGTTCACGGCGTATTCAAAAATTTCACGAGGTGTTATCCTCATATGATCGAAAACCAAATTAATATAGGTTAGCATTAGTATTATTTACACATATAAATATCAAATAAATATTTAAGGTTAAAATACATTTTGTGTAAGTAGGAATGAGTAATCTTAAAATACAAAAAGTTTATATAGCTTGAAATTATAGTAATTATCGACAATTTTGAATTAAATATGAAACTAGAAAGAAATTGTAATATAAATACAATTTGTATATGTATGTATCCCAAACATATTTTCCGTCGGGGATCCCATCGGGTTACCCATCGGGGATCCCCATCGGATTACCCGTCGGGGATCCCCAACGGGTTTGGGTTCGAATCGGAGAGCGGGGTGAATACCACTATCTTCATCCCCGTCTCCATCCCCAAGCAGGGAATCGAAGTTTTCCCCATCCCCGTCCCCGTCCCCATTTAAAATCCCCGTTCGCGTCTCCATGACGGGTAATACCCGCGAATTTCTAGTAATCCCCACCCCATTTACACCCCTAGTACCGTGGAGGTCTACTAACAAGTAAACATATTTTTGTACCAACTTTTCAAAATAAGTTATGGATTGGTATCGAACAGTGACGGATTCAAGGGGTGGGCTCGTTGGGCCATGGCCCACCCAACTCAATTTTTTCTTTTGTTACATATCAATCCATTTTACACCAAATTTTTATTTATTATGGTCTCAAAAGTTATATTTATGTAAAACATATAAATAAAAGTATAATTATACCTTAAATTTTTGATAATTTTTAATTACAATTTATTAAATTTAAAAATATTAAATATTTTTAGATTTCGCCTATTCATTAAAAATTTTTGGTTTCGCCCTCGTATCGTCGTATCGAAGATGATGTATGTATTATTATAGAGGGTCCGTGCAATCATGAAACGAATCTCAACAATTTCCACTTAAATTATGAGGCCACTTTTGTTTTATTGGCTTGTTGTGTGTGGAACCATATCCACCAACCTATAGATATCATGCTAAACATACAAGCTAAAGATCGAAACTAAAAATAAAATAAAGATAATGAAGATTTTTATCGTAAAATAAAGGTAAGTAATACTAACATCCAAGAAGTTGGGTAGTTTGATTAATTTGAAGCAAAGACGGTGGCCAATTTGTGAATTTGGGTTCACAATTATATAATTTGAATTTGCATTAATGCTTTTGGATTGGACGGTTATCATTTATTTTATACGGAAGCACACAATATTATAACTAGTTTAATTTAACGTACTTGTACGACTATTTTTTTAATTATCATTTTATGTAGTAAATGTATATAATACTATATTATAACTATTTAATACAGTTAAATGTAATAATTATTGTACTAAAATGTAGTAATTCTTTTTATTAAATATATTGATATTTTTAAATTTTTACAATATATAGTCCATATATCATTGAAAAGGCAGGTATACAAGATTAAAATGATATTTAATTTCAACAAAAAAAAAATTAAAATGATATTTAAAAAGATAAATAATTTAAGTTTGACAAAACTTCTCAGGAAATAAAAAAAATATTTTAGTTGATATTTGAAAAATCAATAAATCAACTAATTAATAACCTTTAAGTAATTTTTGAAAAACACCTATAAAATTAAAGCACAACTCATGTGCTATTTTTTAAAATTAAAATAAAATATCCAATTAACTAATTATTTCTTAAAATATAAATAATAATAATAATTAAAAAAGTTGGGGAAAAAAATCAAACTTGTTATTTTGGAGATTACAAAAAACTATCAAATTTTAAATAATTAGAGTAAAATTAAATTGGCTAGATTGAAGTAATTAAAAATTATAACAAAATAAAAGAATTGGTTAAATATATTTTATTAAATAAAATTTTAATCATTAGATAACAATTTATTAAGGGTAATGTTATTCAACGCGGTCGAAAAACGCCAACGAGACAATGCATGCAAGCTGCTCATGCACCCGGATGGGGCACATGCGCAACCTGCATGCGTGCGACCCTTTCAGTGCATGCAAATCAGGAGGCGCATGTACCTGGGGTGCATGCGGACTGCGCATTCGCCCCAAGCTCTTATTTTAGGGTGTCGTACGGCGTCCCTTCTAATTTCCTTCTTATTTAGCTGCCCGACTGCTGCCGATCGACCTGGCAAGTGGACTCCACATATGTTCTAACTGTGTGTCTCGGAAAATTTGGTGCTCATACGGACTCCGCATTTGTGATCATTTGTCCGCACAAATAATAAGTGTGTTATTAATAATCGAGATTTTAACGCAGATAAGCAAATCATGTTAGCTGACCTGTAATTTACTTTGTTATAAATATAGAGAGATGCGAAGCTTTAGCTAAGATACGGAATTTTAGTTGAATGCTTAATAGTTACTCAAGATAGATCTTGTTTTGTATAATTATCATAATTCAGATTCTTACGATCATATGCGGCATAACTTATTGCAAAATTGAAATGATTAGTACAAACATACATAACATGACATCATCATTCTAAACTCGGTCCCAATTTTCTTGGAAGACTACGTTCCAAACTGCACCAGCGAAAATCGCTATTAGTAACCTAAATTACGCACGCGAAATGTGTAGTTTCGTTTTTCAGCTCCCCAATCTTACTACGCTTGTGGCGTGCGTAGTTGGAGTCAAGATGAAGCCGATAGGAGCCGATTAACTACGTTTGTGGTAAGCGTAGTTGAAGTTATATTTAAAAAAAATGAATTTTTTAGAAAAAAGAAAAGAAAAAAAAACTTCAACTACGCTAATGCTAAGCGTAGTTGAAGTGAATTTTTTTTAGAAAAAAAAAATTCCAACTTTGGTAGCCATTATCAAAGTTGGATCAAAAACAAAACTCCAACTACGCTTACCATTAGCGTAGTTGTGCAGTTATTTAAAAAAAAAAAATCTTCACCGGCTCAGGACGGCTCCAATTACACGCTTGTCAAACGCGTAGTTTGAATCCAGATGTGAAAAGCGAAATTATGCACTTCGTATGCGTAGTTGTAGTTATCAATAGCGATTTTCGCCGGTACATCTAAAATTCCCGATCCAAACCACCTCTCTTTTTTCCAACTACATACATTATATATAAAATGTGTTTAAATCCAAAAATCTACACCACCATTCACAAATAATTATCACTTTAATTTTTTATAATTATTAATAGATATAAAATATACCATCATATCTCTAATCATTTCACTTTATTACAAATCACACCAAATCAAGTTCTATCGATTAGAATGGTAAATGTGTAGAGTAAAGACCAAACTTGCTAAAATGATAATTATTATTTAGCAAAAGCGTAATTAACCTTTATTTTGTTGATGATCCAATGTTATTTTACAGGAGTGATAATAGATATGTTCTGTATCTCAAATTCACTTTGAATAATTATAGTGAATTTTATAGATTGCGTGTTAACTTGAGGAAGTCTACCATTTACAATAATTACATAAATTATCATATCCCCGCAGTCGAAATTGGAGGAGGTTGAACAGTAAGACTTGATCTAAAGTCTAGAAACAATTGTCGGGGAAGACCCTTTGTGAAAATGTCTGCATACTGGAAAGCCGAAGGTACGTGAAGAACTCTAACGTGACCACGGGCAACCTTATTTTGGACGAAGTGAATGTCAATCTCAATATGCTTGGTCCGCTGGTGTTGAACTGGGTTGCTGGCAAGATAAGTAGCAGATATGTTGTCAGTGTATACAATGGATGCCTTGACAAGCGGGCAATGTAGCACAAGCAAAAGATTTCGCAACCATGAACATTCTAACACAACATTAACAACTCCTCTATACTCTGCCTCTACATTGGATCTAGAGACAACAGATTCCCTTTTGGCAGACCACGAGTTTAGAGTGTCATTGAAGAAGACACAGTATCCTGATGTCAAGCGGTGTGTGTCGGGGCATCTTGCCCAATCTACATCTGTATAGGCAATGAGATCATATTTTAGAGAAGAGGATATGGTGATACCTAATGATGACATACCACAAATGTATCGGATGATGCGCTTGAGAGTTGCAAAATGAGCTTTCGGGGGTCGTACATAAAGTGGCACACTTGCTGTACGACCAAATTGATGTCAGGACGTGTGAATGTGAGGTACTGAAGCGCCCCAGCCAAACTCCAGTAAAGTGTCGGATCACTAATTGTTAGGCTGGATGAAGCACTTAACTTGACGGACGTCTAACGGTTTGCAATTAGACATCTTTGCTCTTTTAACAATCTCACGATCATATTTATCCTAAGACAGAACTAGACCAAATGATCCGTTGAATAGATTTGCCCAAGAAATAGGACAGAGGGCCTAAGTCTTTCAAGGCAAATTCCTTACTCAAAAGTTGTATCAAATGCTTGCGCAGGGCGTTAGAAGAAGCAATAAGGATAATGTCATCGACATATAGAAGCAAATAGGCAGTGTCGGGTCCTTGATTATAAATAAAAGGGGAGGAGTCGCTCTTACTGCCGATAAACCCAATGTGATGCAAGAAGCCTGCAAAACGTTGAAACCATGCTCGGGCAGCTTGCTTCAGGCCATATAGGGAATTCTGCAGAAGACAAACATGATTGGGTTTGGAGGGGTCGTAGAAGTCTGGTGGTTGAAACATATACACCGTTTCATTTAGATGTCCATGGAGGAAAGCATTCTGAACATCCAGCTGGTGAATGGACTAATAGCGGGATACTACAATGCTGAGGACCATACAGATGGTTGTTGGTTTAACAACAAGATTGAAAGTCTCATCACAGTCAATGCCTACCTGCTGAGAACAACCGTTAGCAACTAAACGAGCCTTGTATCGCTCTAGGGATCCATCAGACCTGTACTTATGTTTAAAAATCCACATGCATCGCACAATATTAGCATCCGCCGGACGAGGTATCAGGACCCAAGTCTTATTCCGCATAAGGACTCGATATTCATCGATCATGGCAACAGACCAATAAGGGTTTTGGAGAGCTACATTGTGGGATTTGAGAATTGGTAATAATTGAGCGGTCGAAACGGATAAGTAAAAAATCGGCTTTTGTTTAACAATGCCGGGTTGACTTCTAGTTTGAGGCCGGTTCGGTAAAGATGGGAGTGAAGGTGGTGGGGCGGGCTCATTTAAATGAAGGCCGGCTGGGTCAGGGATTTGATTTTGGAAATGTGGGACAACAGGCGGGTTGATTGGGGTGGTCTGAGTGCGTGTTGAGCCAGGAGTGGGAGAGCATGCTGGATTAGAAGCGGACTGGGCTAGGCTTGTTAAAGGTGAGAGAGGAGCAGCAGGCCTAGACATGGAGAAAGGAGGGGGGCTGTCATTCCCGATTTGGGCTGGAAGGGGTAGTGGGCCTAATGGTGTGGCTGGGTCTGTGGCAGCAGGGGCTGTTACAAGCCGATTGTGGGCCAGGACATAAGGGGATGGACCATCATTTGTAGTGAACGGTGTTATGGATTCCGGGGAAACTCGGAAATTGGTAGCGAACGGAAAAGTTGTTTCATCAAACGTAATGTGACGGGAGATGATTATTTTATTTGTCGCTAAGTTCAAACACTTGAATCCCTCATTGTGTTTAGAATATCCTAGGAAAACGCACGGAGTAGTGCGATGTTGAAGCTTGTGGGAAATGGTTGCACTTTGGTTTAGATAACAAAGGCAACCAAAGACCCAAAGATGAACGAGGGAAGGTTTAGTGAGGTATAACACTTGAGTAGGGGATTGATTTTGAATGGAAGTGGATGGAAGAATGTTTAAAAGATAGCAAGAAACCTCCACGGCATGGGGCCAATAGGAGATTGGAACGGAGACATGAAATAGCATTGAATGCATTATGTTGTTGATTGTTCGAATTACTCGTTCGGCCTTACCATTTTGAGGAGATGTATGAAGACATGAGAATCGAAAGACAATGCCATGGTCAACGAAAAACTTGTGGACGGAAATGTTGTTAAACTCTCCTCCCATATCACATTGAAAACTTTTGATGGGTAAATAAAAATTACGTTTCGACAAAGTTGTGAAATTGAACAAATAGGTCAAATACTTGAGACTTGAACTTGAGTGGAAAAGTCCATAGAAAATGGGAGAAATCATCAAGAAAAAGTAAAGAGTATTTAAAACCGTCCGGCTTGGGATAGGAGATGTCCATAAATCACTATGAATAATGTCAAAAGGAGCATTTAACGAGTAGTAGATCGATCAAAAGCTAATCTATGATGTTTTCCTAATTGACAAGCATGACAAAGAGGAGTCACACAAGACTTATTACACTTAATGAAAGAAGATTGACGAAGCAAATCTAAGACCGGACGGGATGACCGAGACGGGCATGCCAAAGGTTGGGAGACTCGGCGGAGAGAGCATGATGAGGATGGGAAGAAAGACGTGTGACTGGATAGAGTTCCCCAGAACTATTATCACCTCAAACGTGTGGTCCCTGTGTGTAGATCCTTCACAAAAAAGCCAAAAGGGTCAAATTCTACTGAGACATTGTTATCAGATGTAAAACGTCTAACAGACACTAAATTTTTGATAATTTGTGGGGCAATGAGAACATTGGATAGGTGTAGTGGTTTTGTAGGGGTGGGGATAGTAGTATCTTCAATACCTGTAGAAGGAACACGCATATCATTCCCAACAATTATCGAATTTAATGAACCATTATGTGAAAAAGACGAGAGGGAACCTTAATTATTCGTCATGTGTGAGGTGGCGCCCGTGTCCATGTACCAGTAATTATCCGTCAGATTTAACGTCATGGTAGCGAAAGACTGATCCAAGGAAGTAGGTTGAGGTGTTGTTGCGAAATGGGCCTAATACTGAAGCTGAGGTACTGGCCCAGGCCCAAGAAGGTTGTGTTGAGCCTGTTGTGGAAAGGGGCAGGGGGCGAGGTGGGCTTGCTGCGGATTGGGCCGAAAACTAGTTGTTTGGGCCTGGGGTAGAGTTGGGCTAAGGAATCATCACCCAACCAAACTAGGGATGCCATGCCGTACGAGGAGGTCCGCCGCCACCAGTACGTTGCTTCCCTTTCCAACCACGACCATACCTGGGCTGCTGTGAGTCCTGTGCTGCAGGGGATGAGCCAGACCTGGACTGAGCCGGCGACCCGGAATGGTGGTTCGATGACGTGTCAGCTGGCTGTGGGCGGGAATCTGCGGTGAGGGCAATTTGCGAGTTGCCGGCTGCGGATTGAGCCGTCATGCGGGTTTCCTCCAGTAGCAACTGAGATCGAGCCTTGGTGAAACTCGAAAGGGGATCGGTTTGCTGAATAAAACTCGCGGCGGCAATATACTCAGCAGGCAATCCCGAAATCAGTTGAAGAACAAGATGAGTTTCGGGAACCGGTGAGCCAACGCCCTTGAGTTGATCCGCCAAGGACTTGAGTTGAAGACAGTATGCATTAATCGAAGTGAAGTCAGATAACTTACAGTTGGAGAACTCATGCTTGAAGTAGACGGCACATGTGTTTTTGTTATCTTGAAAGATATCTTTAACTCGATTCATTGCCTGAAGTGCAATATCATCTGAGTCAAGAATATGTAAAAGTATCTCCCGTGAAACCGTACTGTAAATCCATTGAAGGACTGCAACGTCAACTTGAAGCCATAAAGAATCGTCAATATCCGTTGGTTTGGGTACCTTCTCATTGATATGATCGAGAACGTTATGAGCCTTTGCGGTAACACGAAATAAGGTAACCCAGGAAGCATACAGATGTGTCATGGTCAAGGACGAGGGCAATGTTGTTCTTGATGTTGGAGATTCCGAGGGCGGAGTGAAAGGAAGGTTTCCGTTCCGCAGCCATCGAAGAATTTCGGGAAGGGGAAAATGGCGGCGGCGAGGGACGGCCGTAGGGTTAGAGAGGAGCGGAAGAGGATTTTTGGAACGAGAAGTCTGATATCATGTGAGAATGAATATGAATTCCCCTTGGGGTTTCCGTCATCAGACGCCTCATATTAATAAGGATGCGAGTTTACATAATTACATTAGGGCACCCTTTATTTACAATTATTACATAAACTGTCAGTTTCGGGCTTGGCGAGCTTCCTTTCCACTACCTTGATGTTCCCATGGGATCCAAAAGGCTTGCCATTATTAACTTCCAACCTATCATTAATCGTCTCACGAGAAAGATCCAATCCTGGAGCGCAAGACAACTCTTCTACGCTGGAAGATCACAATTTTTAAGGTCTGTCTTGTTTGCTATCCAACCCTTCTCGAGCACCATATTTCCTCTCCCCATCTCGGTTATCAACAAAAGGGTTAGCATTTTTCTATAATACATACCAGTTTTTTTTTAAAAGAAGTTTAAAACGATAATTATTTGTGAAGGGATTCATAAACATATAATTAAGGTCAATGGACGAAAACACAAAACATATACCCCTCCTGCATGTTTGATAATGCTCCACGATCATGAAAGTCTTTGCGGAAATAAAGGAGGAACACCGTCCGAAGTAGCATATGCAACAGTAAAGTGTTGTTCCCATATACATATGTGTATGAACAAATTAGATCACGGCATAAAGTCTAAAACACACAAAATGACTATAGCTGAAAATAATACAGTATTCAATGAAAATGGCGTATACATGAGTGAACTGGATTCCACTATCTAATAAACAAGTTAGATTGCTTTTCATGTGCCTATAGTTTTGCATTGTACCGATAAACAATAGCCATAATAAGTATTTGAATCTCTCCTTCTTCTTGTATGCTCAAATCCCTCTCTCTCAATCATGTTTCCTTTCAAGCAATGTTGTGAGTTCTCATTCCAAGAGGACCAAATCAAGGAGGCCACCAAGTCCACTGCTGATTACAAGCGAAAACAGATTGTCGGTGGCGGTTGCTCCAATCACGATCATGCCCACGGCAGTGAGGAAATGAAGAGGATGTTACATAGAGATAACGAGAGGCAAAGGAGAGTGGTTATGGCTGCCCTTCTTGACGCTCTCCGTTCCTTCCTTCCCCTTCAATTTGTTAAGGTAGGTGAATTTTGTGATATGCTAGCTTCTACAAGTTAAATGTTAACACATCCAAGTCAAGCATTTTACTTGATAGTCATCCATTGATTCCAAATTAATCTTACAACATATGCATTATCCAACCCAACTTCCTAGCTAGAGTAGCAATTAGGATATGATATCTTGATGCAACTAATCTCGAGCTTATATATAATTGATCCATCAGTGAACAACTATGCTCACCCATTGTTGTCAAACCACATGCTCTACTACGGAGTATATGCATACTATTCTTTATGTTGATATGACTTGATAGTCACACTTTGCCCTGCTGATCCGGGGTCTGTGTGGTTTAGGCCTAATATTGGACTAGTTTGATACTTGGGCGTCCAATAGGGTTTCCGATCGTGCATTGCGTTCCGCTTCTACTCCTCGTCCGACTATGTTTAGGAGTTTAGTCTTGGTGTCTTTTATCCTTCTCAAGGCTTGTTCTAATATCTTTTTAATAACCATCACCTCTTAACATTTCTATATCTATATATATCAGGGGAAGCGATCAGTAAGTGATCATATATCCGAAACGGTGAGCTACATTAACCACATACAAAATAATATTCAGGATCTTCAAGATAAAAGAGACAGACTAAGAGCAGTCCAAGCCTACTCTTCTGAATCTCCTTGCTTACAACAAGACACTTCATCAACTAGCATTAAGATCTTCATAAGTAAAATTGTGCTCGAAATACATATCAGCACAGGTAAATTAGATCAAGGATTTCGCCTTTCGGAGGCCCTTGGGGTGTTGATCGAAGAAGCCTTGACTGTTGTTTCTAGTGTTTCAACCAAAGTCAATGGAGTTTTTCACCACAACATTAAATGTCAGGTAATGTACGAATAGCTAGGTTTCCAAATATCCATTAAATTTTTTTTGACATTTATTTGTGTTAGTTCTTTTTTGCTTCAAGATGATTGTACCACTACACAAAAGGCTAAGGCTGAAAATCATGTTTTTTTTTGTTGGTTAACTTCACGCAGGTTAATGATAATATCGACATACAACGGCTTCAGCAGAGATTGTATGACGTTTATTCCTCAAACCAAGCTGCGACTTAAATTAGTCTCTCGTAAATTTGGATGTTGGATGGACCAATACAAAACCATAACATTTTATAAGAGAAATTATTACTTCATTTGATTATTTACATGGTCATTTCCCTATAAGCTTGAATTAATAACGAATTTGTTCGGAAATCGACTCTTTTTTTATATTCACGGAATTTGTATTGTATTATCGGCTCGAGTTCATCTTGGAATCTTCCGGTGATAGGTTTTGGGCAAGATCCATGCACAAAACCTAGTTTCAGCTTGGCTCTCAGAGCCATCATTATTTTTTCAAGATTATTAGTGCATATCTCGCACCTTGTGCGGGTATATTTATACATTAAATTTTTTTAATAATATGTCATGAATCGTGAACTAAAGACATATTTATAAAATATTATAATATTAATTCACTTTTAATTATTCTCAAAATGATAAAATAGTCACGAATAAAGAATTTTTTTTCCATTTTACACTTCATAAGTTTAAACCATATACCACGCACAATTTTTTTTCTAAAAAAATAAATGCAATGCACAACTTTGTTATAAACTTAAAAATAAATTAAGTTAATATATATAGTGATTATCTAAACGGAACGTGAAAACATAACTTTTATATAAAAAAAACTAGAAGTACTAAATAATAATAGAAGTTAAAAGCCTATCGCATCGTGTTCCTTCTCTCTCCTACATCGGTTGGGTATATAGGGTAGAAAATAGGAAGATGGATGAATTTTACTCCTCCAAGCAATACCAACTGAAGGAATTATGTCCTTTAATTTAATGTGCAATGACTAAACATGGAATAGGACAATTAACGGAGATAATTCAATCCGATTATTTTAGAAGTCGTAGTGCTTTGCTAGAAGCCAACTACGATTAATGGCTTAAACGAGTTAAACCCATTACTATTATAAACGGGTCCTATGCGGTCACACACTTTGAGTTGACGGACTAGATCAACGGGAATGATGGTTGAATATATATATATATATATATATATATATTGTATATTATTAATATATCCATATTATTTATTTGTGAAATAATTAATTAGTGGATAATAATTAGGGAGGTTAATTAGGGGAGTTACACATTTTGTAACTCCCTCCTCCTAATTAGTAAGAAAGATCCCTCCTCTTAATAAGTAAGAAACATCTCTCCTCTTTTGGAGTTGGGGGAATAGGGAGAGCAAAAAAGAGAGCAAAAGAAAAATAAAAAGCCAATAGTTGGTTTTGTTTTGTTTTAGAGGGTTAACTACCATCTTCATCCGAAGCAATTCGATTGCACGCTTTGCGATCTTCGTCCTAGCAGTCGAAACCAAAGGCAATCTTGACCGGGCTCGTGTGGACTGATAGCATGAATTATTGTCTATATTTTGGGGCCTGTTTAGACGTTTTATCTTCAATAATCTGCATGTTTGGATGTATATTATTTGATTATATTGTCGTTTCATCTATCTTTGCGGGAATCGAGGTCTACACCAAGTTTCGTTGTAATCGTAGGTAAAATGGCACGTTTTGCATCAAAAAGGAGCAAAAGGAGCTAAGGAGTCATTGGAGCTACATTCAGGAGCTTAAGGAAGAATCCAGGAATCATGGAATTGGATTAGAGATACACTTTGGACCATATTTGAGAGATTTCACACTCAGTTGTGATTCACCTCGGTTGACTACAGAGTCACCTCGACCGAGGTGATCCAGAGGAGCTGACTCGACCGAGGCGAACACCTTGGACGCGGCAAGGATATTTTATTCTTGGCTGAGATCTTTTATTTATGGAAAGAGGATCTTATATTTTTTGGCTGGATTCCTGGAAGAAAGAAGATAATTTAGCCCATATATTTTACCTGTTTTTATGGGAAAAGATCTTTCTAAGATATCTTATCTTTGGAGGGTAATTTTCCTATAAAAAGGGTTGGATTTTCCACAAATCCAACATCCGCTATCACCCGGAATACCGTTTAGGGTTGCACATCGCGCAAGACAGCCGTTTTATCCCACTATAGTTGGGAGGTTTGAAGAACCTTTTTGAAGGTTGAAGGAAGGTTGAAGGAAGGAAGTTTATAGCTTTTGTGAAGGGTTTTGTAAGATTCCCTTAGATTCCCTTCATTGTTGATTGTCTTATTGGATTTTGATCCAAGGAACGCTTGTTGTTTGATAATTGATTCAGTTATTGAAGCCTTTCTCTTAAGGTTTTCTTGTTCAATTATTCTCTTTCTTCCCTTATATTTGATTATTACTTTCATGATGATGAGTGGCTAATTTCTTTGTGTGATTCTAGGGTGATTGGCTGAAGTTTGTGAGAAAAACAATGATAGAATAATCTTAATCACAGTAGGACCCTGAAAGCTCGAGTCTTTATCCTTAACCCTAAAGCATCTCGCTCAGTCGATGAACATCTCGGCCGGGGTGGAATTTGGCTGACCGAGGTGACTTATCTGATCCAAAACTGAGAGTTAAGTGTTAGAGTTTGCCAAATCCTATTCTTATTACACCTTTCTTGGTTCAATGCAAGCCTAGGATGAGACTTACCCGGTAATTCCTTTGTTTGTTTACCCAAGACATAAGTGTAGGTAATAAAGGTTTATCCTTTATTGAGGTTTGAGTGTGCTTCCATCCCATCTATGTGAGTTAGCCTGAGACTTACCCGGTAAAGGTTGATTCTATTCCCTTAGTTGGAGTGTTAGTTTGAGGTTATAGTTCTTTTCCTTAATTCCTTGAGACTTACCCGGTAATAGGAGTTACGGTTTGGGATTAGCGAGTAGTGAGACTTACCCGGTGATCTATTCCACTTTAGTAACACCTTCCCTATGCAAATATCTCAGCTTTGTCCGCTTATCTTTGGATCTTGAGTTGGAACCACAACTAGATGCTTTAATCCCTAGAATTGCATATTTCCTTAATTGAATTTTTATCATCTTTGATTGTTTTAATAACTTTTGTGGTTAGTAGTTCCATTGACAAACCTATACCTGCCTTGTTTCACTGAGTCCCTGTGATCGACCCCTAGAATTTCTTGCTTTTTACTACGATTGACCCGTACACTGCGGATTCACATCCTTGTTTTAAGCTTACATCTAGGGTTATAAATTTAAAGCTTGCACACACCGTTTGGAGCGAACATGGACCAACTAGAGGAGCAACACGTGGGGCTCTCATCTCTTTCGTTCCTTCCCGATCAGATCCGGTTCACGCATCAACAGGTATTTCCTATGAACAATCATTTATTTCCTATCAATTGTGCTTGTAGATCCTACGGTTAGATGTTTAGATATGACCTGAAGTTCCGCTTAAAGCATCTAATAAACCTTCAATTGGTATCAGAGCGATCTTGCATAGATTGATAGGATCAATGATTTGATGTGGATCTTGATTTAAATTGGTGGTGAATTTTATATGGATAAAGATGTAAAATTGAAATGGAGATTTTGATGAATTGAGACATGAGATTGTATGAATTGATATGGAAATTGGATACCACCGAACCGAGTCTTTTTCGATCCGATTAGGTGATGGAAAGGCCACAAATTTGACCGAACCAGTGGATGATTTGCGTATGTATATTTGGCTAGATCTCAAAATATATTTGATATATAAAAATAAAATAAAATAAAAAAAATCTGCCGCAAAATATTTGCCATAAAATTTTGGCTAGGTCACAAAATGTTTGATATAAAATATTTGCCGGTGATTTGAGATTTTGCCTATAAAATTAAGATGAATAATATTATGATATTATTTATTTTAATTGTTTCCTAAAAGTTAGGAAATTCCACTTAAGATTAAATATTTGATATTATATCTTTTTCATACAATTTAATCCAATTATTACATTTTAATGGTTAATATTGATTAATACCACATAAGGATTTAATTTTAAATTGAGATATATTGTTATGCTTGTTTTATATTATGATATATTGCTTGCATAAGGTGACTAGTATGACCCATAAATACGATCTGTGTATCGTTATGTTTTTCTTGTACACGATCTGCGCATTGTTTGTTTTGTTGAAATTTAATTTATGCAATTAAAGTAATTCAAAATTGTAATACAAGAAGAAGTTCAAGACATAAGAAGGTGAGGATGGAGATCCATGAAGGATACAAGATGAAGTGATTATGAAGATTAGATCTTTATTTTTTGCATCGTAGGGGTCATACTAGGATCACAATTATTGCGCTTTGAATGCTTTATTTAAGTTTTTATATTGTTTTTATTTATGACATTTTTTCACTTATAAATAAAAGACAAATAAAAAGAACTTAAGTTCCAGAGGTAAATTGGGGCAATGCCTTTTCATATCATAACCCATTAAGTTCTGGATTTTTGGTTGGATAGGCTTCACAAAAGTGAGGGTGTACTTCCATAATCTTGGACTGAGTGAGGGTGAATCTATACGGGGGTTCATAAACCTTGATATGGTAGTACCGAACGAGAGATCAAAAGGCAAAGTTTTGGATCTTGAGGCATGAGATGATTTCTGCATTGGATGTGGATCATCAACCAAGAATTATAAGGAGTTATAATTAGTAATTGTTACTTACCCTGAACACATAGGACTTAAGGCAGTGCAAAAGTACGTTGAGTCTTGTCTGGGATGGGATCTTGGAATATTTTATTCAAAGGGACGACAACAAATGAATAAAATGTGCTTTTGCTTATTTTAAATTGTTTAAATATAAGTATTTGCAATTTCAAACATATACTGATTTGTATGTCATTTATATTCTGTAGATAATGTCGAACGATAATTTGAAATTCTCTCCGCGCTCAATTGTTGAGAAAAACAAGCTCAATGGAACGAACTTCCTTGATTGGAAAAGGAATCTGAGAATCATTCTCGGGTCCGAGGGACGTGAGGACGTCTTAGCTACCCCTATCCCTTCTGTGACCGACACCTCATCAGATGAGGAGAAGGCAACAGAAACTCGGGTGAGGTCTGATGCATTACCTGTAACTTGCCTCATGCTTGCTGCAATGGAGCCTGATTTGCAAAAGAGATTTGAGCATTCTGATGCTTATACTATCATAACTGAACTAAAAACGTTGTTTCAAGATCAGACAAGGATAGAGCGATATGAGACTCACAAAGCTATACTTGATAGCAAGCTTGAGAGGGGAAAACCAGTGAGTCCTCATGTGATTAGCGTGAATGGGATTTTTAAGAGGATGGAAAATCTGGGGACCCCATATGACCAAGAGTTGGCCACTGATATTGTTCTTAGATCTTTGCATGAAGGTTTTGCACCATTTAGAATGCAATACGATATGAATGGTCTGAAGCATGATATGAATGAGCTCCATGGCATGCTTAAAAGTGTTGAGGGCAATATTATTGATGACAAAAAGATGGAAGTTCTTAATGTCAACAAAGGGAAGGGTTTTAAGAAGGTGGCTAAGAGTAAGAGCAATTACCAAGGAAAAGGCAAGCAAGTTGTCAGACCCAAGGGTGGTGAGAAGCCAAAGGTGGTTGCTGATCATGATTGTTTTTACTGCAAGGTCAAGGGACACTGGAAGAGGAACTGTCCCAAATACCTGGAAGACAAGAAGAATGGAATTGTGAGTTCCGGCACTTCAGGTATTTATGTTATTGAAATAATGACAACAGATGTTCTCACATTAGAATATGATCCCAGTTGGGTATTAGATACCGCTTGTGGTGCTCACGTTATTTCTTATGTGTAGGAACTAAGAAATAAAAGGCAAGTGAAGAAAGGGAATAGACCTACGCGTTGGAAATGGAGCCAGTGTTGCTGCACTTACCGTGGGAGATTTTAGTTTGTCTTTACCTTCTGTTTTGTATTAGAACTGAATAATTGTTATTTTGTTCCATGCATTACCAAGAAACTTATTTCGGTTGCATTATTACATTATGAGGGATTTGATTTTAGCATTAAAGATGGATTTATGTCTGTTTTTAGAAACAATATTTTCTATGCTAGTGCACCAATGAGTAATGGACTCTTTGTGTTAGATCTCAAATCGGATGTATATAATATAAATAACAAAAGGAAAAAACCAAATAGTTTGAGTGAGGCCTACCTATGGCATTGTCGATTGGTCCATATTAGTGTGAATCGCATGAAGAAGCTCCACAAAGATGGACTTCTAAAAGACATGGATTATGAATCCATTAATACACGTGAATCATGTCTAATGGGCAAAATGGTAAGGTCACCTTTCAAAGGAACCAATGAAAGGGCTACTGAATTGTTGGGCATAATACATACTGATGTATGTGGGCCAATGACCACAGAAGCTAGAGGTGGCTACAGATACTTCATTACGTTTATTGATGACATGAGTAGATATGGATATATTTACTTAATGTCACATAAATCAGAATCCTTTGAAAAGTTCAAGGAATTCCATAATGAAGTAGAGACTTAAAGTGGCAAGAAAATAAAAGCACTTCGATCTGATCGTGGTGGTGAGTACTTGAGCCATGAGTTTGATCATCATTTGAAAAACTGTGGGATAGTAACACAGTTGTCTACCACAGAAACACCACAACTTAATGGTGTGTCTGAAAGGAGAAACAGGACCTTGTTAGACATGGTCCGATTAATGATGAGTTTTGTTGATCTTCCGGTATCCTTTTGGGGATATGCCCTCACTACCGCTGTACTTACATTAAACAGGACTCCGTCAAGAACTGTAGACAAAACTCCATATGAGATATGGACTGGAAAGGTTCCAAAGTTGTCTTTTCTGAAAATATGGGGATGTGAAGCTTATGTAAAGCGTTTACAAACAGAGAAGCTTGCCCCAAAATCAGATAAATGATTTTTTATAGGGTATCCAAAATGAAGTTTTGGATATTACTTCTACAATCCAACTCAGCAAAAGGTGTTTGTTGCAAGAGATAGTGTCTTTTTGGAAAGGGAGTTCCTTTCTAACAAGTCAAGTGGGAGAAATATTCATCTTGAAATAGTTCAAGACGATGAAGAGCAACAAACTCAACAACAAGATGACATGGATGATGTCGTTGATGAGATGATTATTTTGAAGGCCCAGTGCCTCAGATCATTCAAGAGCCGGAACAAGAGGATCTACAAACAGTTGTGGACCATGTTCCGGATTCAGTTGTTGAACAAGTTGAGCCCACTCGTAGATCGGAAAGGCCAAGGGTACAACCAAGACGTTATGATGATTTCATCTTGAATGTAAGCCTTGATGTTCTTATGTTAGAACATAGTGAGCCTTCTACATATAAGCAAGCAGTGACAGGTCTAGATTCCAAGAAATGGCTTGAGACCATGAGGTCCGAAATGGATTCCATGTTTGAAAATCAAGTATGAGACTTGATAGATTTGCCAAATGGGGTAAAATCCATAGGAAGCAAATGGATTTTCAAACTCAAAAACTGACAAGGATGGAAATGTGTCTGTTTACAAGGCAAGGCTAGTTGCCAAAGGTTTTAGACAGATTCATGGTATAGACTATGACGAGACATTTTCACCAGTTGTCATGGTTAGATCCATTAGGATAATCCTAGCTATTGCCGCATATTATGACTATGAGATATGGCAAATGGATGTCAAAACTGCTTTTATAAAATGGTCTTTTGGAAGAGGATGTGTACATGACACAACCTTAAGCAAGCATCCAGGAGTTGGAATTTTCGATTTGATGAAAAGATCAAAGAGTTTGATTTCATTAGATGTGAAGAGGATCCTTGTGTTTACAAGAAGTTTAGTGGGAGTAATGTAGCCTTCTTAGTATTGTATGTGGATGACATACTACTTATTGGGAATGGCATTCCAATGCTAGAGTCCGTAAAGGAATGGCTGAAGAAATGTTTCTCAATGAAAGACTTAGGAAAGGCCGAGTACATACTTGGAATTAAGATCTACAGAGATAGATCTAAGAGGCTTTTTGGATTGAGTCAAGGAACTTATATTGATAAAATTCTTAATAGATTCAAGATGCAGGATTCCAAGAAGGGTTTTTACCCATGCAACATGGTGTATATCTCAGCAAGACGTAGTGTCCTAAAACACCTGCTGAGCTTGAGAAGATGAACCAAATCCCATATGCTTCTGCTATAGGATCTATCATGTATGCCATGGTATGTACACGTCCTGATGTTGCGTATGCTTTGAGCATGTGTAGCAGATACCAATCAAGTCCTGGAGAAGCACACTAGAGTGCAGCTAGGAATATCCTAAAGTACTTGAGAAGGACCAAGGATAATTTCTTAGTATATGGGGGAGATGAAAAATTGATCGTACAAGGCTATACTAATGCAAGCTTTAAGACTGACCGAGATGGCTTTGAGTCTCAATCGGGTTATGTCTTCATCCTTAACGGAGGAGCTGTGAGCTGGAAGAGCTCCAAGCAGGATACAGTAGCAGATTCTACAACAGATGCTGAGTACATTGCTACTAGTGAAGCAACAAAGGAGGCTGTTTGGATGAGGAAGTTCCTGGATGAACTCGGTATTGTTCCTAGTATTTCAGTGCCTATCGACATCTATTGTGACAACAATGGTGCCATAGCCCAGACAAAGGAACCGAGTTCGAGCTCCAAATCTAGACACGTTATGAGGAAGTATCACCTTATTCGACGCATCATCATTGAGGGTGACATTAGGATGTGTAAGGTGTATACTGATGACAACATTGCAGATCCATTGACCAAGCCTATGCCTAGGCCCAGGCATGAGAGTCACATTAGGGCTAAGGGTCTCAAGCACATTGGAGAATGGCTTTGAGTTTGCTTTAATATTACATTGTGTATTTATGAGTGTTGGACACTAGTTTCATGTTTGACTTTATGATTTTATGATATATGATATTTCATCCTTATTTATATATTGTTTTGATCGATATTGAATAATATGTCCAAATAATTCATTATTAACAAATGGGATCACTTTAAGTGTTCTGGTGAATGAAACCAAATAAGTGAAATGAAGTTTTGAATTATTGAAAGTCTATAGTTCGAAATCATCAAATGGACATGGATGATTTTATTAGTAACTATATTGTAAGCTGACTGATAGCGCCATGTTTCATGGGCTATAGGGACATGGAGATGTCTAGTTATTTACATATATATGTATGGATGATACATGTGAGATTGACCCACCTTAAGACTCTCCAAAACAGATTGTAGAGTTTTAAGTTAAACCATGATTAGCAGATTCCTCAGACATGAGTATGTTGTGGTCTCACTTGATTATTGGTATTTCTTTGACACTGTTAAACGCTTTCCGTAAAAGGGAGTTATAAAGGCAGTAGTTAGGATATATTGCCAAAAGTTGAGTGGGAGCCATAGTCATACAAGATTGGAGAAGTCCTCCTGGTTCGTGTATACTGTGATACATTGAACAGGATTGGTGTCTCGGCCACTTGAAGAGTGAGAACTGAAAATGCATGGCCATGCTCGGATGGATTACTTGTAATCATCCGTTTAATTGACAATTCAAACTCGGAGTTCAAGAAACACATTTGACATTAGATATGAATGTCACCATATCGTCAAATAAAACATTAAGAGACAAAGGTATCTTATATTGCACACTTGTTTAAGGACAAGTGGGAGATTGAAAGAATTGTGTCCTTTAATTTAATGTGCAATGACTAAACTTGGAATAGGACAATTAACGGAGATAATTCAATCCGATTATTTTAGGAGTCGTAGTGCTTTGCTAGAAGCCAACTACGATTAATGGGCTTAAACGAGTTAAACCCATAACTATTATAAACGGGTTCTATGCGGTCACACACTTTGAGTTGACGGACTAAATCAACGGGAATGATGGTTGAATATTAATATATCCATATTATTAATATGGATAATAATTAATTAGTGGATAATAATTAGGGAGGTTAATTAGGGGAGTTACACATTTTGTAATAAGGGTGTTCATTATCGGATATCCGATCCGATCCGGCTTATCGGATCGGATATCCGAGATCGAAATTTCTCATGTTTATATTCCGAATCCGATCCGAAGTTTTCCGGATATCCGATCCGAGAACTCCGAATCGGAACGGATATCCGTGCCGGATATCCGAGTAATGTGGATTAAAGGCAAATTAACCTTGCGTTTGGGCCAGCCCATCCAAATATTATACAAAGCCTTCCTAGCCCACACTTTTTTTAATTTAAAAAAGGTACATCCAAGGATTGAACCTGAAACCTCACACCACAGTAATGACATGAGTACCAACTCAGCTACTTGAATTTGTTAAAATTCTAGATAATTTATAAATTATATACACAGAAGTATACCCCGGATATCCGAAGGAAAAAATAGTTCATTCCGTATCCGATCCGGTGATCCGGTAATTTTTCTCGGATCGTATCGGATACGGACAACTAATTATCGGACTCGGATATTTATGGATCGTATCATCGGATTCTCGGATCGGATCTAACGGATCGGAAAATTATGAACACCCCTGTTTTGTAACTCCCTCCTCCTAATTAGTAAGAAACATCTCTCCTCTTAATAAGTAAGAAACATCTCTCCTCTTTTGGGGTTGGGGGAATAGAGAGAGCAAAAGAAAAATAAAAAACCAATAGTTGGTTTTGTTTTGTTTTAGAGGGTTGACTACCATCTTCATCCGAAGCAATTCGATTGCACGCTTTGCGATCTTCGTCCTAGCAGTCGAAACCAAAGGCGATCTTGACCGGGCTCGTGTGGACCAACTAGAGGAGCAACACGTGGGGCTCTCATCTCTTTCGTTCCTTCCCGATCAGATCCGGTTCACGCATCAACATGTATTTCCTATGAACAATCATTTGTTTCCTATCAATTGTTCTTGTAGATCCTACGATTAGATGTTTAGATGAAATTCCGCTTAAAGCATCTAATAAACCTTCACCAACGACAAAAGATAAACCAAAGAAGCATTTGCTCTTGAATTCACATCGTAAATAGTGCAAACACTACGGTTGTGTGAGAATGATGTAGAAACAAAAACTTATCCCTCTCCCCCGCCGAATACTTTAGTGACAAAATCACCATTGTTGTTTACCATGGTTCAAGAAGTCCTCTTTTTTCATCCTTCCTCTTCATGAAGATACTCTTAGATCCCACGAGACAACGTTATTGCCTCGTCCTTCCGGTTGCGAAGATTAATGCCCCAGTCATTATATAAAATTACAATAACCAATCCCACATGAAGTTTCCTCTACATGTACTTGATCTAGAATTCCCGTAGGGCTGTTGTTTTCAAAAGCGAGCCTCCCTCGGTCCAAACTCATCACCCCGCATCTTCACCTCCGAGCACATGACTATAACAATATCCGATCTCTCGCTTTTGTGTTGTTGCCTTCCCGTACTTCTTGCTTTGTTTTGTTGCCTTCTTCGTTGCTTCTTCCAACCTGCCTTGTAAATTCTCCCTCTATCTATTATATTAACATTTACTTTAAAAACATTACAATCATTCGTGTGTATATATACACATAATTAGAAGCGAAAGTAACCTGATAATGCACTTACTTTCCTACAATCTTTTTGTTTCATCATATTCGTTGATTTCTAGATCAACAATGATGTTATTGGTAGCAGCAACCATAGTAGCAAGCCAACAACAGTAGCAGCAAGAACCAAAAAAAATTTAGCAACGGCGGTACAACAGGGTGAAGCGCTGTGAATTAGTCGAACCAACGAAGATTGGGGGACACACTTTCAATACGTATTGGAACAAATTTAAGGTAAGTTTCTTTTAGGTAATTAGAAGTTCCAAAAGTTGTTATCGGTATTGGAAAGGAATAAATATTTTAGCAAACAATGGAAATTCTAGTTCAACGTAAATGTGAGAATAAAATCCGGTAAGATATGGTGCGCTTAAATACAAATATTTCGTATATGAAGATTGTGCATCACAAAAAAGCTCTCGCCGGCGTACCATCAAGTTATCCGAACTGAGGCACACCGTCCCCGCGCAGCCCCCAGGCTGCGCCCCACCCCACCCACCCTCCCCTCCCAGTACCCATGGCTGGCTCTAGGCGCTCTCGCCGGCGTACCATCAAGTTATCCGAACTTCCTGGCAACCCCCCTGCCCCCTCAATCCGCAGCAACCGCCTATCCAACCCTACTCTTGAAAAAACCCCCGAACCAATCCCCGATGAACTTATCCGGTCCAACAACCTCAGACTCCACCCTAAGGCTCCTGTCCCGCCGGAGCTCACTTCTGAACTGCTTTTCCCGTCACTGCCTCAATCACCCCTGCCGGTACCTGCGTTGGCACTTCACATGGATGCCTCTTGCTCCCTGGGTTCTGTTTTGCACGTTAATCCTGTGCTGAACACCCCTTGCGCGAAGACTCCGCCACCCTGCGAGGTGGAACCGGTGACCCCTGACCTTTCGGAATCCTTGGATGTTGAGTGCTTGGACGACTCCTCGCTTCCCTTGCACGCCCAAGGCACTGATTCCGAGACTGATGTCCCACATGCATCGGTTACACTGCCACCTTTAACCCCCTTGTGTATCCCCCACACCCCCATAATGTCGTGCATTAATAACCCTACACCCCACGTAACCCTTCCATCTTCCTACAAAGATATAGCCTCTAGAAGCTTGGCATGGAATCATGTACCCCTCTCCTATATCCCTGGATTCGATTCAGGCGTCATCCCTTTCACCAATGAAGATATCGAAGACACGATGAGGAAGTGGAACCTCACGCTTGTGGGTTTTCCCCTGGGGAGCCAAATATCCTACCAAAAGATGTCCAAGTTTATCACTGAGTATTGGAACAACGTTTCAATGCCCAAAATGATCCGGAAGGAGAATGGTGTTTTTGTCTTCCATTTCTCTAAGGAGGATGACCTTATTGAAATCCTGCTGGGGAGCCCTTGGATCGCTAATGGCTCCACTACCATTCTCCTTAAGCGTTGGACAACTGATCTACCCCTTAACTACTCCAGCCTTGACTCCGTGCCAATTTGGGTCACCCTGCATGACCTCAACTTCCGGTTTTGGTCCAAGACAATGCTTGCTAAGATAGGCTCGGCGCTGGGAACCCCCATACTGACGGACGCTTGCTCTGCTAATCAGGACCGTTTGGGGTTTGCTCATATCCTTGTTGATATACATGCCTCCAGACCCCTCCTTCGAGAAATAACTCTCTCCGGACCTGAGGGTGTCACGTTTGTCCAAAAGATTGCCTATGATTGGCTTCCCCCGCGCTGTGATACCTGTCTTACATTTGGGCATAGCTGCAAGACCCCTTTGGCTTCCACTTCGGCTATGGATCCACCTGCTCCTCTCCCTGCTCCTCGTGGTACCTTCAACCCCAGGTAAAGCATTCCAACCCCTAACCCTGACCCCACCCCTATACTTCCTACTCCTGACCCTTCCTTGAGGATCCATCCTCCTCATGTTGCTCCCCATGTCAACAAACGCCCTCAATCCCTTGTGATTGATACTCCCCAACCTACCCCTGAACCTCCTCCCGACCAGACTCTTATCACTCACAATCATAAATTGAAGCTTCCAATGCCGGATCCTACTCAGTTCCCAATCCCTTGTCATGCCCCTCCCAACCCAACCCTCTCACCCTTAACCACCACAAAAGATCCCTCAAACTCCCTCTCTAACTCCCCATTGATTGCAAGTGCCTTCAATGATCAAAGCTCAATGGTTTAATGATAGTAAGAATGTGTGCATGGAACATTAGGGGCTTAAATGACCCTATTAAACAGAAAGTTGTCCAATCCCTTGCTAAGAAGCATTCTCTTGATCTCATTGCTATTCTTGAAACACGTTTACGTGCTGATAGTGAGAAAAGAATATCCAAATCTCTCTTTCCCTCTTGGAACCACATCTCTAATTCCTCCCATGCTCACAACTGTCGTATTTGGGTCTGGTGGAACCCTTCTAAGCTTTGCCTCAATGCACCGGTGATCACTGATCAACTCATCCACTGCCGTATCACTGATCTCTCCTCCAACCCGAACTCATCTACCTTGGCTGAAATCTCCTTCGTTTATGCTCACAACTTATTGGAGGATCGGGTGAGTATGTGGAACACAATCTCCACCTTAGGGCTTCTCAACACCAACTGCCCTTGGGCCCTCATGGGAGACTTCAACGTCACCTTATCCCCTGATGAAAAGATATCCAACAACGTCCACAACTTCTCGCAACTTAGTTCTGAGATCGAGCAATGCTTTGAACAAAATTCCCTCTCGGATCTCCCTTTCACTGGATGCAAATACACTTGGAGTAATAAGCAGGTGAGCAATCGGATTTGGAGCAAGCTTGACCGTATAATCTCCAATGATGGATGGAATGCTGCCTTCCCCAATTCTACTGCCCATTTTGACAACGCAGATATCTCGGATCACTCCCCAGCTTTGCTATCAACTGACTGCTTTGTACCTCAGAGAACCTTCCCTTTCCGGTTTAATAATATATGGGTCAAGCATGAGGCTTTCCTAGACACAGTTAGAACTGCTTGGGGCACTTATATACACGGGAATGCTATGTTCAGGCTATCCAAGAAGTTGAAGCTCCTCAAGCCACTTCTCAAGAAATTTCCCAGTGCTATTATGGAGGATATTCACTCATGCATTGCTGAAAATCGTAGATCACTTGATGATACACAATCTCGTTTGCAGGCTGCCCCCTTGATTCAGAGTTACTGGAAGCTGAGAGGAGTCTCACTCTCTCTCTTAAGGATCTTCAGTCTAAACTGCACTGCATGCTGGGCCAACTATCTAAGGAAAGATGGATCATGTTTGGAGACCAATGTTCTTCGTACTTCTTTAAGAGTATCAAGGTGCGAAGATGTGCTAACCTTATCAATGGAATCAAGGATGCAAATGGGGATATGTTGACTGCCCCTGAGGCAATTGGGCGCTCGCTGGTGAATCACTTCACCAATGCCTTTAATCCTCGCACCCCCTTGACTTGTCCATCCTTCCCCTCCATTTGCTTGCCCACTCTTAGTCTTCTATGCACTCAATCGCTTAATGAGTCAGTGTCTCAAGACGAGATCAAGCAAGCCCTTTTCAGCATAGGAGACAATAAAGCCCCTGGGCCGGATGGATTCAGCTCACTCTTCTTCAAAGAGGCATGGAGTATCATATGTCATGACTTCAGTGATGTAATACAAGACTTCTTCACCAACAAAAGAATGCTCAAACAAGTAAACCATGCTTCTATATCACTCATTGCCAAGCATGACCGACCCATTACGCCCTCGGATTATAGGCTTATATCTTGCTGCAACACAGTTTATAAAACTATCTCCAAGATACTTGCGAGACGCCTTAGCAACATACTCCCTAGTCTCATTAGCCCCAATCAAAGTGCCTTTGTACCCTCACGATCCATCAAGCATAATGTTCTCCTCTCCCAGGAGCTTCTACATAAATATGGCAGGCTTCACATCTCTCCTAGAGTGGCTATTAAAGTCGACATCTCTAAGGCATTTGACTCGGTTCGTCATGACTTCATCTTGCACTGCCTTCGATCGATGGGGTTTCCGGAGTCCTTCACTTTGCTGGTTAAGGAGTGCATAACAACGACCACTTACTCGGTTAATGTCAACGGGGAACTTAAGGGCCATTTTCATGGCTCTCGTGGGCTTCGTCAGGGGTGCCCCCTCTCTCCTCCCCTTTTCGTCATAGCCATGGAATTTATTTCCAGGCTGATCTCGGAGAGGACTTCTAATCCGGACTTTAACTTCCATCCCAAATGCTCCTCTCCTGCCATCACTCACCTTGCGTTTGCTGACGACCTCTTACTCCTATGCCGTGGTGATGCAAGATCCGTTACGATTCTATATGAAGCTCTTGTGGAATTTGATACATTTTCTGGACTCATTATTAATCCTGCTAAGTCTCATATGTTCACTGGTGCCATGAATCAGACTGAGATCGATAGTGTAACTCGTATCACGGGCATGTATGTTGGAACCCTCCCTTTCACGTACATGGGTGTCCCGCTGGGCTGTAAACGACTGAGGATGACTGACTACCTCCCCTTGATTCATAAGATATCCCGGCGTATACACTCTTGGAATGCAAAGTCCCTCTCCTATGCCGGACGCACGCAGCTCATAAAAACCATTCTCTTTGCGACATGCCATTACTGGAGTTCAATGTTTATACTCCCTGTCAAGGTTATTAGTACTATTATTGGCTTGATGCGTTCCTATCTTTGGGCTGGGGTTGCTAGTAGCCGTCGGTCTTTGGTGGCTTGGGAATCTATTTGCAACCCTAAAGAGGCTGGTGGACTGGGCCTCCCGGATCTCGTGACAAGAAATAAGGTCGCCCATGCTAAGATCCTATATGACATTGACAAGGGCGGACCTAGCATCTAGAACTCGTGGGTGAATCAACATCTGCTCAAGCGTGGCACGAGCACCTGGAACTGCAATGCTAGGGCCTCCCACTCTTCTTTCTGGAAGAATCTCCTTTCTATCAGGGATGACCTCCCTGCCCCTCTCCCTGGCCACTTGAGGCTGGACTCTATCACTTGCCCTAATGGTGCCTTCTCAAGAAGAATCGCCTACGACTTATTCAGGCCGCCACTTGCCCCGCATCATCCATCTCCTTTTGTTGCGATCTGGCTCCCCTCAAATACCCCCAAAACCTCCTTCATTGCTTGGCTCGCCGCTCTTGACCGCCTCCCTACCCTTTCCAAGCTACGGGCCTGGAACATTACTAACAATGATACCTGTAGTCTATGCAACACTGCTACCGAAGATGGTGATCACCTGTGGAACCTCTGCGGCTATAGCATGACTGTTTTGGATATTGTGTCTCGCTGGTCTATCACCCCCTCCCCAACGCCCTACCTTGGCTGTATATGGCCCTGGCTGGCCTCCTGGTCCAGTAAGAAGCCCCTCCCTCTGGATTGCATTCGCATTGCTGTGATAGTCACATATCTCTACTATATTTGGACTACTAGGAACAAGCTACTCTACAATAACACCACCACCACTCCATTTGATTGTGCGAGGATGATCATCAGCAGTGTGAAGTCACACTTTGCGCTTAACTGGAAAGACAGATCACCCCCTTCCCGCGATATGGCTTTTCATCTGAACATCCCTCTTCCCTGAACTCGTTTGTTGATTACTGCTTGATTACCACCTGATCTTGTACTCTCCTTTAACCTTCTTTGTAACCCTCTTGTAATCTTACCCCATTCATAATACAATTAACCTTTCAAAAAAAAAAGATTGTGCATCACATTAGAAATATGAATTATGAACTATGAACGTATTTAATTAACTTTAATTAATATCCGCATTATAAGTTGATATCCATCAAATTTAAAAAAACTGCAGCAAATATCTCTTAGTAATCGAAAGTTTTCTTAAATCGATATTTCGTAAATATTGAAACTCGTTTATTCTTTTTTTCAAAATAAATATTTTTGTTTAAAAAATTGCAACAGATATCGATTTTCAAAATAAAAGTAAAAAAAACACTGAAACTTATTTATTCAAAAAAAAATTAAAAAAACAGATTATCAAAAATCAGTTTAATTAAAAAAAAACATTTTAAAATATTTGTTATAACATATTATTCGGAAAAAAAAAAGTTTTAAAATAATTTGGATCCAGTTTTTGTTTTCCTATAAATACGTCAGTTAGTTTTAATAAAAGATTTAGTCCGAGAAAAATTATGGGGACGTCAGTTTTAGTAGAGTATATAGATTTTTTATTCAAGAAGATAGAACCACAAAGATTCTCTAATACCATAATAATGATCTTTCAAATTTGCATCATTAATATGCTCGCGATTTGACTTTGATCGTTATGGAATGGTACCAAGATCGAGCCCTAGACAAGCCGACCTCATTTTAACAAGTGGTATTCCATGCTATGAGGTGTTCATAAATGGTTGACCGGCTTCATGCAAGCGAGTTGCAACCTACAATTCGAACCAATGCTGGGCTTTTGGGGTTAGCTCACCTCGAGGGATCGCGACCCTTTGTCCCGACCATTGTAGCACGTGTGTTGACTCAAAATCTCGTGCTAAAGAGCGTGGAGGTTCGAGTCCTCTTCAAGGCTTAAAGAATGCTCATCGAATGAGCAATTCAATATGACTAGTGACCTATTACTCAAAGGATGGTTGCTTCCAAGCCCACCTCTTTCCTAGACTAGAAGGTGGGCGAAACCCCGGGTCATCCCGACAACACTCGTTTAGACCATGTCATAGAAGAGCTCGAGAAAGTTCTTCGAAAGTTGAAGTCTTCCACTCTCCAAAAGGCGAAAATAACACGATTGTTAGATCGCCTTCATATGGGAGAAGCTTCCCTTGACCATAATTTGACGGGTCTTAGACGTGAAGGTGATGCATCCTAAAGTCAATTGACATGTGTAAAATGAATCGTTATACTTGATGCTAAGCTCACACACTCGCATATATCTTATAATCGATATGAGATAATATAACCTCACATCAACCCATGTTACTAAACACCTGAGTTTGCGTTTATCTTCAGATAATACCAGACCGAAAAGGTCTATTTTCAGAGATGAAGTACATAGTACAATAGATAGAGTTTGGGTAAACCCCCTTAACCACAATTAGGTAGCAGTGAAGGAAGATTTAGCCTTATTTATTACATATTCACACCCTTAATTAGTATTTCATAAGCATATAGCAGGGTGCATTTAGTGACATAATTATAGAAGATCTAGCAACCACATTTAGCCGGGCGAAGGATGACACCGCGGATTATGAGCCCACTCTTCTTCTCGTGACTCGTCTCGTGCATCTTGAACTCGACGTTGCTCTCACACCCAAACTCAGATGGAGACCGGAACTTTCCGATCGGAATCTCGACTCTTCCCTTACCTTTGAATTGGCTCAAACACTTCTCACTCTCGTTCTTGCACCCGTTAGGGCTTGTAAGGCCAAATTTCACAGGGTGACAAAACCCAGCAGCGCATGGCTTCAGCTCCATGTCGAAAAGAACTTCATATTCAGTGTTGGGTGTCAGCATTTTGGCATTGAAGTGTCCTTTCAGCTCTAGCCAGTGTGCCTCGCGAAGCTCCGCAACCTCAACACATTCACCACAGCTACACATGACCAAACGTCAGCAAACATACATAATAAACTGTAAATATAAGTTGAAATGCCTTAAATCTATATACATACATTAAATAAAGCAGAAACGTTTACTTCAACGTGGTTCATCCTAACAAAAAAAAATATGTCACATGTCATTTTCTTAGAATTTTAGTTTTTTTTAAATAATATATATAGTTACCATATTTTAATTATCCTATTATATAACTTATATTTATCTACTTACTAAACATATATGTATATATACTATTAGTGTTAAAATATATATCTATATACTAATAATAAAGTAGAAGCCTTTAATGCCATATATTTTTTTTCGTTCTTTTTGTCAATGCACTCTAATTTTAAAAAAATTAATTAAAAAATTATATAAACTAACTATCTATTTATATATATATATATATATATATATATATATATATATATATATATATATATATATATATATTATATAGTATAGATCCTATGAGAACACCCCTTAACGTGAGAACATGAGAACATATTCGTAATTATTATCAGTTTTGTTATGAAGGTGCCATATCATTTAATGTATTATTCGTAGTTATTGTCGATTGAGTGGATTATTCGTAGTTATTGTTGGATTCCTAATTATTATTATTCATAGTTATTATTAGTTATGATATCTACTCTAAATCTCAACCCATAATACTCACCATCCAACGGTGTACGATTGTTCTCATATTCTCACGTTAGGGGTGTTCTCATGGGAACCACACCCTATATATATATATATATATATATATATATACTAATATTAAAAAAACCTTAATTACATAAACCATGGTTCCATGTATTTTTATATTACGGGTCATTTTAACGTTTTTATTTAAGACTTTTCTTATCAAGAACATGTAAACTATCATTTATTTAAAAATATCCTTTTCTGTTTTTATTATCTTTACTTTCCCTTATAATATTATCTTCCAACTCACTTTAATTAATAATTAGCTTTGTTTTACAATTTATTAAAGCTAATCCCGCACACGGTGCGTGTATTAAACTAGTTTCACTTGATCACTAATCGTACATGTGATCAAAGAGTTAAAAAACAAAAACTAATAAAATATAAGCTGTGAAAGAAACGCAAATACGTTAAGTATTTACTTTAATATCCAGTTAGTTTGTTAATAATGAAAAAAATGAAAGGGTAAATTAGTAACTAGACATGGGTTGGAAACCTAAATCAAACCGGCATTAGCATCGATTTAGGTTTTTTTCGTCTCTTTGCGGACCAAACTGACGGTTTAGTTTAGTTTTTTTTTATTTTAAAAACCTAAAGCGGGAACTGTCGGTTAACCTAAACCGACAAACCTAAACCATCGGTTTAGAGGTTTAGTTAAACCGGACCCACGTCTAATTAGTATTTATATGAAAACACCGATTTATTTGAATATATCGTCGTTAATCCGAGTGTTTCATTTAAACAACAATTTAGATACGGAACAAATGTTTTTATCAAAGCAAATACTTTTTTTATGATTTTTTTTATTCTACTCTACCCCAGTTTATAAACCCGTTATAAACCCGTGTTTATGTACAAAGAAACATACGGTCATCAATTATTATATCTAGGGTTTTATTACCGCGTAATGTATTGTTATCCCTGACTTCAAATTATTTGTTATTTTAATTTGTAATCCGAAACTCCTTATTAAATATCCTATGTGGATGTAATTAATATTGAGTGAACAACGGTTATCTAAGTCTCGTTTATGTTTGTTGAATTACCGTTCCGTTGTTTCTCACATCCCGATCAAACAACAAATCAAAAGACGTTGCTTTAAAATTAGTATGGCATACCTCAACTTTTCAAGCTTGAAGGTCCAGTTGTTGCAGTTGGAAGCCCCGGCAATGCTAAGAGCTCTAGCAAAGAGCTCGACACACATACGGTGCTTGGCATCAAGTGAAAACCTCTGCAGAAATCACAAAAGCAACGATGATCACGTACAAATGATAAATAGACATAGAAATGAACATATAAAATGTTTATATCTACCTTGTTACCCTCAACGATAACTCCTTTTTTGAGCATGCAAGAGAGCTCATTGTCGGAGAGATGATCGACACAGTGCTTATGCTGCTTCATGACCTGCCTGCATTTGTTGTGGACAGTTTGCATCCCACACTCGGCCTGCATCTTGAGTATTGATCGAACTTGTGATGAATGTTACTTGTTATTTGTTTGTGTTTAATGGGTTGCTTCAAACTCAGCTTTATATAGGAGGTTGTGAGGGCATATATGCATCCAATGATAAGATGGATGTGTTTGTGGAATCTGCTTGCTTTATGCCCCTTTTTCCCTCCACTCCTCATTATGGGTTCTTCCATATTTGGATTCGATTCCATACAATCAATTTATATTATTATGTGGTGGATTGAAAAGAAAGAAAAATATATTTGTTGTTTGATTCTTCTAGGGAAATATTGTTCCAAAAAAAACACTTTGGGTTAATTAATACCTTCGGGTTTAAATTTTTTTTTTTTTTTTTTTTGTCTTTTTCGATATTCATGGTTAAAACACTTCAAATTTCGGGCAAGGTTAAGATATGGAACATTTTTCCGGTATGGAGCGCCTTCATAATGACACATGTCTTCTTTATTCTTCCGACGAATACTTTTTTGTTGAAATTTTTTGTACAATTTCGTTCAAGTTTGTTTCTATTAATTCAAATTATTTGTATTAGTGGTTCATACATTTTTACAATTTATTTATAAGTTTAAAATGAAACATATAATATAAAATGTTTGAATTGATAAAACACTCTATATGAACTAATAGTATAAATATTTTAAACTAACAAATATATATTATAATAAAAATGTACTATTAAAATTTGTGGTCCATAAAAAGTACTTGAGAATAGTGTAAAAAAAGATATGAAGTGAGAGTGTAAATTAGACATGGGTTGAAAATCTAAATCGGCGGTATAGGTTTCCAAACCGCCAGTTTGACAAATGTTTGTTAAAAAAATCTCGACCCGAGATTTTGGACATGAAGGGCGAGATTACTCTCGACATGGAAAATCTCGATTGCAATTGGTTATCTAGGCCAAGATAACCTTCTTCTAACCCAAGATTTCCCAGTAAGCCACCATTTGCTCCTTTGCTCGATCACTTGTCTTGTCTCCTCACTTGTGGGCTTTTCCTTGGTCTTTTTATGTGTGCCTCCCGAGCTCTCATCCTGCTCACCAATGGTACTTTAATATATTATAACAAAAATTGAATTTAAATTTAAAACCACATAAACAATGGTACTTTAATTTAAAAAAGGGCTTGCATCGGTTTCTCGGTTTTCTACTTATCCTCTCGGGATTAAGAGGAATAAAAAGTCAACGTAGTTCTCTTACCTTTTCTTACCTTTTGTTGGACTTTCGAGTTATTTTCGTTATCCCCCTTAAATTTTTGCCTCGGACTCGGAAGTGGTGCCCAAATCATCGGAGTTGGAATCCGATTTCGAGTCATACATTGGGGCATTCCGTTGTTTCCGCTTCTTTTCCCTTATCCAATTTTGAATGCAAACTTGTGCCTCCAACTTTTCTGGCTTGAATTGGGTTCTCTTGTAGGTGAGCATATTCCCTCCTTGGTTAAATGCTTGCTCAACGGAAACCGTTGATGCGGGCATGACCATGAGTTGTTGCACAATTTTGATCAAGGTTGGATATTTTGGGGCTAATTTATTCCACCTATCTAAATGTTCAAAAGATTCATTATCAAAACTAAAGCACGTTGTTATGTAATCTTCAAATTTCGCACTAGAGGATGAATGTATTTATGTTTTTGTCCTTCTAGCTAAAAATTGTTGTGATTTTAAAAGAGAAGAAGATGAAGAAGAAGAAGAAGAAGAAGAAGAAGAAGAAGAAGAAGAAGAAGAAGAAGAAGAAGGTATATGAGTAGGAGTAGATATGGTAGAAGAAGAGCTAACACTTATTTGAAATGAAGAAAACAATTTTCAATTTAAATACGAATATTATGAATAATGGTAGAAATGTTGTTAAAATCTAAACCCAAACAATCATAATAAACGATCAACAAATCGGAAACACCGTCAACTTAAGTATAGGATCAAAAACGGAGATTATACGATAAATCAAGGGAATTTCCTTGTTACATTTTAGCCATTCAAATTTCATGTCATTTATAGTATTTACAAGGGATGGATGCGTTGTACCTGCTTGAAAAGCGTTAGATACATTTAAGGCTATTTGTAAAAAGCTACAAGAAGTTGGGGTGAAACGTAACTCATGAAATTAGTTGCAAAACTAAAAACCTTTACAACATTACAAATATCAATGTCAGTTTGCCAAACATTTTCATCGTCAAGAATTGACCAAAAAATGTGCGAAAAAAACTTGTAAAACTCTTTGTAATGAAGGGCTTGACCAAGTAATTTGTAAGTAGAGTTCCAACGAGTTCCAATGTCTTTCGAAAATGAATTGGATGATATTTATTAGATAAACATAATGTTCTCCATTTTTTCTCAAATCGGAGAAATTCCAAATATGATATGATCAATTTAATCGGTTATGGGGTTAGCATAACCACTAAAATTTTAAGTTCATCTTGAAACATAAGTTTAAAATATGACATGCACATCTTTGATGAGTGCAAGGATTTCTCAAATATTGTCCTGTCGCCTTGATCAATTGGTTTACGGCAACGGTGTTAGCGGATGCTTTATCAAAAGAATATGAAAAAACTCGACCTTGTAAATTAAATTCTTGTAAAACCATTTTATAAAGTTTGCAATGTTTGTGACATCATGTCTTTGAATGAAATGGTGAAATACAATAACATATTTATGCAAAAACATATCGCTATCAATACAATGTAAAGTAATGCCCATGTAAATATATTTTTGAGATTGCGTATTCCAAATATCACTTCAAATAGAAACTTGATGCGAAAAAGATGTCAAAATCGAAAACATTTTTTCTTTCTTTTGATCGCAAGAGTTAGAAATTAATTTGGAAATGGTTTTGCGAGAAGTTAGTTTAAAAGAATATTGAAGATATATAGTGTTATATACTCGAACTTCTTCATATTCTACATAAGAAATTCGAAATTCATGAGAACATATAACATTGGCTAATCCTAAACTTTCTTCACTCTAGTTAGACATAAATAAAGGAGATTGAGAGGAAGAATAAGCAAACCCATGGGACAATTGCGCTTGTCCCCCTGATATCCCTAGCTTCTCGTAATGGATTTTTTGCATGTGGGTTTGCAAAGTCCCGTAGCCTCCCTTCGCCCTCCACTTGTACACCTTTGGACAATAGTTGCATGAAACATGACAATATTCATTCACCTGCTCACCCTTCGTCTAATGCTTCGTAAAAATGTCGGATGTAAGCATTTTCGGTTGAGGAACTTGTCAAAATGCCCCTTGTGACATTTCAGGCATTTGAGTTTTGCTTTCTTGAGTGTCAGGGAAAGATTCGAAAGGAATGTGGTCACTCGGGTTTGCCATTGCGAGATTGAGGTTACGAGATTGAGAGATGAGTTCGAGAAAGACGAGAAATCGAGAATTTTTAGAATATGAGATTGAGAGTAGTAGAGAGAGGTGAGAATGTAGGAAGATGGTGTGAGATAAAATGGAAGAGGGATTAGGTATTTATAGGCAAGGGTTTTTTACATCCATTTCCATTAAATTAAAAAATAAAATAAATGTTAAAAAACCACTTGTGCAACGGCTACTAGCCGTTGCACATGTGGGCCCGCTAACAGCTCTTTTAAAGAGTTGTTGGCAGGCCAAAGAGTTGTTGCTTTTGCAACGGACCTTTGCCTAAACAACCTCTAGTTTGGGCCTTCTTTAAACAAAATAAATTGGTTAAACCGGCGGTTAAACGCCGGTTAGTTTTCTTGAAAATTGTAACCTAAACTACCAACCGGAAGTTTACTCAAACCAGCAAGCCCCACCGCCGGTTTGAGTAAACCAGCTGTTTGGGCCGGTTTTAAAATCACCGGTTCGACGGTTTGCCCTAAACCGGACTCATATCTAGTGTAAATATGTGACTAAATTAATGAAACTGTTGAATCGTTAGTATAAATATATTGGGCTAAAATTGTAGCAACTATGATTTTTTCAGAAAATAATATTCTATTAAATTTTTTGATTAAAATATCATCTTAGTTCATTTTTTTTTGAAAATTTTACGTATATTGGGAGGAGAATTTATATAATGGTTCACTACGACCCAACCTTAGGATCGAAGCGAATGCAAAACAAACCCGAATACAACCTACAAAAGATGAATACCGAGCAAACTAGCCCACATGATGGAGTCGGCTGAACGATCTTTTCAATGTTGAGTGGTGACGTCCTTGACAGCTTTGATGGTGTGATGAGCGCAAGAAGTGGAGGAGGGAGGAGTGTTGTAGTAGATAAGATCGTTTCTAACTTTTCAAGTGAAGTAAATGTAGGCAGTAATTGAGGAGAAACGAATATTAGAGATTTGATCATGCTTACGGGGTTTAGTGTTCACGAGCCAAGCCCAAATGTCTCTAGAGTAAGGGTAGGGGGTGTGGAGCTTTGTCCAGCGAGAGATAATGTCCAACACAAGGCTAATGAAGCTGCAAGAACTCTAGAGGTGAGAAACGGTTTCGGGTTGGTTACCACATAGCATGCACGAGTCGTCGGGTATGAGGTTCCAGTGCAGGAGTTTGCTAAGGGTAGGGAGTTTTTGGTGGAAGGTTGTCCAGGAGATGAAGCTACACTTGGGAATGTTTAACCTTTTCAAAAGATGCTTGAGGTTGATGGTGTTAGGCGGGAGTGTTTGGTTCCGGAAGAAGAAGTAGGCAGCCGAAGTGTTGAAGGCCCCATTGGGGAGAGTGATGGGGTTAAAGGGGCCTGAGTTGGGCCTAGTAGAGAGGATCTCATCCCGGACCTTGATAATCATACTCCAAGTTTGACTATGATAGTTCTTATGTTCGATGTTCCAAATGGTGAAGCTCTTTACGATGTTCTTGTGGATCCAGTTGCTCCAACAGTTGTCAAGGTTACGATCAATCTTAAAAATGAGCTTGTACATGCATGCTTTGTCCCAAGAGAGTAACTCTTTGGAACTGAGTCCTCCATGATCGATCGGAGAGCAGACGGTGTTCCAGACAACGAGGGCGCGATTGGTAGAGTTAAGTCCGGACCAATGGAAGGATCTAAGCAGGCTTTGGATGGTGTGGGGGTTTTTGACGGGGATGAGAAAGACCGTGCACCAGTAGTGATGCATAGCCATGAGAATAGAAGAGATGAGTTGCTTCCTACCGGCATAGAAGATGTTTTTGGTGTGCCAAGAGTTGATTTTTCTAGTGATTTTATTGATGAGGTTTGGTATTTGGGAATGCTAAGGTACTTGCTACCGATGGGAACTCCATGGTATTGGAAGGGAAGTTTACAAAGAGAGATGCCGGTCCCACTAGTGAAGAGATGATGATCATGAGGAGGAACTCCGCCAAGGAAGAGAGAGGACTTCTCGATGTTGATCTTCAGCCCGAGCAGTCTCCAAAGGAGTCAAGCGTGCTCTTAAGAATGGAGATGGAGGTGATGCGGCCCTGCAAAAAGTAAGAGATCGTTAGCAAAACAAAGGTGTATTAGGCGGGGCTATTGCACTTTGGATGGTGGTTGAAGTAAGGTTTGAGAGTGTTGGCATTGATCATAGAGGAGAGCATTTCAATGGCTATGACGAAAAGGGGTGAGGAGAGAGGACAACCCTAGTAAAGACCTTTAGAGCCTTTGAAGTATCCCTGAAGAGTACCATCCACATTGATAGAGTAGGTTGTTTGAGTGATGCAAGCTTTGGCCAGATGGATAAAAGGGATAGGAGAGCCGAACATGCTAAGGTTGTGGAGAATGAAGCTATGTTCAATGGTATGAAAGGCCTTGAAGATATCCATTTTAATGGCACATCTAGAGGATATGTGGGTTTGGTTATACTTCTTGAAGATTTGTTGGCAAATGAGTATGTTGTGTTTGATGGAATGCCCTTCCACGAAGGCACTTTGATACTTGCCTATGATGTTGGGGAGGGAGGCATTGATCCTAGAATCCAAGATCTTAGCGATGGTTCTGTAAGCAACATTACAACATGAGATTGGCCGGAAGTCAGATGGGTGAGTAGAGTTCAACTTCTTGGCAATAAAGGTGATGGTTTTAGAAAGTAATAATAGGTTTGGGGAAGTCAATCATGATGATGAGTAACTCGGCACCATTCACATAGCCGGGTGTTTGTGTCTTGCCAAAGTTGGATTGAGTGATATTCCTAACGGGTCATGGTATGTGCATCAAGGGTTTGATGCATCTCAAGAAATTGATGATTGCTGATTTTCTAGGCTTCGGTTATTGTGCACCTTTGTCCATGCATCCCAAAAAGTAAAGTAAAAAGAAAAAGTGTGAAATAAGCAAAGCTTATTGGTGGAAGATGTTGAAAGTCAAAGTGAAAGTGAAGTACATCCTTTTCCCGGATTCTAGCACCACATTACCTTATATGCATCCCCACCCTACACGTTTCTTGACCTTTCTTTTGAGAAGCCCTTGAGACCTCGAGCTTGTTGATTGACTTAGTGGTTTAAACTGGATTATGCATGATTAATTTCAATAATTATGACTTATTATGCATTCTATGATTTTATGCAAAGATGAACAACTTTCCTATATTTATAAAATGTTTTGATCATATTTTGATTTTAAATTCCATGAAGTATTCTCTTAGAGTGATCTATGATTGTAGCACACCATAAAAATGTTTTGAAAGACTTTTTATCGATTTTCTTGACTTATAATCCATTATATCTTGCCTTTTATATGCGGAACTTGCTTTGGGACAAGCAAGGGCTAAGTATGGGGTATTTTGATAGCATGAGTTATAGTCTATATTTTGGATTTTGTTTGGACGTTTTATCTTCAAAAATCTGCATGTTTGTATGTATAATATGAGATTATATTACCATTTCATCTACCTTTGTGGGAATCGAGGTCTACACCTAGTTTTGTTGTAATCGTAGGTAAAATGGCACGTTTTGCATAAAAAAGGAGCAAAAGAAGCTATGGAGTCATTGGAGCTACATTCAGGAACATAAGGAACCGTCCAGGAAGCATAGCCATGGATTAGAGATTCACTTTGGACCAGATATGAGAGATTTCACATTCAATTGTGACTCACCTCGGTTGACCACAGATTCACCTCGACCGAGGTGATCCAGAAAAGTCGACTCGACCGAGGCGAACACCTGGGACGCGGCGAGAATATTTTATTCTTGGCTGAGATCTTTTATCTTTGGAAATAGATCTTATATTTTTGGGCTTGGCTCTTGGAAGGAAGAAGATATGCTAGATCATATGTTTTACCTATTTTTATGGGAAGAGATCTTTCTAAGATATCTTATCTTTGGAGAGTAATTTTCCTATAAAAAGGGTCGGATTTCCCACAAATCCGGAATCCGCTATCACCTCGCTTACACCTATTATACACGCAGCAGCCATACTCCAGTTGGGAGATTTGAAGAACCTTTTTGAAGGTTGAAGAAGGAAGATTGTAGCTTTTATAGCTTTTGAAGGGTTTTTGTAAGATCATCTTAGATTCCCTTCCTTATTGTCTTGTCTTGTTGGATTTCTATTCAAGGAACGCTTTGTTGTGATATTTGATTCAGTTATTGGAGTCTTTTCATTAAATTCTTCTTGTTCAAATATTCACCTTCTTCCCATATATTTGATTAATACTTTCATGATGATGAGTGGCTAATCTCTTTGTGTGACTCTAGGGTGATTGGCTGAAGGTTGTGGGAAAAACAATGATAGAATAATCTTAGATTCCAGTAGGATCCTGAAAGTTCGAGTCTTTAACCTTAACCCTAAGCATCTCGCTCAGTCGATGAACATCTCGGCCGGGGTGGAATTTTTCTGACCGAGGTGACTTATCTGATCCGAAATTGAGAGTTAAGTGTTAGAGTTTGCCAAATCCTATTCTTATTACACCTTTCCTGGTTCAATGCAAGCTTAGGATGAGACTTACCCGGTAATTCCTTAGTTTGTTTACCTAAGATCATAAGTATAGGTAATAAAGGTTTATCCTTTATTGGGGTTTGAGTGTACTTTCATTCCATCTTTGTGAGTTAGCCTGAGACTTACCCGGTAAAGGTTGATTCTATTCCCTTAGATGGTGTGTTAGTTTGAGATTATAGTTCTTTATCTTAATTTCTTGAGACTTACCCGGTAATAGGAGTTACGGTTTTGGATTAGTGAGTAGTGAGACTTACCCGGTGATCTATTCTGCTTTAGTAACACCTTCCCTATGCAAAAACCTGAGCTTTGTCCGCTTATCTTTAGATCTTGAGTTGGAACCACAACTAGATGCTTTAATCCCTAGAATTGCATATTTCCTTTATTGACTTTTATCATCTTTGATTGTTTTGATTACTTGTGGTTAGTAATTGCTTAAGCATACCGTAATTGGACTTTGTTTCACTAAGTCCCTGTGATCGACCCCTGGAATTCCTTACTTTTTACTACGATTGACCCGTACACTGCGGGTTCGCATCCTTGTTTTAAGCTTACATATAGGGTTATAAATTTAAAGCTTGCACACACCGTTTGGAGCAAACAATGCTCTTGAAGAAAAAGGTCGGGCACTGGTCCCCGTGCTTTATTCAGTTGGCCTTGGAAAGCTGAGAAAGGGTGGTATGGAGCTGCTTAAAGAGCGGGGTAGAGTCTTGAGATGATGTTCTTCTCAGAGTTAAGGAGATGTTCATAAAGGGGATCTCTTTGAAGGTCATTTTGAGTAGTAGGGAGGAGGGCTTTGAGACCCTCAATGGAAGCATACTGATCCTCGATTTTTTGGTTTGGGAACTTTTTAAGGATTGGTTTGAGGAGTTTCAACTTTGAGGCTAGGTGAGCTGGTACATAAGATGTCGTGCATGGGTTGCTCCCAAATCTTGGAGATGGGTGGCATAAAGCTCTCATGAGTTGTCCAGGAATTGTTGAATGTGAATTGAGTTTTGAATAGGGGCTTCTTCTTGTTCAGAGAGAGGATGGTGGGAGAGTGGTCCGATATGAACGGCTTGTCGAAGAAGGCAGTCGAGCTGGGGTAGGTCGAGTCCCATCTTAGGTTAGTGATGATCCTATCTAACTTACACCATGTTCTATTTTCAATTTGCTTGTTACTCCACGTGTATTTGCTTCCCGAGTAAGCATGATCAGAGAGAGTTAAGGGAGAAGTAGGTGGAGAGTTCACTGGATGGTTAGAGATATGGTAGGGGAGTTTTTGTGATCTTTTCGTCAAGCGAAAAAGTGACATTGAAGTCACCAAGTAAGGCACAAGGGTTTGTGGAATTGAGAAGGCTAATGGAGGCGATGGAGTTCCAAAGGCTACAAAGATTCTGTGGAAGGTTATGGGCATATGTGAAGGAGCATTCTAGGAGGGTTGGTGGGGTTGAAGAAGATGGTGTGTTTCAGTTTAGTAGGGGAAGCAGGTAACAACTTATGAGCTGGTCAGTTGTGAGAAAGGGGGTAACGTGAAGAGTTTGCGGGTTCCACCAAACCCATATCCGGCAGTTTTGAGTGTGGGAGAATCTGGAGATGTGCCTCTATCCGTGGAGAAGGTGGTTAGAGATCATGTTCATTTTTTGCCTCTTGAGCCTTGTTTCAAGGATGGCTATCAAGTCGGTGTCTCTTGACTATCTCTTGAATTGCTATGTACTTGTTAGGGTGATTTAAACCTCTAACATTCAAATAGCAAATGTTTAGATACATAAGGGAATGTGATCGTTTTCCGGGCAACTTTTGATGTCCGAAGGGGCTTTAGGATGAGGTAAGGGGTTATGGGAAGCTAAGGTTAAAGGATGGGAGGTTGAAGGAGAGGGGTGTTTGGTAGGGTGAGATTAAGATAAAAGAGGATTAATTCATATTCTATGCACTAATAATTCATTTTAGATTTATTTGAACGTGTAGTTCATATTCTATCAATCAACATTTCATATTTACCGTCGTACAATTCATCACTCCGCACCTTCGTATAGGAACACTTTCTCAAATTTTAGAGTCTAATGCTTACAATAGTAAGATTTATTTTCGGCCTATATTTCAATAAAAAAAAATGGTCGAATTTTAAGTAACGTATACAATTTTAAAAATTGCAAAAATAACTACCATATTTTCAACATTCCAAAACTAACCACTATAATATAAATTAAAAAAATTCTCTCCCTCACCAAAACCGTAACACAAACGCTCTCTTCTATTTCTTTTTTTTTTCTTTTCTAAATTCAAACCATTCGAAATCATTCAACTTCTCTCCTCAACTTCAACTCAATTCAAGAGATTCGGCTTTTTGTAAGTTCATTCTAATCCGTACAAGAAAAAAAAAACTATTTTTGTGGTTTCGAATCAAATGCATCCTCAACAAAGGAGAAAGGATCAGGTTTGAATATATAAAAAAAAACTTTCAATTTAGAGTTTTAAAATAGTTAGATTAGTTTTTGCTCTTACTTGACATGTAATTAGATGTAAATTTGTGTTCAATATGTTTTATACGTTGTTCAAAGTAGTATATTAATTTATTTTCATATTGTTTTATCGACCTTCTAGTGATTCTAGATTGTTGTGTGTTGTATGTTGTTAACAATAATTGAAGATTGTCCATTGTTGAAAGTGGTTAAATTAGTATATTGACAAAACTAGGGCTACCGGTCCGGTCTACGGTCCATGATTTTATCAAATTTCGGGTTACGGTCCGGTTCCGGTCTTGGACCGTTTGAACCCGTAACCCGGGTTGGGCCAGATAAACCGATCCATTTTTTTTACCCTAACCCTAAGTGACACGCCAGGAAGCAGGACCCAGGACTGTTTCGCGCTCGCCTTCGCTCTTCACTCTTCACTCTTTCGCAGGATTCGCAGCAGGCAACAGCGGCAACACAACTTCGACTCCCTCTCTTGCCGACTCCTTCTCTCGCCGACTTCGAGCCTTCGACTCCCTCTCTCGCCGATTTCGAGCCTTCGCAGCTTCTCCTTCACCCTCAAGTCCTCAACTGTCGTCTACTCGTCTGTCCTGACTCTGTGACTCGTGAGTCTTCTAACTCTTCTCACTTTCTCAGTCTGCTCTGAATTTGTAAGTCTGTGCTCGATTTCGAGCCTTCAACTCCCTCTCTTTGTAAGTATGTGCTCAACCTTCGACAAAATTGACTCCTTGTAAATGTCCTATACTAATTAGTGATTACTTTGATATACTGTGTTTGTGAATTAACACTTGTGATTGCTGAATGCTGAGTTTGATTATCTATTATACACATACTCATATTTAGATCCAAGTGATATATTGTGATACTAGTAAACAGAAAATTACAGAATTGGTATTGAATTTACTAGTTTTACTTAGCCTATTTGAGCTGATTGCTTTGAGTTTTGAATTTTATTACTGTGAATCTGTGATATACATACTCCTATTTAGATCCAAGTGATATACTGTGATACTATTAAAAATAATTGGTGTTGAATTTAATTAGCCTATTTGAGCTGAGTGATTTAGTCACTGTATATCCATGGTGAATGGTGATGTGTTATTTGTCATTCATAATATCATGGATATTTTTTTTCATGTGAATTGGCTTGTTCACTTTTCTACGTAGGTCATCATTTGGTATTGATTTGACTATTGTCTATTGGACTGACGTTGATGAAGCAAACAAAATTCAGAATTATGAGTAAATCACTATTCATGGAATTATCTACGAAACTATCATGCAACGTAAGTTAGAGTGGAATTGTTTTTCTAATCTGAATTGAACTTTGAGAGATGAATGCCTTTTTTCCTAATGCCTTGACTTTTTTTTTTATTTTTTAGATGGACCCTTTGAGTTTGAGTGTTGATCAGTCTTGCGAGTCCCCAGAAGACTTTGAGAATGTAATAAATGTTGATGTCGAGATGGACGATCAACCTGAAAATGGAGATGTGTCATCAGAAGCAACTCGTCGCAAAGCAGTTGAAAAGAGAAGATGAAAGAGGAAAGTGTTTTGGGATGGGTATGATGAGTATATGGATGAGAAGAATCTTCGTAGAGCTAAGTGCAAATATTTTGGGACAACCTATGCTTGTGACTCAAACCTCAATGTCACCAAGAATGTGAGTCATCATTTCTATCGGTGTCAAAAGAATCCAGCAAATAAGGGTAAAGGTAAACAAACTCAACTCATTCTTGAACGTGTGGATGATAGTGGTGTGAGAATGAAAAACTGGACATTTGATGCAAAGCATGTTAGGGAAAAAGTGGTGGAAATGGTTATTAAAGATGAAATGTATTTTAGATTTGTAGAGAATGATGGGTTTAGAGAAGCTTTCTTTTCTGCTTGTCCTTCATTTGTTATGTCTTCACGCACCACTATTTCATGTGACTATTTTCAGCTTTATGTGAAAGAAAGAGAGAAGTTAAAAGGGATTTTCAAAACTTCTTGTCAGAGTGTGTGCTTGACCACTGATACATGGACATCTATTGCAAAATATAATTATATGTGTGTCACTGCTCATTTTGTTGATGAAAACTGGAACTTGCAAAAGGGGATTATTAATTTCTGTTTGATTTCTAGTCATAGAGAAGAGGACATTGGTCGGGCACTTAAGGATTGTTTGAGTTTTTGGGATTGTCGAGTAAGCTTCTAACTGTGACTGTTGATAATGCATCTTCTATTGATGTTACTTGCGCTTACCTTAAACGGGTTAGTACAAATAATGGTTGTATTCTTAAAGGCAAGTATTTGCACATGAGGTGTGTAGCACACATTATTAATTTGATTGTACAAGATGGCATCAAGTTGTGTGATACTTATGTTAAAAAGGCTCGAGTTGTTGTGAAGTTCATTAGGGGTTCTCCTGCTAGATTAACACCATTTCGATAGCTAGCTGAGAAATTGAAGATTGATTGTAAGAGTTCTCTAGTGCAAGATGTATCCGCTAGGTGGAGTTCCACCTATTTGATGTTGAGTAGTGCATTGAAGTATAAGGTTGTAATTTCTCGGAAAAATATTTCAGATGTTGATGGAGTTAGTTGTACTCTTGATGATGAAGAGTAGAGGAAGATAGAGTCACTTGTTGTGTTCTTAAAAGAGTTTTATGATTTGACAACCCGAGTTTCTGGCTCCTTGTATGTCACAAGCAACTATATGATCTTTCATGTTTCCACCACTTATAAAGTGCTAGATAGTATGTTCTCTAACCCGGACTTTGCTTTGAACGACATGGCAAGAGCAATGAAAGATAAGTCTGAAAAGTATTGGGATTCACTTAAGACTATGAATATGTTGATGTTTCTACCTACAATACTTGATCCTTTCTACAAGTTTTGTGGAGTGCAGCTTGTTTTTAAAAGCATTTATGGGAGAGATTCTTATGTGGAAGACTTTGTTAAGAAAGTTAGAGAAGTGTGTTATGAGTTGTTGGAGGAGTATAGAACTCGTTATTCTCAAGTGGAAGATTAAGCTATTGGGTCACATTCAAGTGCAGCATGTGTTGATGATGATAGTTCAAGGTGGTTAGAAGATATTAATGAGGAAGTGACAAGAGGGATATTAGATCCAAGTGAACTTTCAAGATCCGAGTTTGATCAGTATTTGCATGAAAGGGGGGAGAAAAAAAAGGTTGATGTTTTGGTGTGGTGGAAACTCAATGGTCATCGATACCCTATTGTTGCATCCATGGCTCGTGATGGCTTAGCCATTCCTATTTATACCGTTCCGTCGGAATCTGCATTTAGTGCTGGAGGTCATCATATTTTTGAATACCGAAGTAGTTTGTCTCCTCAGGTACTTGTTTGTTAATTTAAATCTTCAATACTTATTTTACTATTTACTATGCATTTGTATATTTGAATTTTTCTTTGTTCAAATATGGTACAAGCACTAGTATGTACTCAAGATTGGTTGCGTTTAAGGAGTAAGAACAAAAAAGATGATAAGGAGGATGTCTTTGAAGAAGATGAAATCTTGAGTTTGGCAGAAGGTATATATAAATATATGATTATGTACTTGAGGAAGTTGAGGATGTGGAAGACATTATTTGAATTTTTTTTGTTGAACAGATTTGAGAAAACATTGCTCGATTGATGTCAATGAAGGCGCATTCTACGTTTGTTCTTGAAGTTGTGGTTTGAAGATGGACTTGCTTTCATTTTGAAACATTACCACTATTTTGTTTAGATTGATTGACAATCTCATGTGGAGGACTCGGAAAGACTAGATATGTTTAATTGTTGGTTTTTTATTCGACAATATTTGAATTGTTTAGACTTTACATTGTATTTTGTCATTGGTGAAAATTATGTTTCAGGTTAAAAGCAACATTTTAGGTCCGGTCCGGTCCGGTCTGATCCGGACCGGACCGAACCGGTCCGTCAAAATTGAATAGCAGGTAACATGTTAGGTAAATACGGTACGGACCGGACTTTTACGGTCCGGTCCCAGTCCGGTCCACGGTCTGGGGTTTTCCAAGTTTACGGTCCGCCGGTCTGGTCCGGTCCGGACCGTATGCACAACCCTAGACAAAATTATAACATTGTTCTCTAGCTCTCTCATATTTGTTTTGTTGTTGACAACACCAACATTGATTTTTAGTGTTGTTGACAATATAAGCACCCATGTTTGGATGTTTTTGGTGTTGTTGACAACATAACCACCCTGTTTGATTGTTTTTTTTGTATTGTTGACAACACCTAACACCACTTATTTTGTTATTGTGGCGTTGTTGACAGCACGTAAATACTATATATTGTTATTTTGAAGTTGTTAGCAACACCTAATCACACTATTTTTGTTATTCTAGTTTTCTTGACATCATTTAAGAACACTATTTTGTTATTGTCAATAACATGTTGTTGACAACACTGTCACAACTTAGTTATGTGTTTTCGGTGTTGTTGACCACACTAATATCCTTGTTTTGAGTTTATTTTTTGTTGTTGTCAACACAATCACACTTGTTTTTTGTGTTATTGACAACAGGTGAACACCTTATTTTATTATTCATGTGTTGTTTATAACACTTAAACATATTATTTTATTAAATTTGATAATGTTGATAGTAACTAAACACATAATTTTGTTATTCTAGAGTTATTGACTGAACTTAAACTCATTAATTCGTTATTTTGTTGTGGTTTAATTGATCTGAACACACTATATTTGATGTAGGAGCATCTCAATGAACGTCAATGGACACAAGAGCACATCCAAGATCACGAAGAACATATCCACGATAACACATGCATGTAGGAGCATGTCCAAGATCACCCATGCATGTAGAAACATATCTAGGATCACCCATGGATGCAGGAGCATGTCCAAAACCTCCTACCAAGAGGAGGAAGATCGAGGCAAAGAAAGGGAAGCACATCCAACTATGGAATTGAAGACCTCGAAGAGAAAGGAAGAACATTACCAAGAAGAAAAGATGGTTGAGATCTTTTCAAGCAAATCCAACTATGGTGTTGCCTTCAAGAGGAATCTAAGGCCCTTAAAAGGGCATGATGTAAATGTAGCAGAACACTACCTGATACATTGTGAAGAACCGATAGGTGATATAAATATGATAGATAATACTCTAGAAGAGGGGTTGAATAGAGTATGAGAACTTTTTGCAAACCAAATCTCAAAGCCTTGAAACTCTATTTCAAGGGCCTTGACTTCTTGCTCCTGCAAAACAAAGTTAGTCACAATAAAGTATATATGGTGCGGAATTGAAAAGATTGACACGAGGATATGTTTACGAAGTTCGGCTCTAAATAGCCTACTCTCCATCCCAGGGTATATCCATAAGATCTAACTATCTATTATCAGCTTCAAAGAGTTCTAGATACAAACTAGAAGAAATCCCCTTCTTCTCTCACTTGTAGTCAATGCTACGATCTAGCTTCAACTCTTAACCTAGCTATAATATCCTAGTTACTTCACAGAGTAACACACTCTAGTATAACACTTTTTAGATCTACCAATGGAGCTCTTGTGTTTTCTCTCTCTAAGGGGATAAAACTTTTACGTGAATGAGAGAAAGAAAAACAACGAATGAAGATGATTAGGTTGCTTAAGGATGTAAAGATGTTTTCCGGTGTAAGCTTGTGTCTCTTCTTCTTCGACCATCATCTTCATTTATATCTTCTATGGAAAGATCTTCTAACCGTTGTAGAGATGACCGTTTGAAGATCAATCTTCTTTTCCATGAAGATTGTAGGTAGACGTTGCAAGTCTTCAGTTCCTACGAACACGTTGAGTCTTTTACTCCTTGATCTTCTCATCTTTTTGTTGGATATGGGAGAAGATATTTTTTGCCGTTTTCTTGTTTAGAAAATCTTCAAGAAAAGATTCTCTATCCTTCGGTTGAGATTTTCCTTCGGTTGACAAAGTCTTTGGTTGATGAGATCTTCTTGTTTACAAAATCTTCAACGAAGATCTTCAATTTATTTGAATCCTTGTTCCGTGCACCTTAGATTCCAAGGCCCTTTATCTCGTCCTTTTGAACTTGTTCTTGAATCCAACTTCAAGGCCCTTGACATGTAAATATACAACCTGCAGTGAATTCAAACCAACCAAATATCTAGAAATATAATCAAGTACATTGTTAGTATATCCAACTGTTATATTTGTGCGAAGTTTTCCATCATTAACACCTGTAAACTATTTCAATCAAGGTGGAGTTTTCACATTGACTATCAAGGACCCACCACCACATTGTTAGTATATCCAACTGTTATATTTGTGTGAAGTCTTCCATCATTAACACCTGTAAACTATCTCTATACTTTTGTCTATATATTATTTACATTAAGGACAATGCAAGATTTGAAGTGTGGGGCGGTGAACAAAATGGTTTTCGAACATTTTTAAAATCCTTCCTTCTTTTTCATAACTTATATTTTTCTATTTCAAAAACTTCTTCGGTATTCATGTTTTTGTTTTTGCACATCTCTCTCTCTCATCAAGATGGAGCAGGTCGTCCAATATTGCTCTTATTATGCCATCATGTATGTTATGTTTTGGTGCTATATTATTTTTCAAGAATATGATTTCTCTCTTTTCGATTCTAATACCGATCAAAGTTTGTCCGGATTTCGCTCTTCAGCCTTGTTTATGCCTTTGAGTTTTTAATACATTAATAAGCGATTTTGTTTCATCCTTTAGCTTTATGCCTACATTGTTTGTGCGTTCTTCTTTATGAGTCTTATTATTTATGTTTTTACTATCTAGAACTTATGATTAGGAGTGGACATTTCCGGATATCCGATAATTTCATAAAAGTCCGATTTGAATCAGATCCGAGAGAATTTGACACTTCATACGGATTAGATATCCGATCCGAGTATTTATCACTAGTTTTGTCAGATATATCCGATCCGACTTTTTTCTCAAAACCTTGATCCGTATCCTATTCGAAGATCCGAAAATATTCCCGCATCGGATTTTTTTTGCTCACCCCTACTTACGATTGACTCTCTTTTAAAATTGTATCCTTGTTTCTATACTTACATCTTATGAAAATGATGAAGTCACGTTTTTGTTAAGCCCTTTTATGCTTTTTTAATATTATAAAAGTAATAATCAACCGAAAAATAAATTAGAAACAATTTGATTTACTAGGCTTATTCTAGTTTTGTGTTTAGTAAATGTATGCCTTGAGAGAAGAGTGTGTAGAGTTTGAGAATAAATACAAAATGTTGGAGTATATTTACTTAATTGAAACATTAAAAAGCTTACTTACTACTATAGTTTTTCAAAAAGGCCTAGTCACCAAAATTGCCCAAAATATCATACATTTAGTTCTTAAACCTAATTAATAAATAAATAATAAAATTGAACTTTAAACTGATTTTAGTTTTTTTAAAAAATAGATCTTATGGCTAATGGTTCAAACCTGCAATATATCACTTTTTTTTTACCCCAATTAAAGTACTTTGTTTTTCAATAATAAAATAGTAAAAGTTATAATGAAAATCAAAATCGAAACCTTTATTGAGTCATTGATATACGGACAGGATGGGCCACCCGCATATAGCAAACAATTGTTGATAGTTGGTACTGGTGAACAATTGGTCTAAACGAAAACAATATGGTTAAATTACCTTTGGGCCGAACCGTAAAGGACGAAAACGTTTCGGCCCAAATATAATATAGTGTTATTATTTTTGATTGGGTTGTCGTCAAAGCACTTGTCGTTCGATGATGTCTTGATTGCTTTCTACGTCTGTTTGAGAATTTAGGCTTCACTTAGCGGACGAGAGATCAAAGGTAGACCGGCATAAATTTTATATTCTTTAGAAATGTCAAATTTGTCAGATGTGATGAAAAGAGGAGTGCATGCCAAATTAAACGAGTTAGTAGTCGTCAAACTTACAACGTGCAACCAACTCATAGAGGCCATCTCACATTTTTATATCAATTGAAAAACAAACTTATAACGTGCAGAGCCTTCAAACTATGATCATTCATATAAATAGGGCCACATCACAATAAATTTGCAAACAACACCAAACTTAACACACAAAATAGAAAAGAGAAGAGTAGCTTTAATCGAAATGGGGTTTTGCCAACTACTTATAGCGCTGTCTCTCATGACGGTGGCCTTGGCGGGGATTGCGTCCGCCGACTACAACCAAAAAGTGCAGTACTATGAGGCACCAGCATATGTCGCCAAACCCAAGGACTTGAGCGTCGGCATTCAGGTCCAAGGTAGTATCTACTGTCGGAATTACGGCAAACTCTCACCTCTTCCTGGTAAGCCTACCGTTTAGAATTTAGTTTTTGTCATTCTCTAAGTTGATCTTCCTTTGACATTATTTTGTTATAAGAGAAATTGTTTGCTTGCACGTCTAAGTAGTCGATGGGTGCAGGGGCGATGGCGAGACTGACGTGCATAACAATGAGCGAAAAAGGACGGCACGAGTCGGCGCCGTTCTCGGTGGTGAGCAAAGCGACGGATGAGAAGGGATACTTCAAGATCAACCTGTCAAAATACGATGTGGGACCTTACAAGCTGGCCGGGTGCAAGCTCTTTCTGGAGACGCCTCCTCCAGGGGAATGCAGTGTCCCCACCGACGTCAACAATGGCGTCTCCGGTGCCCCTCTTCCTCCAACGTACCGCCTACTTTCCGACCAAACCCGCTTGTACTCCATCCCTCCTTTTGCCTACACCATTCCTTCCTACTGATATACGATATATATATATCTCCCATTCACCATTTCTAATTAATTTGTTGATTGGGCCTACAACTGCTTTCCTTTGTTGTAATTTTGTAAGAGATCGATCAGAAATTCAATCAAAAGGATCCAAGCATTCATGTTTTGTACCTATCTTAACTGATTTATACATCCCATCGATCCACGTCTGCACATGTCCAATTAATTTCCCAATAGTCATTAATTAAGGAAGGAAAGAATTGACCATTTAAGGCCTTTGCTTTTTCATCTTTGTCTAATGGTCCCATGTTTTTGCACCTTTTTTTTTTTATCGAAAAAAGGGTAAATAAGCAGGGATTTGCCAATTCCGACGGTGCATTATAGGGTTGAATAAAATTCTTGCGGAGATGTCACATCCATACCCAATCAAAAGAACAGTGAGATGGGTGATGTATGAGCGGGCGATTCAAAATATTTCAAAGGCGAATATATATACTTTCTTCTCCATGTATTCTCCTCCCATTTTTCGCATGAATTTTATGCATTCCTGATTCCCTCTATTTTCATCCTCTAAAGCTCGAGTTGAAGGTGAACCATTATATTAGTCAATGAAAAAATCTAAAGTTATTGATGAAGGTGGCAACGGTGCATCATACCCACGAAATGATGAAGAAGAAAATTTCGTAACTTTTCTCAACTGTATTCCAAATTTTTTAGTATTTTACTGAGGTCCTTCGTTTGAATATAGTTTTACTCATGGTACATGTCATTTTTGAAATATATATGGTGAGTATACGAAGCATTGTTGACATTGTTGATGGTCGGTATTATTGTGTATGGTTGATCGAGGATTGGGTATGATGATATTTGTTTTTAGGTAACTTAGACTATATTAAATGGAGTCATGGATATGATGAGTTAGTATTTTTTATGTTGATTGGGTATATATATATTGTTATTTGAGAGTTACTGGGTATGAATATATTCGGTGGCATATCATTTGTTATTTCGGAGTAATTGGGTATGAATATTTTTAAATACGCCAGTTAAAAGGGAAGTAATTCCATTTGTTGCAGAAAAGGTTCGCTTTGGAGGGAAATAAAATTTCATCATTTGAGTGCGGATGAGCCACTTCAACCGACTGCCACATTTCTGCAACATTATGCACTTCGTACTTGCATTTTATATCAATATTTCAACTCAATATATTACACACTTTTTATTCAACCAACAAAGACCTTTTTGGGCCTAATTTGCAAAGTTGAAAAAGGTAGGGGATATAAAAGATATTGTTATAGTGTTTTGGGCTTACTTCACCAAAAAGGCCGAAAGGAATCAAGGTATAAAGTTAAAAAAAAAACTAACTAATTGGTAAAAGTAGATTTATTGATAAATACCAAAAAAAAATAAAAAATACAAATAATTAAAGACGTAAGAAAATGAATAATTATACAAATACATGATAATCTACCCAAATATGAACGAGTTGGTTAAGTAGATACTTTACGTAACATTGTGTATAAAGTAGGTACCTTTTGTTTTGTGTTGACAAAGTAGGGACCTTATATTATCATAAAAAAGATTTAATAGAAAATAATTGAAGACATTACCTTTTTTGAAAATATTATCTCTCCTATATAAATTTAATTCTTTTCCTAATTAATGATCTGAATAGATATTCTGAAACATTAAAATAGGAAAGAAATACTAAATATTCCTAAAATCTCTCCTCATTAATTTACTGTCAATAACAACTCAATCTTACGCCTTCTCTGAGCTTTTTCATTGTTAAGCGAAAACTAACTCAGGATTCTTGTTCGAGATCAACAATGGAAGATTGTCGTTGAATATCGGTACTACATAAGTCGTTGAAATCTCAAGAAAAAGGGTGAATCGTCCGTCAGCATTGTGTACCTGCAACATGTTTATGAATTAAACCTTGTGTACGAAATACCTTTCACTGAATTTCTTTCCTGAATAATATGTAAGTGCAGTAATCAATACTTGTTCAGTATGAAATATGTGTACATATGTACATATTAATGTGTCGAGTTTCGTTTGTGATTACATGATATATACATATTAATTGGAAATGTGTATGGTTAAATATGTGTACATATGTACATATTAATGTGTCGAGTTTCGTTTGTGATTGCGTGATAAATACATATTAATTGAAAATGTGTACATAATGGTTAAATTTAAGAAATAAAGTGTATTCAATGTCCATATTAATTGAAAATGTGTACATAATTGGAAATGCGTGATAAATACATATTAATTGGAAAGGGTTTCAGAAGATTAACCTGTGTTGATTCGAAGATAGACGATGGAGAAGAAAAAATAGAAACTGTAACAATGACGGAACGAGTGTAAAAAACGATGATATTATCCGAATCTTCAGAAGCCGTCATCCAAGATTTGTAGAAGATTAATATGTACATATGTTCACATATTAAACCATTATATACACATTTCCAATTAATATGTATATATCACGTAATCACAAACGAAACTCGACACATTAATATGTACATATTAGAAGATTGTGTGAGCGAAAAAAGGAAATACGTAGTGATTGATTTAAAGAAGCCATCATCCAAGATTTGCAGAATCCTTTGTTTTATATTTTCCTTTTAAATTTCGTACGGTTACCTATTATTATGGTAGTTAACGTTATACAGAAATGAGAAAACTGCCAAAATTTCCTTCCTCTTTTATTGGTTGGCCAACTCATTTATCTTTATTTTTTATTTGTGAAATTAAGGTATCTACTTTGTATACAAGATACAAAATGTACCTTATTTCACCAATATTCACATATAACAATGATCATAAATGGTTGTTTATGAATCTGAAACGAGGTTCCTAATGTTTTTTTTTTTTTTTTTTTT